>CM062294.1:83858098-84488818 GCA_031216915.1 Pictodentalium vernedei
ATGGGGATGTATAATGACATGCGCAGTGAACAAAGGAAACTGGAAATGTTTCAGTTTTCACTGACAATATTGATTCAGACCTCTTGCGGAGCGGATGGTGATATGAAGGTGGAGGGGTGGGGGGCATATAATAGCAGTTTCAATTTTGCTTTTGTTTTACCATTAACCAATGGACAATAACAAAATAGATGTCCATTCTGACTTGAAGCGTGGCAATGCTTGTGAGTTGAGTGCAATTTAAGTGAAGTTGAACTGCTCGATGACGGGTGCGATTTTTTGTGCTCGTCTTTATTAAATTACGGGCGCTTGCGAGCACGAGCGCAATAGCGCCCGTCTCACGCGAAGGACTGCTTGTACATGTACACATGTGAACATTGTACGACGCCATTTGTTTTTAACGCTTGGGAAATATCCACAAATTATTGGCGTTTCTGTTAATAAAATCGCTGTTTGTTACATGAGGATTTTGTTGTTGTTGTTTTTTTAATTTTTTTATTATATTCCCCACCTCATACCCGAAACAAGTCGTTGAAAGCACAGTGGACTTCATTTTTCACTGTCAGTGCCGTAGGTACCACCAGAAAGTACAGGGGTCAATCGCTACAGAACGTTAACCGAATAATGTCCTTCTGTTCTATCCCAACTCGCGGGGTGAAATGTCACTGGGGAAATGACAAATTTCTGATGGAAAAATACTGTGGGGTGGGGAGGTTGTGGTAGCATATTCCGGGTCTATTCTCGGTAACATTCTATTTTCGGTAACATTGATTGTTATGATTTGTGGCACATGCACTCGACGTAATATTCGATTCTATCAATTTTAATAATAATATATATATTATTAATACTAAAAGAACACTGTTTTTTTTTGGTATTGGTAATATAATATATATTTTTACAACAATTGATAAAATCAAAAAAATTTTCAAATGCAAAAGTCCCGAGATACGCTTCAAGTTTATGTTTCGCATATCGTCAATTTGTGATCATCAAACTACCGTGTCCCCCACAGAAATCTCACCCAGCATCCCGGCATTGGGGAGGGGGATTTACTCAAAATTTCTGAGCAAATTGCGAATACGACTGGCGACAGCGTTCTGTGCTTTTTCCATAACTGGTATTGATCTAATCATCTAACGTTCGCGCAACTTTCTCACAACTAAAAAATAAAATAGTGAGTCTGCGGCACATGTTCTCTTAAGGAACGTGGTGGTGAGATTAATAATCCAGCAACAAACACGACAAAAACCAGTAATTTATTCAGTAGCAAGTAGAGTAAGTCTAGAGACGTGAAAATCAATTATGTAACTAATCCTTTACACAGAAAAACACCGCGTGACCCAGTGATTTTTTTCTTTGACCAACACCGGGAATCCCGGTTTATCCCAGTTATTTTCTGCAATGCTATCACCGCGTTGGGTGTAGAGACGTAATCCGCTTGTCAGCCACTGTATTGCTGGCCTTCGGTATTTTGTAGGAGCGCTGGGGGCGAGTAGCCCAAAATTCATGGGGCGAGTAGTTCAAAATTTGGGGAGAGTAGTCCAGATCGAGTTGTCTTAAGTTAGGGGCGAGTTGTCCACTTACCGCGATACCGGTTTCCCTGGGCAGTTTTTATTAAGACTCTGGAGGGAAAGAGAAAAAGTAGATGCAAACTTGTGAGTAACCTTTAACATTTTTCTTTTAAAACTGCTCTTTAATACATGACATTGACTGCAATGCATTGTAGCCGAACCGGTTATTGTATCTGCTGTACTAAACAACGTCGAAATTAGGCTATATCATTCACATTCGGTCGTTTCGTCTCCACAAAAAGTTTTCAATTGCAAGCAAACGTTTGCCTGACTGAATATTCACAAACTGAAATTTTGAAACGAGATTAAATATCCCGTGCAAAACCAAAATCAATAAAACTTAGTAAGGCTATAAACTTGCGCCCCCCAATACTCGACAGAATATCCAGTGAAGATATTTGCATAAATTATGCAACTGAGGCTTCGTAAGCGCACCGCCATGATGCCCGATGAATCACAACACTCACCGAGGAAGAAAGAGTTACAAGTTTAGAGGTGAAATGCTATCCATCCTTTGACAAAAAACATCAATCCACTCAGATCAAAACATTAGCTAAACATTCTAACCCCACAAACATTTCACTACAAAAAATTGCACCATAAATTTCGTGAAGTTTCATCTATTCAACAAACAACATTTCCATCGTCATCCACGACCATAGAATCATCTAGCAAGTTGATTGGTTGTTTGTACAAAGCACGTGTTAGGAACCTCGATTTCGATATATTCATTCTGTTGCCTTTCTTTTGCATTACAATTTTCCATTGGATAAACGGGGAAATGGAGATTCCGAAATTCGCAGCGAAAGTAGTTGTGTCCGACATCAAAGAAACTACAAAACAGTTTCTAAGATCCAGCAGCCCGCGCACTGCAATTATTACCACCATTTTGTCTCATTCGAAGGTTGTTATACACTTCTGAAAACTATTGTCATCAATGTTCAGGCATTCTTCCACATGAAACGTGCGCATTTTTTTCAATCCAACTTGCAAACTTGCCTCTCGTCTCAGCCGAAGGAAGGGCCGGCGTGGGATTTTCCAAAAACAGACCGGTCGCGGGTCGAATAAAACTCCTCATTGAGACATTGTAAAAAAAAAGGTGAAGTCCGACTTTGAAAATAAACGTCTCGTCATCATTAAACCCTCTGGTTGCAACATATTAAAATTTTCATGCGTGTAATTTTGTATAGATATATTATTTTTTCTTTGCATGGGGGGGGGGGGGGGGGGGGGGGGGGGGGGGGTGGAGTGTCTTGTGGATGTGCCTCCACCAGTCCACATGTCATTGCCAAATGTAAGTAATGGCACAGCAAATTCAGGCCTTTAAAAATTGCATGAAATAGCGTTTATTTCGTGCACTGTTCACGGCTTAAGCCATAATCTTTAATACTTTATTCCGTACTTGCAAGTTCTTTCCTGTAAGGTGAAACTGAAAAAGTGAAATGGGTCGAGCCAAAAAAAAAAGGGGTTTGGCAATTTTTTTTGCTTACGTCAGATGACCGAAGTTAAGCAACGTCGATCTCTGTTAGGCCTTGGATGGGTGACCATCTGAGCGATCAATTCGGACTCCTGCATTGTGTCCTTGGACAAGGCACTTAAATTAACTCGATGGTCCACATGGGGGGCATGATGACTCTGTGTACTAAGTCGTACTGCACATCAATGGTGCACATGTCTTCAACCAATCTAACCCTGCCTGTGCTGCAGTGCAGAGTTTGGGAGCTGCTCAGTGGTTCTCTCAGGGTACTCCGACTTCCTCCACCCATAAAACTGTCACCAACATGATATGACCATGGCTATAAAGTATGTCACATTTTGGTCAAGGCCAAGGGTAACATTCAAATGTACCAGAGGGTTTATAACAAATAATAACATAATGTTTGACAATACTTTTATTTACTTTAGTTATTTCACTCGGGTACATTTAAGAAACAGAAACACCTGAACAATATCAAGAGACATTGTCATCTTGTGTATATTTAGCCCTCTGCACCCTGATTTTACAATACTGAAATTTTAAGTTGCTGCATTTTCTATAATGCAACTGGAAAATTTAATCCTTAGCTCCGTCAAGCAATCCTTCTAAAAATGTACCATGGTAAACCATGGTACGTCCCAAAATACCATGGTAATACCAGTGTATTACCATGGTATTTTGGGATTTACCATGGTACTTTTTTATAAGGGAAGACTGAATTGGTTAAATTTGCAGTTGCATTTTGGGAAAATTTGACAGGAAATTTTGTTACTTCATCAGTGTGCCGGAGGTGTGGGTTGGGATGGAGGTACCAGATGCTTACAATAAGCGGAGAGTGGATTGTAACTAAATCACCTGTGAAGTGGAGTTGTCACCCAAAGTCTCTCCTTCAAATTCTGTACATATGGACAAAAAAACACAAACAGTGTTTCAGCCAGTGGACCTCCAAGTTTAACCCGCAGGTCCACTGACTGGAACTTTGCTTGTGCTTGTTATGCTTTGCAACAAATTTGCAATTATTGCTTAGGTGCAATCTCCACTCTGCGGGTGATTTAGTGATAATACACTCTGCACATACAAAGAAATTGAAAGGACCTCACACTCGGCCATCCATTGGATGAATATCTTCCAATAATTTTATTTGATGGTCTAGGTCAAAGGTCAGGAGAATTGTCTAGGATTAACAAGTTAGTTTAATGCTAATTTGAACAGTCTAGAATGTTTCTGTTACATAGTGCTTATCCAACACAAAAATAAAACATCAATGAACAGGTTTGTTTGCCCCCGACCTCCAAAGAAAGATTCAGGTTTATCTAGTGAGGCTGTCTGTCTGTACAAATGTTTTGCCTTGTAATTTCAAAGCCATCGCTTGGATTTAAATCTCATTTGGAATCCTGGTAGACCTGCATGAGTGAATGGATATGCACAAGGAACAGGTTCCGTCCAATAATTATTCGTAGAGTTATGGCACTTTTTCTGTTTTCACTCTTTCTACTTGGAAAAATTATCTGTTCCACAATACATCAAGGTTACTTCAAACTTGCATACGGGTCAGGGGCAATGGCCCACACTTTGTGTTGCTGCTCTTGTTAACAAAATAAAAGAACAAGCTTGTAAGTAACTTCCTGGAGTTTTGATCAGATCTTTGCCAACACTTATTTATTAACATTAGACATGGACGGTAGAACCGGGAACCGTTCGATTTCGGTTTTAAAAAAAAAAAACACTGAATAACTGAACCGCCCATTGTGAAAATACTGGCAGCACAGGTTTTCTAAAAGTTTCATCAAAATTTCTTGGAAAAACTCTCGTAATTTAATCTCTCCGCAATTTCTTTCCCATTCAATCAATGTAAGGACTAAATAACTAAGGCCTAAAAAAATATACATTTGTTTCCATTAACACCCCTCCCCCCCCCCCCCCCCCCCCACCCCCTGACCAGACCCTATTTCAATCCTCTGGGTCTAAGTATTTTATTGAAAGCGCCAAAAAAAAGTGAAAAAACTGGCATTTTTGCCACCTTATAACTCGCGTCACATACACTGATCGTCCAAAAAATAAGATTTTTCTAAAAAAAAAAAGAAACGATATTTTATATAAAAGCCTATCGAATCACAGAACTTATTCATACTATAATATTCAGCTATCCTCTTATTCTGAATTATGCATTTGCATGCCTCACTTTAGCACAAGGTTAAGTGTTAAAATTAGCACACATCAGCACTTAAAATAAATTGCATTTTTAAGTGATTGTGGTAATGGACTGGTTAAGTAGCATCATATTTGTCTTGGCTAAGAAAGCACAAATGACTTGCTTTTGTTTGTTTGAAGACAATAAAGTTCCCTGCACTGGTCTTCTATGAAACACATTTGAGCACACGATTTAGAAAGCATGATGCTATCAGGTCGTCAGTGTGTGCAAACAGCCAATCACTTTAAAATACAAGTGTCAATTTGCAGGGAATCCCTGGCATTTCCCAAGAAAAATTTCCAGGTTTTAAATAGCAGGCATTCCATTGGTCGAAATATACAATGTAATTAACTATGCATGCTTATTAGAATACAGTCCATGTGTCTTGTTTCAAATTTGAAGTAAACAATATTCAATCGCTTGCGTAATAATGGTCACTGTGGAAAAAACACAGTTGATGAAGAACAGTAATACTGAAATGTATCATGGTCTGCCAGGGGAGATGGGGTGGTAAAAAGGGAAAAGACCCAAATTTAAACCAACATCAATCTGCACTATTGTGAAGTAAAAGCACTTGTAAACTGTGATATTAAAGCAAGTTGAAATTTATATACCACCTTACCGGGATAAAACTGTCAGTATAGGTGATGGTATTGACAATTTTACCGATTTTAGTTAGTAAGTATACCATAAAACCACACAGCACTACAAAGAGGCCTATTTTATGTTGAAAAAGTTATAAACTGAGTTTAGGGAACTGCAAGCTGGGAAAAAAAAGAAAAGTATATAAAGTTTTTCTGATCTTCCGACCCTTTTTTTCAACCCGTTAGCAGAAACAAACATATATATATTTTTAGGCCTAACCAGTTTTGGGCATACTGTTTCATAAATGGTATCTATTTGACAGTTCCAAACTTCTGCGGTCCCACCAACTGATCGACTCCCATGTGAATTATATGTACGAATGAAATTTGGTAGAATTTGCAGAATACTCATATGTACACAGTTTCATAATGTCGAAAGATCAGGCCGCTATTTGGAAATATTTTACAAAGAAAGATGCAAACCATTCTCAATGCAACACCTGTAACAATTCGTATTCTGCTGAACACCTCAAACCCGAGAAGGCATCTCAAGACGAAGCACAAACTACAGTTCAGTGAACTCGAGGAAACATAATCAAAATGACCCGCAAAGGTATTATTCACATTATGATCGTGCCCGCGTTCCTAAATAGCATACTTCAAACTCTATCTGTATCTGTTTGTTTTTGATGTTCCGGTAGGTACCATTTACAGCTTTTGGCGCACCAGGATGTGATAAAAATAAATATATAAAAACAATCACCAAGTGAATATTGCGATTTGTTTGGTTGCTTCTGGGGATGTGTTTCATACCTGAACCTCAAAAAAACTGGTACAGTTAAAACTAAAAGTCCTGTCCTGAAATGTGCACAAATAGCACGTCGATATGCGCGTTAATCTACGTGTTATGACCATAGTAAGGCTGTCAAATTCTGTACATATGGACTGTGCACAAGGAATGTTTCCGCCAATGGACCTCCGGAGAACCTGTCGTGCTTTGGATGCTATTCAATATGGCAATTGCGCGCAATTCCTACACACAATTAAGCCTAGATAAGTGCCCAATTTGTGACAGGACTTCTAGTTTTAACTGTAGTTACTTAACTTTTGAAGCAAATGAATAAATAATGAAAAAATTGCCAGTGTCAGCCTTGTAGTTCATTATCAAAGAAACTGTTTTAATTTGATTAAAAATGTCTATTTCCACAATGGCTTAGGAACATAACAGATGTAGCTGTTCCATTTTGAATCTGAAAACCACAATTTCTGGAAGGATTGTTGACTTTGTTCTGTGCAATGTGCATCCACAAGCATCAATTGATCATTAAAGTTTAAACAATCATCATCCACATTTCTCTAAATTTATGTGTTGTTTACTCAAGCTGTTGAACTCCAAAATGATGTAAGAGGGACTTAGATCCATACCTGATAGATTTTGTCAGTTATTAGGCTTTCCCAAACCTAGTACTGCATGTCGATGGTATGCATGTCTTCAACCAATCTAACCCTTCTGTGCTGCAGTGCGGAGTTTCGATGTTGGGGAGCTGGCAGCTGCTCGTCGTTGCTCGGTGGTTCTCTCTGGGTGCTCCGGCTTCCTCCACCCGTAAAACTGCCACGGTCATGATTAGCCATTGTGCATAAATATGTGACCTTAAACATCAATAAATAAATAAAAAATGATCGGTGAAAGAATACTTGTGTTTTGTTGTTATGTTACTGAGACTTAGTTCAGTTTATGATGCATCTTTATACACTGCTTTCAAAATTCCAACAAACTTGCTTCCTAAGTCAAAGACCTGAATCATTTGCAACATTCCCTCCCTGTATACTCTATCATATGCCTTCTGACATTCACAAACAGCATAAACTTCTTTTTAGCTCACCCAAGCACAGCTCAAGGGGAGCTTTACTAATCACTTTCCGTCTGTCCGGCGTTAACTTTACATTATCGACTTCTTCTAACAAACTACTGGACCAAATTCAACAAAATTTGCTGTGCATGTACCTAATCATATGTCAATTCAACTTTGTTCAAATCAAGTTGACCCGCCCCTTGGTAGGGCCATGCCCAAAAAGTGAGCCTAAAGCTTAAAAAATCTTCTCATGAACCAGCAGTAGCAGAGACTTGATATTAGGTATGCAGCTTCCTTTTGAGGTGTAGACTCAGATTTGTTCAAGAGAAGTTCTAGGGGCTTTATTTGCCATCGTTATGGGAGGGGCAAGAATTTTTGCCCTGCCCAAAATTTCTATTTTCCAAACCGAGAGGCTGATTTGAACCAAATTTGACATGAGGTTTTATTGGGACATAAGTTGTTAATTTATGCCAAAAAAATTTTTCCTGTTGCCCCATGGGAACTGCAGGAGCTAAAAATAGAAAAAAATTAAAATGCCGATATCTCCAAAACTACACAGCACAGAGAATTCTTATTTGGTGTGAGACTTCCTTAGGACCAACAGAATGAAATGGTAAAAAAATTGCTATTGGTTTTATTATGGAGTACTTTTTTGGGACTTTTGAAAAAGTGCTGAGTCCGCATTTTTTAACACTGTGGGTAATGGGAAAAACATTTAAGACTACTTTTATCCCAAACCACTGCTCCAAAAGCTTTCAAATTTCACATATAACATCTTTGGAAGATTGTTTCTCATGTTTATTGAAATCATTTCCCTGGGTCCATATTTGGGCTCTCTATGGGAGCCCAAATGTTTAAATTAGTGCAGTATGAGAAATATTCTTTAAAAATCTTCTTCAGATCTACCAACAAGAATCTTTTGATATTTGGTATGCAGCATCCTTAGGGGGTGAGATTCAAGTTTGTTCAAGCCAAGTCCCTGGGTTCATATTTAGGCTGAAAATTTGGGGTCCTGGTCTGGACTCAGAAATTTTGGATTAAAATCTGGAAATGAGTTTTTTGTTTAAGACAAAAAAAAATGTTTCACACAGAAACTTTAGGGTCCGGGTGGGACTTTGAAAATTTTGGACCAGAAATTAATTTTTTGTTTTTTTATGCATTTTGGTCAATTTAAGACAAATTTTTTTTTTTTTTTTACTCTGAAAATTTGGAGGATGGGACTTGGAAAATTTTGGACCAAAATCCGGAAATGAGTTTATTTTTTGTTTTGGCATTTTGGTCAATTTTAAGACAAAAAAAATGTATTTTTTTTTTACACTGAAAATTTGGGGTCCGGGTGGGACTTGGAAAATTTTGGACCAAAATCCAGAAATGAGGGGTTTTTTTTGGTTTTTATGCATTTTGGTCTATTTTAAGACAAAAATTAATTTTTTTTTTTTTTTACACTGAAAATTTGGGGGTCCGGGTGGGACTTGGAAAATTTTGGACCAAAATCCAGAAATTAGTTTTTTGGATTTTTATGTGTTTTGGTCAACTTTAAGAAGAAGAGAAAAAAATTTTAGTCTGAAAATATTTTGTTTGGGACTTCGAAAATTTCCGAACAAAACTTGAAAAAAAATCTGTTTTTTATGCTTTATCTCAATTTTGGGACATAAAAGTGCAGGAACTGAAAATAGAAGGAAAATACTGTTTATTGTGTGGGCACAATCTCTTAATCTAGTTGGTATATGCTTTTCTTAGGAGGGGTGTATGCAACTTATTCAAGTCAAGTCCCTGGTTTGATATTTAGACTACCATGTCAGGTGAGCACCCTCAGGCCCCTGGGGCCTCTTGTTTTTATTTTGTTGATTCTACCAGTAGGGGTAGTGCGAGAAGATAATCCATGGCTCGCCTTCCTTTCCTGAAGCCATACTGGATCTCCCCCCCACCCCACACACACACACACACCAAACTCTTCTCTTTGATTACCTCCTCTAATCTCCCATTCATCACTTTATAGAAAAGTTATCCAATGTTGATACTTACAGAGATACCCAGGTAATATTTTTATACTGTACCAATGACCCAGACATAGCTGGTGCTAACTCTTAAAATATAGGGCCAAACACAAATTTTGCCCCCCAATCCCCAAAATTTGCATCTAAAACCAAAGAAAACATGTCCTGAATGGCCCTCCACACTTCACCTCTACTGCGCATGCGCAGTGTCAAGGACGTTCCGAAATTGGCGCCATTAGTCATTCTTAGTTTGGCCCTTCATCATTTAACATCTGACTGATCTTTGTGCTTGTAAATCTTAGTTTAAATGATGCCAGACACATAAATATTAGTGAAATGGTGATTCTAAGGAGGATATAGAAGGAGGAGAGGAAAAATGAGTGACAGAAAATTATCAGGGCTGTAACTTAAAATTTTTTAATGAAATTATGTTAAGTTACCTATTTTCGAGGCAGCAGCCATTTTGTTGTCATTCTTGTTATCAAGTTACACTGATTGTTCAGTGTTTTCCTCTCTCCCTTTCCTTTAAGTCCCCTCTTGCTATTCTCCCATGCTTTTGGCATATTTTCTGTAATTTTATTACTAAAATTTCTTGGGAGTTTTAGCTGAATAACAGAATGAATTCTGTTCTTTTCCCCATGTTTACGTCTTCACCTATGGGTGGTTAGGCGTTGTGTTCTGCACCTACCATCTGATGTTCTGCAGTTTCTTCCCTGGAAGTCTCTGTTTTGCATCAGATAGTGTATTATTGGTAACTGATTTCGGGCCTGGGTGCCTGGAGCCTTATTTTAGTGTTTTTACACTTATTGTTTACATTTACAACAAGCCTCTGTGTGAGGGGGTATTTCTTGAAAATAATATCTTGATGTTAATTTAATCATAACTAGATACATTATTATTGTTCGTAAGTGTTGCATAAATTGTTTAAAATATTTTTAAAATTTTTGTCCACACTTAGGCTTGGGATCCATTGGGGCTCAACGTTACTTTTCAGAAACTTGGGCTGTTCTGAAAAAATATTTTTTCAAAATATTTTGATTTCAATTATTTTTTCTATGTTAATGGATCATATTATTATGTATTTTGATTGTCAGGGGTTGGTGCGAGTACTAGGACTTTGTTTTCTTTTCACATTGAAAGGATTTTGATCAATTGTAATAAGAGGAAATCTTCCTCTGACTTTTATAATCATTCTATATGTAGTCAGTGTACTCGCACTAACTCCTGTTCTGTATGTGATGATTTTCGCTGACAACATGGGAAGCGTGTGTCACGGTATGTTAGTGGGGAATTGGACATTCCGGTCCTTTCCCCGCAGTCACTCTACTTTATCAATTTCTATTTCAGACGATCAAGATTAGGGTGATGTATCCATGATGTCTTCCAAAAGTGTGCCTCCGTCGTCACAATTAATGAAGGGCTAGCGGAAAAGTGCTCATGTAAATACGCCAATTGCCTAAGAGGACCCTAGTAGGTTTGACGTCCGCTAGCTCGCCCGGTGTAGCGTCCATTCATCGAATGGTTCGGCAGCCGGGTTCGTCCGTTGCGGTCTAGAAGGAGTTTTGGGGTGATGCGAGCACTATAAATCAACCAAATGCACACCCAGTGACGGCGGATTAGAGGGAGAACGGAGGAAGCCTTTTAGTCCGGTTCCTAGCTCGTCCAGGTCCATCCGGACGGCGAGCGAGAGAGGCCCCTCTCTCGTACAACAACATCTGGCCCCAGATGTTGTGGTACAAAATGTTTCGCATTCGGAACATACGTCCGCCGCTTGGGACGCTCCGACATATAGTCAGTCCGGAGAGACTGTCAATAAGGCTTCCTCATTCTCATGGTAGCGCACACGACCGCTCTTGGCTATGTGACCTCAGATATCCAGTCAGCTTCGCCAATCAGAGAATCATCGGCGACCAGGTCACACCATCCGGTAGCCAGGGACACGAGGCCTGCAGACTCCGGACATTCGCATAAGAAAGTGTGCGGGAGTCAACGTACACGGAGCTTCCGGCGGCAATGCATCGTAAGACCGCTACTGCACAGGCCTCGGGGGACGGACGTGCTATCCCAAATAGCACAGCTTATCACAGCATCCCAGCAACAACTGAATCTGTCACATAATGTATTATCCGACGATGCTGGGTCGGGACGCTCCACGGAAGCAGGTACGGACGTCCGAAAATTTCATCCGGTCCGACGGGATACCGAAAGGGATTCGGAGGATTTCGAGCTTTCCCTTTCGGAACAACATATGCTGTTGTGTATGTCATCTGACTTGATCTTCTACAGGTTCTTTCGTCGGACCAGAATGCTGCGATGCCGGATAAGAAACTGATAGCGTCGGTGGATTTAGAAATTTTTGGTTCGGTTCAGGGACATCATCCCTCAGTTCCGACATAGTTCAATAATGTCACACAAACTTTCGAATTATTGAACGACGCTATATATATTATTATATGCTTGCTATTACCAAGCATTTCTGGTTTCTTGTTCGCAAAGTTACGGAGATGTCTTTCAAAGTGTGCCTCTGTCGTCATAGTTAATGAAGAGCTAGTGGCAATAAGTGCTCATGGAATATGTCTATCGCCTAAGAGGTCCCTTGTAGGATCGATGGAGTGACATTCGCTAGCTCACCCGGTGTAGCGTACATTCATCGAATGGTTCGGCTGCCGGGTTCGTCCGTTGCGGTCTAGGAAGGAGATTTGGGTGATGCGAGCACTATAATAACTTTAGTACTCACCCAGTGACGATGGATTGTGGACAGATCGGAGGAAGCCTGTTAGTCCGGTTCCTGGCTCGTCCAGGTCCGTCCGGGCTGTGAGCGAGAGAGGTCCCTCTCTCGTCCAACAACATAGGGGACCGCATGTTGTGGTTCAGATATTTTGCATTCGGAGCATATGTCCGACGCTCGGGACGCTCCGTTATATTGACAGTCCGAGAGACTGTCGATAATGCTTCCTCATCCTCACAGCAGCGCACACGACCGCACATTGGCTACGTGACCTCGAGTATCCGACCAGTTTCGGCATTCAGTGATTCCACGGCGAACAGGTCACGCCATCCGGTAGCCAAGGGACACGAGGCCTATACACTCCGTTCGCTCGCATAATAGAAGTATGCACGGGGGTAACGATCACGGAGCTTCCGGCGGCAATGCATCGTAAGACAGCTTCTCCACAGGCCTCAGTGACGGACGTGCTATCCAAGTTAGCACTGTTTTTCACAGCATCCCAGCAATCGACAGTTTCTCGGTCAGATCAGGAATTATCCGACGGCGCTGGGACGGTGCGCTCCACTGTTGCATGAGATTCGGACGACCGAACGCTTTTTTGGGTCCAACAGGATGGCGAAAGGGATTCGGACGATTTCGAGTTTTCCCTTTCGGAACATCGGAAGCTGCCATACATTTCTTCCGGCATTATCTTCCAGTGGTTGTTCCTTCGGACTACATTGCTGCGATGTTGGATAAGAGACTTATAGCATCATTGGACACGGAATTTTGGATCGGTTCAGGGACATTGTCCCTGACTTACCGACACAGTCCAATAATGTCATTAGAACATGTGTATTATTTATTGACGCTATATATATATATATATAAGCCTGCTACCAAGCATGATAGTTTAGTTTCTTGTCCGCAATGCTCAATTCTGCCGTTTATCATTTCTAGGAATAATTTATTTTGGCAGAGTAGGGCATACCGAGAGTTCATATGCGTCTAGACGGCGTGGTTAAAGACTGGAAATTATCTTTTTCGCTGTCTATGTCTTTTCCAACCACAATGTTGGAAACGACAATGATGTCTAATAGACTTAACTTAGATGCTTTATCATACGCAATCCACCTTACTGAGGCGTTATCATTACGTCTTCAAGAGAAAGAATTCCGGGATATGATCCTCAATGTGATTTCTTTTGAGGGCAGTAGTTTCTCCATGTATAACTCCGCCCTTCAGTGGCTACCTGGAGTTGGTTAGACGTGACGCAGCCCTAGCTACATCCACACGCGTGGATAGTAAGGTGAAGAACTCTCTCAGAGTCGCTTCGGTCTCGGTGAAGCTTCTCTTCGACGGCAACTTTTCAGCAATCCATGAATTGCTCGATTTACACGTTCTCTTGTCTATCTAGTGTAGCAAGAGATTCAGACTGGGGCAAACATTCGGTGGTTGACTCAGAGAGTGCCACTGCAGTTGCCGGATCTGAGTTTTATAATTATGACGGTTGCCAGTCAAACAGGTTGGGATACAATATTGATCCCAACGGATTTGAAGTGCCAGGGTCTTTGGGTTCCGCAGTCTCTAGGCAAGCACCTATCTTCCACGGAATAATGTTTTTTAGGCTTGCTTTATGTCATTGGATGAACATTATTCAGAAACGCATGTCCAAATCCTGTCCGATAATACGACAGTAGTGGCGTATCTCCGGAACCAGGGGGGCACTCATTCGTTTCCGTTATTCAATTTAATGGAAAGAATCCTTCTGTTTGTTATAGTACACCAAGTTCTGCTTCGGTCCGTCATATTCCGGGTCGTCTGATTGTATTACCGGACTCCCTTTCACTTATGGGTCGCTTGTTGCCGTCAGAATGGACTCTCAACAAACAAGTATTCAATCAGATTTGCTATCAATGGGAGCGCCCAATGATAATTTATTTACGACACAACTTGCTAATCAATTGCAGACGTATGTGTTTACATGTCCGGATCTCTGAGCTTATGTTGTTAACGCTCTATTGATCTAATAGGACGGAATGATAGGATATGCGTATCCTCCTGCGCCGTTGTTTCAGCAAGTATTGCTAAGATAAACAACCACAATACATTTCTGTTGATAGCATCTCTGTCTTCACAGAGACCGTGGGTAAATTTACTCAGATGTCTACTGTGGGACTTAACGCGAAAACTTCCTCCATGAGAGGATCTTCTTTCGCTGGGGAAAATCGTGTCATCTTCATCACAACCCGCAAGGTCTCAACCTTCACGTATTCTGTTGTGTGGTCCTTATTGCACTGTAAGCATTGTACTGGACGAGCTATGGACGCGATTTCTTACTGTAGGAGAACCTCTTCTTCGATATACTATGCGGCTAAAGTGGAGGCTCTTCCGTCGTTGGTGTAGGGATCATTATGTTGATATTTTTGATCCCTCCATACTAGACTTTGCAACTTTCTAGTATACTTGTTTGACAAGATCTACTGCAGCCTGTTACTATTAAGGTTATAGGTCTATGTTATCTCATACCTATGCACTCTATGATAGTTTACAATTGAGTCTTATGTCTCTTTATCTAAGTCAGTTAGTAACTTTTCGATAAATAGACTTAGAATCATTAGATTAAATTTCTATACGGAATTTAACTTCGGTTCTTATTTAGCTAAGTAATCATTTGAGCCTCTGGAAACAGTAGTTTTCAAATTCTGACCTTTTAGACAGTTATTCTGTTGGCTTCTCTTTTACTGAAGAGTCAGTGAGCTTCGTGCACTATCGGTGAATGATTCTCACTTTCGTAGTTTCGGAATCACTACTTCCTTTGCTATTCAGGTTGGATTTTTGCATAAGAGTCAGGCTCCTAATAAATATCCGGAACCTATTGTTATTAAGGTCCTTCCGTCTTCGTACGGGCATAGGCCTTTACTCTGTCCGGTTAGAGTTTACGTATTTATAAACAGATATCTGTTTATTACTACGGGCGTAAGCTTCTTCTGTCTTTGATGCCTAATAGAAGGACGTTACGCTCCATTCTTTTGCTAATGGATTCAATTAACTATCGATACTGCTTATGGTATATCATTGACTCAGCAGTTGTGCTTGAGATTTCGGCTCATGAAGTAAGAGTTCTTCTACATCTTGGGCTTACATTAATAGTGTCGCTATTATAGATTTTTGAAGGCTGCTCATTGCGCTCAGCCATCCACATTCATGAATTTTTATCTCAGAAATATCGAGTCCATTTCTGGAGGCCTCTATTGTTAGGTCTATTATCTACTGCTCAGAATGTCATTCACTTAACAGTTGCTACTATAGCTAGGTAGGCTGTCTGTTTCGGCAGTGACTCCGTTATGCTGCCCTCTTCGCTCTGGGCTATTTGACCCAGGGCAAGAAAAAGGGGGGGGGGGGGGGAGAGGGTGTTCCCTTGGGTCACCTGTTTTACTATGAAAACAAGGGGATACCTCCTCCGGAGTTAGTAATTCTGAGCTGGTATTGGGATGGTTTTTTAGTGAGAAGTTTATGTTCTAAAAATTCATTCAGGTCTTAGTTTTTAAAGTATAGCTTTTGAATATAGCACGTGTCAAACGGACGTTATTATACAATCCTCAGACACTTTTAAGGAGTATAAAGAGTCTCTATTCTCTAGACTTACTTTATTTATTGGCTTACTTTAAAAATTATTAGTATAAGGATTATACTAGATATTAATAGAGTACATGAATGTATGATGCTCAATTTTGGAAGGTGTTGTATCTTTCTAATTTATCATAAATAAGAAAGATACATGTAAGGCCTAATACTTCTTTTTCCCTAGAGGGGATGACTCTATTTTATATAATTGAGCGTATTCCAACTTGCTCTATGTCCTAGGCCCTCCAGCCTTTTTACTATTCAGCTATGTCTGGGTCATTGGTACAGTATAAAAATGTTAAAAAATTTATAGTAATTTCTATATTTTTTATACTTACCAATGACCCAGACGGGGATGGCCCTCCCAGGAGTTGGGAACTCTTGCCTCCCCGCTGAGTACATAGCGCTTACCAGGCACTGGTTATAAGAATGATTAATGGCGCCAATTTCGGAACGTCCTTGACACTGCGCATGCGCAGTAGAGGCTAAGTGTGGAGGGCCTTTCAGGACATGTTTTCTTTGGTTTTAGATGCAAATTTTGGGGATTGGGGGGCAAAATTTGTGTTTGGCCCTATATTTTAAGAGTTAGCACCAGCTATGTCTGGGTCATTGGTAAGTATAAAAAATATAGAAATTACTATAAATTTTTTAACTTTCAGCATGCCATTGTCACAAATCAATTCACATTCTCTAATGACAAAAGTAGCACAACTGGCACCACATGGGGCCACATCAAAAGTCCAAAACATTTATGCGCATATCGAGACCGACCCTACATGAACATATGAACACACTTTCAATGTTTCAAATTAAAACCCCAAGGAGCCTTTCGGCAGAAACCGATTCTCTTGATGACACAAGTGGTGCTATGGACACCACATGGGGCCAAAGCAAAAATCTGAAACCCTTATGCACATCAAGAGAAATCCTTTATGCACATCTAGAGACCCTAACGGAACATATGAACACCCTTTCAGCATTTCAAATTAAACCCTCCCTAGGAGCCTTTCACCAGAAACTGATTCTCCAATGCCAAAGTACTACGGATGCCGCATGGGGCCGAAACAAAAATCTTAAACCTTTATGCACATCTGAGAGACCCTACCGGAACATAAGAACATACTTTCAACATTTTGAATTAAAATCCCTCGGAGCCTTTCACCGGAAACCGATTCTCTAACAACAAAAGTAGAGCTATAGGTGCCACATGGAGCTGAATCAAAAATCTGAAACCTTTGTGCACATCTAGACACCCTACCGGAACATATGAACCCACTTTCATCATTTCGAATTAAAACCCCTAGGAGCTTTTTACCAAAAAACGATTCTCTAATGACAAAAGTGGCACAATGGACACCACATTGGGCTGAATGAAAAATCAGAAACCTCTGTGCACATCTAGACACCTTACCGGAATATATGAACACACTTTCAGCGCTTCGAATTAAAACCCCTAGGAGCCTTTCTCCGGAAATCAATTCTCTTAACAACAAAAGTGGCGTCCCAGGCACCACATGGGGCCGAATAAAAAATCCGAAACCTTTATACAAATATAGACACCCTGCCGGAACATATGAACACACTTTCGGTGTTTTGAATTAAAACCCCTAGGAGCCTTTCACTGGAAACCGATTCTGTAACAACAAAAGTGTCACTACAGGTGCCACATGGGGCCGAATCAAAAATCTAAAACCTTTATGCACATCTAGACACTCTACCGGAACATATAAACATACTTTAAACAACCGAAATTACATATCCTAGGAGACTTTCGTTGGAAAGCAGTATTTTATCTCCGTTTTTAAGTGACGCCACTGTCACCGTCTGGTGACAAAATTCAAACTAAACCTATTTTTGTCATCTCTATACCATACTTAAGAAGAATGGTAAGTTTAAAAATTATAGCTCAAAAAGGGATGTACAGACAGAGATCATTGTGCTATATCCCCACGTTTTTGAAAATTCAGGAATATTATAATCCCTGATGAGTCTGGAGGTGGGATGGGGAAATCTCACCCAATGGGCAAGATATTTGAACCAGGCCAAGGGTCTAGTTCAAATATCTTGCCCCGAGGGTGAGATTTCCCCATTCCCACATTCAGACTCATCGAGGATGATTTTTCACCCCCCTCCCCCCTCCACACCCCCCCTCCCTCCCGCATGAGGAATACGTCATTATAGATAATTGGCGATCACATGATGACATACCCAATTTATCAAGTCATAGTCCTTTCGAAAAACGAACAATTTCATCGGAAAGATCGTACAAAAGTTAGGTATATACTATAGGTATATACTAAAAAATGGATTTGTAACACTGTCCGTTAAGGGGTTAATGAATTTGCACGTGTCAAACTCTAATGTAAAAGGCATTGTGAGATTATTGATCGATTGATAAATTTGCGCAGTTATATTATTAAATCTGCAGAGAAACATGGGGTTGAAACAAATCAACATTGTTGATTTTGAATGGCACATGGATTACATGCGGGAAATTGTGAAGCCATTTTGTTTATTTCTAATTGTGCAGACGATGATGAAATAGTTCCGGCGACCTAATAAAATATGCAAAAGAGTATGTCACATGGGGTGGGTGGGATAGAAATATCCCACCCTGCTGTCTCACCCAGGACACACATATGTTTCACGTATAGTGGGGGGGGGGGGGAGGAATAATAAATGCTAAGTTTAGAATATGGGAAAGTGATAAATCCCTGTTAACTGAATACTCCTGTTAATTGAATAATTGGATATAATAGAATGAGTGCAAAAAAGTTTGTTACATTTTTTTTGTCAGAACTCCCAACACTTGCAATCTATTCAAAGTTTTCCCAAGAAAAGATTGCAAGGGTGGCTGTTTGCAGCAGAAGAAAAAAACGAGGCAAAATTTTCTTATTCTGATCTAACAACTCCTATTGGAAGGGAACATAATTCAAATTCATTGCATAGCTGTCGGTATAAACAAATTTATTTATTTATTTATTAAGGTTTATCAACACATTAACAGCCAAGGTCATATCCTGTCGGTGACAGTTTTACAGGTGGAGGAAGCCAGAGTACCCGGAGAGAACCACCAAGCAACGACGATGCCAGCTCCCCAACATCGTAACCCCCATAGTGCAACCCATAGTGCAACACAGGCAGGGTTAGATTGGTTGAAGACATGCACATCATCAGCGTGCAGTACGCCTTAGTACACATCATCATCACGCCCCTATGTGGGCAATCGGGGTTAAGTGCCTTGCCCAAGTACACAATGCAGAGTCCAAATCAGTCATTCTGACAGTGTATAAACAAATACAAAAGATTGAAAATAAGTCCAGAATTATTCATCTGCAAAAATAAGTAATATTATATTTGAACACATTATTACACTGTGTTTTAGCTGGATGTACGAAACTATACAACTCTTCTGAGATCCGTAATTCCCGAGGATGAAAACTGAAGAAAATATAAATGTCAGAAGGGTTGTACAGACTCCATACAGCCTGCTGAAACACTGTGTGACAAATTTATTAACCTGCCCCTTCAGTGTGTCAAGTTTTGTTTTATTATATAATACCCAAACGGTGTTCCAGTGACAAAAGCCTTGATAAAAGTAATAATTAGAGAAACTGAAAGAAACGTATCTTTCTTTATTATTGAACAAGAACGATTTGGAGTTTTTTCCCTTTTATTGAACTCAACATTTGTGAGACTTCAATTCAAGGACATTGGGGAATGACGCGATGTTATTATTGTGGGACACAAATTGACTTTATAAGTGTTCGATAAAGTGGTGCATCGTGTGTCTTGGAGAATCAGGGATGCTGTATTCAAACTTATACAAGTGCTTTTACCCTTTACACAACATGAAAAGCAGACGACACTTGCAAATAAAATTCTCGAAGAACTAATTTTTTTCATTTTTTGCTTCAAAAACATAGCTTATGGCACCTCATTGCAACTCATTCCATTGAGGGGTCATAAGCTATGTTTTCGAGACAAAGAAAAAATAATGAAAATTGAATGGTGATTTTTGTGAACAGTGCTGGCCGCTTTTGGTCGTTACGTTGGGTAAAGGGTTAATAAGTTTCACTGAAGAGTCAAATCATATAACGAGACAGGTTTTCATGTTTCTCGAAACCACAACGGTTCTGTAGTGTAGCAGAATCCCAGGGCTTATATTTCGACGAGAATCCGAGAATCGATTTGCACAAAGATTCGCGCAATAAAACCGCCGAGAATCCATGTAGTTTCTCGTTGCACCTCTGCGAGGATTCGCGTGAACAGAATTGAGCCAATTTAACCCTTTATTTAACACAGCGGCAACAAATTAACCACTAGAAGGCTAACATGACCTGAAATATCCTGACACTTTGTCAATAAAATTGCACAAGTGTGGCTGTCATTGGAACCGGCTCATTGAGCCGGTTCCAACGACAGCCATATTTGTAAGCTTTTATTGGTAAATATTGTTCATTTAATTATTTTATCATTTATTGTTTAAATATTATCAAATTTAGTTTTAAAAAATAAAAAGGTGTGTTGGGTAAAAGGTTAACATGTGTTATCAGTATACAACAGTGGTTGAACCATGGTGGCGTCATGGGATCCTGGGACACTCATAGTGGTATGGATTATCGCAACCATTTTCAAATGGATTCTCACAAATTTAAACGAAATATAAGCCTGGAATCCCTCTTCTTGAAAGTAAAATCGGACATTGGTGGTATGTACACATTTCAAGTTTTCAGAATATTCTCATGAAACAATAGTTTTTATTTTGTTTGCGAGTCTTGATATTTATTATTACAGTGGAACCCTGTTAATTGAATACCCACTTTGCCAATGAAAATTATTCAGTTAATGAGAGTATTCAATTAACAGGGATTGTGTCACTTTCCTGTATTCTAGAAATAAACTTAGCATTTATTCTATTATATCTTGTATGACAGAGCTCCATGAGCTCTGTCAAACAAGATATAATAGATTAAATGCCTGTATTTGATGTACTGAGGCCAAATAGGTCTATAAACAAAGGAAAACTGGGGAGAGTCAGGGTAATTTCTCGACAGGTTACAAGATTTTTTATTCAGTTAACAGGAGTTTACTCTATAGTCTATATTCAATTAACAGGTAAAATTTGTACTAGAGGTATGGTAAATGGTTTTGTGTTGAGAAATTATTTTCAATTAACAGGGTTTTTCAGTTAAGCGATATCCAATTAAGTGGACTCCACTGTACTGACAAAAATGTTTGAGGTGATGTGTGAAAGGGAAATCGACAAAGTTTACTGTAGATTGTCTATACACCCCTTTTAGCTGTAATGTGATATTGAATATTCTCCTACACCCTGTTGAACTTTGTACACACCATTGAAGTTAAATGTACCATACTGGATGCATTGCAGGGACCGACCTGGGTATGCGCCAGTGCGTATTTGGTTCTGAAACATCAGGACCTGGCTCTTAAATCTCAGAAATAGGCTTCTCAGTTGGCGCGTAACTTCTCAGATCATATTTTGATATTCTTTCGATGGATAATCGAGAGAGACACTCTTACATGTATTATATATATGATTATCATTTATCATTGTTGCAGAGTGCTTAAGTTAATACTTCAAGTCTTAATTACCAAGCATTAATCTTCACTGTGGTTTCTGATCAAGTCTTGGCTGCCTAAATGGGCAGCCAAGACTTGATCAGAAACCACAGTGAAGATTAATGTTTGCTACAGTGTACTAAATGAAAATGATGAGAGCTATTACATACTTGCAGTGTGTGTTACAAACAGCAGTGTCACTCCGTAAATTGAAATCTGGCGCATGAACTGAAAAAATAGGCTCCGAGGCTAGAGCGTATTTTAAATAGTCCTGATCGGTCCCTGGCATTGGTTACTGACCAATCAGGAAGCTTGTATAATTTTAAAAGGGTAATAAAGTATGATACCTACACGGTGAGTTGATGTTGATACTAAAGTTTACTCATCTTGTCAGTCTTGTTTAATTCTTGCAATTAAATATTTAGAGCTGGGCGGTATTAAAATGTCAAGTTCGGTTTCTGTATCGGTATTTTTAGAATGATTTACCTCGGCATCAGTGCGGTATTCGGAGTCAACAACATTTGTGTACTCACACCAATATCAATATTGAATTGTATTTTTGATACACTACCTGCTGCAGATCCCAGTTTTACAGCAGACAAAGCCACCGAATTGTCAGAATGTTGGAAGTAAAACGGGTGCTGGCCATTGGTCATATTGATGTGACAAAAATGCTGAGAGAAAATATCCCTGGGTATTTTCTCTCAGTTTTTTTTTTCCATCAACTAACCAGAGGTGACTGCCTTTAGAAATACACAGTCGATCGGCTCTTCTTATGTATTTTCTGTAATGTTCTGTTGTTTGCCATTTCATTTACCAACTTATGTTGGGAATATCTTTCAATACCAAAATGTTGGTATTTTGAGATTCTTCTGGTACAGTAAATCGGTATTGTCTCGATACCAAACAGTATACCGCCCATCTCTTGAAATATTCAAAAATGCATATTCTGATTAGAGAGAAATTTGGGAGGGTAGTTGTGATTGAGAGATGTGATTTTTTGCACCCCTGTATTTTCTGGAATGGCATGCTTTAGACAGAAATATTGTTCTTGATGGGTTTTCAGTGACAAAAATGCATCGTTTTTTTTTTGTCTGAACTACTGAATCTTTTGACAGATTGTGCAGAAACTTAGAAAGAAGTATCAATATAAAATGCAGTGTGAAGCTTTAAATAATCTTTAAAACCTGATTCTAATGTGAAAAGAAATTTGAGAATGTTGATTTCTTTGATGTCAGAGCAATAGAGCTGCGAACCATTTTGGAAGGTGAACAGAATTTTTCTGTGGCTCTTGCAATAGAGCTGTAGGTTAACCGAAACCGAACCGAGGTTTTTAGTTTTTTTTAAAAACCGAAACTGAAACCGTCGACATCCCGTAATCTAAGGTTTTTCGTTTTTTTTTAAATACTCTCTTGCTGCAGAAATTCACAGAATTTAGCTATCCCAGAGTAGTGAGAGTACCCAGACACTGCCAATGGCAGTGTCTGGGTACTCTCACTACTCTGGGAAGGCTACATTCTGTGAATTTCCAACATTTTAGTTTAGTTGTGTTTGCAGCTTTCCTCAAGTTGCGTGTAGGTGTCGGACCTCGAAAAATGGCCAAGCACAATAAAAGTTCTGTATATTTAGGTAATTATTATATTGGCCTTCCTGATTCTAAATGTATTATAGCTTATTTCGGGCATTCATTGAGTTTCACTCAATTTCACTACCATTCAGTTTTGAATCCGGACATAAGAATGAGCTTTATTGAATTTTACTTGGCCTCATGAACAAACCGTAAACCGAACCTAACCGAGGTTTTACTCCACCTGAAAAAACAAAACCGAACAAGAACAAGAAATTTAAAAACCTACAGCTCTATCTTGCAATATCATTTGGAGATGACTGCATCAGAAACTCATTGTTAATTTTTGAGAAATTGTCAATTAGCCAACATAAGACAATATTACTGTTATCTATCTTCTCTTTTTTTTCAGACAGATGATGCTGATGTATCATTGGCTTGTATTACATCACTACATAAAATATTTTCCCGAATGATAAGAGAAGAACAAATGTACATGTCTAAGGAATTAAATGATGAAGATGAAAATGGTAAAATTGTTCACTTTATTGTTTGAATCAATATTTCCTTAAATAATGTTGGTCCTTGGTTGGAATGAAATTTTCATTGGGGTATGAATGCAGACAAACTAAATTTTAGTCTTTAACTGGCAATATTTTTTTTATTATTTGAATTCTAGAGATGTGAAATTAACATTTGCATGCATATGTAAAGATGCATGTCATTTACTAAAATCACTACAGTTAAAACTAAAAGTCCTGTCATGAAATGCGCACAAATAGCACGTTGACATGCGCGTTAATGTACGCGTTATGGCCCAAGTAAAGCTATGAAATTCCGTACATATGGCCTGTGCACAAGCAATGTTTCAGCCAATGGACCTCTGGGTGACCCGGAGGTCCATTGGCAGAAACATTGCATGTGTTTGCTCTGAGTAACCAAGAGAACCTGCCGTGCTTTGGATGCCATTCGATATGGCAATTGCGCGCAATTCCAACGTGCAATTAAGCCTAGATAAGCGCATTATTCGTGACAGGACTTCTAGTTTTAACTGTATGTCAGGGCTAGTTCTGGACAGTATTCAAAAAAATGTTCAAGCTTTAAAATATGTCCCGATTCATGTGATGGAAGTTACAGTATCATGGCAGTGGTTTCAAGTGAATTCTTGGCTGTCGAGATTTCACTAGACTTCTCTGCTTCGTCAAAGCATCATCAAAATATAAGTAGAATTCCCTGCCCTTTAAAGACACTTTCAGAATCTATAACAATAATCAAATGATCGTTTTGCGACTGATTAATCAGAGTTGATTCTCATTGTTTTTCTTGCAAGAATCTTTTGCCAGAATCATTTCTGATTCCACATGAATTTTAAGCCCTGGAGTTGATACAGTGGACCCCTGTTAATTGAATAGCCACTTTGACAATGGAAATTATTCAATTAACAGGAATATTCAATTAATGGGGATTGTGTCACTTTCCTGTATTATAAAGATAAATTTAGCATTTATTCTATTATATCTTGTTTGACAGAGCTCCATGAGCTCTGTCGAACAAGATATAATAGATTGAATGCCTACAGTGGATGTACTGAGGACAAATAGGTCTATAAACAAAGGAAAACTGGGGTGAGTCAGGGTAATTTTTTGACAGGTTACAAGCTTTTTTATTCAATTAACAGGAGTTTACTCTGTAACCTATATTCAATTAACAGGTCAAATGGTAAATGGTTTTTGTGTTGGGAAATTATATTCATTTAACAGTGTTATTCAGTTAAGAGTGGGGCACGGTCAGATCACTGAAGTTAAGCAACGTGAAGCCCGGTTAGTCCTTGGATGAGCGATCGATTCGGACTCCCATGTTATGTCCTTCAGCAAGACACTTAACCCTGATTGTCCACATGGGGGCACGATAATGCCGTGTACTAAGGCGTACTGCACGTCGATGGTGCGCATGTCTTCCACCAGTCTAACCCTGCCTGTGCTGCAGTGTGGAGTTACGATGTTGGGCAGTTGCTCGGTAGTTCTCTCAGTGTATTCCAGCTTCCTCCACCTGTAAAACTGTCAAAGTCATGATAAGGCATTGTGCATAAGTATGTGACCTTAAACACCAATAAATAAATAAATAAATAATATATTCAGTTAAAGAGATATAAATTAAGTGGGATGCTCTGTATCAAGATACTGTATTTTGCAAATTATGATGATATTCAGAATTATTTTGATACCAAAAACAAAACTGTTGTCTTGTTGATGATTGCTTATTACTACACATATACACATACAGGGTGTAATTCAGGGACTTTTTGAGGCACAATTTCTGCCCTCTTCCCAATGTGAAATGGGCAGAAAAAATCTCAGTTGAACTGATCATGTTTTCTGTCCTACCATCTTACGGAAACCCAGTCCATTCAGCACCGAGTCTAAGTCCTGAACATATTTCATGCATACATGTAGGTCCCAAACTGCCATGGAATTTTTTTTTTTTTTTTTGTTTTGCAGGGTTTAATGAAGGACGGGTTGCCATCCTTACATGCTGCTGGAGGATATTCCTGCCCAGGACAGGATTTCTCTTGCCACCGAAATAAGAATCATTTGGGCACATTTAATCTAAATAGTCTGTAGTAAATTGAATTGATTGTTTTCAACAATGATTTCTTCAGTTAAATTTATTGTGTCGCCGCCCCGTGAAGTGGGGAGCGACATATAGGGATTACTTTTGTTGTCTTTCGTCGTCCGCGTCACACTTTCTCTTATCCACCACTCCTCTTTAACCTATGAATGGATTTTGATGAAACTTTCAGTGCTTCTTTTTCACATAATGGCATTGTGCACCTCCTATTTTATTTTTTGATCCGCTGTATTTTTTCTAGAGTTATGCCCCTTTTCCACTTAGAATTCTGTCTGAAACGCCAGGCGACACACGTCTTCCATGGAAGACTCACATCTAAGTATGAATTATTCACCATATCCAGTCATGGCTGCTGCTCATTAGCCATCATTAGATGTGATGAAAAATATCTTGAAAATACTCAGCACTTGTCAGCAGGTTCAGAGTTAAAGTGTTGGAGCAGAAAATTGTTTGCAGTTGGATCAAGTTTGAAGTTTTGAAAGATACATGGCATCTACAAATACATGTAGTTAATATTTGTTAGTACAGTGGAATCCTGTTAATTGAATAGCCACTTTGCCAATGGAAATTATTCAGTTAACAGGAGTATTCAATTAATAGGGATTGTATCAGTTTCCTTGTTCTGCAAATATCATTACACTGTTACTGTGTAAACCACATTACCATAGACTTGAAGGGTGAACCTTTCTGCCATGCTAAATGGATTTAACAGTTTTACAAAACATGTATAAGGCCATACAAAGTAGATCTTATGTTTCTCGGGCCATTATTTGTAAAATTGCATACGGGTGAGCGTTTTTTTATTTTATTTTTTTTTTCTGTAATTATTTCTTTGCCATCAAAAGTTCATGTTCTTGGTTTATGTTTTTGGCCTCAATCTATGTAATAGCATTGGTGGTGGTGTACTTCATCCCTTGAGAGCAAGAAGGCTTTGCAATGCTAAGGCATTGCAAAGCCTTCTTGCACTCAAGGGACAAATTTATCAATTTTTTTTAACTTAGGTAAAATATCAGACATAAACTATTTAATTTTTTTTTAAAGATTAGATTGGTTATAAAAAGAGCATGCAGCAGCCAAAATGACCATGCGGGAGGGCCTGAGAAACAGATTTTTTATTTTTTTAGGCCTAAATGGAAATTTTATTCAAGGACACTGTGTTAAAAAGGAAATAAGTATAATTGGATTCAAATTTAGTAGCTTCCCCATAGAGAGACCTGAAAGAGTTCCAGACACTTTTTCTGTGCTACTCGTGTGTGCCTGATAATCATACATGTATGATTATTCTTTTTGGAACAAAATTCCCGCCTGTATAATCCTTATTTGACCCTGTATGATTATTAATTTTTAGCAATCGAATGTGCAGAGCGGCCACTTATCTCAAGAAGTTCACCAAAACAAACTAGTAACGTACATGTTACGTACAAGCAAACACAGGATGCAATGGAAATGTTAATTGGTAGAGAGCTGGAATCATATATTTGGGCTTTATTCTGAAGTACTGCTAACATAAGACCTAGTACCCAGTGGATGTGCTTCATACCATCACTGAAACAGAATTAATTAGTCAGTAAGGTTTTGCCTTGGTGCAATTTATGGGAGAGTACCTGTAGGCACTCTCCTATAAATTGCAACAAGTCAAATTCATGTGAAAATTATGATAACCGAAAGTAATTTAACCCTTCACCACTTCAAGAGCATCAGACTTCTGTGTTATAAAAATGGCTCTGAGCATAGCAGCTGGCTCACATCTTGGAATTTTCCACCCTATACTATTATTAATTTTCTGGACATTTTCCACCCTGTACTGTTATTTTGCCCTGTACTATTATTAGGCACTCGAGAGTATGCAGTTAATATTCTGACTGCAGTTGTCTTGGAAATTCTTGGCTGCCCGTGTAGACAGTGAAAGCTTGTCTAGACACAACTGCCAAGGTACTTAGAACAGACTTTACAGATTTACCTCATACGTGTGGGAGAACCTGTTCTAATAAAATTGACAATAGTTGGAAATAGGCCTTTAACCCTTTACCTAACATGAAAAGCAGACAACACTTGCAAAAAAAATTCTTGAATAACTATATTTTTATACTGTACCAATGACCCAGACATAGCTGGTGCTAACTCTTAAAAATATAGGGCCAAACACAAATTTTGCCCCCCAATCCCCAAAATTTGCATCTAAAACCAAAGAAAACATGTCCTGAATGGCCCTCCATACTTCACCTCCACTGCGCATGCTCAGTGTCAAGGACGTCCCGAAATTGGCGCCATTAATCATTCTTTGTTTGGCCCTTCATCAGTTAACATCGGACTGATCTTTGTGCTTGTAAATCTCAGTTTAAATGATGCCAGACACATAAATATTAGTGAAATGGTGATTCTAAGGAGGATATAGAAGGAGGAGAGGAAAAATGAGTGACAGAAAATAATCAGGGCTGTAACTTAAAATTTTTTGATGAAATTATGTTAAGTTACCTATTTTTGAGGCAACTGCCTGTTGTGGTCATTCTTGTTATCAAGATTACACTGCTTATTCAGTGTTTTCCTCTCTCCCTTTCCTTTAAGTCCCCTCTTGCTATTCTCCCATGCTTTTGGCATATTTTCTGTAATATTATTACTAAAATTTCTTGGGAGTTTTAGCTGGATAACAGAATGTATTCTGTTCTTTTCCCCATGTTTACGTCTTCACCTATGGGTGGTTAGGCGTAGTGTTCTGCATCTACCATCTGATGTTCTGCAGTTTCTTCCCTGGAAGTCTCTGTTTTGCATCAGATAGTGTATTATTGGTAACTGATTTCGGGCCAGGGTGCCTGGAGTCTTGATCTAGTGTTTTTACACTTATTGTTTACATTTCCAACAGCCCTCTGTGTGAGGGGGGATTTCTTGAAAATAATATCTTGATGTTAATTTAATCATAACTAGACACATTATTATTGTTAGTAAGTGTTGCATAAATTGTTTAAAATATTTTTAGAATTTTTGTCCACACTTAGACTTGGGATCCATTGGGGCTCAACGTTACTTTTCAGAAACTTGGGCTGTTCTGAACAAAATATTTTTTCAAAAGTTTTTGATTCAATTATTTTTCTATGTTAATGGATCATATTATTATGTATTTTGATTGTCAGGGGTTGGTGCGAGTACTAGGACTTTGTTTTCTTTTCACATTGAAAGGATATTGTTCAATTGTAATAAGAGGAAATCTTCCTCTGATTTTCATAATCATTGTATAATGTAGTCAGTGTACTCGCACTAACTCCTGTTCTGTATGTGTTGATTACGATGACAACATGGGAAGCGTGTGTCACGGTATGTTAGTGGGGAATTGGCCATTCCGGTCCTTTCCCCGCAGGGTCACTCTACTTTATCAATCTCTATTTCAGACGATCATGATCAGGGTGATGTATCCGTGATGTCTTCCAAAAAGTGTGCCTCCGTCGTCACAATTAATGAAGAGCTAGCGGAAAAGTGCTCAGGTAATATGTCAATTGCCTAAGAGGACCCTAGTAGGTTCGACGGCCTTTGACGTCCGCTAGCTCGCCCAGTGTAGCGTCCATTCATCGAATGGTTCGGCAGCCGGGTTCGTCCGTTGCGGTCTAGAAAGGAGTTTTGGGTGATGCGAGCATTATAAATATCCATGTGCACACCCAGTGACGGCAGATTAGAGGGGAGAACGGAGGAAGACTTTTAGTCCGGTTCATAGCTCGTCCAGGCCCATCCGGGCTGCGAGCGAGAGAGGCCCCTGATGTTGTGGTACAAAATGTCTCGCATTCGGAGCATACGTCCGCCGCTCGGGACGCTCCGTTATATAGACAGTCCGGAGAGACTGTCAATAAGGCTTCCTCATTCTCATGGCAGCGCACACGACCGCACCTTGGCTACGTGACCTCCGATATCCAGTCAACTTCGCCAATCAGAGAATCCTCGGCGACCAGGTCACGCCATCCGATAGCCAGGGACACGAGGCCTGCAGACTCCGGACGTTCGCATAAGAAAGTATGCGGGAATCAACGTACACGGAGCTTCCAGCGGCAAAGCATCGTAAGACCGCTTCTACACAGGCCTCGGTGACAGATCTGCTATCCCAAATAGCACAACTTATCGCAGCATCCCAGCAACGACAGAATCTCTGTCGCATAATATAATATCCGACGACGCTGGGTCGGGACGCTCCGCGGAAGCATCAGGTGCGGACGTCCGAAAATTTCATTCGGTCTGACGGGTTGCCGAAAGGGATTCGGAGGTTTTCGAGCTTTCCCTTTCGGAACAACATAAGCTGCTGTATATGTCATCCGACTTCATCTTCTAGAGGTTCTTCGTCGGACCAGAATGCTGCGATACCGGATAAGTAACTGATAGCGTCGGTGGACTTAGAAATTTTTGGTTCGGTTCAGGGACATCGTCCCTCAGTTCCGACACAGTCCAATAATGTCTCAGATACGTTCGATTTATTGAACGACGCTATATATATTTTTTATATGCTTGCTATGTACAAGCATATTTGGTTTCTTGTTCGCAAAATTACTGAGATGTCTTTCACAAGTGTGCCTCTGTCGTCATAGTTAATGAAGAGCTAGCGGCAATTAGTGCTCATGGATTACGTCAATCCCCTAAGAGGTCCCTAGTAGGATCGACGGAGTTGACATTCACTAGCTCACCCGGTGTAGCGTCCATTCATCGAATGGTTCGGCAGTCGGGTTCGTCCGTTGCGGTCTAGGATGGAGATTTGGGTGATGCGAGCACTATAATAGACTTTAGTACACACCCAGTGACGACGGATTAGAGGAGAGATCGGAGGAAGCCTGTTAGTCCAGTTCCTAGCTCGTCCGGTCCGTCCGGGCGGCGAGCAAGAGAGGTCCCTCTCTCGTGCGACAACATATGGGACCGGATGTTGTGGTACAGACATTTCACCTTCGGAGCGTATGTCCGCCACTCGGGACGCTCCCTTATATAGACAGTCCGAGTGACTGTCGATAATGCTTCCTCATCCTCACAGCAGCGCACACGACCACACATTGGCTACGTGACCTTGAATATCCGGCCAGCTTCGGCATTCAGTGATTCCATGGCGAACAGGTCACGCCATCCGGTAGCCAAGGGACACGAGGTCTGCACACTCCGGTCGCTCGCATAATAGAAGTATGCACAGGGTAACGAACACGGAGCTTCCAGCAGCAATGCATCGTAAGACCGCTTCTCCACAGGCCTCAGTGACGGACGTGCTATCCAAAATAGCACAGCTTATCGTAGCATCCCAGCAAACGACAGATTCTCGGTCGGATCAGGAATAATCCGACAGCGCTGGGTCGGTACGCTCCGCTGTTACATCAGGTACGGACGACCGAATATTTATAGGGTCCGACAGGATGGCGAAAGGGATTCGGATGATTTCGAGCTTTCCCTTTCGGAACAACAGAAGCTGCCATACATTTCTTCCGGCATTATCTTCCAGAGGTTGTTCCGTCGGACTACATTGCTGCGATGCTGGATAAGAGACTAATAGCATCATTGGACATGGAGTTTTGGATCGGTTCAGGGACATTGTCCCTGAGTTGCCGACGCAGTCCAATAATGTCTTTAGAACATTCGAATTATTGAACGAGTCGACGCTATATATATATATATAAGCTTGCTATCAACATGCTAGTATAGTTTCTTGTCCGCAATGCTCTATTCTGCCTTTCGTGAATTCTAGGAAATAATTGTTTATTGGCAGAACTGGGCTTACCGAGAGTTCCTTTGCATCTAAGACGGCGAGACTGAAGACTGAAAATTATCTTTTTCGCCGCCTATGTCAATTCCAGCCACGATGTTGGAAACGACAATGATGTATAATAGACTTAACTTAGACGCTTTATCATACGTATACCACCTTACTGAGACGTTTATCATTACGTCTTCAAGAGAAAGAATTTCAGGATATGATCCTCAATGAGATTTCTTTCAGGGGCAGTAGTTTTTCCACGTATAACTTCGCCCTTCAGTGGCAACCTGGAGTTGGTTAGACGTGACGCAGCCCTAGCTACATCCACGCGCATGGATAGTAAGGTGAAGAACTCTCTCAGAGTCGCTTCGGTCTCCGAGAAGCTTCTCTTTGACGGCAACCTTTCAGCAATCTTGAATTGCTCGATATACACGTTCTCTTGTCTATCAAGTGTAACAAGAGATTCATACGTGGGCAAACATTCGGTGGTTGACTCAGACAGTTCCACTGTAGTTGCCGGATCCGAGTTTTTCGATTATGACGGATGCCATTCAAACAGGTTGGGACACATTTTGATCCCAACGGATTCGAAGTGCCGGGGTCTTTGGGTTCCGTAGTTTTTAGGCAAGCTCTTTACTTCCAAGGAAGAATATTATGTTGGCTTGCACTACGTCATTGGATGAATTTTATTCAGAAATGCATGTTCAATCCTGTCCGATCATACGACAGTAGTTGCGTATATCCGGAACCAGGGAGGCACTCATTCGGTTCCGTTATTGATTTTAACGGAAAGAATCCTTCTGTTTGTTATAGAACACCAAGTTCTGTTTCGGTTCATCATATTCTCGGTCGTCGGATCGTATTAGCAGACTCCCTTTCACGTAAGGGTCGTTTGTTGCCATCGGAATGGACTATCAACTAACAAGTGTTTAATCAGATTTGCTATCAATGGGACCACCCAGTGATAAATTTATTTGCGACACAACTCTCCAATCAATTGTAGACGTATGTGTCACCGTGTCCGGATCCCTGAACATATGTAGTTAACGATCTATCGATCTAGTAGGACGCGATGATAGGATATACGTATCCTCCAGCGCTGTTGATTCAGCAAGTATTGCTAGGATTATTCATTCACAATACAATTCTGTTGGTAGCATCTCTGTCCCACAGAGACGGTGTATAAATTAACTTAGATGTCTACTGTGGGACTTACCGCGGAAACTTCCTCCATGAGAGGATCTTTTTTCGCTGGGGAAATCGTGTCAACTCTATCACAACCCGCAAGGTCTCAACCTTCACGTATTCCGTTGTGCGGTCCTTCTTGCATGGCAAGCATTGTACAGGACGAGCAGTGGACGCGATTCCTAACTGTAGAAGGACCTCCTCTTCGCTATACTATGCGGCTAAAGTGGAGGGTCTTCCGTCGTTGGTGTAGGGATCTTTATGTTGATATTTTTGATCCCTCCATACCAGACATTGCAAACTTTCTAGTATACTTGTTTAACGAGATCATCTGCAGCCAGTTACTTTTAAAGGTTATAGGTCTAGGTTATCTGATACCTATGCACACCATGATAGTTTACAATGGAGCCTAATGTCTCTTTATCTAAGTTAGTTTGAAACTTTTCGATAAGAGACCTAGAATCGTTAGATTAATTCCTATTCGGAATTTAGCTTGGGTTCTTATTAAATAAAGCTACCATTTGAACCCCTTGAGACAGCAGTTTCAAATTCTGACCTTTTAAGACAGCGATTCTCTTAGTCTTCTCTTCTGCTGAAGAGTCAGTGAGCTTCATGCACTATCGGTGGACGATTCTCACTTTCGTAGTATCGGGAACTCTATTACCTTTGCTACTAATGTTGTATTTTTGGTTAAGAATCAGGCTCCTAATGATATCCGGAACCTATTGTTCTTAAGGTCCTTCCGTCTTCGAGCGGGCATAGGCCTTTACTCTGTCCGGATAGACCTTTATGTATTTATTAACAGATCTCAGTTTATCAGTAGGACGTAAAGCTTCTTCTGGCTCTGATGCCTAATAGAAGGGTCATTACGGTCCATTCTATTACTTAATGCATTCAGTTAACTATCGGTACTGCTTAGGATAATCTATCCTTAACTCAGCAGTCTGTGCTTAAGATTCCGGCTCATGAAGTAAGAGCTCTTCTACATCTTGGGCTGACGTATAGTTTTGCTATTATAGATTAAGTAGGCTGCATATTGGTCTCAGCCATCCACATTCACGAATTTTTATCTCAGAAATATTGTATCCATTTCTTGAGACCTGCATTATTTAGGTCCATTATCAGCTGCTCTGAAAGTCGATCACTTAACAATTGCAACTATAGCTATGTAGGCTTTATGTTCCGGCAGTGACTCCGTCCTGCTGCCCTCTTCGCTCTGGGCTATTTGACCCAGGGCAAGAAAAAGGGGGGAGGGTGTTCCCTTGGGTCACCTGTTTTATTATGAAAACAAGGGGATACCTCCTCCGGAGTTAGTAATTCTGAGCGGTTACTGGGATGGTTTCTTAAGTGAAAGTTATGTTTTTAAATTCATTCATGTCATAGTTTTAAAGTATAGCATTTGAATATGTCATGTGTCAAACGGATGTTATTATACTATCCTCGGACACTTTTAAAAGAGTATAAAGAGTCTCAATTCTTTGGACTAACTTTATTTATTGGCTTACTTTAAAAATAATTAGTATAAGAATTATACTGCATATTAATAGAGAACATGGATGTTATGATGCTCAATTATAGAAGGTATTGTGTCTTTCTAATTTGTCATAAATAAGAAAGATACACGTGAAGCCTATTTCTCCTTTTCTCCTCCAGGAGATGACTCTATTTTATATAGTTGAGCTTATTGGATTTTCCTCTATGTCCTGGGCCCTCCAGCCTTTTTACTATTCAGCTATGTCTGGGTCATTGGTACAGTATAAAAATCTTAAAAAATTTATAGTAATTTATATATTTTTTATACTTACCAATGACCCAGACGGGGATGGCCCTCCCAGGAGTTGGGAACTCATACCTCCCCGCTGAGGACATAGCGCTTACCAGGCACTGTTGGTAAGAATGATTAATGGCGCCAATTTCGGGACGTCCTTGACACTGCGCATGCGCAGTGGAGTTGAAGTATGGAGGGCCATTCAGGACATGTTTTCTTTGGTTTTAGATGCAAATTTTGGGGATTGGGGGGCAAAATTTGTGTTTGGCCCTATATTTTTAAGAGTTAGCACCAGCTATGTCTGGGTCATTGGTAAGTATAAAAAATATATAAATTACTATAAATTTTTCAAGTTTTTTTCATTTTTTGTCTCAAAAACATAGGTTATGACCCCTCGTTGGAACGAGCTCGACGAGCTTGTTCCAACGAGGGGTCATAACCTATGTTTTTGAGACAAAAAATGAAAAAATAAAGAAACTTAATTGGAGATTTTTGAGAATAGCGCTGGCCGGTTTTGGCCTTTACGTTGGGTAAAGGGTTAAGGGTTAAAGCAGCATGCTAGTCGTCTAATTTTGAACCCTGGATTGTTAATATCAATCTTATATACTTGTAAAACAAAACATATTTCATCTTCTATCTAGATTTAAATTCAGAAGAAAAATACAGAGTTGATCTCAGGAACAAATATTCTGATGGCAAGAGGAAATTATTGGTGTTATTACATCATAAAAACACACATGTTCAGGTATGTACATGCATTAATCATGTTTGTGAAACATTTAAACCCTTCATTTGAGACCAGTAAGACAGAGTATGGACTATAGAACCTTCATTAAATGAAAAACGTACGGTCTGGCTATTATTGGAAAAAAGTTTAGTCACCATGACTAGAGGTGGGTGGTTTTAATTTTTAGGGTTCAGTTCACGTTTTGGGAAAAATTCCCAGATGACTATGATAATAACTTTGAATCCATCTGAACTCGTTAATGTTGCTCAGACAAAAAACAGTTGAATGATGAAGATTACTGAAATGCTGGTATCACAGGATGATGAGTGCCATTATAAAACTTATACCACATGCAGTATATTTGTAGTAACTTCTGTATTAATGTTCTTGGTTCCATCTGAGGATAAGATTAGGGCTGAAACGGTTGGCTCATTTACACAACCGACTAACCGAGAGCTATAACCAGATAATATCCGGTTAACCTTGGCCATTATTCCCCCGAATCTGGGATCAGAACTATAGGAATTGGAAAGCAGTATTCTCAGAATCTATTCCGTAGTGTGTATACAAACGAATGTAGTCGAGTACTCAGTACTCAACGGAAATTGCCGATCATTAACGAAGTCTTAAATGCCAAAGTCGATTATTTTTCAATATATACAACGCTGTTACGAGGTGTAATCTATCTCAAAGAAGAAGCAGCAGATTTACTATGTTTTAACCGTAGAATGACGATCACTATCGATATTTCGGATAACCAGTTAACGTTTTTTTTAATCTGTTAGGTAGATAACCGGTTTCAAACCGGTTATCCGGTTAACCATTTCAGTACTGGATAAGATTATTGATTCTTTCATTTCTTGGTAATTGTTACGATGTGAAAATAATAATGGTAACAAAAAAAAATCTGAGAATCAGCAACAATAACTACAATTTAACCCTTTACCTAACATGAAAAGCAGACGACACATGCAAAAAAAATTCTCGAATAACTATATTTTTATACTGTACCAATGACCCAGACTTAGCTGGTGCTAACTCCACAAAAACCAGGGCCAAACACAAATTTTGCCCCCCAATCCCCAAAATTTGCATCCAAAACAAAAAGAAATCATGTCCTAAAGGACCTCCATAGTATGACTCTACTGCGCATGCGCAGTGACGCAGTCGTCCCGAAATTGGCGCCAAATATCATTCTCTGTTTGGCCCTTCATCAGTCAACATCTCACTGATCTTTGTGCTTGTAAATCTCAGTTTAAAGGATGCCAGACACGTAATTCTTGGAGAAAATGTGATTCTAAGGAGGATAGAAGGAGGAGAGGAAAAAAGAAGTGGCAAAAAATAATCAGGGCTGTACTTAAAATTTTTTGTTAAAATTATGTTAAGTTGCCTATTTTCGAGGCAAACGCCTCTTGTTGTCATTCTTGCTAATTGTTGCACTGCTTATTCAGTGTTTCCTCTCCCCTAACCTTCTAAAGTCCCCCCTTGCAATTCTCCCATGCTTTTGGCATATTTTTGAGAAGTTTCATTTCTAAAAATTCCCTGGGAGAGTTGCTTGGTTACAGAATGTTTTCTGTTATTTTCCCCATAGTTACGTTTTCACCCATGGGTGTATAACGTTTGTGTTCTGCATCTTCCATCTGATGTTCTGCAGATTCTCCCCTGGGAGTCTCTGTTTTGCATCAGATAGAGTGTAATTGAGGACTGATTCCGGGCCAGTTTTTTCAGTGCCTGGAGTCATGTTTTCTTCTGTGTTTACACTGTTTGTTTTCATTGGCAACAGCCTTTTTTGAGGGGGGCTGTTTGCCTTTGAGGTAGTTTATCTCATTATAAGATACATTTATATTATCCGAAAGTGTCTCATTAATTATTTTATATAATTTTAAAATTTTTGACCACACTTTGCCATCGGATCCATCGGGGCTCAACGTTACTTTTCAGCAACTTGGGCTTCTCTGAAAAAATATTTTTTCAAAATTATTTTGTTTTGCAATTGTTTTTTCATTTATTAATGGATCATGTTATTATGTATCTTTGTGTCAGGGGTTTTTGCGAGTAACTAGGACTTATTGTTGTTCTTTCACAATGAAGGGAACTTGTTCAAATTGTAATAGGAAGAAATCTTCCTCTGACTTTCATGATTATTGCATAAATTGTAGTCAGTGTTCTCGCATTAATCCCTGTCCTGTATGTGAACATTGGGATGAGAAACATTGGAAACGTGTGTCACGATATGTTGTTTCTGGAGAAAGAGCGATGCCGGCTCTTTCTCCACAAGGTCACTCTACTCTCTCAGTTTCTATTTCAGAGGAACCAGAACAGGGTGATGTTTCCATGTTATCTTCTTCAAGTGTGCGTGCTCATGGAGATTAGACAAATGTCGTCCGCTAGCTCGCCCGGTGTAGCGTCCATTCACCGAATGGTTCGGCAGCCGGGTTCGTCCGATGCGGTCCAAGAGGAAATTTTGGGTGATGCGAGCACTATAAAAATAATAGATGCACACCCAGTGACGGCGGATAGTGAACGAGAACGGAGGAAGCCTTTTAGTCCGGTTCCTAGCTCGTCCAGGTCCAGCCGGGCCGCGAGCGAGAGAGGCCCCTCTCTCGTACAACAACATCTGGGACCAGATGTTGTGGTACAAAATGTGTCTTTAGCGGAGCATACGTCCGTCGCTCGGGACGCTCCGTTGTATAAGCAGTCCGCAGAGACTGTTAAGGCTTCCTCTTCTCGCCGGCGCACACGACCGCACCTTGGCTGCGTGACCTCCGATATCTTGCCAGCTTCGCCGATGAAGGATTATTCGGCGACCAGGTCACACCATCCGGCAGCCAGGGATTCGAGACCGATGGACTCCGGACGTTCGCATAGGAAAAGTATGCGGGAGCCATCTGATGCGGAGCTGCCCTCGGCAAAGCAGCGAAAGACCGCTCCTCCGCAGGTCTCGACGTCGGACATTCTAGTGCAGATAGCACAGCTTATCGCAGCATCCCAGCAGCCGACAGAGACGGTGTCGGATCGAGAATTATCCGACGGCGCTGGGTCGGTACGCTCCGCCGAAGCATCGGGGGCGGACGACCGGGAACATCGGGAGGTCTGACCGGATGGTGAAAGGGATACGGATGAATTGGAGCTATCCCTTTCGGAACAACACAAAGCTGCCGTAGACTTCATCCGGCACTTTCTTCCTCAAGTTGTTCCGTCGGGCCAGACTGCTGCGCTTCCGGACAGGAGAATTATAGCGTCATTGGACTCTGATTTTTTCGAGCGGTTCAGGGACATCGCTCCCGAGTTTCCGTCGCAGTCCAATAATGTTGCAAGAACATTTGAATTATTGAACGACGCTATTTTTAAACTTGCTTCCAGGACAGGGAAAGCAGGCTTCTTGTCCGCAAATACTCTCAACCTGCCTTTCATTAATGCAAGGAATAAATTCGACACGGCAGGTCAGGGTATACCGAGAGTTCCTCTGCGTATGGACGACGAGGCGGAAGACTTAGAGCTATCATTACCGTCGTCAGCTTCTATTCCAACCGCAGTGTTGGAAACAGCTATTGCGTCTAACAGAGCCAATTTAGATGCCTTATCTTACGCAGATCACCTTACGAAGGCGTTATCACTGCGTCTTCAAGGGGAAGAGTTTCAGGATATACAATCCTCCTTAAGACTTCTTTCAAGGGCAGTAGCTTATTCCACATGTAACTCCGCCCTTTCAGTGGCAAATCTGGAGTTGGTTAGACGTGACGCAGCCCTGTCTACATCCACACTAGTGGATTCTAAGGTGAAGAACTCTCTTAGAGTCGCTTCGGTCTCAGGAGATCTTCTCTTTGACGGCAAGCTTTCCGCTATTTATGATAATATTAAAAAGAAAGCTAGTGATTCTCTGTTGTTTAGATCCGCTCCTAAAAGGTCGGATTCAGCAGACACGAATAAGGCGGGCACTTCTGGGTCTTATCCGCCCAAGAGAGGTTCCTATAGAGGTTCCGGTGCGTCCTCTAGCTCTTATTCGAGAGACCGTCAGGATAGCGACTCTCGTTCGGGACGTCCTTCAGGCCGGGACAATCGGTCGGACGCCCCGAGGTCGACGAGGCGAGGTGCGGGTCGTGGAAGACGTGGTTTCTCCTACCGCAGGCCTCGCAGATCCAGGAGGTGATGGCTCAAACCTCTATCGCGTTCCGGTTGGCGGAAGGTTGTCGAGTTTTTCTCAAGAGTGGGCGTCGATTACGGACGATCCGTGGGTGAGAGGAGTGACTTCGGAAGGTCTAAAGATATCCTTCAAACGAAAGCCTCCATTAACTCGAAGTCCAAAGTGGACTCATCTTCCATCAAACCCTCAGAAAAGAGACGCTCTGCTATCGGAGGTGCAGTCTCTTTTAATGAAGAACGCGGTAGAGGTCGTAGAAAACCAGGAATCGCTGGGATTCTACAGCCATCTGTTTCTGGTTCCGAAACCAGACGGCTCGTTCCGTCCAGTCATAGATTTGAGCTGGATAAACAAGCTGATCATCGCTCCGAAGTTTTATATGGAGACGATTCGATCGGTCAGAGCGAGTATTCGGGTGAACGATTATGCAACGAGCATAGGTCTCAAAGATGCGTACTTTCACGTCATGGTACATCCGACATTCCGAAAGTATCTACGCTTCGCAGTCCTAGGAGTGGTGTATCAGTTCCGGGCCATGTGCTTCGGATTGAATCTAGCACCCTGGGCTTTCACTCGGGTAATGAACTCGGTAATGATCTACTTCCGAGCTCATTCGTCTGCGGTAACGTCGGCCTACCTGGACGACATTCTTCAGAGGTACGGCAACGAGTTAACGCTTCAGAACGATGTTCAGAATCTTCTTCTATTGCTCCGACGTCTCGGTTTCATAGTAAACGAGGAGAAGTCGGATCTGGTGCCGTCCAAGTCATTCACTCATCTGGGAATGAGCTTCGAGACGCACAACAATCTCGTTCGTCTGCCGTTAACCAGAGCGAAATTAGTCAGTTGTTACGCTCGCTATTGTCTAAATACAGACAAAGTCACAGCGAGAGAATTTATGAGACTGATAGGTCTGTGCGGAGCCGCTGCGGATCTCATTCCGATGGGACGGCTACGCACACGGCCTCTTCAAATTTTCTTGACTCAGAATTGGAGTGTGAAAATTCATTCGCTCGATGTAGACGTTCTCTTGTCAGATCAAGTGAAACAAGAGATTCAGACTTGGGCAAACATTCAGTGGTTAACTCAAGGAGTTCCGCTGCAGTTGCCGGATCCGAGTTTTACCATTATGACGGATGCCAGTCAAACAGGTTGGGGTGCATCATTAATCCCAACGGATTCGAGATGCCAGGGTCTTTGGGATCCGCAATTCCTGTGCAAGCACATAAACATCAAGGAAATGATGTCAATTTGGCTTGCGTTACGTCACTGGATGGACATTATTCACGATGCTCATGTCCAAATCCTATCCGACAATACGACAGTAGTGGCGTATATACGGAATCAGGGAGGCACTCATTCAGTTCCGTTGTTCAATCTAACGGAAAGAATCCTTCTGTTTGCGTTGGAACATCACGTTCTTCTTTCGGTCCGTCACATACCGGGTCGTCTGAATGTGCTAGCAGACTCCCTTTCTCGAAAGGGTCGCTTGTTGCCGTCGGAGTGGACTCTCAACAAACAAGTATTCAATCAGATTTGCTACCAATGGGAACGGCCAATGATAGACTTATTTGCGACACATCTCAACAATCAGTTGCAGACGTATGTGTCCCCGTGTCCGGATCCAAGAGCATTTGCTGTAGACGCTCTATCGATCCCTTGGGACGGAATGATAGGATATGCGTATCCTCCAGCGCCGTTAATTCAACAAGTATTGCTAAAGATAAAACAATCTCAATGCAAGATTCTGTTGGTAGCATCTCTGTCGCCACAGAGACCGTGGATAAATCTACTCAGGTGTCTGTTGTGGGACCTACCGCGGAAGCTCCCTCCACGAGAGGATCTTCTTTGGCAGGGGAAATCGCGCCAACTGCATCACAACCCGCAAGGTCTCAACCTTCACGTTTTTCCGTTGTGCGGTCCTTCTTGCATGGCAAGCACTTTACAGGACGAGCAGTGGACGCGATTTCTAACTGTAGGAGGACCTCCTCTTCGCTAAACTATGCGGCTAAGTGGAAGGTTTTCCGTCGTTGGTGTAGGGATCATTCTGTTGATATATTTGATCCCTCTATACCAGACATTGCTAACTTTCTAGTATACTTGTTTGACGAAATCAAACTGCAACCGGTTACTATAAAGGGTTATAGATCTATGTTATCTGATACCTATGCACATCATGATAGTTTACAAATTGGATCTAATGTCTCTTTATCGAAATTGGTTAGAAACTTTTCGATAAATAGACCCAGAACTCTTAGATTAATTCCTAAGTGGAATTTAGCTTGGGTTCTCCTTAAATTGAAGGAAAAGCCATTTGAACCTCTTGGGACAGTAGATTTCAAATTCTTATCTTATAAGACAGCTTTTCTCTTAGCTTTCTCTTCTGCCAGAAGAGTCAGTGAGCTTCATGCACTATCGGTGGATGATTCTCATTATCGTAGTGTTGGGAACACTATCACCTTCACTACTAACGTCGGTTTTTTAGCTAAGAATCAGGCTCCTAATAAATATCCGGAACCTATTGTTATTAAGGCTCTTCCGTCTTCAGACGGGCGTAGGCCTTTACTCTGTCCTGTTAGAGCACTACGTATCTATAAACAGAGATCTCAGTTCATCAGAAAGGGACGAAAACGTTTCTTTCTGTCTTTGATGCCTAATAGAAAGGACATTTCAGTCCATTCTATTGCTAGATGGATTCAGTTAACTATCCGTACTGCGTATGAAGATTTATCTTCTTCTCAGCAGTCTGTGCTTAAGATTTCTGCTCATGAAGTAAGAGCTCTTTCTACTTCCTGGGCTTATGCTAATAGTGTTGCTATTGCAGATTTAATGAAGGCTGCTTATTGGTCTCAGCCATCCACATTTACTAATTTTTATCTCAGAAATATTGAGTCCATTTCTGGAGACCTGCATTGTTTAGGTCCGTTATCTGTTGCTCAGAATGTCATCCACTAAACAGTTGCAACTATAGTTATGCAGGCTTTCTGTTCCGGCAGTGACTCCGTCCGGCTGCCCTCTTCGCTCTGGGCTATTTGACCCAGGGCAAGGGGAAGGGGGGGGGCGGGTGTTCCCTTAGGTCACCTGCTTTATAGTGAAAAGCAAGGGAATGCCTCCTCCAAGACAGTATTTCTGAGTCGCTTCCGGGATGGTTTTAAAGTGTAATATTAATGTTTAATTTCATTCATGTCTTATTTTTAAAGTGTAGCTCGGTGTGAAGCATTTGTATATGTCAAGTGTCAAACGGGCTTTAATATACAATACTCGGACACTTTTAAATGATTATAAAGAGTCTCAATTCTCTGGACTACTTTATTTATTGGCTTGTTTTAAAAATAATTAGTATAAAGGTTATACTGGATGTTAATAGAGAACATGAATGTTATTGTGCTCAATTATTAAGGGTAGTGTATCTTTCTAATTTAAATATTAAATAAGAAAGATACATGTAAAGCCTAATACTCCTTTTCTCCTTAAGGGGTTACCTCTTTATTTTATAATTGAGCTTATTGGATTTTCCTCTATGTCCTAGGCCCTCCAGCCTGTTTACTATTCAGCTAAGTCTGGGTCATTGGTACAGTATAAAAATGTTAAAAAATTTATAGTAATTTATATATTTTTTATACTTACCAATGACCCAGACGGGGATGGCCCTCCCTGAGTTGGGAACTCTTGCCTCCCCGCTGAGTACATAGCGCTGACCAGGCACTGCCAGTAAGAATGATATTTGGCGCCAATTTCGGGACGACTGCGTCACTGCGCATGCGCAGTAGAGTCATACTATGGAGGTCCTTTAGGACATGATTTCTTTTTGTTTTGGATGCAAATTTTGGGGATTGGGGGGCAAAATTTGTGTTTGGCCCTGGTTTTTGTGGAGTTAGCACCATCTAAGTCTGGGTCATTGGTAAGTATAAAAAATATATAAATTACTATAAATTTTTTAACTTTTTTTCATTTTTTGTTTCAAAAACATAGGTTATGACCCCTCATTGGAACGAGCTCAACGAGCTCGTTCCAATGAGGGGTCATAACCTATGTTTTTGAGACAAAAATGAAAAAAATAATGAAAATTAATATGCGATTTTTTAGAATAGCGCTGGCCGGTTTTGGCCGTTACGTTGGGTAAAGGGTTAACTATTCTGAAATTTTTTAATAAAAAAAAATGATATGAAAAGAAAATGATACAATAACTTTTACACTTTTTTTTACAGAAAAATAAAACAAATACTTTATCAGTTAGTCCAAAATAAAGTTCAATAGAATCCAGTAATCCAGTGATGAAAAAATTCCCCAGCTGGTATTATGATGTCCAAGAATGTGTCTGCAGAAACGGAATCCAATAAATTGTAATGAAATGTTCACTCAAAAATTTCAGCAGTCCCTAATAAATTCCAATAAATACTCAGCTGAATTTAAATGGAATTAATATCCAATAAGTATTGGTGTCGCAGGTAGTTTTAAAATAACCCAGTAAGAACCTGGCTTTTCTCAAAAGTAAATTCTCATTCACAAGAAGAATAAATTCTCTTCAAAATTCTCTTTTGGAAACACTTTTCCAATACACAAAGATGCACAGATCTAAAAAATGTTAAGAATGTATGATAAATTTTCAGCTGCTTTTATAATAAATGCACTTTTCTGTAATAATAATCTCCACTGTTGAATTAATACTGAATGGCTTCTCAATGCTCTGTATGTGAATAGATTGCCTGAATTTTGTTGACAGGTTATTTAAATTGTCTTCAGATAGAAAGTTCCAGAAATTATAGAAATTTCTCCAGATATAGTTTTCACCCTTTCACTATTTCCACCAAACATTACAAATAGTCATGGAACTTTATTAAAGACATCATGGAAAGTCATGGAATTTTTTTCTGATTTGGTGCATGAGCCCTGAAATATACTAAAATAAATTGTCAGTTTATCTCTAGAATACAAGAGAGTGACCAAATCCTTGTTAATTGAACACTCCTGTTAAGCCCCCACAAAATAGATCTTCTGTTTCTTAGGGATCTGGGCATTTCGTACTTAGGATGTTTCATACTCTGGACGTTTAATACCCACTTGGACGTTTAGTACCAAAATCTTTGGTCGTTTTGTACCCAAATTTCTAGACATTTTGTACCCAAGATTGGACGTTTTGAACCCAATTGTTCTGCAAGTTGAGTAACCATGTTTGGACGTTTTATACCCCAAAATCTGAAAATAATTTTGGCGTTTGAAACATCCGAACATGGTTACTCAACTTACACAACAATTGGGTTCGGAACTGAAAAGGATTTGGGGATACGAAAATAATCAAATGTGTTTACAAACCTAATTGAAAAGTGGGAGAAGATACAGTGAGCATGGGATAGAATTTAATAATAAAAACAAATTAACCCTTTACCTAACCTGAAAAGCAGACGACACTTGCAAACAAAATTCTTGGAATAACTAATTTTTTTCATTTTTGTCTCAAAAACATAGGTTATGACCCCTCGTTGGAACGAGCTCGACGAGCTCGTTCCAATGAGGGGTCATAACCTATGTTTTTGAGACAAAAAATAAAAATATTTTGAAAATTAATTGCCGATTTTTTAGAATAGCGCTGGCCGGTTTTGGCCGTTACGTTGGGTAAAGGGTTAAAACATATCTTTTATTCTCTAGCATCATTCAGAATATAAATACAATAACAACAATGAGCATAAATACTAATATGAATATAAGTATATGTTTCAATATGAGAAAATTACTCGACCTCAGATTGGATGAGAGCTGGCGTAGTTTCTTTTATGTTTACAGCTCCATTAGCAAATATTACCTTCTGATATCACAATGCGAAATATTTGAAATGACGTCACCCGTTTCGTAATTGCTTCATCAACGGCGTGACTAGCAGACCGCTTCATTTTTGTGGATTTTTCACACCTGTATCAGACAGTGTTTCAAATGAAGTGTTCTTTAAATTACAAACAAATTTACGATTTGAACTAAGATGGAATGAGTTTATCTGATATATATTTGGTAATATTGGTGTCCAAAAACACAGAGTGCAAATAATTGGTTCTGTAAAATATAAGTTATTGTAATAAATTGATGGTAACGCAGTCTTAGGTTTGCGGCTCTGAGCTTATGTTCAACCGAGACGTGAAGCATCGCGCTTGAACATCGCTCTGAGCCGCAAACCTCAGACCATGTTACCATCAACTCATCAGAATAATGAAAATGTTCCAATAAGACTCTCCCCATAGCCCAAAATCTACATTTTGAAACTCGAGAGGCTTATTTACTAAACTTGTGATTGTTAAAAATTGCCTTCTGCAAAGCAACTATTAACGATCATGGGTTTAGTACTGGATAAATAATCAATAAATTAGATAAACTTATTCCATCTTAGTTCAAATTGTAAATCAGTTTGTAATTTAAACAACATGTTATGCGGAACACTGCTGCATGTGTGAATAATCCAGAAAAATGGAGCGGCTTGCTAGTCACTCCGTTAATGAAGCAATTACGAAACAAGTGATGTCATTTCAAATATTTTGTGTGGTGAGGTCAGACGGTAATATTTGCTACTGGAACCATAAACATAAAAGAAACTACGCAGCCCTCATCCAATCAGAGGGCAAGGATTTTACTCTTTTTGGAACATAATACTTTTTTTCTGTGGTATCTTTGTAGTTTTTTTTTCAGACACCAGTTTAATGTTAATGGCTGTCATAACACTTGCTTATAAAGTAGTGGCACCAGAACAGAGAAAGATATGTTCTCTGATTTGGATTTGTAATTGAGGTGACGATGCCAACCCTCAGTCGTTATTTCTCCGGTTGACTTATTGAACATGCACCATGATTCAATGAACCACACGTTACTTTCCATCCAAGTGTTTTCAATGTACTCTATATGTTCATTCACCCGCTCGTCTGGAATATGATTATATTTAACCCTTTACCCAACACAGACGATATCAAAATTTATTATTTTAAATATCATTTTTTCAAATTTTTCAAAAAATTTCAACAAAACCATATCATGTGACCCCTCGTTGGAACAAGCTCGTACAGATCGAGGGGTCACATGATATGGTTTTGTTGAAATTTTTTGAAAAATAATATTTTTTCAGCTGCTGAATTTGCATATTACGCGGGCAGATGTGTGCGATTCGTTGGGTAAAGGGTTAATGATGAATAACCAACCAGACTGATCACTGTTTAGCAAAACAAAGAAACGTGTTGTTACAACATATATTCCAGTGTAGTAATCTGTGTAATAACAAGTGCTTATGCTGTTTTTGCAAAAAACAACCAGGTTTCTCAGGCCATTTTTTGTAATATTGCATGTGGGTGGGTGTTTTTAGCTCACCGAAGGGAGCTTAACTTATCACTTGCCGTCCGTCGTCGTCCGTCGTGAACTTTACATTACCGACTACTCCTCCCAAACTACTGGATCAAATTGAACCAGATTTGGTGTGCATGTTTCCTACCATATGTCAATTCAAACTTGTACAAATAAACTTGCCGCACCCACAGGGGGCACCACAAGGGGCATAAATCTGATAGCACCCATGAATTTCTTTCCAAAATTAAAAACAATCTTCTTCTTCAGATCCACCAGGCAGAATTCTTTCTTATTTGGTATACATCATCTCTAGGGGGTCAGATTCAAGTTTATTCAAATTGGCTCCCTGGGTTCATATTTGGGCTCACTATAGAAGCCCGAATTTGAACTTAGTGCATTTCAGGCAAATTTCTTGAAAAATCTTCTTCTCCAGGTCCAGCAGGCAGAATCTTTTAATATTTGGTATGCAACATTGTGGGCTGGATTTGATACAAGTTTGTACAAATTGGCCCCCTGGGTTCATATTTGGGCTCAGCATAGGAGCCCGAATTTCAACTTCGTGCATTTCAGGCAAATTTCTTGAAAAATCTCCTCATCCAGCAGGCAGAATCTTTTAATATTTGGTATGCAAAATTGTGGGCTGGATCTGATTCAAGTTTGTTCAAATTGGCCCCCTGGGTTCATATTTGGGCTCAGTATAGGAACCCGAATTTCAATTTTGTGCATTTCAGGCAAATTTCTTGAAAAATCTTCTTCTCCAGATCCAGCAGGCAGAATCTTTTGATATTTGGTATGCAACATTGTGGGGTGGAACTGATTCAATTTTGTTCAAATCGCCCCCCTGAATTCATATTTGGGCTCAGTATAGAAGGCCAAATTCGCACTCTGTGCATTTCAGGCAAATTTCTTGAAAAAATCTTCTTCTCCAGATCCAGCAGGCAGAATCTTTTGATATTTGGTATGCAACATTGTGGGGTGGATGTGATTCAAGTTTGTCCAAATCGGCCCCCCAGGATTCATATTTGGGCTCACTATGGAAGCCCGAATTCGAACTTAGTGCATTTCAGGCAAATTTCTTAAAATAATCTTCTTCTCCAGTTCCAGCAGGCAGAATCTTTTGATATTTGGTATGCAACATTGTGGGGGTGGATCTGATTCAAGTCTGTTCAAATCGGCTCCCTAGATTCATATTTGGGCTCACTATAGAAGCTCGAATTCGAACTTAGTGCATTTCAGGCAAATTTCTTAAAATAATCTTCTTCTCCAGATCTAGCAGGCAGAATCTTTTGATATTTGGTATCCAACATTGTGGGATGAATCTGATTTAAGTTTGTTCAAATCGGCCCCCTGGGTTCATATTTGGGCTCAGTATAGGAACCTGAATTTCAACTTCGTGCATTTCAGGCAAATTTCTTTAAAAATCTTCTTCTCAAGATCCAGCAGGCAGAATCTTTTGATATTGGGTATGCAGCATGCTTGGGGGGGGGGGGGGGGGGGATTCAAGTTTGTTAAAAAAAAGTCCCTGGGTTCATGTTTGGGCTCACTGTGGTAGCCCGAATGATAACTTAGTTCAAAATGAGGAATTTTCTTTAAAAATCTTCTTCAGATCCAGCAGTCAGAATTTTTTTGATATTTGGTATGCAGCATCCTTAGGGGGGTAAGATTGAAGTTTGTTTAAGCCATGTCCCTAGTTCCTTAAAATTTGTCTCTCATGACTTCATTCCTTTGTAGTGTTGATGAACCATATCTAACTGAATGTGACCCCAAATACTTCTTTGGACCACTTTGGCCGGTGAGTGATTAAGGCTCCATGGGGCCTCTTGTTTTATTTTAGTTTTTATTTTTGTAATTATACTAAAAGTTTGCTAAGCACCACATATTTGACACATCATTGTGAAATTTTCTTGTAACCCATTTGCGATATTTTGGGTGGATATGATTGAGGAATGTATTGAGATGGTCCCCAGTGTTTACATTTAGCTCCCTTGACAGGCACACTTTTCGTGACAGTCATGGAAAGAATGTACCCCTTGATTTTCATGATGTTTTTGTGTACTGTCGACATGTACATGAGATGTGTAGGGTATTCAGTCTTCATTTCAACACAAACCCTTGTGATTTAAAGATTGAATATGTTGAATGCAAATGTGAGAAGACATTTGTCTGAAGCAGAAATGTGGCGGGTTGTAGGGATGGAGGAACAAGGGGCTACCCATCGTCAGGTTGGTGAAGCCCTTGGTGTGCACCATACGGTGATCACCAGAGCCTGGGCAAGATTTCAGCAGTATGGCACACCAGTCAGACGACATGGTGGTGGCAGAGACAGGGCAACATCTGCAGGCAAAGACCGGTTTTTGATCATTCAGGTGCGTAGGAACCGCTTTGACACAGCAATCCAGCTTCACAGTGACCTTCAGAATGCATCCGGGGTAAATGTTTCGACACAGACTATTCGAGCAAGGCTGCACGAAGGTGGTCTCCGATCGAGAAGACCATGTATTCACATTCAGCTGTTCCAGAACCACCACCAGACATGGTATGGATGGACCAGAGAAGATTGGCGACTTGTCCTTTTTACAGATGAGTCAAGGTACTGCCTAGACCACACAGTTAGGCGTTCTAGGGTATGGAGAAGACCAAGAGAGCGATTCCATACAGCCAACATTGCTGAGCATGACCGCTATGGTGGAGGGTCAATACTGGTCTGGGGCGGCATCAGCTGGGATGGACGTATAGAGCTCTGTGTCCTTGACTGTGGTACATTGACTGCACAACGGTATATTGATGAGATCCTGGATACCCACATCAGATTGTATGCAGGTGCAGTGGATGATAGATTCATTCTGATGGACGATGTTGCCTATGCTGTTGGGGAATACAGACAGAAGGAGGGGATTGAGCATATGGATTGGCCAGCAAGATCCCCTGACCTCAATCCAATCAAACATGTATGGAATGAGTTGCAGTTTGCAATTTCAGTCCGTCCAGTCCAGTCCAACCAAGAAGTGTCCAGGAGCTTGGTGCCATGCTGGGCCAAGAATGGAACAACATCCCACAAAAGACCATCTGGAACCTGATTGGGAGAACGAGAAGGCATTGTCAAGCTGTAATTAACAATAATGGGTCTCATACTCGATATTGAACCCATATCAGTTCGCTCCGTCAACTTTTTGGCAAATTTGAAAAATTTTCTCTTTTACCAATAATTTGCATTTTCCATGGTTATCGTATTCAAAAGCTAAAAAATAATGTCAAACAAAATCTCAATTTCTGTGCTTAAATCATTAAAGATATAATTAAATATAAAATATATACATTTTTCATAACAATATATCGACTAAAACGTAAAACAGGTAGTTGGATATACTTGGTGCTTAGCAAACTTTGAGTAGTATATTTCTTTGCCATCAAAAGTTCATATTCTTGGTTTGTTTTATGTTTCAGGCCTCATAATCTACAGAATAGCATGGGTGGTGGTGTACTTCATCCCTTAAGTGCAAGAAGGCTAACTTTGCAATTCTAACGCACTCAAGGGAAAATTTATCAATTTTTTTAACTTCAGACATATAAACCATTTAATTTTTAAAAATATTTTTTTAAGTTTGCAATGGCTATAAAAAGAGAGCATGTGACAGTCAAAAGGACCATGCAGGAGGGCCTGAGAAACAGATTTTTAACTTTTTAGGCCTATTTGAATAATTTCCACAGGCAAAGTAACTTGACAATAACGGGGGTTTCACTATATACAGGAAGCCTAGGTGCACAGTGTATACAGGGAGAGAGTGATAATGGACATTTTCATGACAATATTGAGTTTTGCTCACCTGAGAAAATTTCATGTTCAGCTGTAATTACCAATCTGCTGTCACTTGTTTGTACCAGAAACCCAACTCATTCCATTTTATAATTTTATCACATGACTAGTGATTAATCGATAAGGATTTGCAACCGTCATCCACTTTCCGATTAGTTGAGTGCACTATCAGCCAAATGTGAGTGTTGATGTCAAATAGTCACAACCAAGAATGCATAGAGTATGATTAATTTTACAGTACAGTCTGGTTGATTGGTTCCTTGACCTCAAGAGCATGTCACTGTGTGTATTGAAATAAAAATATGACATCAAAAGAAACAAGTTAACAGCGTGGCATCTTTGATCAATGATAAAAAATGCCATGCTGTTAACTCGTTTCTGATGATGGCATATTTCATAGAGTCATCGCACGACGTTTCACTTGTGTCTTGAGCAGCCATTAAGGGGTAGATTAGACCAATCATGATTTCTGCCAATCATTGTGGCAACTTATTAAGCTTGTTACTACTTGTATGAGATCGTTGATCAAACATAAATACGAACAGTTTTGATCCTGTGGTGTTCCATGTAACCATCGGCATGAACCAATGTTCAAACACTTCTACCGATGGTCATCCTATGGCTTAAACTCGGCCGATGTCAGATACGATTGCCATTGGTTTATCACTACTCATGACTTGAATGTTACATTCCAGGAATTATCATTGAGTGTGTTAATGAAGTTTGTTGATGGTGAAGCAAAGAATCCGATAAATAAGATGCCTAAAAATCAGACATTTCCATCAAAATTTTATTTGGTAAGTAAATACATCATTCTATATGACAACTTGTAACTCAGCAGTTCACATAACTGATGATGGTGTGTTCTTGATCTATGTTCTTGGTCATATCTCCAAATCACATTGTTTTAGAACAAACCTCATCTACTGAAATCACTGCAGTGTACACCAGATACATTTAGGGAGAAATTTCTAATACAATGATATTGCATTATTGCTTTTTGAAAATTGCATTGAATTGACCCACAAAAAGCTAGGTTATTTTTGTAGTAAGGATTAGGTCATTTAACCCTTTACCCAACGAATCGCCCGCATCCGGCCACGTAATTTGCAAATTCAGCAGTTGAAAAAATATCATTTTTCAAAAAATTTCAACGAAACATGTCATGTGACCCCTTGTTGGAACGAGCTCGTTCCAACGAGGGGTCACATGATATGGTTTTGTTGAATTTTTTTGAAAAAATGATATTTAAAATAATAAATTTTGATATCATCTGCATTGGGTAAAGCAGGGTCCGTACGGTCTTGAAAAGTCCTTGAATTTCAATGCCTGTCTTGAAAAGTGCTTAAATTGACTTTTCCCCTTGAATAGTGCTTGAATTACCACCAGTCCCCTTGAAAAGTCCTTGAATCCTGGACCCCAACCTACTCTGCTAAAAAAATCCCCCTCAAAATGCCACGTTTTAGTGCCCAAAATAACAAAAAAATTGGGAATTCGCTGTCCCTGGTTTGATATTTAGACTACCATGTCAGATGGGCGCCTTAAGGCCCCCTGGGGCCTCTTGTTCTATTAACACTCATGGACTTGAAGTATTCCTTATATTTTTAGTTTGAAGATCTTAATACAAAAGTACAGCTAATAATTTGTTATCTTCAATTTTAAATCTATTATACATCTTACCTATGGGGGGTCTCCATTTTCAAAAGTCTTATATTTCCCCATAGGATCCCCCTGCAAATGGAGTAGGGATGTCACGATTAAATGATTGTCGATCGGTCACGCCAAAATCGATTAGTATTTTTCGTTGTCGAAGAATCGGTAAATTTTACCCTGTTTTAGACGTTTTATAATTAAAAAAAAAGTTGATGAAAAAACTAGTGTTTCTAGAGGTAAAAGGTCAAAAACGTCGACGTTAAACCCCAAGAAGCCATTATTAGAGGCATTTGTTGTCTTTTAGGCACATTCAAAGCTTTGATGTTTTGAACTTTTGAACCGTCAGTGCAATAATCAAGACTGGTTGGCAGTTGCAAAATTCGCAACTGCCAACTGGTCTTGATTATTACACTGACTGTTCAAAAGTTCAGAGCATCAAAACTTTGAATGTACCTAAGAGTGGATCATCTTCATTGTTTATGCGAGGTAGGTCAACTGACTTGAACTTCATTTAAACAACTTCAGAGAGAGGGGGAGGGTGGGGAATCATCTAGGTAAGATTAATCGATTATTATCGATTATTTGCGGTGATTAATCGATTCCTAAATTAGAAAATCGTGACAAACCTAAAATGGAGCAGTACTTTACTGCAGTGAACAAGTTTTGTTTTACTGATAAAATAAGACTCTGTAACCAATGCAATGGGTGAAGTCCTCAAAAGTGGGTTGCATTCAATAGGCATAAATGATTGGCTAAACTTTACTTTATACTTGTGCTGCTATCATGATATAACCATAGATGCTGAAAGTGAATTTAAACACCAATAAGGGAGTACAGTGGCCAAGTGGTTAGAGTATTGGATTTTAAACCAAAAGGCCCATGGTTTGATCCTGACCAGTTTTAACGATGTTGTGTTCTTTAGCAAGGCACTTAATCCTGACTGCCCATGTGAGGGCACAGTGGCACTGTTTACTAAGGCATACTGGCCATCAGTAGTGCACTTGCCTTCAACCAATGCTAACTCTGCATGTGTGGAGTTAGAGTGTTGGGGTGTCTGACATTTATTTGCCACTAATTGGTGGTTCTCTGTGTATTCCAGCTTCCTCCACCTGTAAACTGTCCAAACGAGGTGTTTCTGGCTTTCAAAAGTGTCATTAAACTCCAATCAATAAATAAACACCAATGAATAAATAAACCTATTTTGGATTGCACAACATTAGTGTGTCATCTTTGCCTTTAGCAGCACTGTTCATTAGGGATGATACAAAAGGGTGAGTAACATTTTGTCATCAAACGTTATATGAGTATTAACCTTTTGCACTAAAATACTGAAAATTTAAGCAGCAAAGTTTCCCATAATGCAACAAGGAATTTAACTAAACTGACCTTTGACAGAAGTTGAATTGGTTTAATTCCTAGTTTCACTGTGGGAAAAATTTGTTTCTTGAAATTTTGACATTTCATCATCTGTGTGCATATGGTTAATTGTCTCCCGCTTTTTGAAAAAAATGGGAGATATTAAATTCGGGGTGTCCTTCCGTCCTTCCATCCTTCTGTATTTTTCGTTTCCAGACTCTAACTTTCCTTACAGTGACCGGATTTCGATGAAATTTGTTTAGTAGATCACTTTCATCAATTGTGGGTCCAAGTTTGAATATGGGCATTTTCCGTGCATATTTAATTAGGTTGCTGAAATTTGATTGGCTGACGGTTTCCAGACTCTAACTTTCCTTCAAATCAACCGATTTCGATGAAATTTCATATATGGATTACTTTTATCAATACCTAGGTCAAGTTCGAATGTGGGAAATTTTGTACGGAAACTCTGTCCATCTGCCTGTCCGTCTGCGCCATACGTCAATGCACCTCGGACTAAAAGCCGTATTTTTGAACCGATCTTCACGAAACTTCTTGAGTATCTTTGTTATTATTGTGAGACCAGAATATGTGTTTTGGGGTTTGGTCACAAATTTAAGATGGATGCCAGGGGCCATTTTGTTCTGAAATTGGGTGTAATCAGTTTTTTGTACAGAACTTCTATATGATAGTTCGGATTTGAATAAATTTTCGTACGAATGTTTAGTAACATGCAATACATCACATATAATACAGGTTTTGTTCTCGTTCAAACATTATGCAAATTAGGGAAACTTTGATTTATTCAGACTACTAATACACACTAAGTGCACACCTTCCGGGTTTTTCGTTTCCAGACTCTAACTTTCCTTACAGTCAGTCGACTTCGATGAAATTTGGGTAGTAGATCACTTTCATCAGTTGTGGGTCCAAGTTCGAACATGGGCATTTTCCGTGCATATTTAATTAGGTTGCTTAAATTTGATTGGCTAATGGTTTCCAGGCTCTGACTTTCCTTAGAGTCAACCGATTTCAATGATATTTCATATATGGATTACTTTTCACATCAGTTTAATGTAATATGTCTTATCATACAGTCTTAATTTTTAGTGATTCTCACAGTTATACTCCACATCACTTTACTTGCTTTGACAGTTACCTCCGTGAGAATAAATCTGATATCCACTGTCTGAAGCACTGTCTGTTCTGTCTCTTCTAAATAACTTCCACTTGCAACTCAACTATATTCCACTGGATGCATTAATTCCCCTTGAAACTGATGCCCAGCGGGAGACATGAATTCACTAAATTTGCTTATTCGGTGGTTGTGTTTGTCTGTTTTTTCTTTTTTCCATATTCAAGATTCTGTCCAGAAATTTCTGAGTGCAGGTCAATAACAGCCTGAAGGTCTCTTCTATGATGTAAACATGGACTAAATATGACATTAGATTAAGTGATGGTTAAAAGAGCATGTTTAGTCAAAAGAGGTTGGAAATAACCCGGCCATGAGTCACTACTGCACGGTGGCTCACTGGTAAGAGTATTGGTCTTTAACCCTTAAGGGCCTAGACAAATGTCTTTAAAACCCACCATAACACTGCCTCTATAAATCCAGTGGCTTAGCAGTGATTTCTAGTCAAGTCTTGGCTGCCTTTTAAGGCAGCCAAGACTTGCCTAGAAATCACTGCCTGGGTAATTTGTCTATTGTCAGCAGGACCTCTTCATGATCGCATGTTAAGGGCACCTGGTCTGAGGCCATAAGAGTCGGAAATAGGTTTTTTAAGGGTTAAACTAAAAGGTGAACAGTTTGATCCTGACTTGTGGTAACTGATTTGTATCCTTGGGCAAGACACTTAATCTCGATTGCTCACATGAGTTCATGGTGGTACCATGTGCTAAAGCATACTGCATGTTGATGGTGCACTTGCCTTCAGCCACAGCTAACTCTCCCTGTACAGGGGGGTTAGTAAGTTGGATAGTCCTGACATTTGCTCGCCACTGCTTGGTGGTTCTATCCAGGAACTTCGGCTCCCTCCAACCTTAAAACTGTCTAACACGATGTGACTCTGGCTGTCGAAAGTGACATTAAACCCCCTATAACTTTTTTTTTATACCACCCACTTGAAAAGTGGGCGGTATATAGCATTCATGGTGTCCGTACTTACGTACGTCCGTACTTCCGTACGTCCGTGACGCTTTGGGGGTACACATCTGCTATCCGCTACTCCTCTTAAACCAGTGGGTGGATTTCATTGAAACTTACAGGCATTCTTTTCTATACATTATAGATGTGCACCTCCTATTTTGCTTTCAGGTATTTTTATTTTTTACTCTTTCCCAAAGGGCGAAATGAACTTAGCCAAATTGTTGTGATGCTTTAGGGGGGTACACTCCTGCTATCCGCTACTCCTCTTATACCAGTGGGCGAATTTCATTGAAACTCTCAGACATTCTTTTATATACATTATAGATGTGCACCTTCTATTCTGCTTTCAGGTATTTTTTTTTTTTTTTTTGGGGGGGGGGGGGGGTTGTCAGTGTTTGTGCTCTCTACATTAAACACACTTTTACTGTTGTAAAATGTTTCTTGGTGGGAGTGGATGGTATCATTTAGTGAGCAGTGCTCACAGTTTTTCTAGTTTAAATTCTGGAGTGAGGTACTCACTTCTTTGAAGCAACAGTGAATGGCCTCAGTGGGAGTGTTAGAGTGTCATTAAATTACAGTTGCAAACAAATAACTGTGGGCCTAACCCTGCATTTTTCTTTTTATAGCAGCCATCATTGAATAATATATATTTTTCCACTATACCAATGGCCCAGACTAGCTGGTGCAACCCAATTTATTTCCAGGGCCAAACACAAATTTTGAATCCCACAAACCCCCCAAAATTTGCCAAAAAACGCAAAAACGAGAAGACCAGTATGGTCCTCCATACTTTTGTGCAATGCGCCACTTGTTGTCAAGGACAACAATACGCTACCGCCATCATGTCATTCTGTTGTTTGGCCCATGTCAGATCAACACGTATCCTGACTTTTGTGCTATAAAACCCTACAGTATAATGTAGCCAGACACGATTTTGAAGTGGAATGGTGGAATAATTGCAGCAGAATGCAGCTGAATATAGACATTGAGTTTTTGAACATCAGGGCTATAACTTTATTGAAATTAAAATAATATTTCTTGTTCTTCCCGTTTTCGGGATATGCACCTGATTTGTTCATTCTTTGTTTATTATGTGTGTGTGTTCAATGTTCACCTTTTTCCCCTTGAATCCTCTCATTAGATTTTTAAGAACTAATTGCTGTTAGCGAATTTGTTTTTAATTAAAATTCTTCTTAAAAATCTTAGATAATTTACGGAATGTGGATTATTCGTACCCCCTTTGTCGCGAACCGGTTATTTTTGACTTAGTCGGACGTGTCTGTTTGCCATTACCCTTCTCTGTGGGGAATCTTCTGTGAAGTTTCTCTACTGTTAAGGGTATTATTGGGATACCGGTTGTCTGACCTGGGCCTTTGTTGTGCCTGTTTTGGACTTGGTTACCGGCTCCTATTCAGTTTAAATTTTTGCCTCGGGCGTTTGGGTATTATGAAGTCCTCATGTTCGAAATGTAAGAGGAAGAAGTCCTCTCTTGATTCTCATTCTTCATGTTTAGCTTGCACTCGTTGCTCGAAAGATGTTACCTGTGCAACTTGCTGTTCTTGGGATTCCAAGCGATGGAATTCTCTCTCTACTTATGTATGTGTTGGCGAAGCGCCGATTTCGGTGCTTTCGCCTAAGGTAACTAATCAAAATTTAGTTTCCATTTCAGAGGAACAAGAACATGGTATTGGTCATGGTATAACATCAAGTTCTGTGCTGCCGTCGTCTTCAGACACAGAGCATGTTGACTTACGAGGTATCGCAGAATACTCGGTACCTCGGGCAAGCAGACGGTCAACTAGCTCGACCGGTGTAACGGAGCCTTTAATTAGTGCTTCAATACCGGGAAAATCCGTAGCGGTCCAGGATACGGAGGATGGAAGACAGTCCTCTGTTCAGACGACGGCACGTAAGGGGAAGAGGCCAGTCAAATTGAAAGGTGCATCAGTAGCGAAGCATTCTTCTGTTTTAGGGACAAAACAGAAAGATTCGACTTTTGTTGCCAGTTCCGCTGGTAGTCTGGTAGAAAATGCTTCAGAGCCAGTTGTTTCTGATATACCTTTCTCTGCCAGTGCGGCTGGCAGTAATTTTGATATAAGAGCCTCTTCTTCGTCCGTTTCCAGGACTCAGCACAGTAGACCGCATGCTAGCCGGCAAGATCCAGAGGTAGAGAGTCAGAGCCAGGATACGGCTCTCTCTACAGCTAGCATTTCGAGGCAAACGTCTTTTTCAAAAAGACGGATACAGGGCGATGTGTCAGACCACCTTCCGGAGCCTAAAAGGCGTAGAACGGGGGTGAACATAGCCTCGAATACGGAATTGCTGGAGCAAATTGCCCAGCTAATTGCAGACTCCCAGCATCATAATATGCGGCCGTCATCGATCTCCGCTTCGGATGATTCGGACGGTGCTGGATCGGCAGAAAGAAGGGTTTCCTCAAATAATCAGTATGCCGATAATAGACCAGACCAGGAACCTCTAGTTGGTAGTGTTAGGGAGTTTGATGAAGACGAGACTGACACTACATCTTTGGCTGAGCAGCATATGGAAACTATGAGGTTCCTGCAGGATTTTTCACCTGAATTAATTCCTTCTGGTCAGAGTTCTGCGCCTTCTAGAGCCAAGCGACTGTCTTCTTTAGACAGGGAGGTCATTAAGTCGAAGGAAAGTATCCTTCTGTATCCGTCTCAATCAGTCCAAGCGTCAGATGCGTTTGATTGTTGTGACGAGGCTATTGCTGACCTGGCTCAGGTTAGAAAAAATTCTTTCCTTTCGGAAAAGAAGCTTGACCTACCGTTTAGAGGCAATACCTTCTTAAATACGGTAGGCGAGAATAAGATTCCAAGAGCTCCTCTGCGATTGGATGACGGAGCTAGGGACTTGGGTATGTCTCTTCCGTCATCGTGTAGCGTCAGTTCTTTTGTTATAGATACTTGCATTGAATCTAGCAGAAGTATTTTGGACGCTATGTCTTATGCAGATCATATTTGCAGGGCATTGGCCGGCAATCTGGAATCTGAGAGCTTACAGGAGTTGTTATCTCCTTTGAGAGTGCTCTCTCGCGCCATAATGTATACAACATCCCACTCTGCTCTTTCAGTAGCGAATTTAGAGTTGGTCAGGCGTGATGCTGCCCTTAAATCTACGTCATTTATTGATGACAGTGTTAAGAGCTCTCTAAGGGCCGCTCCCTTTTCGGGCTCTTCATTATTTAATGATAAGCTAAAAGCTGTCTTTGAAGATGCTTCTAAGAAAGCTACAAGTCAGCTTTTGTTGCACTCAGCTTCGCATCCTCAGCCTTCCACAAGTGGTACTCCTCGGAGAGGTAAATATTTCTCCAAGAGAGGCTCAGCCCGTGCTGCTTCTAAAGCTAATCGTGGGCGTGGTGGCTCGAAACAGGGGGGCGATTTCAAAAAGGGGATGGCGCAGTTGGATAATAACGAAACGCGTAACCCCACACCGACGTCACAGAGGGGTGCGAGAGCTTCACGAGGTTTCTCCTCGTATAAGCCTTGTAAGTCCTACAAATGAAGATTTCGACCTCTACTGTTCTCCGGTTGGCGGAAGGCTTTCAAAATTCGCAAGCAACTGGAACAAAATAACTCAGGATCTTTGGGTTCGAGACGTTGTGAAAAATGGTCTACGTCTTTCGTTCCGGAGAAAACCTCCATTAACGCGGATTCTGCGATTTGTGAGCCTTCCACAAAATATAACAAAGAGAGAGGCTTTGATTTCAGCAGTAGACTCTCTCCTACAAAAGGAGGCAGTAGAGGTCGTAGAGAATCCCAATTCAAAGGGATTCTACAGTCATCTTTTTCTTGTGCCGAAGCCAGACGGCTCGTACAGACCGGTCATCGATCTCAGTTGGATAAACAAGCTAATAATTGCTCCAAGATTCTATATGGAGACAATTCGATCGGTGAGAGGCAGCATCCGAGTGAACGATTACGCCGCAAGTATAGATTTGAAGGACGCGTATTTTCACATCATGATTCATCCGGCTTTTCAGAAATACCTCCGTTTCGCGGTTCAAGGAAAGGTATACCAGTTCAGAGCAATGTGTTTTGGTCTGAACCTTGCTCCGTGGGCGTTCACTCGGGTGATGAATGCAGTAATGAGCCATTTCAGAGCGCACTCGGCTTCGATGACGTCGGCATATCTGGACGACATACTTCAAAGGTACGAAAATTTTCATGCTCTCCAAAGCGACGTTCAGAGTCTGCTACGATGCCTAGGTTTTATAATCAATGTCGACAAGTCGGATCTAACGCCGACGAGGTCGTTTGTTCATCTGGGAATGAGTTTCGATACTCAAAACAATCGGGTCAGTTTGCCGGTAGCAAGAGCAAAATTAGTTTCGCTTTACGCAAAATACTGCATAAACGCACAAGTCATTACTGCAAGAGAGTTTATGCGTCTGTTAGGACTTTGCGGCGCCGCCGCGGAGTTAATTCCGCTAGGTCGTTTACGCACTCGTCCACTTCAAATTTATCTAATTCAAAATTGGAGCGTAAAACGTCAGTTGTTGGACAGTCCGATTGTTTTAACACAGTCAGTAAAACATCATCTTCAAATTTGGGCGGATATCCAGTGGTTATCCCAGGGAATACCGCTTCAGATTCAGGAGCCGTCATTCATAATCATGACGGACGCCAGTCAAGAGGGTTGGGGTGCTTCTCTGATTCCGGGCGATCAAGTGTGTCACGGTTTATGGGAGAGTCAGTTTCTTGTGTCCCATATAAACTACAAAGAAATGAGGGCAATTTGGTTAGCTCTAAATCATTGGCTCAGTCAAGTAATACACTCAGATGTTCAAATTCTGTCGGACAATTCAACTGTAGTAGCCAATATTCGGAATCAGGGAGGTACTCATTCCGTCCAGCTGATAAATCTTACCGAAAAGATTCTTCTTTTCTCTCAAGAGAATCAGATTCTGATATCGATTCGTCATATTCCAGGTCGTCTCAATGTAATAGCAGACTCTCTATCGAGAAAGGATCACCTGCTACCTTCAGAATGGATGTTAAAAAAGTCTGTCTTCAATCAGATTTGCTTCCAGTGGGAACGTCCAATGATCGATCTTTTTGCCACGAGTCTGAACAATCAGTTACAGACGTTTGTGTCTCCATGCCCGGACCCTCAGGCTTATGCAGTAGACGCTCTGTCAATTTCTTGGAACAGGATCATAGGGTATGCTTACCCTCCAGCTCCCCTCATTCAACAGATCTTGCTAAAGATAAAACAGTCTTCTTGCAAGATTCTTCTGGTTGCAAGTCTGTCGGCTCACAGACCATGGATAAATCTTCTCCGGGAACTTCTTTGGGACGTTCCACGGAAGTTAACACCTCTCCGGGATCTACTGACGCAGGGGAAACTCCGTCGGCTTCATCACAATCCGGAAGGCCTCAACCTTCACGTTTTTCCATTGTGCGGTCCTTCTTGCACGGAAAACAGTTTTACAGACGAGCAATGGATGCAATTTCTAACTGTAGGAGGACCTCCTCTTCATTAAATTATGAAGCGAAGTGGAAGGTTTTTGTTTGTTGGTGTGAATCACAATTGATTGATTTTTTCAACCCAACTATTCCTCAGTTAGCTAACTTTTTTATTTATCTTTTTGATGAAGTTAAGCTACAGCCAGTCACTATTAAGGGCTATAGGTCTATGCTTTCTTACACCTATGCACACCAAGGGAAATTAAACATTGGTCAGATTTATCTTTAAATAAGTTAATGAGGAACTTCTCTGTGAATAGACCTCGCACCTTGAGACTAGTCCCTAAGTGGAATTTAGCTTGGGTTCTTCTGAAACTTCAGGAAGCACCTTTTGAACCGTTAAATACTGTTGAGTTTAAATTTCTTACTTATAAAACGGTTTTTCTCTTAGCATTTGCGTCAGCTAGAAGAGTTAGTGAGCTTCATGCTTTGTCTGTTGAAGACTCTCATTATCGTAGTGTTGGTAATTCTATTACCCTCACTACGAAAGTGGGATTCTTAGCTAAGAATCAGGTTCCGGACAAACGGCCTAGTCCTATTCTGATTAAAGCATTACCGTCTTCAGATGGTCAGAGACCTTTGTTGTGTCCAGTAAGAGCGCTTAGGATTTATAAGGAGCATTCTAGTTTTATTAGAAGGGGTAGGAAGAGGTTATTTCTTTCTCTTCTTCCTAACAGAAATGATATTTCTGTTCATTCCATATCTAGATGGATTCAATTAGCTATTCGGTCGGCTTATAATGCTTTGTCTGTGAATCAGAGAATAGCTTATAAGATTTCAGCTCACGAAGTTAGAGCTTTAGCTTCTTCTTGGGCTTATGCTAGTAGTACTTCTTTGAAGGATTTGATGCAAGCAGCTTACTGGACACAACAGACGACTTTTACCAAATTTTATCTTCGAGTAGGACCGTTATCGGTAGCTCAGAATGTCGTCCATTCTAATTAGGATTTTCATTCTGCTCTAGCACTGTCTCCAGTCTGCTACCCTCTTCGTTTTGAAGTGCAGTTACTTTCAAAACAAGGGGAGGGGGGGGGGATGGTATTTCCAAATAGTCATCTGGCTTTATAGTGAAAAGTATGGACATACCTCCTTCAGTGATAGTATCCTGGGGTCGGTGCTATGGTAGTTTCAATGTGTAGCTTGGTATGAAGCAATTTTCAATGTATTATATGCTTTTAATGTGTAGCTCGATGTGAAGCGTTATTGTATATGTCATGTGTCAAGACGAGCTTTACTATACAATACTCGGACACTTTTAATGATTTATAAAGAGTCTCATTTCTCTGGACTTCTTTATATTTTGGCTTCCTTTATCAAATTAGCATAATGGGTTATGCTAGGCCTTAAATAGAGTTACACCTATATTTCATTGTTTTTTCTGTAATAAGAGCAATGAATATCAAGTACTGGGCCCGCCTGCCTGTTTACTATTCTCAGCTAGTCTGGGCCATTGGTATAGTGGAAAAATATGAAAAATTTAAACCAATTTTAATATTTTTAATACTTACCTATGGCCCAGACGGGGATGGCCCTCCCTGGAGTAGACACTCCTTCCTCCCCACTGAGTTATATATTACAGTTCTTAATAACATTTAACAGGCACAACAATAAAGAATGACATGATGGCGGTAGCCTATTGTTGTCCTTGACAACAAGTTGCGCATTGCGCAAAAGTATGGAGGACCATACTGGTCTTCTCGTTTTTGCGTTTTTTGGCAAATTTTGGGGGGGTTTGGGGGATTCAAAATTTATGTTTGGCCCTGGAAATAAATTGGGTTGCACCAGCTAGTCTGGGCCATTGGTAAGTATTAAAAATATTAAAATTGGTATAAATTTTTCATTTTCAGACAGATAGTTGTCATTCTCGAATTTTGTAAGTTTAGAAATATAAAATTACAACACAAAATTTGCTGGAGTAATATTGCTATTAATGTTTCTTAACCCTTTACCCAACGAATCGGCCGCATCTGCCCGCGTAATATGCAAATTCAGCCGTTGAAGAAATATTATTTTTCAAAATATTTCAACAAAACCATGTCATGTGACCCCTCGTTGGAACGAGCTCGTCGAGCTCGTTCCAACGAGGGGTCACATGATATGGTTTTGTTGAAATTTTTTGAAAAATTTGAAAAAATGATATTTAAAATAATAAATTTTGATATCGTCTGCGTTGGGTAAAGGGTTAAGTGGAGATAATGAGGTTTTTGAACTTGATAGGGTGATATACTAATTTGATATATTTTCTCCATTTTTTCCACAGAATATATTGAATTCTCTTGTAAGTAACACCAGAGATTTGCAGTCACTAATTGATCATTTACAAGAATACTTACAGTTTGATGATATTCGGTATTATTCACTGAAATTCCTGTCTAATGCATTGAAAGAAAATTTACACAAGGTGAGTCATAACAAAATCGTTACACAGATGCTAATGTGGCATTTGTAAAATGGTATATATGCTGCCAAAGCTATAGTATCGTCTTGGAAATTTAAAAACTGAGAAAATTTGGTTAATATTATTTTGTGTGAATAAATAAATAAGTTTGTCTGTCTTGTCTGCATTATTCAAGATAATGGCCCAACAGATAGATTTTTTTTTTTATGGCCTTAACAGGACAACTATCTATGAGTATGTTTCCGTCACCAATCCAGATTAATCGTGATTGCTTGAGATTTTTTTTTCGCGTGAACGGGTTTAACCTGATCCCAAATTAGTTTAGGTTTAGATGGTGATGTTGGACCACCGGTTGCCGGCGCCCAAATAAAAAAAATTATGAAATGATATAAATATTGACGCATTTAGAATTATATTATTATTTATTATAAGTGAATATATATTTAGTTGGAAACATTTGATAATACAGTGAAACTCTGTTAATTGAATAGACACATTGCCAATGAAAATTATTCAATTAACAGGGATTGTGTGTTCCTGTATTCTAGAGATAAACTTAGCATTTATTCTATTATATCTTGTTTGACAGAGCTTCATGAGCTCTGTCAAACAAGATATATACAGGATATCTACGCTGTTTTAGTGAATATCGGGAATTATCTCATGAGTGTGGACATGGAAGTTTTATTTTTCATGAGTGCTTGCACGAGTGAAAAATCATACTTTCAGATCCACACAAATGAGATAATTCCCGATATTCACTAAAACAGCGTAGATTTTCTTTTTATTATATGCTATGTGACATTTTACTGCGCAATATTCAGCCCAATTCGACTGTGAACAGTTGCAAGACAATAACAAAAAGCTGCTGATCGTTCCTTCAAGGCGACGTCATGTGCCAAAGTGTAACATCATTTAGGAAGCTACTGAAAAAATTCATCGTGTGGACCTGAAAATATTATTTTTCACTCTTGCAAGCGCTCATGAAAAATAAAATTTTCAGGTCCACACTCTTGGGATAATTCCAGATACTGACTAAAATAGAGAAGATTTTCTTTTTTATTATATATGCTATGAGACATTTTTTTGCCCAATATTCAGCCCAATTCACCTTCAAATGCATACATTTCAAAACAATAACAAAGATCAGCTGATTGTTCCTTCAAGGCGATGTGATGCGGTGCAGCGTGACATCATTTAGGGAGCTACTGCGGGATATTCTGCGATATCCATCAAATCGATAGATATCGAGAAATATCTTTTAGATTATTGGCAATAATTCACAGGCCAGCATATAATAAAATAGATTAAATGCCTGTATTGGATGTACTGAGGCCAAATAGCAGGGTTCATACAGCTCTTGAAAAACCCTTGAAAATGAGTTTTTTCTTGAAAAACCCTGGAATTTGAAATTAGCCCTTGAGAAACCCTTGAACTTTCAGAAATCTCTTGAAAAACCCTTGAATACCAAGCTATTTCCTGGGCATTGTAAATATATGTGTACTCGCCTTTTACTTGTTTGTTGCGTTCGTGTCGCTCAGTTAAAAAAAAACATAAAAAAGTATGGAACGTTTTACTAAGATTACTGTAACACAGATCACACTTTGGGTACCAGTACTTCCTGACTTCCAAAGTCAGATCCGTGTCACATGAATCTTAGATTTTTAGAGCTCATACAACAAGCTGAATAGTATATGTAGCCCTTGAAAGAAAAAAAGCCCTTGAAAAACCCTTGAACTTTGTGAGCAAATTTTTGTATGAACCCTGAATAGGTCTATAAACAAAGGAAAATTGGGGAGAGTCAGAGTAATCTCTCAACAGGTTACAAGATTTTTTATTCAGTTAACAGGAGTTGACTCATAACCTATATTCAATTAACAGGTCACATTTGTGCTGGAGGTATGGTAAATGGTTTTGTGGTGGGAAATTATATTCAGTTAATGGTTATTCAGTTAAGAGACATCCAATTAAGTGGGCTCAACTGTATTTTCAATCACACATTTGCCTCCGGTATCTTTGTGACACAAGCATGGGAAGAATTGCGGCTGATTAGTTAACTGACAAAAACAACTTTTATTTGTTTGTTTGTTTGTTTGGACTTGATTACATTTTCAACAGCCAGGGTCATATCATGTCGGGCAGTTTTACAGGTAGAGGAAGCTGGTGAGAATCATAGTGATGAATTGATAAGACAAAAACCCCATCAGATGAATGCTGGTGGTTTGAATACACAATGTGCGATTGTCGACACCGATGTCAGATGGGCAATGTAAAAGTATTTCAATATTTAATTAGCTCAACTTTGACGAAGTCAAATTTGAGCTATTGTCATGGCCCGTCGTCCGTCTGTCCGTCCGTCTGTCCGTACGTCAACAATTGGCTATGGCTCGGGCTAGAGGTCGTATTTATGAACCGATCTTTACGAAACTTCTTGTGTACCTTTGTTATGACCCTGGGACGGGAACGAGTGTTTTTAGGTGTGGTCCGAAATTCAAGATGGCTGCCAGCGGCCATTTTGTACCGATGATGCAAAAATCAGTTTTTTGTACAGAACTTCTGTATGAAAGTTCTGATTTGAATAAAGTTTTGTATAAATGTTTAGTACCATGGGATACATCACATATAATACGGGTTTTTTTCTCGTGCGTAAATTATGCAAATTAGACTGACTTTGATTTATTTAGTGTTACTTTCAGAGCTGTAAGTGCCAAGCTGCTATGGCTCAGGCTAGAGGCCGTATTTATGAACCGATCTTTATGAAACTTCTTGGGTACCTTTGTTATGACTGTGGGACGAGAACGAGTGTTTTTGGGTGCAGTCCGAAATTCAAGATGGCTGCCAGCTGCCATTTTGTACCGACGATGCAGAAATCTGTTTTTTGTACAGAACTTCCATATGAAAGCTCTGATTTGAATAATTTTTAGTCGAGTTGTGACGAAGTCAAACTCGACTTATAGTTTGGTGAATGGCGGGCGGGCGGGCGGGCGGGCGTAAACAATTGGTTTCCGGATGATAACTTGATAGTGGTTCAACTCACATTCATGAAACTTCATAGGTAGATTGGTCTTGGTGGGAGGAAGAACCCTATTGATTTTGGACATGCTACGTCGAAGGTCAAGGTCACAGTGACCTTGAACATAGTAAATCTTAAACAATTGGTTTCCGGATGATAACTTGATAATGGTTCAACTCACATTCATGAAACTTCATAGGTAGATTGGCCTTGGTGAGGGGAAGAACCCTATTGATTTTGGACTCGCTACGTCAAAGGTCAAGGTCACAGTGACCTTTAACATAGTATATCGCAACAATTGGTTTCCGGGTGTTAACTTGATAGTGGTTCAACCTAGAGTCAGGAAACTTCATAGGTGTGTTGGCCTTGGTGCGAGGAAGAACCCTATTGATCTTGGACTCACCAGGTCAAAGGTCAAGGTCACAGTGACCTTGAACATAGTATATCGCAACAATTGGTTTCCGGATGATAACTTGATAGTGGTTCAACCTAGAGTCATGAAACTTTATAGGTGTGTTGGCCTTGGTGCGAGGAAGAACCCTATTGATCTTGGACTCACCAGGTCAAAGGTCAAGGTCACAGTGACCTTGAACATAGTATATCGCAACAATTGGTTTCCAGATGATAACTTGATAGTGGTTCAACCTAGAGTCATGAAACTTCATAGGTATGTTGGCCTTGGTGCGAGGAAGAACCCTATTGATCTTGGACTCACCAGGTCAAAGGTCAAGGTCACAGTGACCTTGAACATAGTATATCGCAACAATTGGTTTCCGGATGATAACTTGATAGTGGTTCAACCTAGAGCCATGAAACTTTACAGGCGTGTTGGCCTTGGTGCGAGGAAGAACCCTATTGATGTTGGACTCACCAGGTCAAAGGTCAAGGTCACAGTGACCTTGAACATAGTATATCGCAACAATTGGTTTCCGGATGAGAACTTGATAGTGGTTCAACCTAGAGTCATGAAACTTCATAGGTGTGTTGGCCTTGGTGCGAGGAAGAACCCTATTGACCTTGGACTCGCCAGGTCAAAGGTCAAGGTCACAACTCGACATTGGATCTGTGATCCTGAGCGGCATTTTTTGTATGAATGTTTAGTACCATGGGATACATCATATATAATACGGGTTTTTTTCTCGTGCGTAAATTATGCAAATTAGACTAACTTTGAAGTTTTTTGGTGTTACTTTCAGCACTGTAAGTTCAAATGCCAATACGGCTTGGGCTAGAGGCCGTATTTATGAACCGATCTTTACGAAACTCCTTGGGTACCTTTGTTATCACCATGGGACGAGAACGAGTGTTTTGGGGTCCGGTTCGAAATTCAAGATGGCCGATGGCAGCCATTTTGTACGAAATTTGGTGCAATCAGATTTTTGTACAGAACTTCCTTATGAAAGCGCTGATTTGAATAATTTTTTGTGTGAATGTTTAGTACCATGGGATACATCCCATATAATACGGGTTTTTTTCTCGTGCAGAAATTATGCATATTAGATGAACTTTGATTTTTTCAGTGCTGCTTACACACAGTAAGTGCACATGTCAATACGGCTCGGGCTAGAGTCTGTATTTATGAACCGATCTTCACGAAACGTCTTGGGTACCTTTGTTATCACCTTGGGACGAGAACGAGTGTTTCTGGGTGCGGTCCAAAATTTAAGATGGATGCCAGTGGCCATTTTGTATCAAAATTAGGTCTAATCAGTTTTTTGTACACAAATTCTATACGGCTCAGGCTAGATGCCGTATTTATGAACTGATCATTACGAAACTTGTTGGGTACCTTTGTTATTACCGTGGGGTGAGAATGAGTGTTTTTGGGTGTGGTCCGAAATTCAAGATGGCCACCAGCAGCCATTTTGTACCAAAATTAGTGCAATCAGTCTTTTGTACAGAACTTCTGTAGGAAAGTTCTGATTTTAATAAATTTTTGTATGAATGTTTTGTAACATGGAATACATCACATATAGTACGGGTTTTTTTCTCGTGCAGAAATTATGCAAATTAGATGAACTTTGATTTATTCAGTGCTACTTATACTCTGTAAGTGCACATGTCAATACGGCTCGGGCTAGAGGCTGTATTTATGAACCGATCTTCACAAAACTTCTTGGGTACCTTTGTTATCACCTTGGGACGAGAACGAGTGTTTCTGGGCGTGGTCCAAAATTCAAGATGGCTGCCAGTGGCCATTTTGTACCGAAATTAGGTCCAATCAGTTTTTTGTCACAACTTCTACACAGCTCATATTTGTGAACTGATCTTCACGAAACTTCTTGGGTACCTTTGTTTTCACCTTGGGACAGGAATGAGTGTGTTTTGGGGTGCCTTTGTTGTCACTGTGCTATGAGAACAAATATTTTGGGGTTCAGTCAGACCCACTCTGGGACTCAAAGATTTTTTCTAGTTTAGCATCTGACTGTCACCCACCTTTACAATACTTTACCTATACATTTGTTACAGGCTACGGTCAGTATTTATGTACAGACCATTACAATACTTTATATGTACCTTTGTTATCAGGTCATTACCTAGATGTTTGTCATTGCTGTGTCACATGCTATACATGTACATGTCTTTGTCTTGACAAGTTGAGCTACAGTGTCATTGACACTTTCATTTTTCAAACATTTTGAAAATTCAGCCTCCAAACTCCCAAGCCCGGTAGTTTTTCAAATCCATTTTTCAAAGCTAAATACATCAAAAGGAATGCACACAACGTCGCAAAGCAATTCATACAACTTAGGGCCAATACCAGTGAAATGTCTAATGTCTGTCACGGCCAAAACCTTTTAGCGCTCGAGTTTAAATACCAGTTTTGAAAGATTTATTTCACAAAAAATACAATTCTTTTCACAACCTTCCCTACAAATATGCAAATAGGATTTTGTTCCAATTTATTCCAAATTACTGCAACTCATTTGAATTAGAATTTCATCTGCAAGTATTTTTTTTGCCAGATGTGAAAACAAACTGAAATGTTGGCATTTTTGCTTGCACATTTCGACTGCATCATTAGTAATGTGTAATTTTTCATCAAATATCATTGTCACTTTTATGTTATGTTAAAGTAACAGGCTTGTCATTTTGAAAATTGCAGGAGGGCCATTATGGTTCGCCTCAAATCACCACAGGAGGGCCATTTTGGGCTCACATAAAATGACCCCAGGAGGGTCATTTATGATTTGCGGGGGCCATTTTGTTTTAGCCTGATGGGTAGAAAACTAATATCATTTTAAGGTACAGTACATGGAGAGTGGATTGTAACTAAATCACCCATGGAGTGAAGTTATCACCCAAACTTTCAAATTTTCTACATATGGACAAAAAACACAAGCATTGGATGAAACTTTGCCTGTGCTTGTTATGCTTTGCAACAAATTTACAGTTACAGGCCTTGAAATAAGAGGCGAACGCTCGTACCATTCGCGTATCAGTTACGCAGATTTGTTTTCAGGCGAATGCTCGATCGGTTTACCAAAAATTGCGCCGATGGCTGACGAAGTTAGTTGTTATGGGATGAGAAAAGTTTTTCCTCCCACTGATTTAAAAGAAGCACTGCAGTGAACAAAAAGAGAATAAAATGCTCATGTGATTATCATACAGCGTGCTTCAATCATTACTGTACTTGTGGGGGTTTAAATCTACAGTATTAGCGGTACTGAAGATCTGCAGTACCAACTCGCGGTGCCCTCTGGCTCTTGAAACAATTAATTTGTTTCGATTCTGAGAAAGACGATTGTCTGTTACAGCTTTGTTAATACATTTTCCGCATGTGAGGGATTAACTCTTGCACTGCGCGAAGCTGAAAATAAGTTTTCGATACAATAAAAGGAGACATATTGAAAATAAAATGAGCTGTTGTTAATTATTAGCATTCTGCCCCTTTTTACCCTACCAATCCATGAGAAAAATTTTCGAACACATTGTGGAAACGTCTTTTATTCACCAATGCTGACTTCTTATTTACGTGCTTATTCCATTTGAATAAACAGCCAGCATGGTTGTGAACATGGGTTTTTCCAAATGATTTCAAACACAGTGGTACAAATAAAGTTTTAGTTTGGAAACTTTGGATTACATTCTCCGGATTCCGAAATGTAGGGGAGGGTAGATACGATTTACAATTGTTTCTTTTCCAATGTTAATCAGAGACTGCCAATGCAACTCCCACGCCCTAAAGTTCAATGTATTCGTAATACAGACGTCCATCGACGGTATTTGACTCCATCCCCACACAATTGCCCAATTCTCACTCCCAGTTCGAGACAAATGTGTTTGGTTTCTGAAATAATAAGCCACACAGCAAAATAAACAATTAAAATTCTTTAATTTTTATTAGACAGAAAAATCATATATAGCAAAGAACAACAAATGTTAATGCATGCATATGTGTGTTTGGGGGGGGGGAGGGGGAGGGGGCGTGTGTATGTACCTGTTTTGTACTGCGCCTGCCTTGGGTCCCTTGTGTCTAAACGCCAAACTAATTTGGGAGGAACTGCAGTTGGGTATGCCAGAAGCTTTGTCAGTATTAATACTTTTAATGCAATGGTTAACCAATACGTTTATGTAAAAAATCTAGGTAACCGATCAACAGGTTAACCATTGTCAAATGAGGCAACCTGCTGGAAGGTTTATCAAAATCTTGTTGTTTTGAGGCCTGAATTATTGCTTGGGTGGATTCTCCACTCTGCAGGTGATATAATGATAATACACTCTCCACGTACTGTACATGGTTTCTGTAATTATGATGTACGTCATCACATAATGTATATTTGGAAAGTTATTTACTGTCTCTGGGTGACTGCATGGATGACACACTACAAACTTCACAAACTGTGCTTTTGTTACGTGTACCTCGGTCAATCCACAAAAATTGCCGTTTGAGGCGGCCGATTTTGAAGTGCCTTCGACTGAATTAATGGGATGCAGAAATCGGGGTTAGGCGGACGTTTACCGTCCACAGAATTTTGAACTCAGGCGGGCGACTGTGGTCCGGGGCGATCGCCCGCCTCAAAATGACAAGCCTGAAATAAAGGTTGATATCACTTCCAATAACTCTACTGTATCTCTAACTCGTGTATTTTGATCAGCTTCGAAGCTAATGGAATTTAAAAATACAACACAAGGGCAGCCATTTGAAGAAAGTTGAAATTCGGGCAAGGCTGTGTAGAACTGGCATTCCAACATTAAGAGTCATCACACGATCACTCGACCGCTGAGTTGCAGGAGCAAGTTAATGAGTTCAAATGGAACTGTGATATAATTGTGCTGTTGAGCCATTTTTCTATCCTAAAATCTCGTGTTATTTCTATCCAAAAACAGCATCTGTAAATTCAGTAAATCGAGTCCTACACCCATTTTCTTTTCTTTTTGCCAATTTACATTTACCAATGTTTACTGTGACTTCTGATGGGTGAACCGCTGGTTGAATATCGGTCGATTGTACACCAAGTAATCATATCATCATTAGAGAATCACTCTGTTGTACAGAAGAATTATGAATTTCACAAGTGGTGATAATTAACCCTCTGAGACTTTAATTATCCTGACGTTCAAATGACACTGGGAATTCAGTTTCTGCAACGTTTTTAGCTCACCTACATCTGTTAGATGTGGTGAGCTATTGTGATAACCTCGGGTGTCAGCGTCTGCGTCCGGCGTGTCCAATATTGTAAGATTTAATGTTAAGGTTAATTTCTCAAACATCAGTGGGCTCAGGCCTTTGATATTGCATATGTAGGTTGTATGGGACTATCAGAACAGTATTTAACCCTAATACTACGACTTTTTTCCAAATTTCACCTAAAATTTTCTGCCAAAAGTTGTAAGAATTTGCGTTTAGGTGTTGTAAGAATTTGCGTTAAAGTCAGCTTTTGTGCAGATCGTGGTGCTTTAACTTCTCATTACTGTTGATTTTCATATTTCAATAATAACTGTAGGTATTAACCCGACTGTATGCAGAAATTTAACGGAAATTTTCTTTTTTTTCAGTCAAAATTTTCATGTTTTTCTCGGACTTAGTAAATTTTAAGTTCTAAAAGTTTGTGTTTAGGTGAGGTGTTAAGGTGAGTTCTCAAAGATCAGTCGGCTCAGGCCTTTGATATTGCATATGTAGGTTGTAGGGGACTATCAGAACTGTATTTAACCCTGATACTATGACTTTTTTCCAAATTTCACCTAAAATTTTCTGCCAAAAGTTGTTGTAAAAATTTGCATTTAGGTGTTGTAAGAATTTGCGTTAAAGTCAGCTTTTGTGCAGATTGTGGTGCTTTAACTTCTCATTACTGTTGATTTTCATATTTCAATAACAACTGTAAGTATTAACCCGACTGTATGCAGAAATTTAACGGAAATTTTCTTTTTTTTCAGTCAAAATTTTCATGTTTTTCTCTGACTTAGTAAATTTTAAGTTGTAAAACTTTGTAAACTTTGTTTTTTAGGTGAGTTGTGTTTCTTTCCAGGCGATTAATATTCTACACTTGGGTTACTGAACTCCATTGCAGTAATATTTAACCCTCATTACATGCATATTTGAGGAATTTGAGGCTGATTTTCTGCCAAAACTTGTTGTAAGAATTAGCGTTTAGGTGTTGTAAGAATTTGCGTTAAAGTCAGCTTTTGTGCAGATTGTGATGCCTTCACCTCTCATTACTGTTTATTTTCTCATTTCAATAACAACTGTAGGTATTAACCCTACTGTATGCAGAAATTTAACTGATTTCTTTTCTTTTTTTCAGTCACAATGTTCACGTTTTTCTCTGACTTACTCAATTTTAAGTTCTAAAAGTTTGTGTTAAGGTGAGGTGTTAAGGTGAGTTCTGTTTCTATGTGTCTTTCCAGGCAATTGATATTGTACGTATTGGTTACTAAACTACATTGCGGGAACGTTGCGCCCTTATTACATGCATATTTGAGGAATTTGAGGGGGATTTTGGGGACTTATATTCACTTTCTTTAAAAAAATTTTTTTTTTACTTTTTTTTTTTATTTAATACTTTCTCATACTTGTTACTAGTAACATTAAGGCTTATTTTAGTTGTTGATGTGATGTATTTTTGTTGGGACTTATAGTCACTTTCTTGAACGAATGTTTTTCCGCAACTCCTCTTTAACCAATGAATGTACTTCAGTTACAATTTCAGTGATTTATGCCTTTCCTAATTCTTATTTATGATTTAATATCTGGCCTCACGATTCATATTCTTAATCATAAACATTTCTAAAATATATATATATCCAATGATTCTATGTTGAATTGATATATAATAAATGCAGAAATACAGACTTTCCAAGCCATCACATAAACCACATTAATCATTTGATGCCTAGTTAATGATTTATATTAACTAAATATTAGGCATGTTACATTGGAACGACATTATCAAGCGCAAATGTAGCTGAGCGTTGGGATGTAACATCCCTCTTGTTCAAAATGCGACGTCAAACATCGGAAAATACAAATAACAAGATATTTTTCACATCAGTGATTATCTGGTTGAGAGCTAGATTATTTTTGGTGGTCTGAATTTGTTATTCAAAACTTGTTTTATTACATATTATTGGAGAGTGCCCACAGGTACTCTCCAGTTATTTGAAATAAAACAGATTTATATAAACAAAATATTATCTGTGTTAGACTGAATATGAAATATAAGCAAGGAAAGTGTTGGCTTTTGCTCTGGTATCCTCATTTTTTGAAAGCCCTGATAGCGGCTTCTAGCACTCAACCAGTTAAGAAGTCTTGACAGCAGGATTATATTAGTATTTTAAGCTGCGATAACATTTGGCTCAATGTTGTCACTGAGCACTATTCGGGAGAAAATAAGAATTGAGGTTAAAACTTTAAAAAATCGAAAAATAATAACAAAACAAATGACCACAGCGTATCAATGCGCTGTTTGGTTTCGTATGTCATAAGACGTACAAAAGTATCAAAGGGTTAATATTCTTGGGATTGTTGTGCTTTGTCCTTTTAAACATGTTTTCAGACTTAGTTTCTTTGTATTGGAAAGTACAACTTAATGATTGCATTTACATCAGTGATTTCTTTTATTGGTTTTAGGAAAATTTTAACCCTTTTTTCGGGTCAATTTTACTTAGTATTCCCAGGTTAAAGTTTTGGATTAAAGTTTTGCTTTTCAAGGTTGTACCTTTTATTCTTCAAACACTGTTACAACGTCATTGTTTTTCATTTGGGGCAAGGTCTACTTAGTGTATACAGTATATTTTTATACTGTACCAATGACCCAGACTTAGCTGGTGCTAACTCTTAAAATTCTAGGGCCAAACACAAATTTTGCCCCCCAATCCCCAAAATTTGCCTCTAAAACCAAAAGAAATCATGTCCTGAAGGACCTCCATACTTAGCCCTCACTGCACATGCGCAGTATCAAGGACGTCCCAAAATTGGCACCAATTATCATTCTTTGTTTGGCCCTTCATCCGTTCACATCTGACTGATATTTGTGCTTGTAAATCTCAGTTTAAATGATGCCAGACACATAAATATTAGAGAAATGGTGGATATAAAGTGCATATAGAAGGAGGAGAGGAAAAATGAGTGACAGAAAATATTCAGGGCTGTAACTTAAATTTTTTTAATGAAATGTTAAGTTGCCTATTTTCGAGGCATGGGCCTGTTGTTGTCATTCTTGCTATGAAGTTGCACTGCTTATTCAGTGTTTCCTCTCCCCTTGTCCTTTAAGTCCCCCCTTGCTATTCTCCCATGCTTTTGGCATATTTTTGAGTAAGATTACTACTAAAATTTCTTGGGAGATTTAGCTTGGTAACAGAATGAATTCTGTTCTTTTCCCCATGTTTACGTTCTCACCCATGGGTGTTTAGACGTAGTGTTCTGCATCTACCATCTGATGTTCTGCAGATTCTTCCCTGGAAGTCTCTGTTTTGCATCAGATAGTGTATATTTTGGTAACTGATTTCGTGCCAGGATTGTCAGTGCCTGGAGTCATGTTTTCTGGTGTTTATACACTTCTTGTTTACATTGGCAACAGTCTCTTTTGAGGGGGGCTTTTTGCCTTTGTACTAGTTTATCTTATTACAAGATACATTATTATTATTCGTAAGTGTTGCATTAATTGTTCAAAATATTTTTAAAATTTTTGTCCAAAATTAGGCTTGGGATCCATTGGGGCTCAATGTTACTTTTCAGAAACTTGGGCTTTGCTGAAAAAATATTTTTTCAGAAATTATTTTTGATTTCATTTATTTTTTCTAGGTTAATGGATCATGTTATTATGTATCTTTGTTTGCAGGGGTTCGTGCGAGTACTAGTACTTATTGTTTTCTTTTCACTATGAAAGGATATTGTTCAAATTGTAATGAGAGGAAATCTTCCTCTGACTTTCATGATCATTGTATAAATTGTAGTCAGTGTACTCGCACTAACCCCTGTTCAGTATGGGATGACAAACATTGGAAACGTGTGTCACGGTATGTTGTTAGCGGGGAAAGGGCTATGCCGGTCCTTTCTCCGCAGGGTCACTCTAGTTTATCAGTTTCTATTTCAGAGGAACAAGACCAGGGTGATGTTTCCGTGATATCTTCCAAAGGTGCGCCTCCGTCGTCTCAATCAAATGAAGAGCTAGCGGCAAAAGTGCTCATGGAGATACGCCAATTGCCTAAGAGGTCCCAAGTAGGATCGACGGCGTTGACGTCCGCTAGCTCGCCCGGTGTAGCGTCCATTCATCGAATGGTTCGGCAGCCGGGTTCGTCCGTTGCGGTCCAGGAAGGAGATTTGGGTGTTGCGAGCACTATAAATATTCAAGGTGCACACCCAGTGACGGCGGATAAGAGGAGAGAACGGAGGAAGCCTAGTAGTCCGGTTCCTAGCTCGTCCAGGTCCATCTGGACTGCGAGCGAGAGAGGCCCCTCTCTCGTACAACAACATCTGGGACCAGATGTTGTTGTACAAAATGTTGCGCAAGCGGAGCATACGTCCGCCGATCGGGACGCTCCATTGTATAGACAGTCCGGAGAGACTGTACAAAAGGCTTCCTCATCCTCTCAGCAGCGCACACGACAGCACCTTGGCTACGTGACCGCCGATATACAGTCAGCTTCGCCGATCAACGATTCTACGGCGACCAGGTCACGGCATCCGGTAGCCAGGGACAAGAGGCCTGCAGACTCCGGACGTTCGCATAAGAGAAGTATGCAGGAGTCAGTTTACACGGAGCTTCCGGCGGCTAAGCAGCATAAGACCGCTACTCCACAGGCCTCGGTGACGGACGTGCTAGCTCAGATAGCACAAATTATCGCAGCATCCCAGCAACCGATAGAATCGGTATCGGATCAAGAATTATCCGACGACGCTGGGTCGGTACGCTTCGCCGAAGCATCGGGTGTGGACGGCCGAGATCATCATGAGGTCCGACAGGATGGCGAAAGGGATACCGAGGACTTGGAGCTATCCCTTTCGGAGCAACATAAAGCTGCCGTAGATTTCATCCGGCACTTCCTTCCACAAGTTGTTCCATCGGGCCAGACGGCTGCGATGCCGGATAAGAGACTGATAGCGTCATTGGACACTGAATTTTTTGAGCGGTTCAGAGACATCGTCCCTGAGTTTCCAACACAGTCCAACAATGTCACAAGAACATTTGAATTATTGAATGACGCTATCTACAAGCTTGCTTCCAAAACAGGCAAAGCTGGTTTCTTGTCCGCTAATGCTCTCAACCTGCCTTTCATCAATTCAAGGAATAAATTTGATACGGCAGGACAGGGAATACCGAGAGTTCCTCTGCATCTAGACGACGAGGCGGAAGACTTGGACTTGTCATTACCGTCGTCTATTTCTATTCCAACCACGACGTTGGAAACGACAATAACGTCTAACAGAGCCAGCTTAGACGCTTTATCATACGCAGACCACCTTACAAAGGCGTTATCATTGCGTCTTCAAGGGAAAGAATTCCAGGATATACAATCCTCATTAAGACTTCTTTCAAGGGCAGTAGCTTATTCCACGTATAACTCCGCCCTTTCAGTGGCAAACCTGGAGTTGGTTAGACGTGACGCAGCCCTAGCTACATCCACACGTGTGGATAGTAAGGTGAAGAACTCTCTCAGAGTCGCTTTGGTCTCCGGAGAGCTTCTCTTCGACGGCAAGCTTTCAGCAATCTATGACAAGATTACTAAGAAAGCTTCGGATTCTCTGCTTTTTAGTTCCGCTTCCAAAAAGTCGGATAAGAGTAAGACAGGTACTTCTGGGGCAAATATGCCCAAGAGAGGTTCCTATAGAGGTTCTTATGCGTCCTCTAGGTCTTATTCTAGAGACCGTCAAGGCAGCGACTCCCGTACGGGACGTTCTTCGGGCCGAGACAACCGGTCTGACGTCCCGAGGTCGACGGGACGAGGTGCGGGTCGTGGAGGACGTGGTTTCTCCTTCCGCAGGCCTCGCAGGTCCAGGAGGTGATGGTTTGAACCTCTATCGTGTTCCGGTTGGCGGAAGGTTATCGAGTTTTACAGACGAGAGGGCGTCGATTACGGACGACCCCTGGGTCAGAGGGGTAATTTCGGAAGGACTAAGAATATCCTTCAGACGAAAGCCTCCATTAACTCGAAGTCCAAAATGGACTCAGCTTCCGTCAAATCCGCAGAAAAGAGACGCTCTGTTATCGGAAGTACAGTCTCTTTTGATGAAGAACGCGGTAGAGGTCGTAGAAGACCAGGAATCACCGGGTTTCTACAGCCATCTGTTTCTGGTTCCGAAACCAGACGGCTCGTTCCGTCCAGTCATAGATCTGAGCTGGATAAACAAGCTGATCGTCGCTCTAGATCTCAAAGATGCGTACTTTCACGTCATGGTACATCCGACATTCAGAAAGTATCTACGCTTCGCAGTCCTAGTCCTAGGAGTTGTATATCAATTCCAGGCGATGTGCTTCAGATTGAACCTAGCGCCCTGGGCTTTCACTCGAATAATGAACTCGGTAATGATGCATTTCCGAGCTCATTCGTCTGCGGTAACGTCGGCCTACCTGGACGACATTCTTCAGAGGTATGGCAACGAGTTAACGCTTCAGAACGATATGCAGAATCTGCTTCTATTGCTCCGACATCTCGGTTTTGTTATAAACGAGGAGAAGTCGGATCTGGTGCCGTCCAAGTCATTCACTCATCATTTGGCTTGCATTACGTCATTGGATGAACATTATTCAGAAAGCTCATGTCCAAATCCTATCCGACAATACGACAGTAGTGGCGTATATCCGGAACCAGGGAGGCACTCATTCCGTTCCGTTATTCAATTTAACGGAAAGAATCCTTCTGTTTGCTCTAGAACACCAAGTTCTACTTTCGGTCCGTCATATACCGGGTCGTCTGAATGTACTAGCAGACTCCCTTTCACGGAAGGTTCGCTTGTTGCCGTCAGAGTGGACTCTCAACAAACAGGTATTCAATCAGATTTGCTACCAATGGGAATGGCCAATGATAGACTTATTTGTGACACATCTCAACAGTCAGTTGCAGACATATGTGTCACCATGTCCGGATCCACGAGCATATGCAGTAGACGCTCTATTGATCTTGTGGGACGGAATGATAGGATATGCGTATCCTCCAGCGCCGTTAATACAGCAAGTATTGCTAAAGATAAAACAATCTCAATGCAGGATTCTGTTGGTAGCATCTCTGTCTCCACAGAGACCGTGGATAAATCTACTCAGATGTCTGCTGTGGGACTTACACGAAAGCTTCCTCCACAGGAGGATCTTCTTTCGCAGGGGAAATCGCGTCAACTTCATCACAACCCGCAAGGTCTCAACCTTCACGTATTTCCGTTGTGCGGTCCTTCTTGCATGACAAGCATTTTACAGGACGAGCAGTGGACGCAATTTCTAACTGTAGGAGGACCTCCTCTTCGCTAAATTATGCGGCTAAGTGGAAGGTCTTTCGTCGTTGGTGTAGGGATCATTCTGTTGATATTTTTGATCCCTCCATACCAGACATTGCAAACTTTCTAGTATACTTGTTTGACGAGATCAAACTGCAGCCTGTTACTATTAAAGGTTATAGGTCTATGTTATCTGATACCTATGCACACCATGATAGTTTACAAATTGGATCTAATGTCTCTTTATCTAAGTTAGTTAGAAACTTCTCGATAAATAGACCTAGAACTCTTAGATTAATTCCTAAATGGAATTTAGCTTGGGTTCTTTTTAAACTGAAGGAAAAGCCATTTAAGCCTCTTGGGACAGTAGATTTCAAATTCTTGTCTTATAAGACAGCTTTTCTCTTAGCTTTCTCCTCTGCTAGAAGAGTCAGTGAGCTTCATGCACTTTCGGTGGATGATTCTCACTATCGTAGTGTCGGGAACACTATTACCTTTACTACGAATGTTGGATTTTTAGCTAAGAATCAGGCTCCTAATAAATACCCGGAAACTATTTTTATTAAGGCTCTTCCGTCTTCGGACGGGCGTAGGCCTTTTCTCTGTCTTGTTAGAGCTTTACGTATTTATAAACAAAGATCTCAGTTTATCAGAAAGGGACGGAAACGCTTCTTTCTGTCTCTGATGCCTAATAGAAGGGACATTTCGGTTCATTCTATTGCTAGATGGATTCAATTAACTATCCGTACTGCTTATGATAATATATCTTCTACTCAGCAGTCTGTGCTTAAGATTTCGGCTCATGAAGTAAGAGCTCTTTCTACACCTTGGGCTTACGCAAATAGTGTTGCTATTACAGACTTAATGAAGGCTGCTTATTGGTCTCCGCCATCCACATTCACGAATTTTTATCTCAGAAATATTGAGTCCATTTCTGGAGACCTGCATTGTTTAGGTCCGTTATCTGTTGCTCAGAATGCCGTCCACTAAACAGTTGCAACTATAGTTATGCAGGCTTTCTGTTCCGGAAGTGACTCCGTCCTGCTGCCCTCTTCGCTCTGGGCTATTTGACCCAGGGAAAGGGGAAGGGGGGGGGGGGGGGGGGGGGGGGGGGAGGGTGTTCCCTTAGGTCACCTGCTTTATAGTGAAAAGCAAGGGGATTCCTCCTCCGGAGTCAGTAATTCTGAGTCGTTACCGGGATGGTTTTAAAGTGTAATATTAATGTTAAAAATTCATTCATGTCTTATTTTTAGTCGAGTTTTAGATAACTTGATAGTGGTTCAACTCACATTCATTAAACTTCATACCTAGGTTGGTCTTGGGGGGAGGAAGAACCCTATTGATTTTGGACATGCTACGTCGAAGGTCAAGGTCACAGTGACCTTGAACATAGTAAATCTTAAACAATTGGTTTCCGGATGATAACTTGATAATGGTTCAACACACATTCATGAAACTTCATAGGTAGACTGGCCTTGGTGAGGGGAAGAACCCTATTGATTTTGGACTCGCTACGTCAAAGGTCAAGGTCAACATGACCTTGAACATAGTAAATCGCAACAATTCCTTTCCGGATGATAACTTGATAGTAGTTCAACCTACATTCATGAAACTTCATAGGTGGGTTGGCCTTGGTGCGAGGAAGAACTCTATTGATCTTGGACTCACCAGATTAAAGGTCAAGGTCACAGTGACCTTTAACATAGTATATCGCAACAATTGGTTTCCGGATGATAACTTGATAGTGGTTCAACCTAGAGTCATGAAACTTCATAGGTGTGTTGGCCTTGGTGCGAGGAAGAACCCTATTGATCTTGGACTCACCAGGTCAAAGGTCAAGGTCACAGTGACCTTGAACATAGTATATCGCAACAATTGGTTTCCGGATGATAACTTGATAGTGGTTCAACCTAGAGTCATGAAACTTTACAGGCGTGTTGGCCTTGGTGCGAGGAAGAACCCTATTGATGTTGGACTCACCAGGTCAAAGGTCAAGGTCACAGTGACCTTGAATATAGTATATCGCAACAATTGGTTTCCGGATGAGAACTTGATAGTGGTTCAACCTAGAGTCATGAAACTTCATAGGTGTGTTGGCCTTGGTGCGAGGAACTGTTGTCACAACTCGGTGATCCTGAGCGGCATTTTTAAAGTGTAGCTCGGTGTGAAGCATTTGTATATGTCAAGTGTCAAACGGGCGTTAATATACAATCCTCGGACACTTTTAAAAGAATATAAAGAGTCTCATTTCTCTGGACTAACTTTATTTATTGGCTTACTTTAAAAATAATTAGTATAAGGGGTTATGCTGGATGTTAATAGAGAACATGAATGTTATTATGCTCAATTAGGTAGGGTATTGTATCTTTCTAATTTAACATAAAATAAGAAAGATACATGTAAAGCCTAATACTCCTTTTCTCCTTGAGGGGTTGACTCTATATAGTTGAGCTTATTGGATTTTCCTCTATGTCCTAGGCCCTCCAGCCTTTTTACTATTCAGCTAAGTCTGGGTCATTGGTACAGTATAAAAATGTTAAAAAATTTATAGTAATTTATATATTTTTTATACTTACCAACGACCCAGACGGGAATGGCCCTCCCAGGAGTTGGGAACTCATACCTCCCCGCTGAGTACATAGCGCTGACCAGGCACTGCTTGTAAGAATGATAATTGGCGCCAATTTCGGGACGTCCTTGACACTGCGCATGCGCAGTGAGGGCTAAGTATGGAGGTCCTTCAGGACATGATTTCTTTTGGTTTTAGATGCAAATTTTGGGGATTGGGGGGGGCAAAATTTGTGTTTGGCCCTAGAATTTTAAGAGTTAGCACCAGCTAAGTCTGGGTCATTGGTAAGTATAAAAAATATATAAATTACTATAAATTTTTTAACATTCTCATTACCTGAGCTTCACAGTTTGAAATATAAAGAAATGCCTTCTGCAGCATACTTCTGTTGTTTTACAAAAGTAACACAGATTGGAAGGAAATGGGAGTGAGGGACTTTGATGCTGTGTCCAAAACTTTGGGGGAAATGGGTGGAATCAATCCTCCTCTCCCTCCTCCCCATGTTATCCAGAAGATAAATCCAGTTCCAATTATACGATTCTCTTCAAATTTGATATTACTGTTTTATATGCCCATTTGTAAAAACAGTCATATTATGTAAATGGTCTGTCCGTCCGTCCATCTGTCTGTCTCTACATCCGGCCGTCTGTCCATCCGTCTGTTCGTAAACAATTGGCTTCCGACCGATAACTCCATTTTGGATTATTTGATTTCAACCAAAGTTGATATGTGTATTTTCTAGCTAGTAATACAGGCCAAGTTTGAATATAGGTTCTGCCCCCCCCCCCCCCCCCCCCCCCCCCCCCCCCCTCCTCCCCCCACACACACTGTTGTTTAGGCAATTTTTCTAGAAATGCATTTTGAAGGGTTGGGAGTTATTAAATGCAAACAAACAAAAATTGACTACTATAACACACCACCACGACCCCCCATAACCACCCCTGTGTCATTTAGGCAATTATTCCCAAAATGCATTTTGAAGGATTTTGGAGTTGTTACGTGCCAAAAAAAAAAAATTGACTCCTATAGCCCAACAATGTTTTATGTACTGCATCTTTAACCTTTTACCCAACACAAGTTGAAGCCAACAGTCCAAATTATTTTTCTGAAACATAAGATTTTTTTCATTTTTATGTGTACCCATACTATGTATGGTACACATAATGCCGCCATCCGGGGTGGCCATCCGTCGTTCGTCCATCCTTTGTCTGTCCATCTGTATGTCTGTCCATCCGTCCGTCTGGTGTCCGTATCCATTTCTTTGGCATTCGATAACTTGAAAAATATTGCTTGGATTGTCAAGTTACTTTATAATTGTGTTCAGGTTACTGATGAGCCGAGCTGTATAGTTTTAGGTGTAAATCGGATAATTTGATCCTGAGATTTTAACCCTTTATCCTTCAAATTGAAAATTCCTCCAATCCCTTTGGCATTTGATAACTTGAAAAATATTGCTTGGATTGTCTAGTTACTTTATATTTGTGTTCAGGTTACTGATTTGCCGAACTGTATAGTTTTTGATGTAAATCTGATGATTTGATCCCGAGATATTAACCCTTTATCCTTCAAATTGAAAATTCCTCCAATCCCTTTTGCATTCGATAACTTGAAAAATATTGCTTGGATTGTCAAGTTACTTTATATTTGTGTTCAGGTTACTGATGTGCCGAGCTGTATAGTTTTTGGTGTAAATCTGTTATTTTGATCCTGAGATATTAACCCTTTATCCTTCAAATTGAAAATTCTTCCAATCCCTTTGGCATTCGATAACTTGAAAAATATTGTTTGGATTGTCAAGTTACTTTACATTTGTGTTCAGGTTACTCATGTACCTTGCTGTATAGTTTTTGGTGTAAATCTGTTATTTCGATCCTGAGATATTAACCCTTTATCCTTCAAATTGAAAATTTCTCCAATTCCTTTGGCATGAGATAGATAACTCAAAAAATATCAATCAGATTGTCATGTTACTTTATATATGTATTCAGGTTACTGATGTGCTGTGCTGTGTAGTTTTTTATGTAAATCTGATAATTTGATCCGGAGATATTAACCCTTTATCCATCAAATTAGACACACCTCCAGTCCATTTCTATATATACCCATACCATGTATGGTGTACATAATGTCGGCATCTGTGGTGGCCCTCCGTCATACAGCTTTCTACTAGTTGCGTGTATGGGTACACATCTGACGATTTCATCGGCCTATTTTTTACTTCTAACCATTGCTTATTAGTCCTTATTGGAACAAGCTCATCAAGCTTGTTCCATTAAATAGGTCATGAGGTATGTTTTGGGAAAGGGAAATAAAAAAATAAAATTTGAATAGCAATTTTTGCATATCACGAGTGCAGATATGGCAGATTCGTTAGTTAAACGGTTAACACAAATGGCTCAGACTTTTTTGTGTCTAAGCATTGCCATTGCTGGGACAATCGGGCTGTATGCGTGATTTCACTCTAGTTTACTTATGCCACTTGGTGAGAAAAATTGATTGATGGCTGAAGAAGCTTCTTCAAATTTTTCACGTTTTAGAAACACGAGATAACAATGCTCCCAAATTTTAAAAAACATCTCATGAACCAATGGGTATAATGACTTGATATTTAGTAATGTATTTCTCTTTGAGATGTAGAATAAAGTTTGTTCAAACAAAGTTCATTGGGGAAATATTTACCTTTGTAATGGGAGGGGCAAGATATTTGGCCACACCCAAAATTTCTATTTTTTTAACCGATGAGCATATATTTTCAATTGCCCATATTTCTCAAACTGTGCAGAACAGAAAACTGTTGTTTGGTAAAAAGCATCAAGACCAGTAGAATGGAATGGTAAAAAAAATTGTCAACTGTTGTGTCATGGTGTTTTGTAGGGGGAGGGAGGGGGGGGGGGGGGGTAATCCAAAAAATGCTGAGTCAGCATATTTGCACAAATTTAAAAATTCCTTTTCTCCAGAACCAGTAATCAGAATCTTTTGATATTTGGTATATAGCATCCATAGGGAGGTCAAATACAAATTTATTAAGATTACTAGCTCTTTTCAGCTCCTCAGTTCATATTTGGGCTTCATACAGGAGCCCAAATTTTAACTTGGTGCAATATGAGAAATACTTAACATGGGGACCAAAATTTTAATTTTGTGTAATATGAGGAATATTCTTTAAAAATCTTCTCTCGAATTCCCAATCAGAATCTTTTGCTATATCCTTAGGGAAGTCAGATTCAGGTTTGTTAAACTCAAGTCACTGGATTAATATTTGGCTTCACATTAGAGTCCAAATTTTAACTAAATCCAATATGAGGAATAATCTATAAAATCTGCTTCTTGAGATATGCTATTCAAAATCTTTTTATATATGGTGCACAGCATCCTTATGAGGGCAGAAAGCAACTGGGTTAATACTTATAAGGGTCATTGATTCATGTCTGCCTTTCTCTACCCGAATTGTATTCAGTATTTATACCATGATTGACCCTTAAGGACCTGGGCAGGGGTGCAGTGGCATTGCGGTAACCCTTTCTCGTCAGATCACCGAAGTTAAGCAACGTTGAGCCTGGTTAGTCCTCGGAAGGGTGACCGTCTTGAGCGATCGATTCAGACTCCCTTGTGTCCTTGGGCAAAGCACTCAACCCTGATTGTCCACATGGGGGCACGATGACGCCGTGTAATAAGACATACTGCACGTCGATGGTGTGCATGTCTTCAACCATTCTAACCCTGCTGTGCATAGTTACAATGTTGGGGAGCTGGCAGCTGCTCGTCGTTGCTCGGTGGTTCTCTCCGGGTACTCCGGCTTCCTCCACCCTAAAACTGTCGCAGTCATGATTAGCCATTGTGTATAAGTATGTGACTGTAAACACCAATAAATAAATAAATGTAAATAGGGCCTGGACAAGTGTCCTGAATTCCCACCAGCCCACAGCCTCTTTGCGGCCAGTGGCTTAGCAGTGATTTCTAGTTTTTGCTGCCTTAATAGGTAGCAAATACTTTACTAGAAACCACTGCCTACCTAATTTGTATGTTGTCAACAGGACCTCCTCATGATGGCATGTTAAGGGCACCTGTTCCGAGGTCGTAAAAGTCGGAAATATGCCTTTAAGGGTTAAACTTGAATTGTGTGAATTAAGCTAATATTTTTTTAAGAAAAATATCATCTTCAGTGGGCTATTTTACATTCTTGCTTGACACTGTTTTGCGTCAAAGCATTTCATTCATGTCATAACGTCACTCAGATGTGTGTTGTTCAGTCAGATGTGATCTTACATAATGTTCTTATGAATATTCCAGATTCCATGTCTGATATATCTACAACATATCCCAGTGTTCATAATATATCTCGCAACATTGAATATGCACGGCAATCATTGTATAATGACAAATTATATTCCAAATGTATCTGGGTTGAAAATGTGCCTTTTTCTCCTGAGTTGTAATTGTAAAGAGTTATCTCCAATGACATATTTCTCATGCCTATGAAAGTTTCAGATTGGAAATATAACCAGTTGGAAAAAACAAGGTTTTTTTTTATAATTCATGTATTATCTGTATGAAATAAAATATAGTAGCTATTGGAAGTGGCATTAGGTCATTTCTTGGCAGCATATATTCAAGTTATGTTTTTGTATGAAAGCTGTATAGGAATGTTTCAATAGGTCTTTGATTTCCAAATAGGTGTTTTGGCATTAACCTTATGACATCAAAATCAAAAAATTTACTGTTGTTTTTTTTTTTTTTAGCTGTAATGGCTTATGAAGCAAACGGCATCTCTTGTTGTTATTTTCCATTACAGGAGGTCTCAGAAAAGTATTTGAACAATATTCATGCTCTCCTGTCCCAGGTCATATTTCCAGTTGTGGATGATGAAATACTTACAAATTTCTTGGGAGAACCACCTGGTATGTACAAAACTATTTTTCCAAATTGTTTGATGGAATGCAATTCATGAGTGAAAAGAACTTGAACTTCTGAGAATGATACAGATTGAATTAATTCAGTCTAGTTGATAGAGCTCAATAAGCTCTGTCAAACAGGAGTAAATTTGTTAAATTCTTAGTTGTATTGTGGGAAAACTGTGCAGCTTGAAGTTTGGATGTTTTGTCATTAATTTGCTGAGGGTTAACCCTTAAGAGCTTGGGCATTTGTCTTCAATTCACACCTGACCACAGTAGTGCTCAAACGACTAGTGAATTCCAAAGTCGACTAGTCAATACCCAAAAGTCAAGTCAACTTCGACTAGTCATTGGTGATAACCTGTCTCCTTATAACAGTGTTGGTGTTCCAGTAGAGTGCTGAAGGTCCAAATTTGGCTTCACTTGGGCATTCATATACAGCAACTTACTGGAACATTATTCTGTTAATGTGCTTCTAATAATGCTAAGAGTGAAATTATATAGTCTTATTTAATTTGCCTTTTTGCAATTTATGGGAGAGTGCCTATAGGCACTCTCCCATAAATTGCAACAAGGCAAATTAATAACATATTCTGATAGCCCAAAATAATTCAGCACTCTACTAGTACCAGTTAAAACAAACTACTGTCACTACTATTAGATGGCAATAGATGTATACATTGATTGCCCAATATTGCTGTTCAAACTGTCTGACAGTGGCACAGAAGGGATACTATTTACCTAAAAGCTTGAACTCCTCCGACTAGTCGACTGCACAATTGAGAGTTGACTACTGGTTTGCCCAGAGTCGACATCGACTAGTAGACTAATCGTTTGAGTACAAGACCACAGCCTGTACACATCCAGGGGCTCAGCAGTGATTTTTAGTAAAGTCTTGGCTGCCTGTTAAGGCAGCCAAGACTTGACTAGAAACCACTGCTTAGGTAATTTGTCTATTGTTAGCGGGATTTCCTCATGATGGTATATTGCGGGCACCTGTTCTGAGGTCGTAAAACTCGGAAATAAGCCTTTAAGGGTTAAAGTACATACTGAAAATTTTCCTTGAAGATAAAGAAAATTATACTTAATTTGTTTCTGATTCATAGATTACATCTGTATTAAATATATAAATCTTTTGGGCCAAAAGTGTTCACATGCACATCGAATAACCAGCATCTTTTGAGCAGTGTTTGCAAAGAAACCAAAATATTTATTACCAATGAGTGATTTATTGTTTTTTTTAATTAATCAGTTTTAAAACCCTGGTAGTCTGTCCATATAGGCATTCTGAACTTAACCAAATACTATTGCCACTTGGGTGATCGTCTGAGCGATCGATTCAGACTCCCGCATTGTGTCTTTGGGCAAGGCACTCCACCCCGATTGTCAATGATGCCATGTACTAAGACGTACTGCACGTTGATGGTGCGCATGTCTTCAACCAGTCTAACCTTGCCTGTGCTGAAGTGCAGAGTTGTTGGGGAGCTGGCAGCTGCTCGTCATTGCTCGGTGGTTCTCTCCGGGTACTCCATCTTCCGCCACCTGTAAAACTCACCGACACGATATGACCCTGGCTGTTAAAGTGTTGTTAAACCCTAATAAATAAATAAATAAATAACTATTGCCACTTATTTTATCTTCCTTTCATGGTGTATCAAAATATTTCTACAAAAAAGGTTGAACCTCCGTTTAGCTCTTTAATGCTGCTGGCAGATATTCCGGCCCAGGACAGGATTTCTCTTGTCACTGAAATATGTATAATTTAGGCATATTTAATCGAATTTCCACCCTGTAAATTTAACAGATTTTTTCGCCAGTGATTTCTTGAGTTAGATTCAGATGAATTTTTGCTCAGATCTAGTCATGGCCACTTCACAGCAGCCATGGCTAGATTTTGATGAAAAAGGTCTTAAAACACCTCAGTGGGTTAAGAGTTAAACTTGGCTGGGAAAATGTACTTCACTTTTTTTGTAGAATGAAAATTTTAGTCTCCAAATGAAATAAAAGCATTAACAATAATTTCATGTAAATAGTGGTCCCACATGTCAGTATTCTGGAGGGATGAGTCTATGAGCTTGCTCCAACTGAACTGGTTTCGTCAGTGATGTCCACTAGTACCACTTCACTTCTGTTAGACTCATTCGAATTGGAAGTCGCAGTTATTAATGAAACAGTCCACCATTTTGAAACAGACCCCAAGTTATAATAAAGCTGCAGCTGACTTCATTAAACAAATGAAGTGCATTGATTTACTGGATGAGTTCTTATTAGAGACCATGAATGTCACTTCACTTTACACTAACATCTGGGGGTGCGGTGGTGCTGCGGTGACCGGTTCTCGTCAGATCACCGAAGTTAAGCAACGTCGAGCCTTGTTAGTCCTCGGATGGGTGACCGTCTGAGCGATCGATTCAGACTCCCGTGGTGTGTCCTTGGGCAAGGCATTTCATCCCGATTGTCCACTTAGGGGCACGATGACACCGTGTACTAAGGCGAACTGCACGTCATTGGTGCGCATGTCTTCAACCAATCTCACCCTGTCTGTGCTGCAGTGCGGAGTTACGATGTTGGGGAGCTGGCAGCTGCTTGTCGTTGCACGGTGGTTCTCTCCGGGTACTCCGGTTTCCTCCACCCGTAAAACTGTCACGATCATGATTAGCCATTGTGCATAAGTATATGACCTTAAAACACCAATAAATAAATTCACTAACATCCCCAATCATGGAGGCCTAAGATGGAACAAGCCAAAATGGAGTCTACAATAAAACAGCCTCCTTCATCTACTTAAAATTACTCAACAAAACAATTTCAGAATTACCAAAAATTTAGGACACCTGCTTTGGCATGAAAGTAGCACCAAAAGTGCTTCATCATATTATAGATACATGGACAATATTTTCATTATTGGGACTGAAGGCATTGATAAACTAAAAACATTTATGGGTAAGGCTTAATAAAATTAAAAATTTGTTTCTCAGGCCCTCCCGCATGGTCCTTTTGGCTGCCGCATGCTCTCTTTTTATAACCAATGCAAACTTGAAAAAATAAAAATCAAATGCTTTATATCTGATATTTTACACAAGTTAATAAAATTGATAAATTTGTCCCTTGAGTGCAACAAGGCTTTGCAATGCTTTAGCATTGCAAAGCCTTGTTGCACCCAAGGGATGAAAATACACCACCACCCTTGCTATTCTGTTGATTATGAGGCCGAAAACATAAAATAAACCAAGAATATGAACTTCAGATCGCAAAGAAATAATTTAAAAATAAAAGATAAAATAAAAACCGCCCGCCCGCATGCAATTTTACAAAACTTGGCCTGAGAAACAGGACATCTACTTTGTGTAGCCTAATCCTTTGGCTTTTAAAACAATACAATTCACTGAACCATTCAATAGATGATCTTTCAATTCAAATCATCCAAATACTATGGGGCAACCCTGATACAACAAGGTTTACACTCATCAGAAAACAAAGAGAGATGTATTGGATATACACTCTGCACACACTGTAGCCACTCGGACTCAACGAGCTAGACTAGGGCACAATAGCAGTCTATGTGCACATTTAATTCTTTTTACTTTGCATTTGATATGGAACTTACTTGATATAGCTGTCTTGGAGTTTGTTGAAGTACAGTAGAACCTGTCTTGAGAGACCGCCCTTTGGGCCACACAAAAGTGGTCTCTCAAGACAGGTGGTCCCTCATAACAGGTTTCAGGTGTTCTCAAGTCAGTGAATAACCAACCAAAATATTCAGAAATGGAGAAGAATGGGTTTTTGTAATTACTTTGTAGTTGTTCATTTTTATGAAGTTTTTGTAACAAATTGAAATGGACTGTTATAAAAATTATAAAAATAAATTAGTGTTGAAAATCTTCATCGAAGATTTTCAACACCAATTTATTTTTATAATTTTTATAACAGTCCATTTCAATTTGTTACAAAAAGATTTTCAACACAAATTTATTTTCATTCCTATCTGTCACATTTCAGGTATTATGAAAAACATGCCTAGACATGTGGAAATTAATCATTTACAGTCACTAAGGGTAGAAAGGGGCTTGCTCCCCGTACCGTCCCTGTGCGCCTTCGGCACGTGAAACCATTCCATTTGCCAGGTCACAGTGTTCTCTCAAGACAGGTGGTCTCTCAAAACAGGTGGTCTCCCATAGCAGGTCCATTATGGAGTAAAACCTGTCGGTGCCTGGTAGATGTGGTCTCTCAAGACAGGTGGTCTCTCAAGACAGTGGTCTCTCAAGACAGGTTTTACTGTAACTATCAAAGTGGAATGTAGGTGAGCAGTGGGGCAGTAGCATCCCACATGTTTGATTTATTCCCATTTTTGACATTTTTGCATCACCTCAAACTTTGACAATTCTTTATAGTTCATTAACAGTTAGAGTGCTAAATTATTTTTAGTCACCAAAATTTATTCTCATGTCTTTGCCTTGTTACAATTTGTGGGAGAGTGTGGCGCCATCCCATAAATTGCAACAAGGCAAATCCTTACAGACTAAATAATTTTACTTCAAAGATTATATGAAGCACATCCACAGAATATGAAGCTTTTAAATTGTGGGACCCACACTTCCAAGTAAAGCCCAAGTTTGAGCTTCAAGCACTCAACCAGTTCAAAATGTTAAGGTTTTTGAAGGGTTAACAAACCTTTTCTAGCTGCAAACCACCACACACACTTCACGACCACCCAAATGGCAATCAATATGAGTGAGTAGGAAGTATGCATTCAGGTGCAAAAACTGAAGGAGAAATGGGGTTCCCACAGGACTCTCATGTACTTTCTGGAGTTAGGAATGCAATGACCAAGTTCAGCAGTGTTCATAGAAAAAGCATTGAAAATTTGGAGTTGATGCTCCAAAAAGTTTTGCCACAGTTTACTTGTTCCAATGAGGTGTCATAACCTATGTTTTTGAAACAAAAAATGAAAAAAAATTGTTATTCAAAAATTCTGTTTACAAGTGTTGTCTGCTTTTCATGTTAGGTGAAGGGTTAAATCATTGTGAACATCAAACCATAAGTTCCGCCGTTCAATCCTGATCAGTGGTAACTGCGCTTGGGCAAGGCACTTCATCTTGAATTCCCATGTGAGGCTATTGTAGTGCTCTGTACCAAAGTATACTGCACATACTTGCATTTAACCAGTGCTAAACCTGATTGTGCAGAGTTAGAAATATTGGGTAGTCTGGCAGTTGCTTACCACTGTTCAGTGGTTTATTTTTACAATTTTTACCACAGACAATCTTTCAATGGCATAAGTAACCAATTGCAAAAATCACAAATAGATTGGTAATTCCAGTGACAAGGTTTCAAATAAATGAAATGGAGCCCCAGACTAAGAGAAAGCACATTTTACCATTTTGTCTTCGATATGTTACAAATGCCCCAAACAAAAATGCACAAAAAAGAAATAAGCTTCCATTTGAAAACCATGTGGGGAAATAGGTCACGTGATGGTGTGTAACCATATTAGGCAAATTGTGAACTTGGGCAAAATATTGTTTTCAAAAATCTGAGAACTCCAGAAATGGCCACACTCTTCTCAAAGCTGTAAGTCTTTGGAATTGAAAACCCTCAGAACATTCAGGTTACAATAAATTGCAGGATAACTTTTCAATTTCCATATCCTGGGATGCCATTTTTGGAAATTGATCACTATACCTCATTTTTGTAATATTATAATTTGGTTGTTGTTGCTGCGTAAAATATGAAATTGGATAAATAGGTTTCAGAACAAAAATATATCCACACAAACATTAATGATAATCACCATACTTGTATTTGTACAAAAATATGATTTGATTGAATGTCGAACTATATTTATCACAACTTCCTGTTTCCATTTCCCAGTTTGCCTGCTACCCAAATGATTTCAAAATAAGAGAACAACAGCGCATTTAGCTGTCCATCCTCAGTGAAATTTGGGAACATCGTAACATTAACTTTCTTTGCCACCGAATTATATTCAGTATCAAATTGATCTACCCCAATCTTATCGCTTAAGCCTTGTAATATGATATCCGTGCCTCCGAAATAGGTCAACATTGTATCCACAACATCAGCATTCTCTCATGGTTAGAACCATTAGATTATCAAAATCAGGTTTGAACGCTTATGAAATTACACTTAAATGAAATCATTAACCAAAATAATCATGGTTTTGTTTACGCCTTTCATTGACTGCCTATCAAATTTGATTCATTCAACAAATAAGCTGTTATTGCTGTAAACTTGGCCGGTTCTGATAACAGTCCACCTTCCCAGAAACGTATTACAGGAGGACGATAGTTTCAAAACAAAGTATGCAAAGTAAAGCATAGAATGAACAATCACACACTCCAAACCAAATCAGTTGGCCAGTACAAATTTTTAGGCTACCGTGACGAATAGTCATGGGACATATTGTTTTACCCCTGTCCATCCGTCCATCTGTCCTTCCATCCATCTGCATCTGGGGTACATTGTTTGTTCGGCTAACTTCTCTCACAGTTTTAAAGCTAGGACTTTTTTATTTCATAGAGGTATGCATATACCAGAGGTATGCATATTGTCGGAATTTTGATTTGCTTCAATATTTCACAAAAGTAGAGGTTGTTGAACTTGTTCAATTTTTTGTAGAATTTCACACTTCGCAGGGGCATCATATGTGTCTTACAGACACAGATCATGTACGAATAACAAATCACAGTTGGCTCTTCAACCTCTTGTCTCCATGTGCTGAGCGTGGGCATGCTACAGTCTAGTTTTTAATGTGAGACTCTTAATATTGATTGTTGTTCCAATCTTTGTTGACATTGTTTACTTTATTTATGCATTTGTCATAACTAAACACCAGAAATGACCCACTTAATACCAAATAAATAAATTAGGGTAGTTTTTTTTAAAGGACGATTGTGCCGTAAGTGCATGAGTTCATCCGCCGGAGGCATCTGAACTCGAGAGTCCTTTATATTATATACACTTTTTTTATTGACCGGAAGGGACGCCCGAGAAGAGACTTTATGAGAATGGCTCTTATTCGAGGAATCTTCCCAAGAACAAAAAGGCACAATATAATTGTTTTCGAAGGAAATTCCAATAGCAATTGGGTAAAGTGAGTGAACCGTCAGTGGAGGGAAGTAACAGGGGAGGGGGGTGTGCTATCGAGATATTCTCCCATAATACACGGGGAGTCAAGACTAATTTACAATTTACTACATCACATGACGTTCCTGCAACACACAACACCCCTAGCAACAGGCGATCTATTGGATCGATTTTGACCAAAATTGATATATGGACCCATAATGCAATAGGGGTCCAAACCAAGGAGTTGGTAATGATATCAGTTTGTTTCCCTAGCAAGGAACGTGCCTCCCTAGCAACGGTCGTCCTCTTGTGCCAATTGCGACCAAATTTGATAAAGGATCCACAATGCACTAGGGATGCAAACCAAAGAATTGAAAATGGTGTCTGTTGGTTTCCCTAACAACCAACATGCCTCCCTAGCAACGGGCGACCTACCAGGCCAATTTTGACTAAATTTCACTCGACCCATAATGCATCAAGGATTCAAACCAAGGAGTCGGTAATGATGTCAGTTTGTTTCCCTAGCAACGAACATGCCTCCCTAGCAATGGATGACCTATTGGGCCAATTGGACCAAATTTGATATATGAACCCATAATGCACTAGGAATCCTAACCAAGGAGGCGAAAATTATGTCAGTTGGTTTCCCTAGCAACGAACGTGCCTCCCTAGCAACGAGCGGCCACTTGGGCCAATTTCGACCAAATTTGATATATGGAACCACAATGCACTAGGGGTCCAAATTAAAGAATCGAAAGTGGTGTCAGTTGGTTTCCCTAACAACCAACGTGCCTCCCTAGCAACGGGCGACCTACTGGGCCAATTTTGACTAAATTTGATATGTGGAGCCATAATGCATCAGGGATTCAAACCAAGGAGTCGGTAATGATGTCAGTTTGTTTTCCTAGCAACCAACGTGCCTCCCAAGCAACAGGCGACCTATTGGGTCAATTTTGACCAAATTCAGTCTATGGACCCACAATGCACTAGGGATCTAAACCATGGAGTCGAAAACGGGGTGAATTTTGACCAAATTTGATATATTGATATATAAACCCATAATGCACTGGACACCTAAACAAATGAGTTGGCAATGATGTCCGTTGGTTTCCTTGGCAACCAACATGCCTCCATAGCAACGGGTGGTCTATTGGGCCATTTCTGACCAAGTCTGATATATGGGCCCATTATACACTTGGGATCTAAAAGGAGTCTGTAGTGATGTCATTTGGTGTCCATAGCAACCAACGTGCCTCCCTAGCAATGGGCTATCTATTAGGACAGTTTTGACTAAATTCAATATATGTACCTATAATGCACCAGGGATCTAAACCAAGGAGTCGGCAATAATGTTAGTTGGTTACCTTAGCAACCAACAAGCCTCCCTAGTAATGGGCGATATATTGTGCCAAACTAATTTATGTGACGGCATGTTAGTGACTGTTTTGAGACATGTTTTTTGAAAATCATCTGACATCATCATATTTTGGAAAGACAATTGTCAGATCGTGTCCGATCATCAGTAATGATTAAAAAAAAGTACCAAATACTGCTTTCAGTCGCAACGTTTTCACATTTTCAATACCCCAATGAATGTCCCGTTCACTGGTTTTATGGATGGGATTTCCGTGGCTACTGTAACATTACTCATTTGGTATGGTCTCACTCTTATCTATAAGGCTAAATTTTACAGTAGGAATTCTGAGAAATACAGTTTTAGCAGTGTATAGTGGCACCCTGAACCTTGAACTAGCACTCTGTAAACATGACTTGGAAGATTATCCTTTCCATTTGAGATTAAAATTTTAAAATACAAAAAATATCATCAGGTAGTTACTCGCAGCTCTGGATTTTTTTCATTGTCCTTTTTTGCACAGCTTTGCTATAATTTCTTATTTTTCCCCTGTTTATCAATGAAATCATTTTTGGGAATTTTCCAATAATATTAAACCATCTTCAACAGAATTATGAGGTATAATTACCACAAAATGTTCACATTGCACAGTCTTCATTTTTCATTCATGAAGTCACTTGTACCTCCATACCTGTTGCTCTGAACTGTAGGGAGTTGACCCTGGCTGAACTTTCTTCATAAAAACAAAATAAAATGGCTGCATTTGGGAATTGTAGATACCATGTATTAGAATTAGTGTTACAGTGGAACCCTGTTAACTGAATAGCCACTTTGCCAACAAATTATTCAATTAACAGGAGAATTCAATTAACAGGGATTGTGTCACTTTCTTGTATTCTAGAGATAAACTTAGCATTTATTCGTGGGCGCAGTGGCGTTGTAACCGGTTCTCATCAAATCACCGAAGTTAAGCAAAGTCGAGCCCGGTTAGTCCTCGGATGGGTGACTGTCTGAGAGATCAACTTGGACTCCCACGTTGTGTCTTTGGGCAAGGCACTTGACCTCGAATGTCCACATGGGGGCACGATAATGCCGTGCACTGATGCGTACTGCACATCGATGGTGCTCATGTCTTCAGCCAATCTAACCCTACCTGTGCTGCCGTGCAGAGTTACGATGTTGGAGAGCTGGTAGCTGCTCATCGTTACTCAGTGGTTCTCGCCGGGTACTCCGGCTTCCTCCACCCGTAAATCTGCCACGGTCACGATTAGCCATTGTGACCTTAAACACCAATAAATAATAATAATAATAATAACATTGTGCTTTATGGATTTAGAATTTGTCCGCCTTGAAATTAATTCATGAATAACTTGCAGAGTACTCAATGGAATGACTTCATATTTGATGTGCAATGTATCTCATTGATGTCTACCACAGTACAAGGCCTGTCAGTCCGTCTGTCCATCTGTCCATCCGTCTCAAAATTCAATCATGAATAACTTGTAAAGTACTTGGTTGAGTGACTTGATTTTTGGTATGCAAGTGTATCCTTTTGCTGTATACCTATAGTGAAAAGCAGGTGTCATTCAAGATTTTATTGCTAGAGTCATTGCCCTTTATGGACTTGGTGTTTATATATACCCCAAAACTGAATCATCTATAGTCAGGCTTGCATTGTTAAATAAGCGGGCTTGCATTGTTAAATGTAACTTACTCTATCATACAGAAGTTCAACACATCATCAATTGTGTCATTATATGGAATAAATAATTGTGTCATTATATAGAATAAATATATGAAAACTGCCAATATTTTTATACTGTACCAATGACCCAGACTTAGCTGGTGCTAACTCTAACAAAACCAGGGCCAAACACAAATTTTGCCCCCCAATCCCCAAAATTTGCATCCAAAACCAAAAGAAATCATGTCCTATAGGACCTCCATACTTCGCCCCTACTGCGCATGCGCAGTGTCAAGGACATCCCGAAATTGGCGCCAATTATCATTCTCTGTTTGGCCCTTCATCAGTCAACATCTCACTGATCTTTGTGCTTGTAAATCTCAGTTTAAAGGATGCCAGACACGTAATTATTGGAGAAATGGTGATTCTAAGGAGGATATAGAAGGAGGAGAGGAAAAAGGAGTGACAAAAAATAATCAGGGCTGTACTTAAAATTTTTTATGAAATTATGTTAAGTTGCCTATTTTCGAGGCATGGGCCTCTTGTTGTCATTCTTGCTAAAAAGTTGCACTGCTTATTCAGTGTTTCCTCTCCCCTGGTCTTCTAAGTCCCCCCTTGCAATTCTCCCATGCTTTTGGCATTTTTTTGAGAAAGTTCATTTCTAAAATTCTCTTGGGAGAGTTGCTTGGTTACAGAATGTTTTCTGTTATTTTCCCCATAGTTACGTTTTCACCCATGGGTGTATAAACGTTGTGTTCTGCATCTTCCATCTGATGTTCTGCAGATTCTCCCCTGGGAGTCTCTGTCTTGCATCAGATAGAGTGTAATTTGATGACTGATTTCGGGCCAGTTTTTTCAGTGCCTGGAGTCATGTTTTCTGGTGTTTTACACTGTTTGTTTACATTGGCAACAGTCTCTTTTGAGGGGGGCTGTTTGCCTTTGGTGTAGTTTATCTCACTATAAGATACATTTTTATTATCCGTAAGTGTTGCATTAATTATTTAATATAAATTTAAAATTTTTGACCACACTTAGCCATCGGATCCATCGGGGCTCAACGTTACTTTTCAGAAACTTGGGCTTCGCTGAAAAAATATTTTTCAAAAATTATTTTGATTTGCAATTGTTTTTTCATTATTAATGGATCATGTTATTATGTATCTTTGTGTCAGGGGTTTGTGCGAGTAACTAGGACTTGTTGTTGACTTTTCACAATGAAAGGATATTGTTCAAGTTGTAATAGGAAGAAATCTTCCTCTGACTTTCATGATCATTGTATTAATTGTAGTCAGTGTTCTCGCACTAATCCCTGTTCTATATGTCAATATTGGGATGACAAACATTGGAAACGTGTGTCACGGTATGTTGTTACTGGAGAAAGGGCTATGCCGGCTCTTTCTCCGCAAGGTCACTCTACTCTCTCAGTTTCTATTTCAGAGGAACAAGAACAGGGTGATGTTTCCATGTTATCTTCCGCAAGTGCGCTTCCGTCGTAACAAATGAATACAGAGCTAGCGGCAAAAGTGCTCATGGAGATTAAACAAATGTCGTCCGCTAGCTCGCCCGGTGTAGCGTCCTTTCACCGAATGGTTTGGCAGCCGGGTTCGTCCGATGAGGAAATGTTGGGTGATGCGAGCACTATAAACATTCAACATGCACACCCAGTGACGGCGGATAGTAGGCGAGATCGGAGGAAGCCTTTGAGTCCGGTTCCTAGCTCGTCCAGGTCCAGCCGGGCCGCGAGCGAGAGAGGCCCCTCTCTCGTACAACAACATCTGGGACCAGATGTTGTGGTACAAAATGTGTCTTTAGCGGAGCATACGTCCGTCGCTCGGGACGCTCCGTTGTATAGGCAGTCCGCGGAGACTGCTCAGGCTTCTTCTTCTCGTCAGCGCACACGACCGCACCTTGGCTGCGTGACCGCCGATATCTTACCAGCTTTGCCGATCAGGGATTCTTCGGCGACCAGGTCACACCATCCGGCAGCCAGGGACACGAGGCCGATGGACTCCGGACGTTCGCATAGAAAAAGTATGCGGGAGCCATCAGATGCGGAGCTGCCCTCGGCGAAGCAGCGAAAGACTGCGCCTCCGCAGGTCTCGATGCCGGACGTACTTGTGCAGATAGCACAACTTATCGCAGCATCCCAGCAGCCGACAGAAACGGTGTCGGATCGGGAATTATCCGACAGCACTGGGTCGGTACACTCCGCCGAAGCATCGGGGGCGGACGACCGGGAGCATCATGAGGTCCGACCGGATGGTGAAAGGGATACGGATGACTTGGAGCTATCCCTTTCGGAACAACATAAAGCTGCCGTGAACATCATCCGGCCCTTTCTCCCTCACGTTGTTCCGTCGGGCCAGACTGCTGCGGTTCCGGAGAAGAGGATTATAGCGTCATTGGACTCTGAATTTTTTGAGCGGTTCAGGGACATCGCTCCCGAGTTTCCGTCGCAGTCCAATAATGTTGCAAGAACATTTGAATTATTGAACGACGCTATATTTAAACTTGCTTCCAAAACGGGGAAAGCAGGTTTCTTGTCCGCCAATACTCTCAACCTGCCTTTCATTAATGCAAGGAATAAATTCGACACGGCAGGACAGGGTATTCCGAGAGTTCCTCTGCGTATGGACGACGAGGCGGAAGACTTAGAGCTATCATTACAGTCGTCGGCTTCTATTCCAACCGCGGTGTTGGAAACAGCTATTTCGTCTAACAGAGCCAGTTTAGATGCCTTATCTTACGCAGATCACCTTACTAAGGCGTTATCACTGCGCCTTCAAGGGAAAGAATTTCAGGATATACAATCCTCTTTAAAACTTCTTTCAAGGGCAGTAGCTTATTCCACGTGTAACTCCGCCCTTTCAGTGGCAAACCTGGAGTTGGTTAGACGTGACGCAGCCCTAGCTACATCCACACTCGTGGATACTAAGGTGAAGAACTCTCTCAGAGTCGCTTCGGTCTCCGGAGAACTTCTCTTTGACGGCAAGCTTTCTGCTATTTATGATAAAATTACAAAGAAAGCTTCGGATTCTCTGTTGTTCAAATCTGCTTCTAAGAAGTCGGATACGGCAGACAAGAATAAGACAGGCACTTCTGGGTCTAATGCGCCCAAGAGAGGTTCCTATAGAGGTTCCGGTGCATCCTCATGGTCTTATTCGAGAGACCGTCAAGGTAGCGACTCACGTTCGGGACGTCCTTCGGGCCGGGACAACCGGTCGGACGCCCCGAGGTCGACGGGACGAGGTGCGGGTCATGGAGGACGTGGTTTCTCCTACCGCAGGCCTCGCAGGTCCAGGAGGTGATGGCTTAAACCTCTATCGCGTACCGGTTGGCGGAAGGTTGTCGAGCTTTTCACAAGAATGGGCGTCAATTACGGACGACCCTTGGGTGAGAGGAGTGACTTCGGAAGGTCTAAAGATATCCTTCAAACGAAAGCCTCCATTAACTCGAAGTCCAAAATGGACTCAACTTCCGTCTAATCCGCAGAAAAGAGACGCTCTATTATCAGAGGTGCAGTCTCTTTTAATGAAGAACGCGGTAGAGGTCGTAGAAAACCAGGAGACTCCGGGATTCTACAGCCATCTGTTTCTGGTTCCGAAACCAGACGGCTCGTTCCGTCCAGTCATAGATTTGAGCTGGATAAACAAGCTGATCGTCGCTCCGAAGTTTTATATGGAGACGATTCGGTCGGTCAGAGCGAGTATTCGGGTGAACGATTATGCAACAAGCATAGATCTCAAAGATGCGTACTTTCACGTCATGGTACATCCGACATTCAGAAAATATCTACGCTTCGCAGTCCTAGGAGTGGTGTATCAATTCCGGGCGATGTGCTTCGGATTGAATCTAGCACCCTGGGCTTTCACTCGGGTAATGAACTCGGTAATGATCTATTTCCGAGCTCATTCATCTGCGGTAACGTCGGCCTACCTGGACGACATTCTTCAGAGGTACGGCAACGAGTTAACGCTTCAGAACGATGTTCAGAATCTACTTCTATTGCTCCGACGTCTCGGTTTTATAGTAAACGAGGAGAAGTCGGATCTGGTGCCGTCCAAGTCATTCACACATCTGGGAATGAGCTTCGAGACGCACAACAATCTCGTTCGTCTGCCGTTAACCAGAGCGAAATTAGTCAGTTGTTACGCTCGCTATTGTCTGCACGCAGACAAAGTCACAGCGAGAGAATTTATGAGACTGATAGGTCTGTGCGGAGCCGCTGCGGATCTCATTCCGATGGGGCGGTTACGCACGCGTCCTCTCCAAATTTTCTTGACTCAGAATTGGAGTGTGAAAATTCATTCGCTCAACATAGACGTTCTCTTGTCAGATCAAGTGAAACAAGAGATTCAGACTTGGGCAAGCATTCAGTGGTTAACTCAGGGAGTTCCGCTGCAGTTGCCGGATCCGAGTTTTACCATTATGACGGATGCCAGTCAAACAGGTTGGGGTGCATCATTGATCCCAACGGATTCGAGATGCCAGGGTCTTTGGGATCCGCAATTCCTGGGCAAGCACATAAACATCAAGGAAATGATGTCAATTTGGCTTGCGTTACGTCATTGGATGGACATTATTCACAATGCTCATGTCCAAATCCTATCCGACAATACGACAGTAGTGGCGTATATACGGAATCAGGGAGGCACTCATTCAGTTCCGTTGTTCAATCTAACGGAAAGAATCCTTCTGTTTGCGCTAGAACATCAGGTTCTTCTTTCGGTCCGTCACATACCGGGTCGTCTGAATGTGCTAGCAGACTCCCTTTCACGAAAGGGTCGCTTGTTGCCGTCGGAGTGGACTCTCAACAAACAAGTATTCAATCAGATTTGCTACCAATGGGAACGGCCAATGATAGATTTATTTGCGACACATCTCAACAATCAGTTGCAGACGTATGTGTCTCCGTGTCCGGATCCAAGAGCATTTGCAGTAGACGCTCTGTCGATCTCTTGGGACGGAATGATAGGATATGCGTATCCTCCAGCGCCGTTAATTCAGCAAGTATTGCTAAAGATAAAACAATCTCAATGCAAGATTCTGTTGGTAGCATCTCTGTCTCCACAGAGACCGTGGATAAATCTACTCAGGTGTCTGTTGTGGGACCTACCGCGAAAGCTTCCTCCACGGGAGGATCTTCTTTCGCAGGGGAAATCGCGTCAACTCCATCACAACCTGCAAGGTCTCAACCTTCACGTTTTTCCGTTGTGCGGTCCTTCTTGCATGGCAAGCACTTTACAGGACGAGCAGTGGACGCGATTTCTAACTGTAGGAGGACCTCCTCTTCGCTAAACTATGTGGCTAAGTGGAAGGTTTTTCGTCGTTGGTGTAGGGATCATTCTGTAGATATTTTCGATCCCTCTATACCAGACATTGCAAACTTTCTAGTATACTTGTTTGACGAAATCAAACTGCAGCCTGTTACTATTAAGGGTTATAGGTCTATGTTATCTGATACCTATGCACATCATGATAGTTTACAAATTGGATCTAATGTCTCTTTATCTAAGTTGGTTAGAAACTTCTCGATAAATAGACCCAGAACTCTTAGGTTAATTCCTAAATGGAATTTAGCTTGGGTTCTTCTTAAATTGAAGGAAAAGCCATTTGAACCTCTTGGGACAGTAGATTTCAAATTCTTATCTTATAAGACAGCTTTTCTCTTAGCTTTCTCTTCTGCTAGAAGAGTCAGTGAGCTTCATGCACTGTCGGTGGATGATTCTCACTATCGTAGTGTCGGGAACACTATCGCCTTCACTACTACTGTGGGTTTTTTAGCTAAGAATCAGGCTCCTAATAAATATCTGGAACCTATTGTCATTAAGGCTCTTCCGTCTTCAGACGGGCATAGGCCTTTACTCTGTCCTGTTAGAGCGTTACATATCTATAAACAGAGATCTCAGTTTATCAGAAAGGGACGAAAACGTTTCTTTCTGTCTTTGATACCTAATAGAAGGGACATTTCGGTCCATTCTATTGCAAGATGGATTCAATTAACTATCCGTACTGCTTATGAGAGTTTATCTTCTTCTCAGCAGTCTGTGCTTAAGATTTCCGCTCATGAAGTAAGAGCTCTTGCTACTTCTTGGGCTTACGCTAATAGTATTGCTATTACAGATTTAATGAAGGCTGCTTATTGGTCTCAGCCATCCACATTCACAAATTTTTATCTCAGAAATATTGAGTCCATTTCTGGAGACCTGCATTGTTTAGGTCCGTTATCTGTTGCTCAGAATGTCGTCCACTAAACAGTTGCAACTATAGTTATGCAGGCTTTCTGTTCCGGCAGTGACTCCGTCCGGCTGCCCTCTTCGCTCTGGGCTATTTGACCCAGGGCAAGGGGAATGGAGGGGGGGAGGGTGTTCCCTTAGGTCACCTGCTTTATAGTGAAAAGCAAGGGAATGCCTCCTCCAAAGTCAGTATTTCTGAGTCGCTTCCGGGATGGTTTTAAAGTGTAATATTAATGTTAAAATTCATTCATGTCATATTTTTAAAGTGTAGCTCGGTGTGAAGCATTTGTATATGTCAAGTGTCAAATGGGCGTTAATTATACAATCCTCGGACACTTTTAAAGATTATAAAGAGTCTCAATTCTCTGGACTAACTTTATTTATTGGCTTACTTTAAAAATAATTAGTATAAGGGTTATACTGGATGTTAATAGAGAACATGAATGTTATTGTGCTCAATTATGAAGGGTATTGTATCTTTCTAATTTAATATTAAATAAGAAAGATACATGTAAAGCCTAATACTCCCTTTCTCCTTAAGGGGTTGCCTCTATATTATATAGTTGAGCTTATTGGATTTTCCTCTATGTCCTAGGCCCTCCAGCCTTATTACTATTCAGCTAAGTCTGGGTCATTGGTACAGTATAAAAATGTTAAAAAATTTATAGTAATTTATATATTTTTTATACTTACCAATGACCCAGAAGTTGGGAACTCTTGCCTCCCCGCTGAGTACATAGCGCTGACCAGGCACTGCCAGTAAGAATGATAATTGGCGCCAATTTCGGGACGTCCTTGACACTGCGCATGCGCAGTAGGGGCGAAGTATGGAGGTCCTATAGGACATGATTTCTTTTGGTTTTGGATGCAAATTTTGGGGATTGGGGGGCAAAATTTGTGTTTGGCCCTGGTTTTGTTAGAGTTAGCCCCAGCTAAGTCTGGGTCATTGGTAATTATAAAAAATATATAAATTACTATAAATTTTTTAACTTTATTGTAAATTAATTAGGAATATGTCAAAAAACTGAATTTGACTCTTTTACTTGTGAAAATTGAAATTTTAGATATTTGGGTTAATATTTCTGCAATTTCTAAAATACCAAAAATGTTATCCTGTTTGCTGTGCCTATTAACATATAGGCAGGGCTAAATTTTAAGACTATTACTAGTTCTGAGTGTGAAACCATTCTCACATTATAAGAATTTTTGTGTGAACAAAGAATCGGAAAAAAATTGGAAATTTATTTTTTTCTCGGCTTTTTAGCCTGAAAGTCTCAATCCGAGAAAGATTTTCTGTCCAATGATGTTTTTCCAGCATAAAAATCACTCCACACATAATATAGACTCTAGGAAGTTTTAAAGATGATTCAAATACAAATTCATAGAAGTGAATTTTTATTAAAGAACAATATTTTTTATGTCCAAAAGATATTTTTGGCCTTAGAAGGTCAACACACACTGAAAACACTTTGAATACTGGTATTGCCAAGTGCCCAGAGGTGCCATCCAACAAATAAAAATGGTTTCAGGTATATACAATTTAATGTCGACGAAATTCTGTTTTTGAGTTTTGGCCAACAGACTTTAAGCACCCAATGTTCCGGAAGTAGTTTTCAAGGTATTCACTATTTCCAATCAGCTATTACAAATTGTCATGGATTTATTAACCCTTTACCCAACATAATGGCAAGCCCTATTCTCAGAAATTGCCAACTAATTTTCATTATTTTTTCATTTTTAGCTCAACTTTGGTGAAGCCAAATTTGAGGTATTGCCATGGCCCGTCGTCCATCCGTCACACGGCTTGGGCTAAAGGCCGTATTTATGAACCAATCTTTACGAAACTTCTTGGGTACCTTTGTTATCACTGTGGGACGAGAACAAGTGTTTTGGGGTCCGGTCTGAAATTCAAGATAGCTGCCGGTGGCCATTTTGAACCAAAATTAGGTGCAATCAGATTTTTGTGCAGAACTTCCATATGAAAGCGCTGATTTGAATAATTTTCTGTGTGAATGTTTAGTACTATGGGATACATCACATATAATACAGGTTTTTTTCTCGTGCATAAATTATGCCAATTAGACTAACTTTGATCTATTTAATGTTACTTTCAGCACTGTAACAGCAAATGCTAATACGGCTTGGGCTGGAGGCCGTATTTATGAACCTATCTTTAAGAAACTTCTTGGGCACCTTTGTTATCACCTTGGGACAAGAACGAGGGTTTTGGGGTGCAGTCCGAAATTCAAGATGGCTGCCGGTGGCCATTTTGTACCAAAATTGGTGCAATCAGTTTTTACCTGCGTCGCCAGTGGCAGAGCAGGTCTAGTAACCACTTGACTCCGTCCGTCAGTCCGTCTGTTCGTCAATCCATCCGAAACACTTCTTCCGTCAAAGTTTTCTTGGCTTCTATGAAAGGGAATGATTGTATATTTGGTCTACTGCTTCATAATGATGAGTTGTATCAGGTATCTAAATTTTATGTGTACCCATACTATGTATGGTACACATAATGCCGGCATCCGGGGTGACCATCCGTCGTTCGTCCATCCTTTGTCATACCGTCTGTCCATCCATCTGTCCGTCCGGCATCTGTATCCATTTCTTTGGCATTCGATAACTTGAAAAATATTGCTTGGATTGTCAAGTTACTTTATATTTGTGTTCAGGTTACTGATGTGCCGAGCTGTATAGTTTTTGGTGTAAATCGGATAATTTGATCCTGAGATATTAACCCTTTATCCTTCAAATTGAAAATTCCTCCAATCCCTCTGGCATTTGATAACTTGAAAAATATTGCTTGGATTGTCAAGTTACTTTATATTTGTGTTCAGGTTACTGATGTGCCAAGCTGTATAGTTTTTGGTGTAAATCTGTTATTTTGATCCTGAGATATTAACCTTATCCTTCAAATTGAAAATTTCTCCAATCCCTTTGGCATTTGATAACTTGAAAAATATTGTTTGGATTGTCAAGTTACTTTATATTTGTGTTCAGGTTACTGATGTGCCGAGCTGTATAATTTTTGGTGTAAATCTGTTATTTTGATCCCGAGATATTAACCCTTTATCTTTCAAATTGAAAATTCCTCCAATCCCTTTGGCATTTGATAACTTGAAAAATATTGCTTCAATTGTCAAGTTACTTTATAATTGTGTTCAGGTTACTGATGTGCTGAGCTGTATAGTTTTTGGTGTAAATCTGATAATTTGATCCGGAGATATTAACCCCCTTTATCCTTCAAATTGAAAATTCATCCAATCCCTTTGGCATGAGATAACTCAAAAAATATCAATCTGATTGTCATATTACTTTACATATTTATTCAGGTTACTGATGTGCTGTGCTGTTTAGTTTTTTATGTAAATCTGATAATTTGATCCGGAGATATTAACCCTTTATCCATCAAATTAGACACTCCTCCAATCCATTTCCATATGTACCCATACCTTGTATGGTGTACATAATGTCGGCATCCGTGGTGGCCCTCCGTCATACATCTTTCTACTAGTTGTGCGTATGGGTACACATCTGACGATTCCGTCGGCCTATTTTCAGATCTGCCGTGCAGCCACTTCCTGTTTGCCGATACTTTGAAGTCTGTTCATCTCTGTAATCAATTGCATGCAGCGACGCAGGTCCAGACCCAGTATTGGTCTTGGCTTGTTTGTACAGAACTTTTGTATGAAAGTTCTGATTTGAATAAATTTCTGTATGAATATGAACATATAATACAGGTTTTTTTCTCATGCAAAAATTATGCAAATTAGATGAACTTTGATTTATTCAGTGCTACTTATATACAGTAAGTGCACATGTCAATACGGCTCGGACTAGAGTCTGTATTTATGAACCGATCTTCACGAAACTTCTTGGATACCTTTGTTATCACCTTGGGATGAGAACGAGTGTTTCTGGGTGCGGTCCAAAATTCAAGATGGCTGCCAGTGGCCATTTTGTACCGAAAATTAGGTCCAATCATTTTTTTGTACACAACTTCTATACGGCTCAGGCTAGAGGCCGTATTTATGAACCAATCTTTACAAAACTTCTTGGGTACCTTTGTTATCACCGTGGGATGAGAACGAGTGTTTTTGGGTGAGGTCCAAAATTCAAGATTGCTGCCAGCAACCTTTTTGTACCAAAATTAGTGCAATCAGTTTTTTGTACAGAACTTCTGTATGAAAGTTCTGATTTGAATAAATTTTTGTAGGAATGTTTAGTAACATGGAATACATCACATATAATACAGGTTTTTTTCTCGTGCAGAAATTATGCAAATTAGATGAACTTTGATTTGTTCAGTGCTACTTATACACAGTAAGTGCACAATACGGCTCAAGCTAGAGTCTGTATTTATGAACTGATCTTCACGAAACTTCTTGGGGTACCTTTGTTATCACCTTGTGACAGGAACGAGTGTTTTAGGGTGCCTTTGTTATCACTGTGCTATGAGAACAAATATTTTTATCCCCGCATTTTAAAAAATGCGGGGATATTGTCATGATCTCCGTCCGTACGGCCGTACGTCCGGTTTTGTAATTCAAAACGCTGTAACTTTCTACAGTTGTTCGATAGGGTCTGTGCAACCCCAAAATACAACTTTTAAATTTTTGTGCCACCAGGTGGCTTCTATGGAGCCACTTAAAAAATGCATTATTTTTTCACTTTTTTGCTGAATAGTCCCAGCCTATGTAATTCGGAGTTCTAAAATTACACTAGGGTGTTGCTAAATGATCTGTAGATATGTAGGAAGGTTTTGGATTTTTCGGGTGCCACGTGGCTGTGCCACCGTAGCCACTTTTGTGTTTTCTTAGACCGTTTCCGGCAAAAGGCTCGTAGGGTATGTAATTCGAAATGCTAAATCCATGCTCAGATGTTGCAGTATGGTCTATAGATGCGTACGAAGGTTTCAGATTTTTCGGGTGCCACATGGCTGTGCCACCGTAGCCATTTTCATGTTTTTCTTAGATCGTTTCCTGCGAAAGGCTCGTAGGGAAAGTAATTCGAAATGCTAAAACCATGCTCATATGTTGCAGTAGGGACTATAGATGTGCACAAAGGTTTCGGATTTTTCGGGTGCCACGTGGCTGTGCCCCTTTAGCCACTTTTATGTTTTCTTAGACCGTTTCCAGGGAAAGGCTCCTAGGGTATGTAATTTGGAACACTAAAACCATGCTCAAATGTTGAGGGGGGTCTGTAGATGCGCACGAAGGTTTCGGATTTTTCAGGTTCCATGTGGCTGTGCCACTGTTGCCACTTTTGTGTTTTCTTAGACCGTTTCCAGCGAAAGGCTCCTAGGGTATGTAATTCGAAACGTTAAAACCATGCTCAAATGTTGCAGTGGGGTCTGTAGATGCGCACGAAGGTTTCAGATTTTTCAGCTGCCATGTGGCTGCGCCACCATTGCTACTTTCATGTTTTCTTAGACCGTTTCTGGTGAAAGGCTCCTAGGGTATGTAATTCGAAATGCTAAAAGCACGCTCACATGTTGCAGTAGGGTCTGTAGATGTTTCAGGTTCCATGTGGCTGTGCCACCGTTGCCACTTTTGTGTTTTCTTAGACCGTTTCGGGCGAAAGGCTCCTAGGGTATGTAATTCGAAATGCTAAAACCATGCTCAAATGTTGCAGTGGGGTCTGTAGATGCGCACAGAGGTTTAGGATTTTTCAGCTGTCACATGGCTGCGACACCATTGCCACTTTCGTGTTTTCTTAGACCGTTTCCGGCGAAAGGCTGCAAGGGTATGTAATTCGAAATGCTAAAACCATGCTCAAGTGTTGCAGTAGGGTCTGTAGATGTGCACGAGGGTTTCCGATTTTTCAGGTGCCATGTGGCTGTGCCACCGTTGCCACTTTTGTGTTTTCTTAGCCCATTTCCGGCGAAAGGCTCCTAGGGTATGTAATTCGAAACGCTAAAACTATGCTCAAATGTTGCAGTGGGGTCTGTAGATGCGCATGAAGGTTTTGGATTTTTCAGGTGCCACCGTTGCCACTTTTGTGTTTTCTTAGACCGTTTCCAGCGAAAGGCTCCTAGGGTATGTAATTCGAAACGCTAAAACCATGCTCAAATGTTTCAGTGGGGTCTGTAGATGTGCACGAAGGTTTCAGATTTTTCAGCTGCCTTGTGGCTGTGCTGTTGCCACTTTCACGTTTTCTTAGACCGTTTCCGGTGAAAGGCTCCTAGGGTATGTAATTCGAAATGGTAAAACCATGCTCAAATGTTGCAGTAGGGTCTGTAGATGCGCACGAAGGTTTTGGATTTTTGGGGTGCCACGTGGCTGTGCTACCGTTGCCTCTTTCATGTTCTCTTAGACCATTTCCGGCGAAAGGCTCCTACAGTATGTATTTCTAAATGGTAAAACCATGCTCAAATGTTGCAGTAGGGTCTGTGGATGTGCACAAAGATTTCGGATTTTTCAGGTGCCACGTGGCTGTGCCACCATTGCCACTTTCATGTTTTCTTAGACCGTTTCCGGCGAAAGGCTCCTAGAGTATGTAATTCGAAACGCTAAAACCATGCTGAGATGTTGCAGTAGAGTCTGTAAATGCGTAGGAAGGTTTTGGATTTTTTTGGTGCTAAGTGGCTGTGTCACCATTGCCACTTTTGTGTTTTCTTAGACCGTTTCCGGCGAAAGGCTCCTAGGGTATGTAATTCGAAATGCTAAACGCATGCTCAAATGTTGCAGTAAGGTCTGTAGATGCATACAAAGGTTTCAGATTTTTCAGATGCCATATGGCGGTGCCACCGTTTTTCTTTTGTGTTTTCTTAGATCATTTCCGGCGAAAAGCTCCCAGAGTATGTAATTTGAAATGCTAAAACTATGCTCAAAAGTTGCAGTAGGGTCTGTAGATGTGCACGAAGGTTTCGGATTTTTGGGGTGCCACCGTTGCCACTTTCATGTTTTCTTAGACCGTTTCCGGCGAAAGGCTCCCAGGGTACATGTATGTAATTCGAAACGCTAAAACCATGCCCAAATGTTGCAGTGGAGTCTGTAGGTGCGCACGATGCTGTGTCACCTGTGCCACTCAATATGATTTTAGTGTGTCATATAATACATTTCATCTTTGTATCAAGCATTCATAAAAGTCAAGGATGCAAATGCGGGGATACACTATAGTGTGCTTTGCACACAAGTGACACCATCTAGTTGATTTCAGTCAGACCCACTCGGGGACTCAAAGATTTCTTTTCTAGTTTACCATCTAACTGTTGCCCACCTTTACAATACTTTACCTACACATTTGTTACAGGCTACGGTCAACATTTATGTATAGACCGTTACAATACTTTACATGTACCTTTGTTATCAGGTCATTCCCTAGATGTTTGTCATTGCTGTGTTCACATACTATACATGTACATGTCTTAAATTGAGCTACAGTGTCATTGACACTTTCATTTGTCTCAAAAACAGGTTATGACCATTAAGTAAAGGGTTAAAAAGGTCATTGAACATCATGGAAAGACATGTATTATTTTTTTTTTATTGGGTGGATGAATTCTGTCACTGATTTACCTCCCTTTAAATATGGTGTCTTTAATATTTATTGATCTTATATAGTAGATACCTTTCACTGTGGTGGGTAACTGGGTTGAATACTTGAAAAGCTTTGATTTGTAGTCATTACTTTCCAGTGCATTCATGCTCCATCTTGCACTTCACATTATCATTATTATTTATACAGTGGAGCCTACTTAATTGGATATCTCTTAATTGTATATCCCTGTTAATTGAATATAATTTTCAAACACAAAACCATTTACCATACCTTCAGCACAAATTTGATCTGTTAATTGCTTTTGGGTTGTAGAGTAAAATCCTGTTAATTGTATATAAATTTTTGTAATATGTCGAAAAAATTGCTGTTACACGCACCAAATTCCCCTTATTTATCAACCTTTTTGGCCTCATATATCCAACACAGACATTTATTCTATTATATCTTGTCTGACAGAGCTCTAAGAGCTCTGTCAAACAAGATTTAATAGAATAAATGCTTAGTTTATCCCCTGAACACAGGAAACTGACCAAATCCCTGTTAATTGAATACTCCTGTTGAATGAATAATTTTCACTGGCAAAATGGATATTCAATTAAGAGGATTCTACTGTACCTCTGTTTTTTTTTAAACAGATAAAGATGAAAAGTTTTCGCTGAATTCACTGAAAGCACACAGAAAGTTATTTTCATCTGTCTGGTTACAGTTCCTAAGATTTAAGGTAGGTCAGTAGCAGCAGCAATTTGATATTTTCTTTTATAAAGTTGTTAGATAATTTTGGTTTCTATTGATGTTCTATTTTGAAGTACTAGACAGATCATCAAAAAAAGGGTTATTTTAATTTATTTTTTTTAAATTTTTCAAAAACAGTGATGACAGTGATCCCTCATTGGAACAGGCTCATATAACCCATTTCAGTAAGGGGTCACATGATACGATTGGTATCCTATAAAGGCAGGTCAGAATCGAAATCACTGCTAATGCCTATGGACATAAAGGTAATAGAGAAGTAGAAAGGGTGGTTATTTCTGGATTAATTATTTCCTGGAGTGGCAATAAATAGTTTCCACTTTTATCAAAAAAATTCAGGGTGCATTGCCTGAGAAGCCTGTATATTTTGTCAGTCTGAATGTTATTGTTTTAAATTTGTTTTTTTTTTCAAGAAAATTAATTTACTGTAAGGCTTAATAAAATTAAAAATTTGTTTCTCAGGCCCTCCTGCATGGTCCTTTTGGCTGCCGCATGCTCTCTTTTTATAACCAATGCAAACGTGAAAAAATAAAAATTAAATGGTTTATGTCCGATATTTTACACAAGTTAATAAAATTGATAAATTTGTCCCTTGAGTGCAACAAGGCTTTGCAATGCTTTAGCATTGCAAAGCCTTGTTGCACCCAAGGGATGAAAATACACCAACACCCTTGCTATTCTGTTGATTATGAGGCCTAAAACATAAAATATACCAAGAATATGAACTTCTGATGGCAAAGAAATAATTATAAAAATAAAAGATAAAATAAAACAGCGCCCGCCCACCCGCCCGCATGTAATTTTACAAAACTTGGCCCGAGAAACAGAACATCTACTTTGTGTGGCCTAATTGGCAGATATTAAGTTTTATTTGTTCTTGTTGATAAAACAAAAATAGCCGAATGTTTACATGCATGTCATTTCAATTGCAGTTAACACCAAGTCTATACAGAAAAATACTGGTGAACTTGCATGAAAAAGTGATGCCACATATGACTAGTCCATTACAGTTGAGTGATTTTCTGACAGAATCATTTAATATTGGTGAGATCTACTAATTATATGAGATTTCCAAGATGTGCATGTCCTATTTCACAGTGATTTTTTCCTGTGGTCTGCAGGGTCTTATTATGGGATTTATTCCCATTGCAAGTCTACTTTCTAACCAATTACCAATTCAAACTTCAATAGTGTTGGGATGATTAGCCAACTAATCGATGTCGACTGCATTACCAACCAGCATCGATGGAGAAGTCGGTTTAGTCGGAAAAATACATATTTCATGTTTTGCTCTCGCTTATCACCGAATTTAAGGAGAAAACAATGAAAAGTTAATAAAAATAGTAATCTTCTGCCATTCATTTATTCTATCCCTTGCATATAGTGTGGAAATCACACCAAATTGACCCATGAAGTGTAACGATACATGTTATCACCACTCTCATTTTTTAAGTTTCTGCTCATGACCAGATGCGTGTTTCACTGAGTAGCAGTGATGACCTCTAACAAGTGCAGCATAGCTTTGATTTAAAAAATGTCAGTGACATCACAGACACAATGTGTGTCTAACATCAGTGATCAAAGTAATCGCACAGTACAGTGTCTGAATAGTACTCACTGCATGTTGTCATTGTAACACTTGGCTATAACTGTCTCAAAACTCTTACATTTAACTGCAAACTTGCAGGATGGCATCGGATAAAAAGACGTCTGATGTTTATATTGAATTAATTGGGAATAATACTATCGTAGAGTGCCTATTTTGAAAAACAAGACTGAAATCTAACAGTTCAACGTCTGTTATGCGAATGCACTTGAATTATAAGCGCCCCACTGTAACATCAGAAACCAGGGAAACAAAGACACAAAATCAGCTGAATTTCCAAAGAACAAAAAGCAGACAAATGGTCATGGTTCATGAACAATGAAACGTCATAACCAAAAAGATGTCATAGTTGTACGCTCTCGACCTGCGACCTCTGAGTATTGTTAATGGCGAAGGATTCTGAGAGCTTATGTTGAAAATTGAGCCTGCATTCCAAATACCGTGCTGCAAAACTCTCCTAAGCCACCTCAAATACATTTATGAAGATTTAAAAGCACTAATCGTTTCCGAGCTTACCATTTCTGAGCTTACCATTTCATCGCGATCACAATGGATGCATGGACGTTTTGTACAATGGAAGGGCACATCACTGATACCTGTCATTCCATAGATGAAAATTAGAAATACAAACACAGAGTACTCTGCACTATATGTATTTCTGACCATCATACAGGGGAACATCTCAGTGAGGTTCTGTAAATTCTCTGATTTTGAGATTAATCCAAACCAAATTTCCGCGATAGTTACGGATAATGCAGCAAACATTGTTAAAGAATGATGTTTGACTGATTTCAAGCCTACCCGTTTCTTTTGGACACATATTGCAGTTAGCAGTGAAAACCAGACTCTCCCGATTTCGTTGCCAGTTCTGGGAACAAATTAGTGACTCATTTACGCAACTTGACTTTGGCCTCTGATGATTTGAAAGCAAAACAGGAGAGTTTTGACTTACTGCATCACAGACTAATTCAGGATGTGGAGATCAGGTGGAATTCCACATTTTATATGTTCAACTAATTGCTTGAAGAGAGACTTGCTATATTTGCTGTCCCTCACAACAAGAATATTACATCATATTCTGATGCTCGCAAACTAAAGTTATCGGACAAAGACAAGATTTACACCCTGTTTTAAAGCCACTAGAAATGGCCACAACTTTATCGGGCTTGGAAACATACCCAGCTTTGAGTATGATGTACCCCATTGTTAGAAGTCGGCTTGAAGACACCTCCAGGCGACTAAAGGTTATAAAAAAAAACATGAAAAAATTCAAGACAGCTGTTTATAAGGACCTAGCAAAACGATATTCTGATACTGGTTCCAATCTTGAGGACTTCAGAAAGTTCTCAATAGTGAAGTTTAGTGCTCTGGACATGAGGTATAAAAATCTATGCTTTTTGATGGATGAACAATTTTGGGTAAGATGAATTACAATGTCACAGTGCACGAGACAGGCTTGTCATCTTGAGGCGGCTATCACCCCTGGCAGCAGTCGCCCGCCTGAGTTTAAAATTCTGTGGACAGTAAACGTCCACCTAACCCCAATTTCTGCGGTCCATTAATTCAGTCAAAGGCACCTCAAAATCGGTCGCCTCAAATGGCAATTTTCACAGATTGAAGGAGGTAATGTAACAAAAGCACAGTTTGGGAAGTTTGTACTGTGTCGTCATTGCAGTCACCCAGAGACAGTAAGTAACTTTCCAAATATACATTACGTGATGACGTACATCATAATTACACTAACCATGTACAGTATGTGGAGAGTGTATTATCACTAAATCACCCACAGAGTACTAAATCACCCACAGAGTGGAGATTCCACCCAAGCAATAATTGCAAATTTGTTGCAAAGCATAACAAGCAGAGGCAAAGTTTCAACCAATGGACCTCCATTGCTTGTGTTTTTTGTCCATATGTATAAAATTTGAAAGTTAAAGTTTGGGTGGTAACTTCACTCCATGGGTGATTTATTTACAATCCACTCTCCACATACTGTATCTTAAAATGATTTTAGTTGTCTACCCAGCAGGTTGAAACAAAATGGCCCCCCGCAAATCATAAATGACCCTCCTGGGGTCATTTTATGTGAACCCAAAATGGCCCTCCTATTGTCATTTGAGGCAAACCATAATGGCTCTCCTGCAATTTTCAAAATGACAAGCCTACTGAGAGTGATATGTTGAATCAAATTGATGTTGCAGGTGCACAGTCATTGGCTACAGCTGGTTCAAGTTCTCTTGAACTTGAAGGTCGGAACCCAGATTACAATCCTAAAGGTAAAAAAAAAACAAATCGGAGCAATCGACAAAAGTCATGAAATTCAGTATGGGTGATTATTTCGACAATGAAACCATGACAAGTATATCTAATAGTAGCACTGAGGAGTTTGAGGCTTATAAAAGTGTTGTGGCGTCACATGGAACCTAAACAGTAGTGGCTCATAAATGCTGACAGGTTCCCCCAATTGGCCAGGTTAGCCAGAAAATACCTGTTGATTCCAGCAACATCAGTGCCCTAAGAACACATGTTTTTATTCATTGTAATTAAAAGGAGAGCCAATTTGAATCCTAACATAGTCGACAAGCTAATATTTGTCTGCGAAAACATGATGGGACACCTTAAATTATCCTCTGTATTCCCTAATTCTGGTGATCATGATAAAGTTAAAGAATTCACGGGTGGGTGACTGTAATTGCTATTCATGCATGATTCAGAAGAATCTGTCTATCATCCTTTTACCACAGAGAGGATACCTGTTGCATAACTTCCTTCATTAACTGGTTGAGTGCTGGAAGCCACATATTATCAGGGCTTTTAAAAACTGAGAGTACCAGAGCAAAAGCCAACATTTTCCTTGCCTGTGTTTCATATTCATCCAAATGATATCTAGTTTATATAAATTTGTTTTGTTACAAATTGAGTGTCTGTCAGCACTCTCCAATAATTTGTTGTAAAACAAAATTTTGAATAACAAATTCAGACCACCCAAAATAGTGTAGCCCTCAACCAGTTAATATTTTGAGATGTTGATTTGCAAAAAACGAATCTGTGTTCCAATTATGATCTATTTTGGACAAGAAAGAATTTCTCCCCCTCCCACCCCCACCCCCGTGCAAACAGTTTGGCTTTACTGGTAAAATATAACCTGGTATCCAATGCCTGGGTTGGAAGTCCTGGAAATGGCCAGCATATTATAAATAATTGGCAAAATGACTTTTATTGTGGTCATGATATGTCTTCCAATGCGTAAAGTGACTGTAACCTCGACGCTCTATTTCTGACGTTGGTGAATTTTTTAGGCCTTAGAACAGGTGCCTCAACATGTCATCTTCGGAACTTGCAAGGTACATTATAAGTTTATTGAGGCAGAATACAACAAGGATGGAGTATGAGGGATTGGAATTAATAACCTGAGTTGGAGTTTTTCTTGTACAGTGGAACCCTGTTAATTGAATGGCCACTTTGCCATTGAAAATTATTCATTTAACAGGAGTATTCAATTAACAGGGATTGTGTCACTTCCCTGTATTCTAGAGATTAACTTAGCATTTATTCTATTATATCTTGTTTGACAGAGCTCCATGAGCTCTGTCAAACAAGATATAATAGATTAAATGCCTGTATTGGATGTACTGAGGCCAAATACGTCTGTAAACAAGGAAAACTGGGAAGAGTCAGGGTAATTTCTCGACAGGTTACAAGATTTTTATTCAATTAACAGGAGTTTACTCTATAACCTATATTCAATTAACAGGTCAAATTTGTACTGGAGGTATGGTAAATGGTTTTGTGTTGGAAAATTATATTCAATTAACAGGATTATTCAGTTAACTCCCTGCACACTGATGTTGAAATATCTGAAGTTCAGGGTGAAAATATTTCCCATAATGCAACTAGAAATTTAACCAATTCAATCTTGTTTGACAAGAGCTCAATGAGCTCTGTCAAACAAGATTGAATTGGTTAAATTCCCAGTTGCATTATGGGAAAAATGGCTACTTCAAATCTGGATATTTTGACATCAGTGTGCAGGGGGTTAAGAGAGATCCGATTGAGTGTGCTCCACAGCTCCATTGTATTTTACAAGCTCCAAAGACCTGCCTGAAATTCAGGAAAAACTTCCAACAAGGGTCATTGATTCCTGTTGAATTCCTGTTGTATTCTGCATTTATACCATGATTAAACTTGAATTGAGTGAATGAAGCTAATGTGCTACTCAAAGTTTGCTAAGCACCAAGTATATCTGACTACCTGTTTTTCGTTTTAGTTGAAATATTGTAATGAAAAGTGTATATATTTTTTATTTAGTTTTATCTTTCATGATTTAAGCACAGAAATTAAGATTTTATTTGTGCTTGACATTATTTTTTAGCTCACCAACTTTAGTTGTGTGAGCTTATGGCATGGCTCGATCGGTCGGCGTCAGCGTCGGCGTCAGCGTACGTGTCCAATAATGTTAAAGCTTCTGTTTAGGTCACTTACTTGCCCTATTTCCATATCATGGCCTTTATAATGCTGCTATATGATGATTATTATCATTATACCATGATTTAACCCATCATACCCTGCATTTTAAACATTTTTCTTGACATTTTTAGTTGCGTTTAGTTTTCTGTTTAGCTCAGAATTTCATGTTTAACTAAATGTTTAGGTCAGCTGCTGTGCTCCTTCTCTTCCCATGGCACTTATATTCATCATACATGTTCCTCAGTATCATTGTTCCATGATTAACCCCTCATACCCTGCATTTTAAACATTTTTCATGACATTTTTAGTTGCGTTTAGTTTTCTGTTTAGCTCGGAATTTCATGTTTAACTTAGTGTTTAGGTCAGCTGCTGTGCTCCTTCTCTTCCCATGGCAGTTATATTCATCATACATGTTCCTCAGTATCATTGTTCCATGATTAACCCCTCATACCCTGCATTTTAAACATTTTTCTTGACATTTTTAGTTGCGTTTAGTTTTCTGTTTAGCTCAGAATTTCATGTTTAACTTAGTGTTTAGGTCAGCTGCTGTGCTCCTTCTCTTCCCATGGCAATTATTTTCATCATACATGTTCCTCAGTATCATTGTTCCATGATTAACCCCCATACATTGCATTTTAAACATTTTTCTTGAAATTTTTAGTTGCGTTTAGTTTTCTGTTTAGCTCGGAATTTCATGTTTAACTAAGTGTTTATGTCAGCTGCTATGCTCCTTTTCTTCCCACGGCACTTATATTCATCATACATGTTCCTCAGTATCATTGATTAACCCCTCGTACCCTGCATTTTAAACATTTTTCTTGACATTTTTAGTTGCGTTTAGTTTTCTGTTTAGCTCGGAATTTCATGTTGAACTTGATGTTTAGGTCAGCTGCTGTGCTCCTTCTCTTCCCATGGCACTTATATTCATCATACATGTTCCTCAGTATCATTGTTCCATGATTAACCCCTCATACCCTGCATTTTAAACATTTTTTTGGACATTTTTAGTTGTGTTTAGTTTTCTGTTTAGCTCGGAATTTCATGTTTAACTTAGTGTTTAGGTCAGCTGCTGTGCTCCTTCTCTTCCCATGACACTTATATTCATCATACATGTTCCTCAGTATCATTGTTTCATGATTAACCCCTCATACCCTGCATTTTAAACATTTTTCTTGACATTTTTAGTTGCGTTTAGTTTTCTGTTTAGCTCGGAATTTCATGTTTAACTAAGTGTTTATGTCAGCTGCTATGCTCCTTTTCTTCCCACGGCACTTATATTCATCATACATGTTCCTCAGTATCATTGATTAACCCCTCGTACCCTGCATTTTAAACATTTTTCTTGACATTTTTAGTTGCGTTTAGTTTTCTGTTTAGCTCGGAATTTCATGTTTAACTTAGTGTTTAGGTCAGCTGCTGTGCTTCTTCTCTTCCCATGGCACTTATATTCATCATACATGTTCCTCAGTATCATTGTTCCATGATTAACCCCTCATACCCTGCATTTTAAACATTTTTTTGGACATTTTTAGTTGTGTTTAGTTTTCTGTTTAGCTCGGAATTTCATGTTTAACTTAGTGTTTAGGTCAGCTGCTGTGCTCCTTCTCTTCCCATGACACTTATATTCATCATACATGTTCCTCAGTATCATTGTTCCATGATTAACCCCTCATACCCTGCATTTTAAACATTTTTCTTGACATTTTTAGTTGCGTTTAGTTTTCTGTTTAGCTCGGAATTTCATGTTTAACTTGATGTTTAGGTCAGCTGCTGTGCTCCTTCTCTTCCCATGGCACTTATATTCATCATACATGTTCCTCAGTATCATTGTTCCATGATTAACCCCTCATACCCTGCATTTTAAACATTTTTCTTGACATTTTTAGTTGCGTTTAGTTTTCTGTTTAGCTCAGAATTTCATGTTTAACTAAGTGTTTAGGTCAGCTGCTGTGCTCCTTTTCTTCCCATGGCACTTATATTCCTCATACGTGTTCCTCAGTATCATTGTTCCATGATTAACCTCTCATACCCTGCATTTTAAACATTTTTCTTGACATTTTTAGTTGCGTATAGTTTTCTGTTTAGCTCGGAATTTCATGTTTAACTTAGTGTTTAGGTCAGCTGCTGTGCTCCTTCTCTTCCCATGACACTTATATTCATCATACATGTTCCTCAGTATCATTGTTCCATGATTAACCCCTCATACCCTGCATTTTAAACATTTTTCTTGACATTTTTAGTTGCGTTTAGTTTTCTGTTAAGCTCAGAATTTCATGCTTAACTTAGTGTTTATGTCAGTTTCTGTGTTTTACTTTTAAGAGGTTGTGTTTAGGTAAGCTTTGTCACCTGTTATGAGCCTGTTTGATACAGTTCTTGTGTTTGCCAAAATTACTATCAAAGAGGAATGTTGGTGAGCTATAGGGCGTTGGCGTCCTTCTTGTTAGCTTTTGAATACGATAACCATGCAAAATGGATATTATTGGTAAAAGAGGAAATTTTTCAATATGCCAAAAAGTTGACGGAGCGAACTGGTATGGGTTCAATATCGAGTATGAGACCTATTATTGTTAATTACAGCTTGACAATGCCTTCTCACGCTCCCAATCAGGTTCCTGGTGGTCCTTTGTGGGATGTTGTTTCATTCTTGGACCAGCATGACACCAAGCTCCTGGACACTTCTTGGCTGGACTGGACGGGCTGAAATTGCAAGCTGCAACTCATTCCAGACATGTTTGGTTGGAATGAGGTCGGGATCTTGCTGGTCAGTCCATACGCTCACTCCCGGACAGCATGGGAAACATGAGGATGGGCATTATCGTCCATCAGAATGAAACTATCACCCACTGCACCTGCATACAATCTGACGTGGACATCCAGGATCTCATCAATATACTGTTGTGCAGTCTATGCACCACGTTCAAGGACATAGAGCTCTGTACGTTCATCCAAGCTGATGCCGCCCCAGATCATGATTGACCCTCCACCATAGCGGTCAGGCTCAGCAATGTTGGCTGCATGGAATTGCTCTCCTGGTCTTCTCCATACCTAGAATGCCTATCTGTGTGGTCTAGGCAGTGCCTTGACTCATCTGTAAAAAGGACAGGTCGCCAATCTTCTCTGGTCCATCCAACTCGGTCCATGGTCCATTCATATCATGCCTGGCAGTGGTTCTGGGACAGCGGCATGCGAATACATGGTCTTCTCCATCAGAGACCACCTTCGTGCAACCTTGCCCGGATAGTCTGCGTCAAAACATTTACCCTGGATGCATTCTGAAGGTCACTGCGAAGCTAGGTTGCTGTGGCAAAGCGATTCCTACGGGCCTGGATGATCAAAAACCAGTCTTCAGCTGCAGATGTTGCCCTGTCTCTGCCACCACCATGCCATCTGACTGGTGTGCCATACTGCTGAAATCTTGCCCAGGCTATGGTGATCACCGTATGGTGCACACCAAGGGCTTCACCAACCTGACGATGGGTAACCCCTTGCTCCACCATCCCAACAGCCCACCACATTTCTGCTTCAGACAAATGTCTTCTTACATTTGCATTTGCCATATTCAATCATTAAATCACAATGGTTTGTGTTGAAATGAAGATTGAATACCCTGCACATGTCATGTACATGTAGACAGTACACGAAAACATCATGAAAATCAAGGGGTACATGCTTTCCATGACTGTCACGAAAAGTCTGCAAAAGTACATTCCTCAATCATATCCACCAAAAATATCGCAAATATGTCACCAGCAAATTTCACAATGATGTGTCAAATATTTGGTGCATAGCAAACTTTGAGTAGTATATTTTTAATGAAAAATATCATCTTTTGGTGGTGTGTTTACATTCTTGCTTGACCCTGTTTTGTGTCAAAGCATTTCATTCACCTCATAGCATCACTCAGATGCCCAGCAATCACTCAGATGTATTCTTACATGATGTTCTCACCCTGAGGTTAGATTCCATGTGTGGTGTACCTAGCACATTTCTCAATGTTGGTATTGTATCTATTTATTTATTGGTGTTTAAGGTCACATACTTATGCACAATGGCTAATCGTGACCATGACAGTTTTACGGGTGGAGTACGCCGGAGAGAACCACCAAGCATCGATGAGCAGCTGTCGGCTCCTCAACGTACTAACTCTGTTCAAGCTCCACTCAAGCAGGGTTACAGCAGTTGAAGACTTGCACATCAACCTACAGTATGCCTTAGTACACGGCGTCATCGTGCCCCCATGTAGGCAACCAGGATAAAGTGCATTGCCCAGCCGAAGGACACAACGCGGTTCTTCCCGGACGAGTGGTATCGTATCCAGTAACATTGAATACACACAGAAATCGTGGTATAATGGTATTTCCTACATAAGATTTGCCTACACGCTACTTTAGAGTCACAAAACATAAACTATAATAGTGTTGCAAAAAAGTATGAAAAGTATCCAGGTCGTCGTCTCTTTAGGGCCTTATTCCGATGTTTGGAAGAGAATCCAGGAATGGTTTTGCATATTTTACGCCCCTCAGGTCATCTCCAAATTAGCACTAAACATTTATGTTTGTTATGAAAACTACATATTCTTAGCTAAGTAGGAGGGGACATCTGGTTGTTAGTTATATTGCCATTACACTAATTAACTGTTTCAATTTGGGAGCGCGGTGGCTCAGTAGGTAGAGGTGCAGGCTGCAAGCCGAGAGGTCCTCGGTTCGAATCCCACCTGCGGCAACCGCGTTGTGTCCTTGGGCAAGACACTTCATCTCCATTGCCCGCGTGGGGGCACGATGACGCCGTGTACTAAGGTGTACTGCACGTCGATGGTACGCATGTCTTCAACCAATCTAACCCTGCCTGTGCTGCTGTGCGGAGTTACGATGTTGGGGAGCTGGCAGCTACTCGTCATTGCTCGGTGGTTCTCTCCGGGTACTCCGTCTTCCTCCACCCGTAAAACTGCCACGGTCATGATTAGCCATTGTGCATAAATATGTGACCTTAAACACCAATAAATAAATATAAATAACTGTTTCAATTAACACTTTACCTAATAATGGCAGAAGACAACACTTGAAATATTTATACCTTCTCAAACCTAATTTGAAGAGGTATTTTGAAGTCAATGCAGCAGGTGGTCAGTTGGTCTGTTCATATTTTTGTGGATCTAAGTAAGTGTATGCGAGACTTGTCATATCAGGGTTCGTACAGAAGTCTGGAAAAGGCATGGAAAATGACGTTTTAATATAAATGGTATGGAAAAAGTATTGAAATTTAATTAAATATGTTCAGAATCACTTCCGCTGTCCATGGAATTCAAATTTCGTACTAAATTTCTTTTTATTTTAGTTTTTATTTCGTTTTGAATCAAATTTCGAAACTCGTAAAATTTAGACCTTTGAAACCCAACATGGAAATAACCGATCTGACACGAACATTAACGACCATTAATTGATCCATATACTTCCGTGATCAAAATGGCTGCGCCCAGTGATACTGTGTTTATGTTGTGAACATCAAGCAAAACAACACAAACATCAAAGTTTAATCTGCTAAGTTGAGGTATTGTGTAATACTGTCAACAAATTAACGTGAAAGGAAATGTGGAAATGTTTGTTTTCTGAAACGTGGTTGGAAAATCCCAAATACACACACTGGATTAGCAGGAATACAAAATTCAAAACAAAGTCAGAGGCAAAATGTCTCGTCAGTGACAAGTCTTTTGACTTCTCAAATACAGGGGAAGTGGCATTAACAAGATATAAGACCTCCAGAAAACATACTATTTTGGATCAAAAACGCTAAAAAAAACACAAAAAACTGCAGCACAGCCAACAGTTGTTGATTGACTTGTTACTAAAGAATTTTAATAGATTTGGTTCATGACATTAGTTGTGATGTTTGGTGGTAAAACTCAAGAGATCTGGCAGTAAGGTTAAACTCCAACACATTGCATGTACATGTAAGTGTTTTGTAAGATTTATTTTTGATTTATCTGGTCACCCAAGAGATTAAAAAAACAACACTGCGATGGCTGCGAAGGGTATGGAAAACATAGAGGAGGGTCTGGAAAAAGTATGGAATTTTTTTTCTTGGTAGGTGTGGGAACCCTGTCATATGGTCTTGTTTGTTCTTGTCCTTAAGTTTTGTTGTCGATTGCTTGTTTTGTGAAAAATGGTGTAAACCTTGTGTGAAACCCTTTTTAGCTCACCTGGCCTAAAAGGCCATGTGAGCTTTTCTCATCACTTGGCGTCCGTCGTCGTCCGACGTCCTTCGTCCTTAAACTTTTCACATTTTCATCTTCTTCTCTGTAACTGCTGAGCCGGTGTGAACCAAACTTGGCAGGAATGGTCTATGGGAGGTCCTCTACAAAGGATCCTCATTTTGTTCCCGTCGGATCAAAAACATGGCTTCCAGAGACATTCTTTGATTCTGGTTGGTGGATTTTCAAAAATCTTCTCCTCTGAAACTGCCAGGCCAAATGTTTTAAAACTTCACATAAATGATGACTGGGACCACCTCTACCAACGATCCTCATTTAATGGTGATTGGGTCACAAACATGGCCACAATTGCGGCTTATAGTTACTGTAGAAACCCTACGAGAAATCACATTTTCATCATCTTCTCTGGAACTACTGAGCTGACATGAATCAAACCTGGCAGGGATACTCTATGGGAGGTCCTCTACAAATGATCCTCATTTTGATCCCATGGGTTTGAAAACATGGTTGCCAGAGGAATTCTTTGATTCTGATTGGTGGATTGAAAAATCTTCTCTGAAACCACAGGACCAAATGTTTTGAAACTTTGCATGGTTGATGACTGGGACCCCCTCTACCAACGATCTTCATTTAATGTTGATCGGGTTGCAAACATGGCTTCAATTGGAGCTTATAGTTACTGTAGAAATCCTATGGGAAATCACATTTTCATCTTCTTCTCCAGAACTACTAAGCCGACATGAACCAAACCTGGCAGGAATGGTCTATGGGAAGTTCTCTACAAACGATACTCATTTTGTTCCCGTGGGTTGAAAAATATGGCTGCCAGAGGCATTCTTTGATTCTGGTTGGTGGATTTTCAAAATTCTTCTCCTCTGAAACTGCCAGGCCAATTTTTTTGATACTTCACATAAATGATGCCTGGGACCCTCTCTACCAATTATCCTCATTTAATGTTGATCGGGTTGTAAACATGGCCATAATTGCGGCTTATAGTTACTATAGAAACCCTATGGGAAATCACATTTTCATCTTCTTCTCTGGAACTACTGAGCCGACGTGAACCAAACTTTGCAGGAATGGTCTATGAGAGGATGGAAATATGTGGCCGCCATATTCTAATGCTTAACCCAATGCCTCTCTCTCTACAGGAAGATCGGTACTGTCAGCAAAATACTTGTTTTTTGAAAATCTGGTAAGGGTTGGTTCCAGTTTTCTCCACTGAGAACTGGGGAAAAAACCCAAAGATATTATGTATACAGTACAAGTCAAAATAAGCTGTAGCATAACTGCAATAAATTAAGTAAACTGCTGCTCCTGCACTGACAAGATCAGAATCTGACATGTTCTGGAAAGCTATCAGTGAGAGCTTTCCAGAAAATGATGTCAGCTTCTGGTCTTATCAGTGTAGGAAGAGAAAGATACATAGTTTATAGGATTATCCTACAACTTATTTTGACTTGTACTGTAAACAAGTCCAGCTGTATGTTGATACATGTATTATTCTTCTCAAGTTACTTATCAGATAATACTGATTGATGGTATGGAAGTTTTGTTTATATTCTCTTCCCATCATGTCAGCTTAGATGACAGTAATTATTGTATATCTTGTAAGATTTGACAAAATTGGAGTAAAATGTGTTTCCTGTAACCCTTTACCTATCCAAAGCTATTTTGAAAGAATACTGTATGAAAAAATTGTAATTTTCAAAATATTTAACCTTCTTTTACTGTTTTTTTTGTTGAAACAGAATTCATAAATGTGTGCGTTTTCAAGAAAATCTTCTTTGAAACTACAAGGCCAAATGGTTTGAAAACTTAGTGTGACTGATGACTGTAACCCCCTCTACCAACGATCCTCATTTAATCTTCATCGGGTTGCAATTATGGCTGCAATTGTGTCTTATAGTTACTATAGAAACCCTATAGGAAATCACATTTTCATCATCTTTACTGAAAGTACTGAGCCAATGTGGCAGGCATTCTCTATGAGAGGTTCTCTACAACTGTTACTCATTTTATTCCTGTTGTGTGAAAAACGTGGCCGCCAGAAGCATTCTTTGATTCTGATTGGTCAATTTTGAAAACTCTTCTCCTCTGAAACCACAGGGCCAAATGTTTTGAAACTTTGCATGGTTGATAACTGGGACACCCTTCACCAATTTTCCTCATTTAATGTTGATCATATTGCAAACATGGCCATGGTTTATAGTTACTATAGAAAAACCCTATCTCTCTGGAACTACTGAGCTGACGTGAACCACAACTTGGCAAGAATGGTCTTTAAAAGGCCCTCTACAAACGATTCTCTTTTTGTTCCCGTTGGTTGGAAAATATGGCCACCAGAGACATTCTATGATTCTGTTTGATGAATTCAAATGTTTTGAAACTTCACGTGATTGAAGACAGCGACACCTTCTACCAATGATCCTCATGTAATGTTGATGTAATGTTGCAAACATGGTCACAATTGCAGCTCATAGCTCATAATTACCATGGAAAGCCTATGGGAAATCACCTTTTTATATGTAGTTCCAGGTGAGCGATTACAGGATCTGTTGGGCATCCAGTATAAAAAAGATCAATTCACACTCTGTGAGAAAACAATATATTGATATTGTTATCCAGAAATTTGGAGCAGATGTAACTTTGGGTACAAAAATATTTCAAAGTCGTATGTGTCACTTATGTTCCAATATTTTTCTTTCAGGTGGAGCACCAAGTCTTCTAGCATTAAATGGTCTGTTCATTTTGATGCAAAAACATAACTTGTAAGTAAACTGATCTGTCTTATTTAATTACTTAGCTCATCTTTAATTGTTAATTTATATGTCAATGTATATTGTGGATATAATATTACAATATTTTTTTTTTTTTTTGGGAGGGGGGGGGGGGGGGTACATCTTCTGTTCAGGCTTCAGTAGTCAAAGGGAGAACATCTGTTTATCCTGACTGTTTTAATTTTGTTTTGCCTTATTTGTGGAGGCTGTCATTCATAACTCAGATTGATTGCACTTGTATATTTCATTCACAAACTTACTTTCTTGCTCATACCTCAACAGTGCATGAGGGACATGTCCAAACACTGAGGATCTTCCCACTGTCACACGCAGGTTTAACAAAAGAAATCTGTATTGAAGTGGAAGAAATGCCATATGCAGTTTGCATTGCTACATACTAGGGGATCTAACACTGAGTTTCCTTGTTGGGAGATCAACTGTTGTTCTATTGGGGATTGTCATTGAGCTTTTTTTCTACCAAGTTCATAATCTTTATATTCTAAGGACAGACCTTTTGACATGCATTAAAAATTGTATTTTTATGTAGTTTTAGACCTCTGTTCGATTGGAAAATGTGTTATCTTTAATTGGAGAGAAAACAGACATGATACGTACAACTCTGAAAGGGCACTTCCCCTCACATTTTTCTTTTGGTACTAGGGTTGACTGATTAATCGGTTGCCAATCGGTCACGGCAAAATAGATTAGTATTTTTCGTTATCGAATAATCAGTAAATTTTACCCCATTGTAGATGTTTAATAATTAAAAGAAAATTTGATGGAAAAACTATTGTTTTTAAAGGTAAAGGGTTAAGAACATCGACATTAAACCTCAAGAAGCCATTAGAAGCATTTGGGTTTTTTTTGGTGCATTCAAAGCTTTGATGTTCTGAACTTTAGAACCGTCAGTGTAATAATCAAGACCGGTCGGCAGCTGCAAAGTTTCGACAGTGTGTCTGTGATGTTCTTCCTTCGAAAGTTAGAACACTCACCTTTGAAGTACTGTTAAGGTTCTTTCACTTGTGTAACTAAAACATCTAAACTCAATCATTTAAACAGTGACATAACTCCTATCCCGCTCCCTGCTCGGCACGAACACACACACACACACAGAATAATGCTTGTTTCCAGGTTCGACTGGATTTGATCTGCAGTGCAAATAGTGATCGTATATATTTGTCTTGTAGTGTATCCACCTCATTTGTATGACGTCAGAACATGCACCTACAAAATGTAATCAAACAAGGGACCAGGTTTATGAGAAAGAATACATTAACCGAAAGTACGGTTTTCGGAGAACAGCTTTTTCTAGAAAAAATTCTTGCCCCCTCAGGATTTCCCTTGTCTGTTCTGACTAAAGAATCAGCGTTGCAAACCCAGTGCAAGGTTTGTCTGTCAAACAATTATGACCACAAGAGTAGCAAGACAACTACATCGAATTGAGTTTCTGCAACACAATACGTAGCCACCTTTGGAATTGCAAAACTTCTTCGAGTTTGTTTTCTCCTTGACCAACAATATTCCCTGTATAATCTGTGTAGCATTGGTTGTCATAGAGGAAACCAGCTGAGAGTTCAGGCTTTCCGGTATTGCATACTGGATGACAGTGTTTGCAATATCTTTAAAATGCATTTTTATTTCCTTCACCCAGAATGTTGTTACTTGTTAGCCTTTTGTGATTGTTTTATGCCATGTTTTACACGCCACCAATGATTCACTTAATAGGTTAATCACCTGGGTTAATACATAAAATGTTCAATGTGAACTATGCCAGAAACGATGCCAGAAGTCCAGCAGGCAAGCAAACTTTTTCGCAAACGAAACGAGGATTGTCTTCGTTGTTTACTTGAGGTAAGTCAGCTGACTTGAACTTCATTTTTCACGACTTCAAAGAGAGAGAGGGGGGGGGGGGGGGGTCATGTAGGCACGATTAATCAATTATTATCAAATATTTGCAACGATTAATCGATTCCTGAATTAAAAAATCATGGCAGCCCTATTTGGTACTCTAGGTTGATAAAATTATAGGTACTAGCTGAGCACATGTTGCACATGGTAAGAAGGTGCTGATTTCAGTTACCACAATGTTTTCTTCACATTATATGCATGGAGTTAACAAAATACAGTGGAGCCCACTTAACTGGATATCTCTTAACTGAATAACCCTGTTAATTGAATATAATTTCCCAACACGAAACCATTTATCGAACCTCCAGTACAAATTTGACCTGTTAATTGAATATAGGTTACAGAGTAAACTCCTGTTAATTGAATAAAAAATCTTGCAACCTGTCGAAAAAAATTACCCTGACTCTCCCCAGTTTTCCTTTGTTTATAGACCTATTTGGCCTCAGTACATCCAATACAGGCATTTAATCTATTATATCTTGTTTGACAGAGCTCATGGAGCTCTGTCAAACAAGATATAATAGAATAAATCCTAAGTTTATCTCCAGAATACAGGAAAGTGACACAATCCCTGTTAATTGAATACTCCTGTTAATTGAATAATTTTCATTGCCAAAATGGCTATTCAATTAACAAGGTTCCACTAATAATAAACTGGAGAAACAGAAATTACTGTGATCAATATATTCAAGTCTTTGTGGAAATCGTGAAAGCATCACAACTAAACTATATGGAAAGAGAATTTATTGAGACTTATTTTCAGGTGTAAAATATCTTTAAAGAAATCAGAAATGGATATTTTTATACAACAACCAATGGCCCAGACTAGCTGGTGCTAACTCAAAAATTTATCCAGGGTCAAACACAAATTTTGCCCCCCCAATCCCCCAAATTTGCATGCAAAACTGAAAAATTGATGTCCTATTTGGTCCTCCATACTTTTCAGATCTGCACATGTGCAGTATCCAGGAAGACACCGAAATTGGCGCAAACCATCATTCTTTGTTTGGCCCTACAGTCAGCAACAGTGAACTGACATCTGTGCTTTTAAATCTCATTTTTGAGGGTGCCAGACACAAATCAATGGTAAAATTGGTGGATCCAAGGACATAATTGGATGATGGAAGTGAACAACGGTGGTTAGGAATGTTCAGGGCTGTAACTATATAATTTTTATCAAGATTATTTCATGTTTCCCAATTTCGGGACATGTGCCTGACGTCATCATTCTTGCTAATGATTTATCCACTGTTTGTTAAGTGTTCCTTCCCTATCCTTCCTTGAAGCCCTCCTGTTAAACTCCCATGCTTTTTGGCTTATTTTTATTGAAATTTTTTATTAAATTTCTTGGGAGTTTAACGTGTATTATAGAATGTTTATTCTGTATATCCCCATGGTTACATCCTCACCCTAAAGGTGTTGGGTCGTTTGGGTCATGCATCTTCTATCTGACATATTTTTTCTTCATCTGAAGATCTTGCTTTACATCTGGTAGCTTTAAAATATGTTTCTGACTTTGGGCCTCTTTATTCATTGCCTGAGGTCTTGTTTCCAATTTTTTCATTGACGTTGTTTACATTGGCAACGTCCTTTAAATATATGTAGTTTCTGCTTATTATTACTGTTGGATTGTTGTAAGATACATGTTTTAATATTCCGATAGTGTAGCAATAATTTTTGGATTTTGTCTACACTTAGGCTCTATCGGGATACCCTTGGGCTCTTCATGTTCCCTTTGGGAACTTGGGCTTTTGTCAAAAATTTTCGAAAGATTTTTTTAAATTAATTTTTCGATTTGTATTTTGATTGTTGATTATTATGTATCTTTATCATATATTTATTGTGAAGTTGGTGGGAGTTCTATCGACTTTGTTTGATTAATTATGAAAGTTTATTGCACAAAATGCAAGGCGAGGAAGTCTTCCTCAGATTTACTTGCTATGTTGCCTTGCTTGTAGCCGATGTACTCCCACAAACTCTTGTCCTACATGTGTTGATTGGGATGACAAATGTTGGACACGGGTGTCACGATATGTTGCTCAGCGGTGAGAGGCCAATATCAGTTCTCTCAAACAAGAACATGGTGATAGTTATGTGACACCTACCAACAGTGTGCTACCGTCGTCAAACTCTGATGAGCAAACAGAGCTAGCTGCTAAGGTGCTTCTGAATATTAGGCAGGGGATAAAGCCACTGGCCGGTAGTTTTAATCCTTTGCCAGCAGCTAGCTCGACTGGTGAAGCGGTTACTCCATCCGTGGGAGCCTTGACGCCGGGTATGTCCATTGCAGTCAAAGGAAGTGTATTGGGTAGAGCAAGCACCTTAAAATGTAAACATGCTCACCCAGCGACGATTGAACTAGAAGAAGCCAGCAAGTGTTTTTGGAAGCTCGACGAGGTCTGAAAGGGCCGTGAGCGGGAGAGGTCCCTCTCTATCCCAGCAACATCTGGGGCCAGAAGTTGTGGTGAAGAACTTGCGCGGGCCGGAGCATTCGTCCACACCTGCTGTTCGGGACGCTCCATCTAGATTGCAGCTGGTCTTGGCTACAGGCACTCTTCCGCTTTGAATATAAAGCACACACGACCGCATACTAGCTACCTGACTTCGGATATCCAGCCTGCTGCGCGAAAAAGGGACCACTCTTCGCCCATGAAGTCGGACCATCCAGTGTCTAGGGAGATGAGGCCTCGATTATCAGGACGTTCGAAGAAGAGATCCATCTCCGACACACCGTCCCAGGAGCAGTAAGTGGCTAAGAAACAGAAGACCGCTGCTCCTCAGGCCTCGATGACGGACTTGCTGTCGCAGATTGTGCAGCTCATCGCAGCATCCCAGCAAGTGCAGGTGCAGCCTCCCTCAGACCCCTGAGCTGTCAGACGGTGCTCAGTCAGTCCAGTCATCTGTTCACGCAGATGCAATGGACCGAGACTCACAACTGATTCTCTCGGATGGTGAAAGGGATAAGGAAGAGGATTACCCTTCCCTTTCGGGAACAGCACATGGTTGCGATGGATTTCATCCATCAATACTACCCTGAATTTGTTCCGACTAATAGAATGCTGTGACAACAAGAGAGAAACTGCTGGCATCGTTGGACGCAGACTTTATATGGACAGTTCAGTCTAGGCAGGCGTTGCAGGCCTTAGGCCATGTAGACGACACAGTATTCAACCTCTCGAGTGCGAGGAAAAAAGGCGATTTCTTAACTACATCTTCCATAAACATACCGTTTCTTGGACCACGTTCATTTAAAACGGTCGGAGAAGATGTTCAGAGAGCTCCTCTGCATTTGAATGAGCAATCCGGGGATCTAGATGTATCCTTGCCTGCATCATTCACTATTCGCTCAGACACAATTGAAATGGCAATTTCATGAAGTAGAGCGAATTTGGACGCAATGTCTTACGCAGATCACCTTACCAGAGCTATGGTGCAACGTCTGAATGTACTAGCAGACTCACTCTCTTGGAAAGGTCGCCTGTTGCCATCAGAGTGGACTCTCAGCAAGCAAATATTCAGGCAGATTTGCCACCAGTGGGATCATCCCGTGATTGATCTGTTTGTGACAACCTGAACAATCAGTTACCGACAGTCGTGTCGCTATGCCCAGATTATTGAGCGTATGCAATAGACACTCTGTCGATCTCATGGGACGGAATGATAGGATACGCGTATCCTTCAACTTCGTTGATTCAGCAGATTATGTTAAAGTTCAAACAGTCTTGTTGCAAAATCCTGCTAGTAGCACCTCTGTCATCACAGAAACCTTGGATCGATCTTCTCAGGTGTCTGTTATGGGACGTTCCCTGGAAGCTTCCTCCATGAGAGGATCTTTATCGGGGGAAGTCATGCGCACTGTATCAAAACCCGGAAGGTCTCAACCTTCGTGTATTTATGTTGTGCGGTCCTCCTTGCTCGGAAAACAGTTTACAGGACGCGCAGTGGACTCAATTTCTAACTGCTGGAGGTCCTCCTCTTCATTGAACTACGCAGCAAAGTGGAGGGTTTTTTTCCGTTGGTGTCAGGATCAGTCAATAGACGTTTATGATCCGTCCATACCAAATATTGCCAATTTCTTGGTCAACTTGTTTGATGTTCTCAAACTGCAGCCCGTCACTATTAAGGGCTATAGGTCTATGTTATCAGACACTTACGCTCATCATCATAACTTGGCAATTGGATCTAATGCTTCATTATCCAAACTAGTTAGAAATTTCTCTATAAATAGACCTAGAACCCTCAGATTAATTCCTAAGTGGAATTTAGCTTGGGTTCTGTTGAAGCTTAAAGAAGCTCCGTTTGAGCCGTTAGACATTGTAGAGTTCAAATTCTTGACCTATAAAACAGCATTCCTCTTAGCTTTGCTTCTGCTAGAAGAGTCAGTGAACTTCATGCTTTATCTGTTGATGAATCTCACTACCGTAGTGTGGATAATACCATTACCCTTACTACGGAAGTGGGATTTCTGGCTAAGAATCAGATTCCAGACAAGCGGCCTGAGCTCAAACAATCTTGTTGCAAAATCCTGCTAGTGGCACCTCTGTCGTCACAGAAACCTTGGATCAATCTTCTCAGGTGTCTGTTATGGGACATTCCCCAGAAGCTTCCTCCACGAGAAGACCTTCTTTATCAGATGAAGTCAGGCGCACGGCATCACAACCGGAATGTCTCAACCTTCACGTATTTCCTTTGTGCAGTCCTTCTTGCATGGGAAACAGTTTACAGGACGCGCAGTGGACACAATTTCTAACTGCAGGAGGTCCTCCTCTTCGTTGAACTACGCAGCAAAGTGGAGGGTTTTCTTCCATTGGTGTAAGGATCAGTCGATAGACGTATACGATCCATCCATACCAAATTGTGCTGATTTCCTGGTCTACTTGTTTGATGATTTCAAACTGCAGCCCATCACTATTAATGGGCTATAGGGCTATGTTACCAAATACTTACGCTCATCATGATAACTTGGCTGTTGGATCAAATACTTCATTATCCAAACTAGTTAGAAATTTCTCTATCAATAGACCTAGAACCCTCAGATTAATTCCTAAGCGGAATTTGGCTTGGGTTCTGTTGAAGCTCAGAGAAGCTCCTTTTGAGCCGTTGGACGTCGTTGAATTCAAATTCTTGACCTATAAAACAGCGTTTCTCTCAGACTTTACATCTGTTAGAAGAGTCAGTGAACTTCATGCTTCATCTGTTGATGAATCTCACCATCATAGTGTGGGTAATACCGTTACCCTCACTAAGTAAGGAAGTGGGGTTTTGGGCTAAGAATCAGATTCCAGACAAGTAGCCAGAGCCCATTGTCATTAAGGCTTTACCGTCCTCCGATAACCGTAGACCTTTGCTGTGTCCAGTCAGGGCTATGCGAATTTATAAATGTTGATCCGATTTTGTTAGAAAGGGAAGAAAACGTTTCTTTCTTTCTTTGATCCCTAACAGAAAGGATATTTCTGTTCATTCAGTCGCTAGATGGATTCAGTTGGCAATACGCATTGCCTATGAAAATCTATCTTCGGATCTACGTTCGGTTAATAAGATATCAGCGCACGAGGTTAGAGCACTGTCCAATTCTTGGGCTTATTATTACAGTATAGCCATTACTGATCTCATGAAGGCTGCGTACTGGACACAGCTCTCTTCATTTACCAAGTTTTACCTGAGAAATTTAGAGTCCATCTCCGGTGACCTTAGATCTTTAGGTCCTCTTTCTGTTGCTCAGAATGTTGTCCATTAATGGTTACATCTATAGTTATTTAGGCAGTCCGTTCCGGCATTGATGCTATTCTGCTGCCCTCTTCGTTCTGAGGATGTGTTTCTCAGAACCAGGGGAATGTGGGGGGGGGGGGACGGTTTTTTCCCTTATGATCATCTGGCTTTATAGTGAAAAGCAAGGAAAGACCTCCTCCGGTGTCAGTAGTCCTGAGTAGGTGCTGGGATGGTTTTAATGTGTAGCTCTGTGTGAAGCAATAACTATATAGCTATGTCTCATTTATGTACTGTTTTTAAAGTGTAGCTCACTGTGAAGCATTTGTATATGTCGCGTGTCAAAAAGGCATTAATATACAATCCACGGACACTTTTAAATGAGTATAAGAGTCTCATTCTCTGGACTATCTTTATATATTGGTTTTCCTTCACCGAATTAGCATAACGGGTTATGCTGGCATTAAATGGAGAATTATATATTATGTAATACTCAATTACATTGTTGGTGTTATGCCTTTCTCTTTTCTCGTAATTGAGAGATTGGATTTTCCTTTATGTCCTGGGCCTTCCAGCCTTTTTACGATTCAGCTAGCCTGGGCCATTGGTTGTTATATAAAAATATTAATAATTTTAAGTAATTCTTATATTTTTTATACTTACCAGTGGCCCAGGCGGGTATGGCCCTCCCATGAGTGGGCACTCATACCTCCCCACTGTTTATAACATTTAACAGGCAATCTGTAGAAAGAACGATGGTTGGCACCAATTTCGGTGCCTTCCTAGATACTGCGCATGCACAGATCTGAAAAGTATGGAGGACCAGATAGGACAATAATTTTTCGGTTTTGCATGCAAATTTTGGGGATTGGGGGGCAAACTTTGTGTTTGGCCCTGGATTAATGTTTGAGTGAGCACCAGCTAGTCTGGGCCATTGTTAAGTATAAAAAATATACAAATTACTTAAAATTTATCATTTTCATAAATAGTGTTCAAAGATAATCTTACAGGGATCCGATAATAATTGTTCAAGACACCAGAAATAACTTCTGTGCAAATTATTCACCTTGTTCTATAAAGGAATCAGAAATGGATATTTTGGGCTCCACCACTTTCTTAAGTGAAGAAATACATGTATGAACTTCAGAAATGCATTGGGGGTTATGGAATTGCAATTTCCAGCAATTCTGAGAAAATGCACTTCATGATCTATGGGTAATCCCAGTCACCCTGACCCAAATCTTGAACCTCCAGCAAGTTTCGACTCATTTGGTGGTGGGTCCATGGGTTATACCATGCTTGAAGTATGAGTGAGACCCACTTTCAAACTTTTTGGCTCTTTCCACTTTCCTGACTGATGAAATACACGTATGAACTTATTTAATGCATTGGGTGCCATAAAAAGCAATTTCCAGCATTTCTGAAATTCAATCAGTGACCTCTGGAGATCTCGGTGATGTGGACCCATATTTTGAACCTCCAGTGATTTTCAATTCATTCGGTCTTCAACCCAGGTCCATAGGTCATACCACTCTGGAAATATAAGCATGACCCATTTTCACCCACATTTTTGAGTACAGAAATTCATGTATGAACTTTGGGACTGCATTTGGGGTGGAAGTCATAAAAAGTGATTCCCAGAAGTTCTGAAAAATGCACTCAGTGAACCATGGGTGACCCAGACCCATTGAATTTCAACTCAGTTGGTCTTTGTTCCTGGTCCATAGGTCATACCATACTTGAGATATGAACGTGACCCACTTTCAAAATACCCCTAGGGACATCCCCCTCTGTCCAAGGAACATTAAAAACATGGATGGCTAAATTGTAGCGTCTGTCTATCAGTATGCCAAAAAGCAGCGGATTCATAAGACTCATATTTAAGTTATCTTGTGAACAAGGAAGCGAGTGGAGGACAGATGACCAGGAGAATAAGAAAAAAAGAAAAAGAAACGATACATAAACAGTAATCTGTGTGTTTCACACAGGCAAATTGATCTTATCTCATTCGCCCTTACCCAATGTTACAACCACATCCAACCAGCACCATTCACTGTCACTACTGATATTTTATTATTGTGTCGCCGCCCCATGAAGTGGGGAGTGACATATAGGGATTACTTTTGTCGTCTTGCGTCATCCGCGTCACACTTTCTCTTATCCGCCACTCCTCTTTAACTGGTAGAGTGCTGGAAGCCCATATTTGACCTTTACTCTGAGGTGAAGGTACTGCAACTTGAAGGCTTCATACTTAGTGGATGTGCTTCATATTATCTTTGAAGTGATATTATTTAGTCTGTAGGGACTTGTCTTGTTACAATTTATGGGAGAGTGCCTTTAGGCACTCTTCCATAAATTGTAACAAGGCAAAGACCTGTGAACAAATTTTGATGGCCGAAAATAATTCAGCACTCTACCAGTTAACCTATGAATGGATTTTGATGAAACTTTCAGTGATTCTTTATCACATCATGGCATTGTGCACCTCCTATTTTATTTTTTGATCCGCTGTATTTTTCCAGAGTTATGCCCCTTTTCCGCTTAGAATTCTGTCTGAAATGCCAGGCGTCTCTTATCCGCCACTCCTCTTTAACCTATGAATGGATTTTAATGAAACTTTCAGTGATTCTTTATCACATCATGGCATTGTGCACCTCAAATTTTATTTTTTGATCCGCTGTATTTTTTCCAGAGTTATGCCCCTTTTCCACTTAGAATTCTGTCTGAAACGCCAGGCGACACACGTCTTCCATGGAAGACTCACATCTAAGTTTTTTCAACTTTTGCCTTTAAAACGCAGTAAATTCCCCTCCCTCATTGGAACCAGCTCCTGATGATGATGGATTATAAGGTATGTTTTAGAGGCAAAATATAAAAATGTTTAGCTATTCAAGAATAATTTTGGCAAGTCGCATCCCCAAATTGTTTCAGTTAAAGGGTCAATGTCCATATAAACAGAAATAACCAACAAATGAGAAAAAACAAAATTACTCTAAACCCCATGAAGGCATCAATGGAGGGGACTGAAATAAATCCATCCCATGTTATTCCCTGGACAAAATTACACCTGAAAGCCAACTTTGGTCTCAGTATCTTGTAAATTGTAGGAATTCATAGCCAACAAATGCAGACAGAGAGACAGATATACTCAGATTTATTCATTAAAATTATGCAATAAAGTCACATGGCAATGTTTGATACCTAACCTCACAGTAGATCTATTTGGGTATTGGTTTGCATTTAATCCTTTACCCAACGAATCGGCAACATCCGCCCGCATAATATGCAAATTCAGCAGCTGAAAAAATATTATTTTTCAAAAAATTTCAACAAAACCATATCATGTGACCCCTCTTTGGAACATCGAGCTCGTTCCAGTGAGGGTTCGCATGATATGGTTGGTTGATATTTTTTGAAAAATTTAAAAAAAGTGATATTTAAAATAGTACGTTTTGATATCGTCTGCGTTGGGTAAAGGGTTAATACAATCAGTGCTGTTAACAAAATATTCAGGGTTTTTCAAGGGTCTTTTTTCCGATTTTAGCCTGCTAAGCTTGTTCCAGTAAGAGGTTATAAGCTCCATCTGTTATAGAACAAAAAATTACAATATTTAGTTAATAAACAAAACTTTCTGCAAATACCTTCTTGTAGAAGTATTTTTCTCACTGTCCACATTATCTGTTATTTCCATTTCAGAGAATATCCTGATTTCTTCAAGAAAGTTTATTCATTATTTGACCCAGCTGTTTTTCATGTGAAATACAGAGCAAGATTCTTCTTCCTAACAGACCTATTTCTTACCTCAACGTAGGTATTTATTCAAAATGTTGTGTGTTTGTAGTAGTTTAAATTCTGAAAAAATTGAAGTTAACAAGAGTATGGTGCATCTGCATGGCAATTTCTTTCAACAACAAAAAATCAAGATGGCTGAATGCTGACCTTTTCAACTTTGTATGTCCAAGCTCCTGATCGTAATATTTTCTTTTAATAACTACTCAAATTTCTATAGCTGATATTATTACACAATGTCATTCAATTGTTGGTGAGTACTGACACATTTAATGACTTTTTCAACTTTAGAATTTCATGAAATTATTGATGCAATGCTTTGACTAATATATCGAAACATTAGTTCTGTAGTCTTTTCTTATCATACAGTTTTTCTCAATGGCTTTAAGCTTCCCCTCACTAGTCCAGTACTATGTCTCTTGGGTGTGAAATACATTCATCAAAATCTCTATTTTTGTAGACTTGTTTCCAGTCTAGAATAGACATGTTGAGAAGCTTCTATCAGCTTAACCCTTTACCCAACATAACGGCCAAACCCGGCCAGCGCTCTTCACAAAAATTGCCAATTAATTTTCATTATGTCTTCATGTTTTGTCTCAAAAACATAGGTTATGACCCCTCTTTGGAACGAGCTTGTCCCAATGAGGGGTCATAACCTATGTTTTTCAGATAAAAAATGAAGAAGAAAATAGCTATTCAAGAATTTTGTTTGGAAGTGTCGTCTGCTTTTCATGTTTTTAAAGGGTTAATGATAATTTGCTTTTTCTTTTTCAATACAGACATTTACCAGCATACTTAGTTGCAGCCTTTGCAAAGAAATTAGCTAGAATTTCACTGACAGCTCCTACCTCAGGATTAATGATATCTGTACCGTTTATATACAACTTGATCAATAGACATCCTAACTGCCAAGTATTACTCAATAGGACGACAGGGCCAACAGGTATGTAAATTTTCTGTTAACACATTTTTGTGTTGAATAATCCAGTCTATCAGGTACTGACAAACTTTTTCGATTGAAAATATAAATTTTGTTTTTAGAACATTCAAGAATAAGCAAATTACTGTGTCTTTTCGGTTTTGGAAATCAGAAGTCTGATGATGGAAGAATAATATTTCAGTACCAATATATGTTTTGTGTTCTTTGAAATTTTTGTTTCAAATTTTAATCCAGTATGAAACTTCTACTGGGCAAGTAACAAAATGGAGGTACAGAGTTTTAACTGGTGGAATGCTAAATTTTCCTTGTTTGCCCAAATTAGTTCACATGTCTTTACCTTGTTACAATTTATGGCCAGGCCTGAAAATAAGCAGTCTGACATTTGCTGAATGAGGTCCACAGAGAGTGAATTTGATGATGCTATCCCATACAGTGGGCAAATTTATCCTCTAGGTACCTCATTCTGTTTAGTTTTGAGACCCTGATTCAGAGTGAGATTCACAGAGGGTAAATTTAGTGATGCTACCCTGCTGTGCAGGGTAGCATCACTAAATTCACCCTCTGGGGACCTCATTTTGCAGATGACAGTCTGCCTATTTTCGGGTTTGTTTATGGTTATAACTTGTTAAAAATCAGATCCATAAGAAGACATAAATTCACTTCAAAGATAATGTGCTCCACATAATATAGAGCCTTTAGGCCCCACAAAGTAGATCTTCTGTTTCTCAGTCCATTATTGTAAAATTGGATGCAGGCGAGCGTTTTTTAGCTCACCTGACTGAAAGTCAGGGTGAGTTATTCTGATCACTTTTTGTCCATCATATGTCATCCATCGGTTGTCATGAAGGTGGTGTTTGGATCTTTTTCTCTCAAACCACTAGCCACATTTTAATGAAATTTCACAGGAGTAGTGGTAAAAGAGGGGCATTTAGATTTTTCTTCAAATTGGGTTTCTGCTCATATTGAGGAAGGGGTGGGGCCAAAATGCCTCAATTTTTTTTTAAATCTTCTCATGAACCAGCTGTAGCAAAGACTTGATATTTGGTATACAGCTTCCTTTTGAGGTGTAGACTCAAGTTTGTTCAAGAGAAGTATGAGGGGCAATATTTGTCGTTACAGGAGGGACAGTAATTTTTGCCCTGCCCAAAATTTCTATTTTCCAAACCGGGAGGCCAATTTGAACCAGATTTGATATGAAGTAATAATGGGTCATAAGTACTTGATTTGTGCCAATTTTGTTTTCAAAAAAAAAAACACAGAAGCTAAAAATAGAACAAAATTCAAATGCCCATATCTCCAAAACTAAATGGCTCTGAGAATTCGTACTTAGTGTGAAGCTTCCTTAAGACCAACAGAATGGAATGGTCAAAAAAATTGCTAGCAGTTTTATCATACGGTACTTTTTCGGGCCTTTAAAAAATGCTGAGACAGCAATTTTTAACACTGTGGGTAATGGGGAAAACATTTAAGACCCTTCTCCCAAACCACTGCTCCAAAAGCTTTCAGATTACCCATAAAACATCTTTGGAAGATTGTTTCACATGTTTGTTGAAATCAAATCCCTGGGTCCATATTTGGGCTCTCTATGTTTAAATTAGTGCAGTGTGAGTAATAATCTTTAAAGATCTTCTTCGAATCAGAATCTTTTAATATTTGGTATGCAGCATCCTTAAGGGGGTGAGATTCACATTTGTTCAAGCCAAGTCTCTGGGTTCATATTTGGGCTCACTGTGGGAGCCTGAATTATAACTTAGTTCAATATGAGGATTTTTCTTTTAAAAATCTTCTTGTTCAGATCCAGCAGTTGAAATGTTTTGATATTTGGTATACAGCATCCTTAGGTAAGTGTGATTCAAGTTTGTTCAAGCCAAGTCTCTTGAGTTCATATTTGGGCTCTCTGTGGGATACCGAATTGTGACTTAGTTCAGTATGAGGAACATTCTTTAAAAATCTTCTTCTACACATCCACCAGTAAGAATCTTTTGATATTTGGTATACTGTATCGTTAGGGAGGTGAGATTCAAATTGTTAAAGCCAAGTCCCTGGGTTCATATTTGGGCTCCCTATGGGAGCCCGAATTATAACTTTGTACAATATGAGGAATTTTTTTTTTTTTTTAATTTTCAGATCCATTGGTCAGACTGTTTTGATATTTGGTATATGCTTTTCTTAATGGGGCACATGCAAGTTTGTTCAAATCAGGACCCTCGGTTGATAGTTGTCAATGTCAGGTGAGTGCTCTCAGGCCCCGTGGGGCCTCTTGTTTATTTTATTTTTTATTTCTGTAATTATTTCTTTTCCATCAAAAGTTCATGTTCTTGGTTTATGTTTTAGGCCTCGTAATCTACGGAATAGCATGGGTGGTGGTGTATTTCGTCCCTTGAGAGCAAGAAGGCTTTGCAATGCTAAAGCACTGCAAAGCCTTCTTGCACTCAATGGACAAATTTATCAATTTTTTAACTTGGGTAAAATATCAGACATAAACCATTTAATTTTATTTTTTTTAAAGTTTACCAAAAGGAGCATGTGAGAGGGCCTGAGAAACAGATTAATTTTTTTAGGCCTTAAGTTGTAGTACCTGCCCTTAAGAATGGAGCCCAAACATAGGCTTCCAGCAGTCAAGTAGTTACCAGAGCAGTTTCACTAATGAGGCATCTGTGAGGGGAGAATGCTCTTGCTCCAAATAAATTTATATTGCCTATAACAAGAGAATATCTCACCAGGTGTGTTACTGACCTGAAACGTCTGAAGGCTTCCTAAACCAACAGTGATGGGGTTCGAACCTGGGACTACACCTTTGGCCTGGCCCTGAATGTTTCTGCCACTATACTAAATGAGCTAACACACAACCCCCAAAACATCTGTAAATTGAATACTTCTTGAAAAGATTAATGTTTCATCGGTCTCTGGTTCCAGATTTGTACGTTTTATACATTTTAACTACACTTTGATAGTCCACATCTTGTGGCATTGCAGTTATTTTTAGACCAGTCCTGGCTGCCTTTGTAGGCAAACAACTGCCAAGGTATTAACCCTTTACCTAACATGAAAAGCAGACAACACTTAAAAACAAAATTTTTGAATAACTAATTTTTTTCATTTCTTGTCTCAAAAACATAGCTTATGACCCCTCATTGGAACAAGCTCAACAAGCTCATTCCAAAGAGGGGCCATAACCTATGTTTTTGAGACAAAAAAATGAAAAAAATAATAAAATTTAATTGAGGATTTTTGTGAATAGCACTGGCCAGTTTTGGCTGTTATGTTGGGTAAAGGGTTAAGAATGAATCTTGCAAAATTTAGTCTAAGTCTGAATGTTGGGGAACTTGTTCTGCTGCAAGACAAAGTCATCAAAATTGGAATTATGCCTTTAAGGGGTAACATCGAAATCTCGATGAATAAGAGATCCAAGAGGATGCAAACCCTCAAATTATATTGTATGTCATCTGTATCAAGCAGATGTATCACCAGGCGTGTGCTCTCACCAAAACTGACCTGAAAAAATTGGAAGTTTTCTAGAACCCTTGACAAAATATACATAATTTTACAATAAAATTACATGCAGTAAAATGCTATTTGATACTTAGTTGGCATTTATATTTGGCTGCTTGCAGAAGCTGGCCATATTATAGTATAGCTATGCCCATCCGTTTGTTAACCTTTGTATGTTCATGTAATAACTTGAAAAATATCCCACTTTTTACACGTGCATTAACATTGATTACATCCTATACTGCAATAGAGTAAAACCTGTCTTGAGAGACCACTGTCTTGAGAGACCACATCTACCAGGCACCGATTGGTTTTACTCTATAATGGACCGGCTATGAGAGACCACCTGTCTTGAGAGACCGCTGTGACCTGGTACCAACTTGTATTTTTATGCCATAATAGATCTGTCTTGAGAGACCGCCCCTTTGAAGACTGAAACCATGACAAAAACTTTTTACCTGTTCTGGAATTGGAAAATCCATTGTGGTTATACTAACATAATTAAAAGTATAACAAGCTCTTAATTGGGTTTCAATTGCTAACTCATTAAAGATTGAGATGTTTTTATAAGACCCATGTGAAAAGATTAGGATTATTGCTGAATAAAGAATTTCATACATACCTGAAATGTGACAGATAGGAATAAAAATAAATTTGTGTTGAAAATCTTTTTGTAACAAATTGAAATGGACTGTTATAAAAATTATAAAAATAAATTAGTGTTGAAAATCTTCAATGAAGATTTTCAATGCTAATTTATTTTTATAATTTTTATAACAGTCCATTTCAATTTGTTATTGAAACTTCATAAAAAAGAACAACTACAAAGTAATTACAAAAATTTTTCCATTTCAATTTGTTACTGAAGATTTTCAACACTAATTTGTTTTTATAATTTTTATAACAGTCCATTTCAATTTGTTACAGAAACTTCATAAAAAAGAACAACTACAAAGTAATTACAAAAATTCATTCTTCTCCATTTCTGAATTTTGTGGTTGGTTATTCACTGACTTGAGAAAACCTGAAACCTGTTATGAGAGACCACCTGTCTTGAGAGACCACTTTTGTGTGGCCCATAGGGCGGTCTCTCAAGACAGGTTCTACTGTATGACATATTTTGACTTATTCTAAACATATTTTTTAAAATCTGTTGATGGTAATATTTTTATCTTTATTTGTTTTTCATGTATATGGTTTCTTGATTATCATGTTACAATCACAAACATGCATGCTGATTCACTTGTTTCTCAAACAATATCTGTTTCCAACTCAAACATGGTTGCATTTTGCCTTGCTTAATTACCTGGTTTAAGAAACAGTTGGTCAAACACAAATGCATTCTGTTGAAAAATCTTGCCTGTTGTTTGACAGAGCTCTATGCACAGTTTATCACCCAGAATATTGTGAATCCACCCAAACTGATTAATTGCTAAGTGGCTATTCAGATAACAGGGTTTTACTGTACAAAGTCCCAATGCATCATATTTGTATTACTTGCAACCTCCCATTCAGATGTGAAGCTGAATTACATTTGGTGTTCCAAATTTTATAATTTGTTTTCTGCATCCATCACAGTAGGAGCTGTCAAAACCCTTTCATGAAAGACACCCCCCACTAAATTGTTTAATCTGTTAAAAACATTTCATTTGTTTCCTTGACAAGAAATTTAGTTTGTATGATTATTCAAGATTGAAAATTTCTTTTCAGAGATGGCCGAGGATCCTTATGATATCAACGAACCTGACCCAGCAAAGTGCAATGCATTACAGAGTTCACTGTGGGAACTGAAGGTTTGTAAGTTTGTGAACTGTTCTACGAAGTCAAGATTTATGTTGATTTAGTGTAGTATTTGACTCCACACTTGACCCAACCTGAATAGCAAATGGCACTTCTAAAAAAAAATAATTTCTTGAATAACGAAACATTTGAATTTTTCGCCTCAAAGACAAAACTTATGTCCCCTCATTTGAACAAGCTCAGTGGGCTTGTTCCAACGAGGGACATAGATTATGTCTTTAAGAGGAAAAAACATGGAAAAATAATAAAATTTGAAAGGCAATTTTTGTCTTGACAGTCAAGACTTCAGAAACAATGCGAATGTACTTATAGGTTTACCTAAACACTTCATGTTGCGGCACTCATTTTGATGTAAAGTCTGAATTTAGACCTTAGTGGGGGGTTAAAGCACTGGATAGGCCTAAAGCAGTTAAATTTCTGTTTCTCAGGCCCTCCTGCATGGTCCTTTTGGCTGCCACATTTTCTCTTTTTATCACCAATGCAAACTCAAAAAAATAAAAATTAAATGGTTTATTATGTCTTGAAATTTTACCCAAGTTAATAAAATCGATAAATTTTTTCCGTGAGTTCAACAAGGCTTTGCAATGCTTTAGCATTGCAAAGCCTTCTTGCACGTAAGTGACGAAATACATCACCACCCTTGCTATTCTGTAGGCTATGAGGCCTAAAACATAAAACAAACTAAGAACATGAACTTTGATGGCAAAGAAGTAATTACAAAAATACAAAATAAAAAATTGCTCACCCACATGCAATTTTACGAAAATGGCCAGAAAAACAAAAGATCTACTTTTTGGGTCCATAAATACATCATCTATTTTTGGATTACTCTTTTTTTACAGTATACATTATTACTGCTCATGACAAACTTTGCAGATAGAAGCACAAAGATTTTCGAGGCGCTTATCAGATATCGGGTATATGAATGAACTACATCATTTTTTTATTCAGCACTTTTTAGGTATGGTAGGTTGGATAGAAATTCAATTTTTCAAGCAAAATTTCTTTCTTTTATACCAACCATACCTAAACAAAAGATGGCCCTTCTGGTCAGTTAAGAATTCACCCTGCCTGCATGAACATATATACTACTCAAAGTTTGCTAAGCACCAAGTACATCCAACTACCTGTTTTACGTTTTAGTTGAAATAGTGTAAGGAAAAGTTGTTATCTTTTTTATTTAAAGTTATTTTATTTAATAAGTTGATATTTTTTTATTTAATTATATCTTTAATGATTTAAGTACAGAAATTAAGATTTTATTTGTGTTTGACATTATTTTTTAGCTTTTGAATATGATAACCATGGAAAATGGATATTATTGGTAAAACAGGAAATTTTTCAATATGCTAAAAAGTTGACGGAAAGAACTGGTATGGCTTCAGTATCGAGTATGAGACCCATTACTGTTAATTACAGCTTGACAACGCCTTCTCATGTTCCCAATCAGGTTCCTGGTGGTCATTTGTGGGATGTTATTCCATTCTTGGACCAGCATGGCACCAAGCTCCTGGACACTTCTTGGCTGGACTGGATGGGCTGAAATTGCAAGCTGCAACTCATTCCAGACATGTTCGGTTGGATTGAGGTCAGGGGATCTTGCTGGCTAGTCCATACGCTCAATCCCCTCCCTCTGTCGGTACTCCCCAATAACATGGGCAACATGAGGATGGGCATTATCGTCCATCAGAATGAATCTATCACCCACTGGACCTGCATACAATCTGATGTGGAGATCCAGGACCTCATCAATATACTGTTGTGCAGTCAATGTACCTCGTTCAAGGACACAGAGCTCTGTATGTCCATCCCAGCTGATGCTGCCCCAGACCATGATTGACCCTCCACCATAGCAGTCATGCTCAGCAATGTTGGCTGCATGGAATCGCTCTCCTGGTCTTCTCCATACCCTAGAACGCCTAACTGTGTGGTCTAGGCAGTACCTTGACTCATCTGTAAAAAGGACAGGTCGCCAATCTTCTCTGGTCCATCCAACGTGGTCCATGGCTCGTTCATATCATGCCTGGCGGTGGTTCTGGGATGGCGGAATGCGAATACATGGTCTTCTCGATTGGAGACCACCTTCATGCAACCTTGCCCGGATAGTCTACGTCGAAACATTTACCCCGGATGCATTCTGAAGGTCACTGCGAAGCTGGGTTGCTGTGGCAAAGCGGTTCCTATGAGCCTGAAGGATCAAAAACCGGTCTTCAGCTGCAGATGTTGCCCTGTCTCTGCCACCACCATGCCGTCTTACTGGTGTGCCATACTGCTGAAATCTTGCTCTGGTGATCACCGTATGGTGCACACCAAGGGCTTCACCACCTGACAATGGGTAGCCCCTTGCTCCACCATCCCTACAGCCCGCCACATTTCTGCTTCAGACAAATGTCTTCTTACATTTGCATTTGCCATATTTAATCATTAAATCACAAGGGTTTGTGTTGAAATGAAGATTGAATACCTTACACATGTCATGTACATGTAGACGGTACACGAAAACATCATGAAAATCAAAGGGTACATGCTTTCCATGACTGTCCCGAAAAGTCTGTCTGTCAAGAGAGCTAATGTAAACACTGGGGACCATCTCAATACATTCCTCAATCATATCCACCAAAAATATCATAAATATGTCACAAGCAAATTTCACAATGATGTGTCAAATATTTGGTGCTTAGCAAACTTTGAGTAGTATATGTGCTTTCACACAAAAAAATGAACAATTGACATGGTATGCACACATCTATCCAGACATTTACTTATGGGGAGATAATTTCAAACTTATTATTCTGTGATACAGTACCAGACATGTGCATGAAGTACTTTGGGAGCCTGTTTATATTGTTTGTCTTTTTTTCCCTTTTTGTTTGACAGTTGTAATCTCCCCAAAGTTTGTTTGTGAGAGTCTCATAATTTGTTGCATTTTCAGAGATTATGAAAATAAGTATAAACAGGCAATGCAGGCATGGGGACATGATGATGCTGTGTACTAAGGTGCACTGCATGTCGATGGCGCGCATGTCTTAACCAATCTAACCCTGCCTGTGCTGCAGAATGGAGTTACGATGTTGGGGAGCTGACAGCTACTCGTCGTTGCTCAGTGGTTCTCTCTGGGTACTCCGGCTTCTTCCACCTGTAAAACTGTCACTGACATGGTACGACCTTGGCTGTTAATGTGTCAAGAAAGTGTGTTAAAACCCTAGTAAATAAATGGACATTTTGGGACTTCTTTCACATTATAACATTCATAAATATGTTTATTTGCAGTCACTCCAACAACATTATCATCCAGATGTTACCAAGAGTTGTAATAAAATAGAGAACCCATTAAATAAACAAGAAATAGATCTGTCTGACTTATTAGAGTTATCAACAAATGAGGTGAGAATTATTTTCAGTAGTCTCCATCAAACCATTAACCCTTTACCCAACGTAACGGCCAAAATCAGCCAGCACTATTCTCAAAAATTGCCAATTAATTTTCATTTTTTGTCTTAGAAACATAGGTTATGACCCCTGTTTGGAACGAGTTCATCGAGCTCGTTCCAATGAGGTGTCATAAACTATGTTTTTGAGCCAAAAAAATGAAAAAAATTAGTTATTCAAGAATTTTGTTTGCAAGTGTCGTCTGCTTTTCATGGGAGGTAAAGGATTAAAATTCAGTAAGTTATTGTCCTGTGTGAAATTATAAATTTAGTTTCAGGAAGGTGCAGGTTGGGTCACATTCCATATTTTTATACTGAAAAAGCCCAGGAGTTCACTTACTTTATTTTACTTTAGGGCCCTGGTGTATTTTTTATTGCTCTGGTGTCATTATTTTGCATATTTTTGCTTCTATTGGTCAAATTCCATGATGTACTAACATAATGCATTTCAAAATTACCAGACTCATTATACCCCCACTTTCGAAGAAAATGGGGGTATACTGGATTACATGCGTCCGTCCATCTGTGCGTCTGTGTGTGAGTCCATCCGAAAATATTCATAACTTAAGTAAATTATTATTTTTTATAATATTTGTTGGTCGTAGGTATGCCCACACTAGTTATTTTTTTTTTTTTTATTATTTTTTTTTTATTACTTGTTCACTTAGAAATTGTGTCCATCCGAGCCGAATTTTGTCTGTTCAGCCTGTATCTCGGGTATCGAATGTTCTGTTGCAATGAAATTTGCCATGAACACTGCTTATGGTATAGCCGTTAAAAAAAGGATTCAACGATATTTCTCACATTCTCCTTTTTAGAGTTATCCCCCTTTTTTGACATAGAAATTGTAGGAAATAGACATTATATGTCTGTTCAGCCTGTATCTCAGGTATGGGTATCGGATTTTGGTGAAATATGGCATGCAGATTGCCTATGACAAAGGCTTCTGCCTCATTGCATAAAACTTCCAAACACCAAACAATTTACCATACCTTTTGACTTAGAAATTGTTGGAAATTGTTGAAAACTTTCGAAGAAAATGGAAGGGGGGGGGGGAGGTATACTGGATTGTGTCCATCCATCTGTGCATCCGTCCATCAGTCCGTACGAGAATATTCATAAATGATATTTGTTAGTCATAGGTAAGCCCACACTAGGCGGTACACCACTGGGGGTATGCACAGGACGAAAGTCCTGCTCTTGTTTTGTTTTTTTTTGGGGGGGGGGGGGGTGTGAGGGGTGGAGGGGAGAGGTTAAACTGTGTTAACAATTCAACCTAAGGTATAAGGGAGGTTGTTGGGTGTCCGTCTATTGGTGTCACAATGTCAGCGATGCAGTGCAGGACCCAAGACAGAGTTCTAGACCTTTGAACGTAGCTGAAAGGACTTTGCTAACACTCTACAGTAGCAATGATTTGAACAAACTTGGCTTTTTCATGCAGTAGGAAACATACCTACCAACATCGTCTTTGAGAGAACTATTTTACAGCATCAATTCTCACAAAATTCTCATATTTCTCAAGGAAATCAACCTTTTTAAAAAGTTTTAGTTTTTATTCTTTTATTACATTTACTGTTCTACAAAATCCTCATCTACAGTCACACTAATTCATATGGAAAATGAAAATCTGTTCCGCACATATGTGCGGAATGGAAATCATTGACAGATTATTTTTATAAAGAAGCGAAATTTCACTGGAATTTTCTACAAATCGTGCACTGCAATTACAGTTTGAATCACTAGCGATAGCTAAAAATAGTCCACTGAGTTCCAGTGTGTTCTATATGCCAGTAGGCACATAGAACACATTAGAACTCGGGGGGGGGGGGGGGGGGGGGGGGGGGGGCGAAATAGTAACACAGGTTTCCTTCACAAGTTTGGTTGGCGATAAAATGTGTTCTTTGTGTTGATAGTTGTCAAATGAATTGCTGAGTGTCCTTTTAATAATTGCTTTTATAGATATGAAGGCATGTAATAAACACAGAATGACACGCGTGTTTGAATCGGTTAATTGATGTGGCACTTGTGTCATCGCGGAAGGATCAAACTCAAGACCTGTGCCCTCTTGTTCTATCCTTTCGCACTGACACTCGTGCCATATTGATTAATCCATTCATATGTGTGTGTCGTTCTGTGTATTTACCTACATTTCATATGCAAAAAATATTTTTTGTCAGGTTGATTTACACAGTAATCTTTCAGTTTTTGGTATTAGTATTCACAACTGTCTTCGCTATTTATTTCACTATCACTCTAGTGTTCATTTTTCATGTTTTTAAGAAAATATTTCACTTTCTGATGGAATCATTTTACACTACATAACCTTTTGTCACCCTGATATAGCCTTAGTTGCTGATGTGGCATTAAGCACAGTCAATAAAAAAAATGAATAATTCCAATTAAACTGCCTAGAACAAAATTGATACTTTCTGTTGAAACTGAAAATTAATACTGTCATAAGCTCCTGAACAACACCACAAATAGTTATTCTCATGCTCTTTGGGAATACTAGAAAATGGCCAATTGTTTGTCTTCTGTAAAAACACAATCTGCTGTTCTGCTTGTATGGTCTGGTATTAACTGGTAGAGTGCTAAATTACTTTTCGATGGTCATTTGTAGCGTGAGTATTTTTTTTTCAAAGATATCACACTATCATCAAAAGGAGACTTAGACCAGCAAGATACTGCTCATAAATAATTGTTTTGTTACAATTTATTGGAGAGTGCCAATTGGCACTCTCCAATAAATTGTAACAAAATGATTTTATATTGATATTTTTCTTCTACTGCTGAAGCAACAGCAAATTAGTGCACACAGTGTAAAGCCACTATAGTGGCTTTCAGCACTTTTCAGTAGAGCCCTGATAGTGGCTTCTAGCACTCTACCAGTTAACATATGAAGGAGAAATTTGTAGGGTGGCTTGATAATCCCTTTTCCTTCCCTCTCCCCTCCTCCACCCCCACCCCACCCCACCCCCCACCCCCACATCTTGTCATTTTGAAATGGTTTTACTTCTTTACTTTTAGATTCGACCTATGTTTTTATGAAGGTCGGTGTACGTCTGTCCATCCATGTTGCGATGTTAGCGTGAGAGCCTATTAAACATCCAATTTTCACCAAAGTTGGTCTGTGAGTTCTATTCAAGAATGACTGATGAGGTTGAAAACCAGTCCTGCCCAAATTTTTTCTCAGGAATTATGCCTCTTAGATTGTTTTCTTGTAATTTCCAACTTGCTGGTAGTGTCAGCACAATAACTTGAACAAACATCATCCAATTTTTAACAGATTTGGTCAGTGGGTTCTACTTGAGAATGTCTTGGATGAGTTTGAAAACCAATGCTGCTCAAATCTTTTATTTCAAGAGTTATGCTTCTTAGTTTTTCTTGTTTGATTTTCTGACGTGTCTTCTATTTCCAACTTGTGGGCAGTGTCAGTATGATAACTTGAACATATGTTATTTGATTTTTACCAAATTTCTCCTATGCCACTTAGATTGTTTCCTAGTTTCAGGTGCTAGCACAGATTCCTCTTAGCCACCACAACTTGACACCAGAATCCCTGATGCAAAGCTTTTGTTATGGCATAAAACTTGTAAAATATGTAGCTTATCAATAGGTATAGAGCATTGTAATGCAGTGTACAAGAGTCTTTGGCACTCTGATAAGCATTTTCAGTTATTATGACCCATTTGAAAGAAGGCATGTGGTCCAATTTTGGAGTGTGAAGAGTTTGATATCATGCTGCTTAACTTTTGTCATCTTTTGCTCCAGCTTCTTTTCTCATACAGCTGCCCACAGACAATATGATCGTAGCTGTTTAAAGTTTTGTATCCCCTGATATCTGCTTCCCCTATGTTCTGATCTTCTGTTGCTGCTAAGTTTCATTATTTTTTCAATTTTTGTCTCAAAAACATAGGTTATGACCCCTCATTGAAACGGGCACGATGAGCTCGTTCCAATGAGGGGTCATAACCTATGTTTTTGAGACACAAAATGAAAAAAATTTGTTCAAGAAGTTTGCAAGTGTCGTCTGCTTTTCAGGTTAGGTAAAGGGTTAATTTAATAACTACTTTGCCTGCTCAAAATATTCAAATAACTGGACTACTCAGTTTTCAGAATTTGGTTATTTGCTTTCATTTTGATAATAAGTTGAGTAATCGTTCTATTTTAAATAGTTTGACACACGGACAGGATTTTATACACAAGTTGTTAACATGTGGATCATCAATCAGTTCAGTGTTTATTTGAACAATGCAATCAGTCATGAACATTTTGGGCTTTTTTATGTAAATTTTATAGGTTGGTGTGATAATTTGTCAATTAATGCTCAGAGAATAGTTAATAAGGTGTTTATTTTGGGACATGGCCCAACTTGCAATTTACCAAAACCTTGGTATACACTTGATGAGAATGTGACTGGAATGAGGCTGTACATACTATTTTTGCTGTTATGACAAAGTGGATGAGTTTTTTATACTCTTAAACTGCTGTCATGTAGCATAGAGAAAGTTTCTTCTTCGATCCTTGCAGCATTTCAAAATATGTCAATTTGCACAAAGAATACAAATTTTTTGGTGATATAAAAATACAATTTTTGTGATAAGCAATAGAAATTTAGTAAGTACAGTGGAGTCTTCTTTATTAGATATCACTTAATTGAATATAACGTCAAAAACAAAACCATTTACCATACCTTCAAATTTTACCTATTAATTGCATATGGGTTGTAGAGTAAACTCCTGTTAATTAAATAAAAAATCTTGTAATATGTCTAGCATTTGCCTTGATAATCTATTATCCATGCTTATAGACCGATCTGGCCTCAGTACATCCAGTTAATCTATAATAACCAATGTAATATTGTCAATGGTCTCATTTGTAAAGTCTGTTGGTGGCCAAGTGGTGTGCTTGTTTCCATATAGTTTTGCTAGGCGGTTGGTGCTGAATGAAACTCTTGGCGTGGGTTCGAACCCCCCGCCATGTCCTTGTAAATAAAACCAGCATCCTTTCTTAATTCTGGAAAATTTGAAAAAGACAAGTGTCGCTGATTTCTTCTGAGGTGCAGTTCGTAAAATTAAGTACTTAGATGCACCTATCTGATGAATAAATAAAACCCAGTACATTGCAAACTAAGTTGTTGAGAATTGCCAGCGACCACACGTCAACAAATGTCATCAAAAGTTTGTTACATAAAAAACCAATATCTTTTCGCCCTGATCATTCCTGCAAAACAAAAAAAATTTTGGCAAAACACGTTTGCTCGAATTTTTGCAGATAAAAGTGAAAAACTGAGAGCTAACATTGTATCGGATGACAAGGAACAAGTGCCCATCATTGCAAACCTGGCATACAAAAACTGAAGTTATGCTCGACACATTCAAGTCTGTTGGCAGTGTTAGGGCTGAAACAGATGCTTTCATTGTGCAGAATGCACCATCTAAACAATGTTACTTGGTTGCTAAAGGCTTGTATGCCAGTGTTACTTCTTGCTGTTCTGAACATTGTCAACACATCTCTAACCTACAGTATCTTTTCAGACCATAAATACATGATCGTAATACCCCTCATTAAAAAGCACTCACTTGATCCCAACATGATAAAAACCATCGTCTAGCTTCTAACCTGTCATTTTTATCCAAAGTTCTGGAGAAGGTGGTAGCTTCCCAGCTTCGCTCACATTTGGAAAGCAAATGACCTGTCTGAAGTTTTTCAGTCAGCCTACAAACCACATTGCAGCACCGAGACAGCACATCTCCAAGATTTACTTCCGGTAATGGATGAACAAAAGCCATCCTGTTTTGTACTTTTGGACCTCCGCGCAGCATTTAACAGCATTGATAACTCTATTTATTCTATTTCAATACCTTGAAGATAGAGTGGGTATAACTGAGATTGCGTTAAACATGGTACTACCCTATATCAAAGATTTGTTAAATACGCATACTCCATCTTGAAATTTGCAACTGAAATGCAGATTTCTGAGCCCCTATCAAAATTAAAAACAGCAGGTGATGGAGCATTTCTCCAACAACCTACCACACCAACACAATATGCTTCTTAAACTCTCCTCTTGAAAATTGCATCTAAAAAAATCAAACAATCCAGACTGAAGTGCATGGTGCACAGCCCGATGTCCTATCCTTCCTCTCTATTGGAGTACACCCCATTGACCATCTCCTAAACACATGCTCACTAGGCTTCAGTTTTTTTAGCTCCGCTGACAAAGTCAGCAGAGCTTTTCTTATACTGATTTGTCCGTCGTCTGTCGTCCGTCTGTCCGTCCGTCGTCAACATTTTCCTTGTCCAGGCCATAATTTCTGAACAGCTGAATATTTTTCAACTAAACTTTATAACAATATGTATTATAAATGGATGGTGTGTCATCAACCATTATAAAGTCTGTAACCCCACAGGGTCAAGGTCACAGGCCACATGAGCAAGAAAAAAATATTTTGTTTGTCCGAGCCATAATTTCTAAATTACTGAATATTTTTGGACCAAACTTTATAACGTCATGTAATGTCAATAGGCGGTGTGTAATCGATCCAAGCCTTAATTTTCGTGACAACTGAAAATTCTCCGGCTAAAATTTGTAACAATATTAGTATTAGAAAACATGCCCATGCGATCAGTGGCCCTCAGCGGAGCTCTCTAGGCGTGACAGGCCTCTTGTTTTATTTTCCATTGCCATATTTGAGGTTGGATTTTTCCATGTCTCTTCAAAAAACAAAGATTTAATGGCAGTTTTAAGCAATCAAAAACCAGAAACAGTATGGAAATGGTGGATATGTTATAAAGTAACTGTGGAGTGATTTTCATCACCTCATCTATTCAGGGAAGTAACTTTTGGAATTTATGTCTAAACATTTACTTCCTTATTTTTGTCAACCATTTTGTATGCAACTGCCATTCAGTTTATTTGAGTTTCTATTTGCCTTAAGTTCGTTCAGAACTTAATTATATATATATTGATACAGATATTCTTAAATGTAATTTTTCTTGTTGAGCCTGTATCCTTAGACTTTGTACTTCATTATGGTTGAAATATCGATTCCATAATGTCGTTGGTAGACTTTGTCTCATAGGTATAGAGCCTATGTTTATAAAATGAGAGTTTCTTCTGCAAATGCTCTTATTATCTTTTAGGCTATTCTAATACAAATACAAATTTTAAAATAAAACAATAATTAAAATAATAAATTTTGATACCATGTGTGTTGGATAAAGGGTTAATTGAATGCTCTTGTTAATTGAATATTTTTCACTGCCAAAGTGGCTATTCAATTGACAGGGTTCCACTGTATATGAAATGTATGTTTGAATCCTATGAGCCTGGAGACTTTTACTCACTTTCAGAACATGGCACTTTTTAAAATATTCCTCACCTGGTGCTTTGAAGAATGGCTAATCTAAATGCTTATTTATTTATTTTTTTATTTATTTATTTATTTATTGGGGTTTAACGACACTTTTGACAGCCAGGGTCACCTTGTGACAGAATGAACTTTGGTATAAACCTTTTTATGAGTATGTGACTTGAATAAAGATTATATTATTTTTGCTGTTATGACAAAGTTTATGAGTTTTTAATACTCTTAAACTGATGTCTTGTAGCAGAGAGAAATCTTCTTCTTTGATCCTTGCAGCACTTCTAAATGTGTTGTAAGTTTGCACAGAAAATACAATTTTTGTGGTAATTAACATAAAATATACTTTTTGTGGTAAGCAATAGAAGAGCATGAGATTTTTGTCATTTTAACGAATATTTGTCAAACATGTTTGAATCCTAATAGGCTTTTAATTTATTCACTTTCAAGACACTTATAAAACCTGTAACTTACTTAGTGATTTGAAAAATGGTTAACCCCCTCAACACTGATGTAAAAATATCACAATCTTAGGCCTAAAAAAAGTTTAAAATCTGTTTCTCAGGCCCTCCTGCATGGTCGTTTTGGCTGCCACATGCTCTTTTTTATAACCAATGCAAACTTAAAAAAAAATAAAAGTTAAATGGTTTATGTCTGATATTTTACCCAAGTTAATGAAGCTGATAATTTGTCCCTTCAATCCAACATGGATTTGCAATGCTTTAGCATTTCAAAGCTTTCTTGCACTCAAGGGATGAAATACACCACCACCCATTGTGTCGATTATGAGGCCTAAAACATAAAATAAACCAAGAACGTGAACTTTTGATAGCAAAGAAATAATTCCAAAAATAAAATTAAAAAAATTTTAAATGCAATTCTACAAAAAATGTCCTGAAAAACAGAAGATCTACTTTGTTGGTCCGTAAGTAGTCGTTTTTCACAATATGCAACTAAGAATTTAACCAATTGAATCTTGTTTGACAGAGCTCAATGAGTTGAATTGGTTAAATTTCTAGTTGCATTATGGGAAAGTTTGAAGCATGAAATTCAGATATTTTGGCATCATTGTACTAGAGGTGTCACGATTATTGCAATAATTGATAATTGTTTTGCAATAATCGATGATTATCTATTAATCGTACTTTTTCTTGTTGATCTAAACATTTCTTTAAAACTGCTCAATATAGACCCCTAGTTTGGTACAGTGGTACGGATGAGCAATCTTTCATGATTGCTACCTGCCTGTGTATAAGATGTGCCTTTATGCCCCCGACATGAAGTTAAAAAGGTTGGTGACACTTATCGGTAAGAAGAATAAGAGTTTACAACCTTTTAGTTTTCACTGGGAAGAATTAAAGAGAACGAAGTTACTGAGGGAATGGGGGTTGTTGTTGTGTCGCGGTTATTAGTGTTTGTATAATTTGATAATTTATTTTCTTATTTTGTTCAAATGAACAGATGAGACTTAGAAATTTAGAATCAATAAATCACTAAAATACTTTTGTGGAATTAATTGAGTTCTATTGTTTCTGTAACATCCAAAATAAACTTGGAAGTGAAAGAACAGCATGGTCTGTCAGCCATTATCCTTTTTCAAATGTAATGTCAAAAATATTCATATCACTCCTTCATTACCTTTCGTCATGAATAGTAGTAGTCAAGGTATATCTTTATTTAAGTGACATGTGCATGACTGACAATAAAATACATTATCTACATCAAATGTACAAAAGCATCCAGCCATTCAGGCTTACATGTCACCTCAAATAAAAATGAGTACCAAAAGTGCATGCTCGTTAACTTGCTGGCTTTCCCGAATATTAATTGTCTGAACAAACTCTCCCATAACTTCAGCCAAGCCTGTTTATGAATATTATTATGTGTACTGTTGGTTGATGAAAACTGAAGCATTTCGTGACAACTTTAATTTACTTGCATCACTTCATTGGAAATCAGATCGAAACAACCTGTCAATTTTCGCGAGTGATAAACTGGGTAATGAATTATTTTACTTCATCAGTAGTATGACTTGGGAATTGTGCAGTGTTGAACAACATGAAGGAGAAACTATTGAAACGATGAGCAGACTTACCATACAGTTCCACAGAGTCAATATTGTATTCATCTGTTTGTTTCTCACATCCTTGTCTTTTAACCCTATACCTAACATGCAAAGCAGACGACACTTGCAAAAAAAATTTTTCAATAACTAAATTTGTCTCAAAAACATAGGTTATGACCACTCATTGGAACGAGCTCGTTCCATTGAGGGGTCATAACCTATGTTTTTGAGACAAAAATGAAAAAATAATGAAAATTAATTGGCGATTTTTAGCTCTCCTGAAATTTACCATACAGTTCCACACGGTCAATATTTTATCTAACAATCACATAGATTTTGGCCTGAAAACCATGAGAAACGGTATGTATCACATGATGTGTTTCAATTCCGTATCATATAGACGACTTATTCTGATTCCGTATCATATAGACAACTCATTTCCGGGACTGCAACGGGCTATCATAACAGGCGTATGAATGCATTCTATATGCGTATCAGTGATCGACTCAATTGATCGCTAACAAAACCAAACACAATTCCTTATAATTAGCGACAGAACTATTAATAGCACATGATCCCCCCACCTCCACAATAAATAGAAACTGCACAATTAAATATTGCACACTTATTAGCTCACCTGACTGAAAGTCAGGGTGAGCTATTCTGATCACTTTTCGTCCAGCGTCCGTCGTGAAGGTGGTGTTTGGGCCTTTTTCTCCCAAACCACTGGCCGCATATTAATGAAATTTCATGTGAGTAGGGGTTATATAAGGGCATTTTGATTTTTTGTCAAATTAGGTTTCAGCTCATATTGAGCAGAGGGATGGGGCAAAAATGCTCCAATTCTTAAAAAATCTTCTTCTCAAGAACCAGCAATAGCAGAGACTTGATATTTGGTATGCAGCTTCCTTTTGAGGTGTAGACTCAAGTTTGTTCAAGAGAAGTTTGTCGGGCATTATTTGCCTTCGTTACGGGAGGGGCAAAAATTTTGGCCACGCCTAAAATTTCTATTTTCAGAACCGTCAGGTCGATTTGAACCAAATTTGACATGAGATGATAATGGGTCATAAGTAGTTGATTGATACAAAAAAAAATTTTCTCATTGCCCCTTGGGAACCTCGGGAGCTAAAAATAGGAAAAACCTTAAAACTGCCATATCTCCAAAACTACACGGCACAGAGAATTCTTATTTTGTATAAAGCTTACTTTTATCCAGTAGAATAGAATGGTTAAAAAAAATCCCTATCGGTTTGATCACAAGGTACTTTTTTCAGGACTTTGAAAAAGTGCTGAGTCAGCACTTTTTAACACTGTAGGCAATGGGAAAAAGATTAAAAAATCTTCTTCTCCAGATCCAGCAGGCAGAATCTTTTGATATTTGGTATGCAACATTGTAGGGTGGATCTGATTCAAGTTTGTTCAAATCGGCTCCCTGGGTTCATATTTGGGCTTAGTATAGGAGCCCGATTTCGAACTTAGTGCATTTCAGGCAAATTTCTTAAAAAATCTTCTTCTCCAGATCCAGCAGGCAGAATCTTTTGATATTTGGTATGCAACATTGTGGGCTGGATCTGATTCAAGTTTGTTCAAATTGGCCCCTTGGATTCATATTTGGGCTCACTATAGAAGCCCGAATTCAAACTTAGTGCATTTCAGGCAAATTTCTTCAAAAATCTTCTTCTCCAGATCCAGCATGCAAAATCTTTTGATATTTGGTATGCAACATTGTGGGGTGGATCTGATTCAAGTTTGTTCAAATCGGCTCCCTGGGTGTATATTTGGGCTCCGTATAGAAGCTCGAATTCGAACTTAGTGCATTTCAGGCAAATTTCTTCAAAAATCTTCTTCTCCAGATCCAGCAGGCAGAATCTTATGATATTTGGTTTGCAACATTGTGGGGTGGATCTGATTCAAATTTGTTCAAATCGGCCCCCTGGATTAATATTTGGCTCACTATAGAAGCCCGAATTCGAACATAGTGCATTTCAGGCAAATTTCTTAAAAAATCTTCTTCTCCAGATTCAGCAGGCAGAATCTTTTGATATTTGGTGTGCAACATTGTGGAGGGGATCTGATTCAAGTTTGTTCAAATCGGCTCCATAGGTTCATATTTGGGCTCACTATAGAAGCTTGAATTCGAACTTAGTGCATTTCAGGCAAATTTCTTTGAAAATCTTCTTCTCAAGATCCAGCAGGCAGAATCTTTTGACATTGGGTATGCACCATGCTTAGGGGGGTGAGATTCAAGTTTGTTCAAGCCAAGTCTCTAGGTCCATATTTGGACTCACTGTAGGAGCTTGAATTATAACTTAGTTCAAAATGAGGAATTTTCTTTAAAAATCTTCTTCAGATCCAGCAGTCGGAATGTTTTGATATTTGGTGTGCAGCATCCTTAGGGGGGTGAGGTTCAAGTTTGTTAAAGCCAAGTCCCTGTGGGAGCCCGAATTATAACTTAGTCCAATATGAGGAATATTCTTTAAAAATCTTCTTTTGTTTTTTTAGATCCACTGGTCAGAATCTTTGGATATTTGGTATAAGCTTTTCTTAGGAGGAGCAGATGCAACTTTTTGAAATCAGTTCTCTTGGTTGATATTTAGGCTACCATGTCAGGTGAGCGCCCTCAGGCCCCTTGGGGCCTCTTGTTTATTTATATTACTTATTGTTTGTTAAAGTGCACAACAATATTATTGTTCCATGAAATATGGGGTTTTATTTTTACTTTTTCTCGCCCAACATTATGTCCCAAAACTGTATTAATAATTTAAGATTTGATATGTTTATGTTACAGAATTGTTAGTTAAATTAATTATCATGAAGTCTCGGTGGTGTCCAGAATGGGATCACAACTCGCCGGCAAAGCCGGCTCGTTGAGATCCCATTCTGGACATCACCGAGAATCTGATACAAATCACAGGACATGCACATTATCATAATAATCTGTATGTATTCATCTGTTAGTTTCTCATATCTTTGTCTTTTTAATTATTTTATGGTCTCACTCTTCATCATCAGTCAGAAGATAGATTTCATGGACTCACACAGTTCGTCCTGACAGCACAGCGTTTCTATGGGCACCTTGAGCTCAGATAATTCACACAATTATACATGTATACACATTATTCCCGTAACCAACTTTGTACATACCTGTATATATAATTCTCTACAATCTCTCCTCTTCTGCGGTGCAACACTTTTCACATAATAAGATGTCTCTCCCTTCAACAACTCCCTCTGTCATGCCCAGTCCCTCTCAATGTCCACCTATTTAACCCTTTACCTTACGTAACGGCCAAAACCGGCCAGCGCTATTCTCAAAAATCGCCTATTAATTTTCATTATTTTTTTCATTTTTTGTCTCAAAAACATAGGTGATGACCCCTCGTTGAAACGAGCTCGTTCCAACGAGGGGTTATAACCTATGTTTTTGAGACAAAAAATGAAAAAAATTAGTTATTCAAGAATTATTTTTGCAAGTGTCGTCTGCTTTTCATGTTAGGTAAAGGGTTAATATGTCCTCCCTTCCATGTCAGCCGTCAACACACAAAGATTTTACGTCATTCCTCACCTTGACATCTCCCAAAAACATGGACACAGAAATGGAATCCACCAAAGTATGGAATGAAAAACACGGTACATAACTTTAAAAAGTGGGACAAAAATCACAATGCTGCATTCATCCACATGAAAGTAGAAAATACTGATTACTCAACAACCAAAATGGTATTCAGTTATGCATATTTCCAACGGTTAATCGATTAGTCGATTATTCATGGCACCCCTACATTGTACAGAGTATAAACCTGAAAGAAAGGCCGATTGTGCATTGACGAAGCTTAACATTTCAACCATTTCGAACCTTGGTATAAACTTTATAGAAGAGTATGCGACATGAATATTTTTGCTGTTATGACAGAGTTTATGAGGTTTTAATACCCTTAAACTGGTGTCATGTAGCAGAGAGAAATTTTCTTCTTAGATCCTTGCAGTACTTCAAAATGTGCTGTAAGTTTGCATAAAGAATACAATTTTTGTGGGAATACAAAAAATAATTTTTATGGTGTGCAGTAGACATTTAAAAAAAACCAAGCTTGTCATTTTAACCCTTTGTCTAACATGAAAAGTAGACGACACTTTCAAACAAAATTCTTGAATAACTAATTTTTTTCATTTTTGTCTCCAAAATATAGGTTATGACCCCACATTGGAATGAGCTTGTTCCAAAGAGGGGTCATAACCTATGATTTTGAGACAAAAAAAATGAAAATTAATTGACGATTTTTGAGAATAGCACTGGTCAGTTTTGACCGTTACGTTAGGTAAAGGGTTAACCAACTTTTAGCATGCTTGTTTGAATCTTTAGGGCCTGGAGAATTTGATTTGGCATTCAGAATATGGCACTTATAAAACATGTAGCTTACCTGCTGATTTAAAGAATGATTAATGTGAATTCTCCCGCGTGGAAATCCTGGGAAGTGAGGAGTGCTTGTTTACTGTCACAAACAATCAGTTTTACTGGTAAAATAGGACCCAGTCACCAATGCTTGGGGTGGAAGGGCTCTAAAGTGGGCAAAATGGGTATGAACAATTGAATAAAGTTGACTTTATCTCCATGTTGGAGTCACAGTTAACCCTTGTGCAGAAATATGTGACCTTAATTCTTTCAACACAGGAGGCCGCTTCACCGGTCCAGGAATACGATACGTCATCATTTCATTAAGTAGGATGGTTAATAAGTGAACGAGTGTAGTAGAACAATTAATATTTTCAACGTGCAGCCTTCAGGCTGCACTTTGAAAATATTAATTGCTCTACCCCCAAATAATGGATATGGACTCTTCCAATTCTGTCATTTAACTGGCATGGAAGAATCCACCAGTGTTGAAAGGGTTAAACACCAGTAAATAAATAATCTGAATTCTAAGTGCATTGATAAAGCTTAACATTTCAACCATTTTGAACCTTCATATAAACTTTTAAGATGAGTATGTCACTTGAAAAAAGGGAGCATGGTGGCTCGGTGGTTACAGCATTGGACTTCAAACTGAAAGGAAGATGGTTTGATCCCTACCAGGGGTAACTGCATCGTGTCCTTCGGAAAGGCACTTAATCCTGATTGCCCATGTGGGGGCACGGTGGTGCTATCTACTAAGACATACTGTATGTCGATGGTGCACTTGTCTTCAACCAATGCTATCTCTGCTTGTGTGGAGTTAGTATGTCAGGGAGTTAGACAGTTGGCCACCACTGCTCGATGCTTCAATCTGGGTACTTTGATTTCCTCCACTCCTACAACTGTCTGGCACGATATGACCCTGGATGGCAAAAGTGTCATTAAACCCCAATAAACAACTTAAACGAGGGCTATGCAAAGTATGGGCCACTGCCTCTAATCTGTAGACATGTGCAAAGTAGCTTTAAAGGTGTTGTGGGACAGAAAAATTTTCTATGTCGAAAGAGTGAAAATGGGCCATAACTCTGAGAAAAATTATTGTGCGGATCAGGTTTCTTGTGCATGTCCATTCCACATGCAGGTCTATCAGCATACCAAAGGAGAGCCAAATCCGACTGATGGCTTTGAAATTACAATCCAAAATATTTGTATGGACTGACAGACAGAGGTCTTCACTAGATTGTGGATATTCTTTTGCAAATCGCATACCAAGAATAAATTAAATCCAACATGCATTGAATGCATTACAGAGGTTGAGAAAAATGTTCTTAGTCGAAAGAGTGAAAAAGGACCATAACACTGGGAGAAATTATTGGATCCGTTCCTTGTGCATATCCATTCCCCCATGCTGATCTATCAGCATACCAAAGGAGATCCAAATCCAACCAATGGTTTCGAAATTACAATCCAAAATGTTTGTACGGACAGATGGCCAGACAGACTGACAGAGAATAAATTCTGCACCGTCGGATGAACAGACAGAAAAGTTCCAAAACTGGTCGGAGTGAACCCAAATCAAAACTTGATCTCGTGGAAATGAACACACATACCAAATTTGGTTTTGATTTGATGACACATACTGAAACCTGAAAAATTGAAATTTTCTAAGTCGAAAAAAGACTCGTAACTCTAGAAAAATAACAGGACAGACTCCGTCGCAGTCACTGTCAGGTTTCGTGGATTTTGTGTTGTTTTGGGTTTGTATTTTTATGAAACCTCCGACCAGATGTAGTATTGTGTGTCCCGTGGGAATTTAGAGAATTGTAGGAGGAAAAAATACATATATTTTTATACTGTACCAATGACCCAGACTTAGCTGGTGCTAACTCCAACAAAACCAGGGCCAAACACAAATTTTGCCCCCCAATCCCCAAAATTTGCATCCAAAACAAAAAGAAATCATGTCCTAAAGGACCTCCATACTACGCCTCTACTGCGCATGCGCAGTGACGCAGTCGTCCCGAAATTGGCACCAAATATCATTCTCTGTTTGGCCCTTCATCAGTCAACATCTCACTGATCTTTGTGCTTGTAAATCTCAGTTTAAAGGATGCCAGACACGTAATTTTTGGAGAAAATGTGATTCTAAGGAGGATAGAAGGAGGAGAGGAAAAAGAAGTGGCAAAAAATAATCAGGGCTGTACTTAAAAATTTTTTGATGAAATTATGTTAAGTTGCCTATTTTCGAGGCATGGGCATCTTGTTGTCATTCTTGCTAATTGTTGCACTGCTTATTCAGTGTTTCCTCTCCCCTAGCCTTCTAAAGTCCCCCCTGGCAATTCTCCCATGCTTTTTGGCATATTTTTGAGAAATTTCATTTCTAAAATTTCCTGGGAGAGTTGCTTGGTTACAGAATGTTTTCTGTTATTTTCCCCATAGTTACGTTTTCACCCATGGGTGTATAACGTTTGTGTTCTGCATCTTCCACCTGATGTTCTACAGATTCTCCCCTGGGAGTCTCTGTTTTGCATCAGATAGAGTGTAATTGATGACTGATTCCGGGCCAGTTTTTTCAGTGCCTGGAGTCATGTTTTCTAGTGTGTTTACACTGTTTGTTTTCATTGGCAACAGCCTTTTTTGTGGGGGGCTGTTTGCCTTTGTGGTAGTTTATCTCATTATAAGATACATTTGTATTATCCGAAAGTGTCTCATTAATTATTTTATATAAATTTAAAATTTTTGACCACACTTTGCCATCGTATCCATTGGGGCTCAACGTTACTTTTCAGCAACTTGGGCTTCTCTGAAAAAATATTTTTTCAAAATTATTTTGTTTTGCAATTGTTTTTTCATTTATTAATGGATCATGTTATTATGTATCTTTGTGTCAGGGGTTTTTGCGAGTAACTAGGACTTATTGTTGTTCTTTCACAATGAAGGGACGTTGTTCAAATTGTAATAGGAAGAAATCTTCCTCTGACTTTCATGATCATTGTATTAATTGTAGTCAGTGTTCTCGCATTAATCCCTGTCCTATATGTGAACATTGGGATGAGAAACATTGGAAACGTGTGTCACGATATGTTGTTTCTGGAGAAAGAGCGATGACGGCTCTTTCTCCACAAGGTCACTCTACTCTCTCAGTTTCTATTTCAGAGGAACCAGAACAGGGTGATGTTTCCATGTTATCTTCTTCAAGTGTGCGTCCGCCGTCACAAATGAATTCAGAGCTAGCGGCAAAAGTGCTCATGGAGATTAGACAAATGTCGTCCGCTAGCTCGCCCGGTGTAGCGTCCATTCACCGAATGGTTCGGCAGCCGGGTTCGTCCGATGCGGTCCAAGAGGAAATTTTGGGTGATGCGAGCACTATAAACATAATAGATGCACACCCAGTGACGGCGGATAGTAAGCGAGAACGGAGGAAGCCTTTTAGTCCGGTTCCTAGCTCGTCCAGGTCCAGCCGGGCCGCGAGCGAGAGAGGTCCCTCTCTCGTACAACAACATCTGGGACCAGATGTTGTGGTACAAAATGTGTCTTTAGCGGAGCATACGTCCGTCGCTCGGGACGCTCTGTTGTATAAGCAGTCCGCAGAGACTGTTAAGGCTTCCTCTTCTCGTCAGCGCACACGACCGCACCTTGGCTGCATGACCGCCGATATATTACCAGCTTCGCCGATGAAGGATTCTTCGGCGACCAGGTCACACCATCCGGCAGCCAGGGATTCGAGACCGATGGACTCCGGACGTTCGCATAGGAAAAGTATGCGGGAGCCATCTGATGCAGAGCTGCCCTCGGCGAAGCAGCGAAAGACTGCGCCTCCGCAGGTCTCAACGCCGGACATTCTTGTGCAGATAGCACAGCTTATCGCAGCATCCCAGCAGCCGACAGAAACGGTGTCGGATCGAGAATTATCCGACGACGCTGGGTCGGTACGCTCCGCCGAAGCATCGGGGGCGGACGACCGGGAACATCGTGAGGTCCGGCCGGATGGTGAAAGGGATACGGATCCCTTTCGGAACAACATAAAGCTGCCGTGGACTTCATCCGGCACTTTCTTCCTCAAGTTGTTCCGTCGGGCCAGACTGCTGCGCTTCCGGACAAGAGAATTATAGCGTCATTGGACTCTGAATTTTTTGAGCGGTTCAGGGACATCGCTCCCGAGTTTCCGTCGCAGTCCAATAATGTTGCTAGAACATTTGAATTATTGAACGACGCTATATTTAAACTTGCTTCCAGGACGGGGAAAGCAGGTTTCTTGTCCGCTAATACTCTCAACCTGCCTTTCATTAATGCAAGGAATAAATTCGATACGGCAGGACAGGGTATACCGAGAGTTCCTCTGCGTAGGGACGACGAGGCGGAAGACTTAGAGCTATCATTACCGTCGTCAGCTTCTATTCCAACCGCAGTGTTGGAAACAGCTATTGCGTCTAACAGAGCCAATTTAGATGCCTTATCTTACGCAGATCACCTTACTAAGGCGTTATCACTGCGCCTTCAAGGGGAAGAGTTTCAGGATATACAATCCTCTTTAAGACTTCTTTCAAGGGCAGTAGCTTATTCCACGTGTAACTCCGCCCTTTCAGTGGCAAATCTGGAGTTGGTTAGACGTGACGCAGCCCTAGCTACATCCACACTAGTGGATTCTAAGGTGAAGAACTCTCTTAGAGTCGCTTCGGTCTCAGGAGAACTTCTCTTTGACGGCAAGCTTTCCGCTATTTATGATAAAATTAAAAAGAAAGCTAATGATTCTCTGTTGTTCAGATCGGCTCCTAAAAAGTCGGATACAGCAGACACGAATAAGACAGGCACTTCTGGGTCTAATGCACCCAAGAGAGGTTCCTATAGAGGTTCCGGTGCGTCCTCTTGGTCTTATTCGAGAGACCGTCAGGATAGCGACTCTCGTTCGGGACGTCCTTCAGGCCGGGACAATCGGTCGGACGCCCCGAGGTCGACGAGGCGAGGTGCGGGTCGTGGAAGACGTGGTTTCTCCTACCGCAGGCCTCGCAGGTCCAGGAGGTGATGGCTTAAACCTCTATCGCGTTCCGGTTGGCGGAAGGTTGTCGAGTTTTTCACAAGAGTGGGCGTCGATTACGGACGACCCTTGGGTGAGAGGAGTGACTTCGGAAGGTCTAAAGATATCCTTCAAACGAAAGCCTCCATTAACTCGAAGTCCAAAGTGGACTCATCTTCCGTCAAATCCACAGAAAAGAGACGCTCTGTTATCAGAGGTGCAGTCTCTTTTAATGAAGAACGCGGTAGAGGTCGTAGAAAACCAGGAATCTCGGGGATTCTACAGCCATCTGTTTCTGGTTCCGAAACCAGACGGCTCGTTCCGTCCAGTCATAGATTTGAGCTGGATAAACAAGCTGATCGTTGCTCCGAAGTTTTATATGGAGACGATTCGATCGGTCAGAGCGAGTATTCGGGTGAACGATTATGCTACGAGCATAGATCTCAAAGATGCGTACTTTCACGTCATGGTACATCCGACATTCCGAAAGTATCTACGCTTTGCAGTCCTGGGAGTGGTGTATCAATTCCGGGCGATGTGTTTCGGATTGAATCTAGCACCCTGGGCTTTCACTCGGGTAATGAACTCGGTAATGATCTACTTCCGAGCTCATTCGTCTGCGGTAACGTCGGCCTACCTGGACGACATTCTTCAGAGGTACGGCAACGAGTTAACGCTTCAGAACGATGTTCAGAATCTTCTTCTATTGCTCCGACGTCTCGGTTTTATAGTAAACGAGGAGAAGTCGGATCTGGTGCCGTCCAAGTCATTCACTCATCTGGGAATGAGCTTCGAGACGCACAACAATCTCGTTCGTCTGCCGTTAACCAGAGCGAAATTAGTCAGTTGTTACGCTCGCTATTGTCTGCACGCAGACAAAGTCACGGCGAGAGAATTTATGAGACTGATAGGTCTGTGCGGAGCCACCGCGGATCTCATTCCGATGGGGCGGCTACGCACACGTCCTCTTCAAATTTTCCTGACTCAGAATTGGAGTGTGAAAATTCATTCGCTCGATGTAGACGTTCTCTTGTCAGATCAAGTGAAACAAGATATACAGACTTGGGCAAACATTCAGTGGTTAACTCAAGGAGTTCCGCTGCAGTTGCCGGATCCGAGTTTTACCGTTATGACGGATGCCAGTCAAACAGGTTGGGGTGCATCATTAATCCCAACGGATTCGAGATGCCAGGGTCTTTGGGATCCGCAATTCCTGTGCAAGCACATAAACATCAAGGAAATGATGTCAATTTGGCTTGCATTACGTCACTGGATGGACATTATTCACGATGCTCATGTCCAAATCCTATCCGACAATACGACAGTAGTGGCGTATATACGGAATCAGGGAGGCACTCATTCAGTTCCGTTGTACAATCTAACGGAAAGAATCCTTCTGTTTGCGTTAGAACATCACGTTCTTCTTTCGGTCCGTCACATACCGGGTCGTCTGAATGTGCTAGCAGACTCCCTTTCACGAAAGGGTCGCTTGTTGCCGTCGGAGTGGACTCTCAACAAACAAGTATTCAATCAGATTTGCTACCAATGGGAACGGCCAATGATAGACTTATTTGCGACACATCTCAACAATCAGTTGCAGACGTATGTGTCTCCGTGTCCGGATCCAAGAGCATTTGCAGTAGACGCTCTGTCGATCCCTTGGGACGGAATGATAGGATATGCGTATCCTCCAGCGCCGTTAATTCAACAAGTATTGCTAAAGATAAAACAATCTCAATGCAAGATTCTGTTGGTAGCATCTCTGTCGCCACAGAGACCGTGGATAAATCTACTCAGGTGTCTGTTGTGGGACCTACCGCGGAAGCTTCCTCCACGAGAGGATCTTCTTTCGCAGGGGAAATCGCGCCAACTCCATCACAACCCGCAAGGTCTCAACCTTCACGTTTTTCCGTTGTGCGGTCCTTCTTGCATGGCAAGCACTTTACAGGACGAGCAGTGGACGCGATTTCTAACTGTAGGAGGACCTCCTCTTCGCTAAACTATGCGGCTAAGTGGAAGGTTTTTCGTCGTTGGTGTAGGGATCATTCTGTAGATATATTTGATCCCTCTATACCAGACATTGCAAACTTTCTAGTATACTTGTTTGACGAAATCAAACTGCAGCCTGTTACTATAAAGGGTTATTGATCTATGTTATCTGATACCTATGCACATCATGATAGTTTACAAATTGGATCTAATGTCTCTTTATCGAAGTTGGTTAGAAACTTTTCGATAAATAGACCCAGAACTCTTAGATTAATTCCTAAGTGGAATTTAGCTTGGGTTCTCCTTAAATTGAAGGAAAAGCCATTTGAACCTCTTGGGACAGTAGATTTCAAATTCTTATCTTATAAGACAGCTTTTCTCTTAGCTTTCTCTTCTGCCAGAAGAGTCAGTGAGCTTCATGCACTATCGGTGGATGATTCTCATTATCGTAGTGTTGGGAACACTATCACCTTCACTACTAATGTGGGTTTTTTAGCTAAGAATCAGGCTCCTAATAAATATTCGGAACCTATTGTTATTAAGGCTCTTCCGTCTTCAGACGGGCGTCGGCCTTTACTCTGTCCTGTTAGAGCACTACGTATCTATAAACAGAGATCTCAGTTTATCAGAAAGGGACGGAAACGTTTCTTTCTGTCTTTGATGCCTAATAGAAAGGACATTTCAGTCCATTCTACTGCTAGATGGATTCAGTTAACTATCCGTACTGCTTATGAAGATTTATCTTCTTCTCGGCAGTCTGTGCTTAAGATTTCTGCTTATGCTAATAGTGTTGCTATTACAGATTTAATGAAGGCTGCTTATTGGTCTCAGCCATCCACATTTACGAATTTTTATCTCAGAAATATTGAGTCCATTTCTGGAGACCTGCATTGTTTAGGTCCGTTATCTGTTGCTCAGAATGTCGTCCACTAAACAGTTGCAACTATAGTTATGCAGGCTTTCTGTTCCGGCAGTGACTCCGTCCGGCTGCCCTCTTCGCTCTGGGTTATTTGACCCAGGGCAAGGGGAAGGAGGGGGGGGGGGGGGGCGGGTGTTCCCTTAGGTCACCTGCTTTATAGTGAAAAGCAAGGGAATGCCTCCTCCAAGTCAGTATTTCTGAGTCGCTTCCGGGATGGTTTTAAAGTGTAATATTAATGTTTAAATTCATTCATGTCTTATTTTTAAAGTGTAGCTCGGTGTGAAGCATTTGTATATGTCAAGTGTCAAACGGGCTTTAATATACAATACTCGGACACTTTTAAATGATTATAAAGAGTCTCAATTCTCTGGACTACTTTATTTATTGGCTTGCTTTAAAAATAATTAGTATAAGGGTTATACTGGATGTTAATAGAGAACATGAATGTTATTGTGCTCAATTATTAAGGGTAGTGTATCTTTCTAATTTAATATTAAATAAGAAAGATACATGTAAAGCCTAATACTCTTTTTCTCCTTAAGGGGTTACCTCTTTACTATATAGTTGAGCTTATTGGATTTTCCTCTATGTCCTAGGCCCTCCAGCCTGTTTACTATTCAGCTAAGTCTGGGTCATTGGTACAGTATAAAAATGTTAAAAAATTTATAGTAATTTATATATTTTTTATACTTACCAATGACCCAGACGGGGATGGCCCTCCCTGGAGTTGGGAACTCTTGCCTCCCCGCTGAGTACATAGCGCTGACCAGGCACTGCCAGTAAGAATGATATTTGGCGCCAATTTCGGGACGACTGCGTCACTGCGCATGCGCAGTAGAGGCGTAGTATGGAGGTCCTTTAGGACATGATTTCTTTTTGTTTTGGATGCAAATTTTGGGGATTGGGGGGCAAAATTTGTGTTTGGCCCTGGTTTTGTTGGAGTTAGCACCAGCTAAGTCTGGGTCATTGGTAAGTATAAAAAATATATAAATTACTATAAATTTTTTAACTTTCCACTTCAATTATTCAGCATTTTAGCGACCAAAATGCCCCCCAGAGGCCACCAGAGAGCACATAAAAATCAAAATTTTCCTGGATCCCCCTCTATACGCACGTGTCTTTGGTGCATGCGGCAGATGCCTTTGGCGTCTCAGTTTCACTTTCTTTAAACTGCCGGACCCACAAATTTTCCTCAAGCGTAAACCCTGAAGACCTGTAACTTACTTGGTGGTTTGAAAAATGGTTAACCCCCTCAACACTGATGTAAAAATATCACAATCTTAGGCCTAAAAAAAGTTAAAAATCTGTTTCTCAGGCCTTCCTGCATGGTCCTTTTGGCTGCCACATGCTTTCTTTTATAACCAATGCAAACTTAAAAAAAAAATCAAAATTAAACGGTTTATGTTAATTGAATATTTTTCACTGCCAAAGTGGCTGTTCAATTGACAGGGTTCCACTGTATATGAAATGTAACTTTGAATCCTATGAGCCTGGAGAATTTACTCACTTTCAGAACATGGCACTTTTTAAAATATTCCTCACCTGGTGCTTTGAAGAATGGCTAATCTAAATGATTTATTTATTGGGGTTTAATGACACTTTTGACAGCCAGGGTCACCTTGTGACAGAATGAACCTTGGTATAAACCTTTTTATGAGTATGTGACTTGAATAAAGATTATATTATTTTTGCTGTTATGACAAAGTTTATGAGTTTCTAATACTCTTAAACTGATGTCATGTAGCAGAGAGAAATCTTCTTCTTTGATCCTTGCAGCACTTCTAAATGTGTTGTAAGTTTGCACAGAAAATACAATTTTTGTGGTAATTAACATAAAATATACTTTTTGTGGTAAGCAATAGAAGAGCATGAGATTTTTGTCATTTAAACGAACATTTGTCAAACATGTTTGAATCCTAATAGGCATTTAATTTATTCACTTTCAAGACACTTATAAGACCTGTAACTTACTTGGTGGTTTGAAAAATGGTTAACCCCCCTCAACATTGATGTAAAAATATCACAATCTTAGACGTAAAAAAAGTTAAAAATCTGTTTCTCAGGCCCTCCTGCATGGTCGTTTTGGCTGCCACATGCTCTTTTTTTATAACCAATGCAAACTTAAAAAAAAATAAAAGTCAAATGGTTTATGTCTGATATTTTACCCAAGTTAATAAAATTGATAATTTGTCTCTTCAATCCAACATGGATTTGCAATGCTTTAGCATTTCAAAGCTTTCTTGCACTCAAGGGATGAAATACACCACCACCCATTGTGTCGATTATGAGGCCTAAAACATAAAATAAACCAAGAACGTGAACTTTTGATAGCAAAGGAATAATTCCAAAAATAAAATTAACAAAATTTTAAATGCAATTCTACAAAAAATGTCCCGAAAAACAGAAGATCTACTTTGTTGGGCCATAAGTAGTCGTTTTTCACAATATGCAACTAAGAATTGAACCAATTGAATCTTGTTTGACAGAGCTCAATGAGTTGAATTGGTTAAATTTCTAGTTGCATTATGGGAAAGTTTGAAGCATGAAATTCAGATATTTTGGCAACATTGTACTAGAGGTGTCACGATTATTGCAATAATTGATAATCGTTTGGCAATAATCGATGATTATCTATTAATCTTACTTTTTCTTGTTGATCTAAACATTTCTTTAAAACTGCTCAATATAGACCCCTAGTTTGGTACAGTGGTACGGATGAGCAATCTTTCATGATTGCTACCTGCCTGTGTATAAGATGTGCCTTTATGTCTCCGACATGAAGTTAAAAAAGTTGGTGACACTTATCAGTAAGAAGAATAAGAGTTTACAACCTTTTAGTTTTCACTGGGAAGAATTAAAGAGAACGAAGTTACTGAGGAAATGGGGGTTGTTGTGTCGCAGTTATTAGTGTTTGTATAATTTGATAATTTATTTTCTTATTTTGTTCAAATGAACAGATGAGACTTAGAAATTTAGAATCAATAAATCACTAAAATACTTTTGTGGAATTAATTGAGTTCTATTGTTTCTGTAACATCCAAAATAAACTTGGAAGTGAAAGAACAGCATGGTCTGTCAGCCATTATCCTTTTTCAAATGTAATGTCAAAAATATTCATATCACTCCTTCATTACCTTTCGTCATGAATAGTAGTAGTCAAGGTATATCTTTATTTAAGTGACATGTGCATGACTGACAATAAAATACATTATCTACATCAAATGTACAAAAGCATCCAGCCATTCAGGCTTACATGTCACCTCAGATAAAAATGAGTACCAAAAGTGCATGCTCGTTAACTTGCTGGCTTACCCAAATATTAATTGTCTGAACAAACTCTCCCATAACTTCAGCCAAGCCTGTTTATGAATATTATTATTTGTACTGTTGGTTGATGAAAACTGAAGCATTTCGTGACACTACTTTAATTTTCTTGCATCACTTCATTGGAAATCAGATAGACACAACCTGTCAATTTTCGCGAGTGATAAACTGGGTAATGAATTATTTTACTTCATCAGTAGTATGACTTGGGAATTGTGCAGTGTTGAATAACATGAAGGAGACACTATTGAAACGATGAGCAGACTTACCATACAGTTCCACAGAGTCAATATTGTATTCATCTGTTTGTTTCTCACATCCTTGTCTTTTAACCCTTTACCTAACATGCAAAGCAGACGACACTTGCAAAAAAAATGTTTCAATAACTAAATTTGTCTCAAAAACATAGGTTATGACCACTCATTGGAACGAGCTCGTTTCCATTGAGGGGTCATAACCTATGTTTTTGAGACAAAAATGAAAAAATAATGAAAATTAATTGGCGATTTTTAGCTCACCTGAAATTTACCATACAGTTCCACACGGTCAATATTTTATCTAACAATCATATAGATTTTAGCCTGAAAACCATGAGAAACGGTCTGTATCACATGATGTGTTTCAATTCCGTATCATATAGATGACTTATTCTGATTCCGTATCATATAGACAACTCATTTCCGGGACTGCAATGGGCTATCATAACAGGCGTATGAATGCATTCTGTATGCGTATCAGTGATCGACTCAATTGATCGCTAACAAAACCAAACACAATTCCTTATAATTAGCGACAGAACTATTAATAGCACATGATCCCCCCACCTCCACAATAAATAGAAACTGCACAATTAAATATTGCACACTTATTTATTTATATTACTTATTGTTTGTTAAAGTGCACAACAATATTGTTCCATAAAATATGGGGTTTTTTTTTTACTTTTTCTCTCCCAACATTATGTCCCAAAACTGTATTAATAATTTAAGATTTGATATGTTTATGTTACAGAATTGTTAGATAAATTAATTATCATGAATTCTCGGTGGTGTCCAGAATGGGATCACAACTCGCCGGCAAAGCCGGCTCGTTGAGATCCCATTCTGGACATCACCGAGAATCTGATACAAATCACAGGACATGCACATTATCATAATAATCTGTATGTATCCATCTGTGAGTTTCTCATATCTTTGTCTTTTTAATTATTTTATGGTCTCACTCTTCATCATCAGTTAGAAGATAGATTTCATGGACTCACATAGTTCATCCTGACAGCACAGCGTTTTTATGGGTCCCTTGAGCTCAGATAATTCACACAATTATACATGTATACACATTATTCCCGTAACCAACTTTGTACATACCTGTATATATAATTCTCTACAATCTCTACTCTTCTGCGGTGCAACACTTTTCGCATAATAAGATGTCTCTCCCTTCAACAACTCCCTGTGTCATGCCCAGTCCCTCTCAATGTCCACCTATTTAACCCTTTACCTAACGTAACGACCAAAACTGGCCAGCGCTATTCTCAAAAATCGCCTATTAATTTTCATTATTTTTTTCATTTTTTGTCTCAAAAACATAGGTCATGACCCCTCGTTGGAACGAGCTCGTTCCAACAAGGGGTCATAACCTATGTTTTTGAGACAAAAAATGAAACAAATTAGTTATTCAAGAATTATTTTTGCAAGTGTCGTCTGCTTTTCATGTTAGATAAAGGGTTAATATGTCCTCCCTTCCATGTCGGCCGTTTACACACAAAGATTTTACGTCATTCCTCACCTTGACGTCTCCCAAAAACACGGACACAGAAATGGAATCCACCAAAGTATGGAATGAAAAACACGGTACATAACTTTAAAAAGTGGGACAAAAATCACAATGCTGCATTGATCCACATGAAAGTAGAAAATACTGATTACTCAACAACCAAAATGGTATTCAGTTATGCATATTTCCAACGGTTAATCGATTAGTCGATTATTCATGGCACCCCTACATTGTACAGAGTATAAACCTGAAAGTAAGGCCGATTGTGCATTGACGAAGCTTAACATTTCAACCATTTCGAACCTTGGTATAAACTTTATAGAAGAGTATGCGACATGAATATTTTTGCTGTTATGACAGAGTTTATGAGGTTTTAATACCCTTAAACTGCTGTCATGTAGCAGAGAGAAATTTTCTTCTTTGATCCTTGCAGTACTTTAAAATGTGCTGTAAGTTTGCATAAAGAATACAATTTTTGTGGTAATACAAAACATAATTTTTATGGTGTGCAGTAGACATTTAAAAAAAAAGCTTGTCATTTTAACCCTTTGCCTACCATGAAAAGCAGATGACAATTTCAAACAAAATTCTTGAATAACTAATTCTTTTCATTTTTTGTCTCAAAAACATAGGTTATAACCCCTCATTGAAACGAGCTCATTCCAACGAGGGGTCATAACCTATGTTTTTGAGACAAAAAATGAAAATATAATGAAAATTAATTGGCGATTTTTGAGAATAGCGCTGGTCAATTTCGACCGTTACATTGGGTAAAGGGTTAACCAACTTTTAACATGCTTGTTTGAATCTTTAGGGCCTGGAGAATTTGATTTGGCATTCAGAATATGGCACTTATAAAACATGTATCTTACCTGCTGATTTAAAGAATGATTAATCTGAATTCTCCCGTGTGGAAATCCTGGGAAGTGAGGAGTGCTTGTTTACTGTTACAAACAATCAGCTTTACTGGTAAAATAGGACCCAGTCACCAATGCTTGGGGTGGAAGGGCTCTAAAGTGGGCAAAATGGGTATGAACAATTGAATAAACTTGACTTTATCTCCATGTTGCAGTCACAATTAACCCTTGTGCAGAAATATGTGACCTTAATTCTTTCAACACAGGAGGCTGCTTCACCGGTCCAGGAATACGATACGTCATAATTTCATTAAGTAGGATGGTTAATAAGTGAACATGTGTGGTAGAACAATTAATATTTTCAACGTGCAGCCTTCAGGCTGCAAGTTAAAAAAATTAATTGCTCTATCCCCAAATAATTGATATGGACTCTTCCAATTTCTGTCAAGTAACTGGCATGGAAGATACCACCGGTGTTGAAAGGGTTAAACACTTGTAAATAAATAATCTGAATTCTAAGTGCATTGATAAAGCTTAACATTTCAACCATTTTGAACCTTCATATAAACTTTTTAGATGAGTATGTCACTTGAATAAACGGAGCATGGTGGCTCGGTGGTTATAGCATTGGACTTCAAACTAAAAGGAAGACGGTTTGATCCCCACCAGCAGTAACTGCATCGTGTCCTTGGGAAAGGCACTTAATCCTGATTGCCCATGTGGGGGCACGGTGGTGCTATGTACTAAGACATACTGCATGTTGATGGTGCACTTGTCTTCAACCAATGCTAACTCTGCTTATGTGGAGTTTGTTTGTCAGGGAGTCAGACTGTTGGCCGCCACTGCTCGATGCTTCAATCCAATTACACTGGCTTCCTCCACTCCTAAAACTGTCCAACACGATATGATCCTGGCTGGCAAAAGTGTCATTAAACCCCAATAAACAACTTAAGCAAGGTCTACGCAAAGTGTGGGCCACTGCCTCTAATCCATAGGCATGTGCAAAGTAGCTTTAAAGGTATTGTGGGACAGAAAAATTTTCTATGATGAAAGAGTGAAAATGGGCCATAACTCTGGGAAAAATTATTGTGCCGATCCTGTTCCTTGTGCATGTCCATTACACATGCAGGTCTATCAGCATACCAAAGGATATCCAAATCTGACTGATGGCTTTGAAATTACAATCAAAATTATTTGTATAGACAGATGGACTGACTGACAGAGGTCTTCACTAGATTGTGGATATTCTTTTGCAAATCGCATACCAAGAATAAATTAAATCCAACATGCATTGAATGCATTACAGAGGTTGAGAAAAATGTTCTTAGTCGAAAGAGTGAAAAATGGCCATAACACTGGGAGAAATTATTGGACCCGTTCCTTGTGCATATCCATTCCACCATGCTGGTCTATCAGCGTACCAAAGAAGATCGAAATCCAACCAATGGTTTCGAAATTACAATCCAAAATGTTTGTATGGACAGATGGCCAGACAGACTGACAGAGAATAAATTCTGCACAGTCGGATGAACAAGCAGAAAAGTTCCAAAACTGGTCGGAGCGAACCCAAATCAAAACTTGATTTCGTGGAAATAAACACACATACCAAATTTGGTTTTGATTTGATGACACATACTGAAACCTGAAAAATTGAAATTTTCTAAGTCAAAAAAAGACTCATAACTCTAGAAAAATAACAGGACAGACTCCGTCGCAGTCACTGTCAGGTTTCGTGGATTTTGTGTTGTTTTGGGTTTGTATTTTTATGAAACCTCCGACCAGATGTAGTATTGTGTGTCCTGTGGGAATTTAGAGAATTGTAGGAGGAAAAAATACATATTTTCCACTTCAATTATTCAGCATTTTAGCGACCAGAATGCCCCCAGAGGCCACCAGAGAGCACATAAAAATCAAAATTTTCCTGGATCCCCCTCTATACACACGTGTCTTTGGTGCGTGCAGCAGATGCCTTTGGCGTCTCAGTTTCACTTTCTTTAAACTGCCGGACCCACAAATTTTCCTCTAGCGTAAACCCTGAAGACCTGTAACTTACTTGGTGCTTTGAAAAATGGTTAACCCCCTCAACACTGATGTAAAAATATCACAATCTTAGGCCTAAAAAAAGTTAAAAATCTGTTTCTCAGGCCTTCCTGCATGGTCCTTTTGGCTGCCACATGCTTTCTTTTATAACCAATGCAAACTTAAAAAAAAAAATTAAAATTAAATGGTTTATGTTAATTGAATATTTTTCACTGCCAAAGTGGCTGTTCAATTGACAGGGTTCCACTGTATATGAAATGTAAGTTTGAATCCTATGAGCCTGGAGAATTTACTCACTTTCAGAACATGGCACTTTTTAAAATATTCCTCACCTGGTGCTTTGAAGAATGGCTAATCTAAATGATTTATTTATTGGGGTTTAACGACACTTTCGACAGCCAGGGTCACCTTGTGACAGAATGAACCTTGGTATAAACCTTTTTATGAGTATGTGACTTGAATAAAGATTATATTATTTTTGCTGTTATGACAAAGTTTATGAGTTTTTAATACTCTTAAACTGATGTCATGTAGCAGAGAGAAATCTTCTTCTTTGATCCTTGCAGCACTTCTAAATGTGTTGTAAGTTTGCACAGAAAATACAATTTTTGTGGTAATTAACATAAAATATACTTTTTGTGGTAAGCAATAGAAGAGCATGAGATTTTTGTCATTTTAACGAACATTTGTCAAACATGTTTGAATCCTAATAGGCATTTAATTCATTCACTTTCAAGACACTTATAAGACCTGTAACTTACTTGGTGGTTTGAAAAATGGTTAACCCCCCTCAACATTGATGTAAAAATATCACAATCTTAAACGTAAAAAAAGTTAAAAATCTGTTTCTCAGGCCCTCCTGCATGGTCGTTTTGGCTGCCACATGCTCTTTTTTATAACCAATGCAAACTTAAAAAAAAAAAAAAAGTTAAATGGTTTATGTCTGATATTTTACCCAAGTTAATGAAATTGATAATTTGTCTCTTCAATCCAACATGGATTTGCAATGCTTTAGCAATTCAAAGCTTTCTTGCACTCAAGGGATGAAATACACCACCACCCATTGTGTCGATTATGAGGCCTAAAACATAAAATAAACAAAGAACGTGAACTTTTGATAGCAAAGGAATAATTCCAAAAATAAAATTAACAAAATTTTAAATGCAATTCTACAAAAAATGTCCCGAAAAACAGAAGATCTACTTTTTTGGGCCGTAAGTAGTCGTTTTTCACAATATGCAACTAAGAATTTAACCAATTGAATCTTGTTTGACAGAGCTCAATGAGTTGAATTGGTTAAATTTCTAGTTGCATTATGGGAAAGTTTGAAGCATGAAATTCAGATATTTTGGCATCATTGTACTAGAGGTGTCACGATTATTGCAATAATTGATAATTGTTTTGCAATAATCGATGATTATCTATTAATCGTACTTTTTCTTGTTGATCTAAACATTTCTTTAAAACTGCTCAATATAGACCCCTAGTTTGGTACAGTGGTACGGATGAGCAATCTTTCATGATTGCTACCTGCCTGTGTATAAGATGTGCCTTTATGCCCCCGACATGAAGTTAAAAAAGTTGGTGACACTTATCGGTAAGAAGAATAAGAGTTTACAACCTTTTAGTTTTCACTGGGAAGAATTAAAGAGAATGAAGTTACTGAGGAAATGGGGGTTGTTGTTGTGTCGCGGTTATTAGTGTTTGTATAATTTGATAATTTATTTTCTTATTTTGTTCAAATGAACAGATGAGACTAAGAAATTTAGAATCAATAAATCACTAAAATACTTTTGTGGAATTAATTGAGTTCTATTCTGTAACATCCAAAATAAACTTGGAAGTGAAAGAACAGCATGGTCTGTCAGCCATTATCCTTTTTCAAGTGTAATGTCAAAAATATTCATATCACTCCTTCATTACCTTTCGTCGTGAATAGTAGTAGTCAAGGTATATCTTTATTTAAGTGACATGTGCATGACTGACAATAAAATACATTATCTACATCAAATATACAAAAGCATCCAGCCATTCAGACTTACATGTCACCTCAAATAAAAATGAGTACCAAAAGTGCATGCTCATTAACTTGCTGGCTTACCCAAATATTAATTGTCTGAACAAACTCTCCCATAACTTCAGCCAAGCCTGTTTATGAATGTTATTATGTGTACTGCTGGTTGATGAAAACTGAAGCATTTCGTGACACTACTTTAATTTACTTGCATCACTTCATTGGAAATCAGATCGAAACAACCTGTCCATTTTCGCGAGTGATAAACTGGGTAATGAATTATTTTACTTCATCAGTAGTATGACTTGGGAATTGTGCAGTGTTGAATAACATGAAGGAGGCACTATTGAAACGATGAGCAGACTTACCATACAGTTCCACAGAGTCAATATTGTATTCATCTGTTTGTTTCTCACATCCTTGTCTTTTAACCCTTTACCTAACATGCAAAGCAGACGACACTTGCAAAAAAAATGTTTCAATAACTAAATTTGTCTCAAAAACATAGGTTATGACCACTCATTGGAACGAGCTCGTTCCATTGAGGGGTCATAACCTATGTTTTTGAGACAAAAATGAAAAAATAATGAAAATTAATTGGCGATTTTTAGCTCACCTGAAATTTACCATACAGTTCCACACGGTCAATATTTTATCGAACAATCATATAGATTTTGGCCTGAAAACCATGAGAAACGGTACGTATCACATGATGTGTTTCAATTCCGTATCATATAGACGACTTATTCTGATTCCGTATCATATAGACAACTCATTTCCGGGACTGCAATGGGCTATCAACAGGCGTATGAATGCATTCTGTATGCGTATCAGTGATCGACTCAATTGATCACTAACAAAACCAAACACAATTTCTTATAATTAGCGACAGAACTATTAATAGCACATGATCCCCCCACCTCCACAATAAATAGAAACTGCACAATTAAATATTGCACACTTATTTATTTATATTACTTATTATTTGTTAAAGTGCACAACAATATTGTTCCATAAAATATGGGGTTTTTTTTTTACTTTTTCTCGCCCAACATTATGTCCCAAAACTGTATTAATAATTTAAGATTTGATATGTTTATGTTACAGAATTGTTAGATAAATTAATTATCATGAATTCTCGGTGGTGTCCAGAATGGGATCACAACTCGTCGGCAAAGCCGGCTCGTTGAGATACCATTCTGGACATCACCGAGAATCTGATACAAATCACAGGACATGCACATTATCATAATAATCTGTATGTATTCATCTGTGAGTTTCTCATATCTTTGTCTTTTTAATTATGTTATGGTCTCACTCTTCATCATCAGTTAGAAGATAGATTTCATGGACTCACACAGTTCGTCCTGACAGCACAGCGTTTTTATGGGCCCCTTGAGCTCAGATAATTCACACAATTATACATGTATACACATTATTCCCGTAACCAACTTTGTACATACCTGTATATATATAATTCTCTACAATCTCTACTCTTCTGCGGTGCAACACTTTTCGTATAATAAGATGTCTCTCCCTTCAACAACTCCCTGTGTCATGCCCAGTCCCTCTCAATGTCCACCTATTTAACCCTTTACCTAAGGTAACGGCCAAAACTGGCCAGCGCTATTCTCAAAAATCGCCTATTAATTTTCATTATTTTTTTTCATTTTTTGTCTCAAAAACATAGGTTATGACCCCTCATTGGAATGAGCTCGTTCCAACGAGGGGTCATACCTATGTTTTTGAGACAAAAAATGAAAAAAATTAGTTATTCAAGAATTATTTTTGCAAGTGTCGTCTGCTTTTCATGTTAGGTAAAGGGTTAATATGTCCTCCCTTCCATGTCGGCCGTCTACACACAAAGATTTTACGTCATTCCTCACCTTGACATCTCCCAAAAACACGGACACAGAAATGGAATCCACCAAAGTATGGAATGAAAAACACGGTACATAACTTTAAAAAGTGGGACAAAAATCACAATGCTGCATTCATCCACATGAAAGTAGAAAATACTGATTACTCAACAACCAAAATGGTATTCAGTTATGCATATTTCCAACGGTTGATCGATTCGTCGATTATTCATGGCACCCCTACATTGTACAGAGTATAAACCTGAAAGTAAGGCCGATTGTGCATTGACGAAGCTTAACATTTCAACCATTTCGAACCTTGGTATAAACTTTATAGAAGAGTATGCAACATGAATATTTTTGCTGTTATGACAGAGTTTATGAGGTTTTAATACCCTTAAACTGCTGTCATGTAGCAGAGAGAAATTTTCTTCTTAGATCCTTGCAGTACTTCAAAATGTGCTGTAAGTTTGCATAAAGAATACAATTTTTGTGGGAATACAAAAAATAATTTTTGTGGTGTGCAGTAGACATTTAAAAAAAACCAAGCTTGTCATTTTAACCCTTTGTCTAACATGAAAAGTAGACGACACTTTCAAACAAAATTCTTGAATAACTAATTTTTTTCATTTTTGTCTCCAAAATATAGGTTATGACCCCACATTGGAATGAGCTTGTTCCAAAGAGGGGTCATAATCTATGTTTTTGAGACAAAAAAATGAAAATTAATTGATGATTTTTGAGAATAGCGCTGGTCAGTTTTGACCGTTACGTTAGGTAAAGGGTTAACCAACTTTTAACATGCTTGTTTGAATCTTTAGGGCCTGGAGAATTTGATTTGGCATTCAGAATATGGCACTTATAAAACATGTAGCTTACCTGCTGATTTAAAGAATGATTAATGTGAATTCTCCCGCGTGGAAATCCTGGGAAGTGAGAAGTGCTTGTTTACTGTCACAAACAATCAGTTTTACTGGTAAAATAGGACCCAGTCACCAATGCTTGGGGTGGAAGGGCTCTAAAGTGGGCAAAATGGGTATGAACAATTGAATAAACTTGACTTTATCTCCATGTTGCAGTCACAATTAACCCTTGTGCAGAAATATGTGACCTTAATTCTTTCAACACAGGAGGCCGCTTCACCAGTCCAGGAATACGATACGTCATCATTTCATTAAGTAGGATGGTTAATAAGTGAACGAGTGTAGTAGAACAATTAATATTAATTGCTCTACCCCCAAATAATGGATATGGACTCTTCCAATTTCTGTCATTTAACTGGCATGGAAGAATCCACCAGTGTTGAAAGGGTTAAACACCAGTAAATAAATAATCTGAATTCTAAGTGCATTGATAAAGCTTAACATTTCAACCATTTTGAACCTTCATATAAACTTTTAAGATGAGTATGTCACTTGAATAAAGGGAGCATGGTGGCTCGGTGGTTACAGCATTGGACTTCAAACTGAAAGGAAGATGGTTTGATCCCTACCAGGGGTAACTGCATCATGTCCTTCGGAAAGGCACTTAATCCTGATTGCCCATGTGGGGGCACGGTGGTGCTATGTACTAAGACAAACTGTATGTCGATGGTGCACTTGTCTTCCACCAATGCTATCTCTGCTTGTGTGGAGTTAGTATGTCAGGGTGTTAGACAGTTGGCCACCACTCTCGATGCTTCAATCTGGGTACTTTGGTTTCCTCCACTCCTACAACTGTCTGACACGATATGACCCTGGATGGCAGAAGTGTCATTAAACCCCAATAAACAACTTAAACAAGGGCTATACAAAGTATGGGCCACTGCCTCTGATCTGTAGGCATGTGCAAAGTAGCTTTAAAGGTGTTGTGGGACAAAAAAATTTTCTATGTCGAAAAAGTGAAAATGGGCCATAACTCTGAGAAAAATTATTGTGCGGATCAGGTTCCTTGTGCATGTCCATTCCACATGCAGGTCTATCAGCATACCAAAGGAGAGCCAAATCCGACTGATGGCTTTGAAATTACAATCCAAAATATTTGTATGGACTGACAGACAGAGGTCTTCACTAGATTGTGGATATTCTTTTGCAAATCGCATACCAAGAATAAATTAAATCCAACATGCATTGAATGCATTACAGAGGTTGAGAAAAATGTTCTTAGTCGAAAGAGTGAAAAAGGGCCATAACACTGGGAGAAATTATTGGATCCGTTCCTTGTGCATATCCATTCCCCCATGCTGATCTATCAGCATACCAAAGGAGATCGAAATCCAACCAATGGTTTCGAAATTACAATCCAAAATGTTTGTACGGACAGATGGCCAGACAGACTGACAGAGAATAAATTCTGCACAGTCGGATGAACAGACAGAAAAGTTCCAAAACTGGGCGGAGTGAACCCAAATCAAAACTTGATCTCGTGGAAATAAACACACATACCAAATTTGGTTTTGATTTGATGACACATACTGAAACCTGAAAAATTGAAATTTTCTAAGTCGAAAGAAGACTCATAACTCTAGAAAAATAACAGGACAGACTCCGTCGCAGTCACTGTCAGGTTTCGGGGATTTTGTGTTGTTTTGGGTTTGTATTTTTATGAAACCTCCGACCAGATGTAGTATTGTGTGGCCCGTGGGAATTTAGAGAATTGTAGGAGGAAAAAATACATATTTTCCACTTCAATTATTCAGCATTTTAGCGACCAGAATGCCCCCAGAGGCCACCAGAGAGCACATAAAAATCAAAATTTTCCTGGATCCCCCTCTATACGCACGTGTCTTTGGTGCGTGCGGCAGATGCCTTTGGCGTCTCAGTTTCACTTTCTTTAAACTGCCGGACCCACAAATTTTCCTCTAGCGTAAACCCTGAAGACCTGTAACTTACTTGGTGCTTTGAAAAATGGTTAACCCCCTCAACACTGATGTAAAAATATCACAATCTTAGGCCTAAAAAAAGTTAAAAATCTGTTTCTCAGGCCTTCCTGCATGGTCCTTTTGGCTGCCACATGCTATCTTTTATAACCAATGCAAATTTAAAAAAAAAAAAAAAAAAAAATTATATGGTTTATGTTAATTGAATATTTTTCACTGCCAAAGTGGCTGTTCAATTGACAGGGTTCCACTGTATATGAAATGTAAGTTTGAATCCTATGAGCCTGGAGAATTTACTCACTTTCAGAACATGGCACTTTTTAAAATATTCCTCACCTGGTGCTTTGAAGAATGGCTAATCTAAATGATTTATTTATTGGGGTTTAATGACACTTTTGACAGCCAGGGTCACCTTGTGACAGAATGAACCTTGGTATAAACCTTTTTATGAGTATGTGACTTGAATAAAGATTATATTATTTTTGCTGTTATGACAAAGTTTATGAGTTTCTAATACTCTTAAACTGATGTCATGTAGCAGAGAGAAATCTTCTTCTTTGATCCTTGCAGCACTTCTAAATGTGTTGTAAGTTTGCACAGAAAATACAATTTTTGTGGTAATTAACATAAAATATACTTTTTGTGGTAAGCAATAGAAGAGCATGAGATTTTTGTCATTTTAACAAACATTTGTCAAACATGTTTGAATCCTAATAGGCTTTTAATTTATTCATTTTCAAGACACTTATAAGACCTGTAACTTACTTGGTGGTTTGAAAAATGGTTAACCCCCTCAACATTGATGTAAAAATATCACAATCTTAGACGTAAAAAAAGTTAAAAATCTGTTTCTCAGGCCCTCCTGCATGGTCGTTTTGGCTGCCACATGCTCTTTTTTATAACCAATGCAAACTTAAAAAAAAATAAAAGTTAAATGGTTTATGTCTGATATTTTACCCAAGTTAATAAAATTGATAATTTGTCCCTTCAATGCAACATGGATTTGCAATGCTTTAGCATTTCAAGGCTTTCTTGCACTCAAGGGATGAAATACACCACCACCCATTGTGTCGATTATGAGGCCTAAAACATAAAATAAACCAAGAACGTGAACTTTTGATAGCAAAGGAATAATTCCAAAAATAAAATTAAAAAAATTTTAAATGCAATTTTACAAAAATTGTCCCGAAAAACAGAAGATCTACTTTGTTGGGCCATAAGAAGTCATTTTTCACAATATGCAACTAAGAATTTAACCAATTCAATCTTGTTTGACAGAGCTCAATGAGTTGAATTGGTTAAATTTCTAGTTGCATTATGGGAAAGTTTGAAGCATAAAATTCAGATATTTTGGCATCATTGTACTAGAGGTGTCACGATTATTGCAATAATTGATAATTGTTTGGCAATAATCGACGATTATCTATTAATCATACTTTTTCTTGTTGATCTAAACATTTCTTTAAAACTGCTCAATATAGACCCCTAGTTTGGTACAGTGGTACTGATGAGCAATCTTTCATGATTGCTACCTGTCTGTGTATAAGATGTGCCTTTATGCCCCCGACATGAAGTTAAAAAAGTTGGTGACACTTATTGGAAAGAAGAATAAGAGTTTTAGTTTTCACTGGGAAGAATTAAAGAGAACGAAGTTACTGAGGGAACGGGGGTTGTTGTTGTGTCGCGGTTATTAGTGTTTGTATAATTTGATAATTTATTTTCTTATTTTGTTCAAATGAACAGATGAGACTTATATATTTAGAATCAATAAATCACTAAAATACATTTGTGGAATTAATTGAGTTCTATTGTTTCTTTTACCTCCAAAATAAACTTGGAAGTGAAAGAAAGCATGGTCTGTCAGCCATTATCCTTTTTCAAGTGTAATGTCAAAAATATTCATATATCTCCTTCATGACTTTTCATCATGAATAGTAGTAGTCGTAGTGTATCTTTATTTAAGTGACATGTGCATGACTGACAATAAAATACATTATCTACATCAAATGTACAAAAGCATCCAGCCATTCAGGCTTACATGTCACCTCAAATGAAAATGAGTACCAAAAGTGCATGCTCGTTAACTTGCTGGCTTACCCAAATATTAATTGTCTGAACAAACTCTCCCATAACTTCAGCCAAGCCTGCTTATGAATATTAATATGTGTATTGTTGGTTGATGAAAACTGAAGCACTTCGTCTCACTACTTGAGTTTACTTGCATCACTTCACTGGAAATCAGATCAAAACAACCTATGTCAATTTTTGCGAGTGATAAACTAGGTAATGAATTATTTTACTTCATCAGTGGTATCACTTGGGAATTGTGCAATGTTGAACGACATGAAGGAGGCACTATTGAAACTTACCATACAGTTCCACAGAGTCAATATTTTATCTAACAGTCATATAGATTTTGGCCTGAAAACCATGAGAAACGGCACATATCAATCACATAATGTGTTCCAATTCCATATCATATAGATGACTCATTCTCATTCCGTATCATACAGACAACTCATTTCCGGGAATGCGGCGGGCTATCATAACAGGCGTATGAATGCATTCTATATGCGTATCAGTGATCGACTCAATTGATCGCCAACAAAACCAAACACAATTCCTTATAATTAGCGACAGAACTATTAATAGCAAATGATCCCCCCCCCCCCCACCTCCACAATAAATAGAAACTGCACAATTAAATATTGCACACTTGTAAATTCAAGCGTATCATCACAGGAAGTGACATTTAGAGTGAATAATTTTACAATGCGAGTTTGAAAATTTGCGGTAACCGCGTTACTCATTGTTTGTTAAAGTGCACAACAATATTGTTCCATAAAATATGGGTTTTTAGCTCACCTGACTTTCAGTCAGGAGAGCTATAGTGATCACTCACCGTCCGTCGTCTGGCATCCGTCGTTTGTGAACATGGTGTTTGCGTCTTCTCCTCCCAAACCGCTGAACCAATTTAATTGATATTTGAGATAATAATTTGTTATGACATAGCAATTTGATTTTGTTCAAATCAAGTTGCCTCGCCCGTGGGTAGGGCCACACCCAAAAAGTGTGCTGAAGTCTTAAAAAATCTTCTTCTCATGAACCAGCAGTAGCAGAGACTTGATATTTGGTGTGCAGCTTCCTTTTGAGGTGTAGACTCAGATTTGTTCAAGAGAAGTTTGTGGGGCTATACTTGGCGTCGTTATGGGAGGGGCAAAATTTTTTGCCCGCCCAAAATTTCTATTTTCCAAACCAAGAGGCTGATTTAAACCAAATTTTATGTGAGGGCTTATTGGGTCATAAGTACCTAATTTATGCTGATTTTTTTTTTCCCGTAGCCCCATGGGAACCGCAGGAGCTAAAAATAGAAAACAATTAAAACGCCCATATCTCCAAAACTGCACGGCACCGAGAATTTTTATTTGGTGTGAAGCTTCCTCAGGACAAACAGAAAGAATTGGTAAAAAAAAATTGCCATCAGTTTTATCATAGGGTACAGTTTCGGGACTTTGAAAAAGTGCTGAGTCAGAACTTTTTAACACTGTAGGCAATGGGAAAAACATTAAAAAATCATCTTCTCCAGATCCAGCAGGCAGAATCTTTTGATATTTGGTATGCAACATTGTGGGGTGGATTTGATTCCAATTTGTTCAAATCGGCCACCTGGATTCATATTTGGGCTCACTATAGAAGCCCAAATTCAAACTTAGTGCATTTCAGGCAAATTTCTTCAAAAATCTTCTCCAGATCCAGCAGGCAGAATCTTGTTATATTTGGTATGCAACATTGTGGGGTGGATCTGATTCAAGTTTGTTCAAATCGGCCCCCTGGGTTTATATTTGGGCTCAGTATAGGAGCCCAAATTTGAACGTAGTGCATTTCAGGTAAATTTCTTTGAAAATCTTCTTCTCAAGATCCAGCAGGCAGAATCTTGTGATATTTGGTATGCAGCATCCTTAGGGGGGTGAGATGCAAGTTTGTTCAAGCCATGTCCCTAGGTCCATATTTGGGCTCACTGTGGGAGCTTGAATTGTAACTTTGTTCGAAATGAGGAATTTTCTTAAAAAATCTTCTTCAGATCCAGCAGTCGGAATGGCTTGATATGTGGTGAGTAGCATCCTTGGGGGGGGTGGGGGGGGGGGATTCAAATGTGTTAAAGCCAAGTCCATGGGTCCTGTGGGAGCCCAAATTATAACTTGGTCAATATGAGGAATTTTTCTTTAAAAATCTTCTTCTTCTTCAGCAGTTGGAATGTTTTGATATTTGGCATGGAGCAACCTTAGGGGGCTGAGATTCAAGTTTGTTCAAGCCAAGTCCCTTGGTTCATATTTGGGCTCACTATGGGAGCCTGAATGACAACTTAGTTCAAAATGAGGAATTTTCTTTAAAAATCTTCAGATCCAGCAGATGAATGCTTTTGATATTTTTTATGCAGCATCCTTGGGGGGGGGGGGGGGGTGGGGGGGGGGGGGTAAGATTCAAGTTTGTTCAAGCCATGTTCCTAGGTCCATATTTGGGCTGATTGTGGGAGCTCGAATTGTAACTTGGTTCAAAATGAGGAATTTTCTTTAAAAATCTTCTTCAGATCCAGCAGTTGGAATGTTTTGATAACTGGTGTGCAGAATCCTTAGGGGTGTGAGTTTCAGGTTTGTTAAAGCCAAGACCCTGTGTTCATATATGGGCTCCCTGTGGGAGCCCGAATTATGACTTAGTTCAATATGAGGAATATTCTTTAAAAATCTTTTTTTAGATCCACTGGTCAGAACATTTGGATATTTGGTTTCAGCTTTTATTAGGAGGAGCAGATGCAACTTGGGGAAATCAATTCTCTGGGTTGATATTTAGGCTACCATGGCAGGTGAGCGCCCTCAGGCCCCCTGGGGCCTCTTGTTTTGTTTTTTTTACTTTTTCTCGCCCAACATTATGTCCCAAATCTGTATTAATAATTTAAGATTTGATATGTTTATGTGACAGAATTGTTAGTTAAATGAATTATCATGATAATGTGCATGTCCTGTGATTTGCATCAGATTCTCGGTGGTGTCCAGAATGGGATCACAACTCGCTGGCAAAGCCGGCTCGTTGAGATCCCATTCTGACACCACATCAAATCTGATACAAATCAGAGGACATGCACATTATCATAATAATCTGTATGTATTCATCTGTTAGTTTCTCATATCTTTGTCTTTTTAATTATTTTATGGTCTCACTCTTCACCATCAGTTAGAAGATAGATTTCATGTACTCACACAGTTCATCCTGACAGCACAGCGTTTCTGTGGGCAGCTTGAGCTCAGATAATTCACACAATTATACATGTATACACATTATTCCCGTAACCAACTTTGTACATACCGGTATATATAATTCTCTACAATCTCTACTCTTCTGCGGTGCAACGCTTTTCGCATAATAAGATGTCTCTCCCTTCAACAACTCCCTCTGTCATGCCCAGTCCCTCTCAATGTCCACTTATTCAATATGTCCTCCCTTCCATGTTGGCCGTCTACACACAAAGACTTTACGTCTTTCCTCACCTTGACATCTCCCAAAAACACGGACACAGAAATGGAATCCACCAAAGTATGGAATGAAAAACACGGTACATAACTTTAAATAGTGGGACAAAAATCACAATGCTGCATTGATTCACATGAAAGTAGAAAATACTGATTACTCAACAACCAAAATGGTATTCAGTTGTGCATATGACCAACGGTTAATCGATTAGTCGATTATTCATGGCACCCCTACATTGTACAGAGTGTAAACCTGAAAGTTAGGCTGATGGTGTATTGATGAAGCTTAACCTTTCAACCATTTCGAACCTTGGTATAAACTTTATAGAAGAGTATGCGACATGAATATTTTTGCTGTTATGACAGAGTTTATGAGGTTTTAATACCCTTAAACTGCTGTCATGTAGCAGAGAGAAATTTTCTTCTTAGATCCTTGCAGTACTTTAAAATGTGCTGTAAGTTTGCATAAAGAATACAATTTTTGTGGTAATACAAAACATAATTTTTGTGGTGTGCAGTAGACATTTAAAAAAAACCAAGCTTGTCATTTTAACCCTTTGACTAACATGAAAAGTAGAAGACATTTTCAAACAAAATTCTTGAATAGGCCTAAAAAAATTAAAAATCTGTTTCTCAGGCCCTCCCGCATGGTCCTTTTGGCTGCCGCATGCTCTCTTTTTATAGCCAATGTAAACTTAAATAAAATAAAAATTAAGTGGTTTATATCTGATACTGTACCCAATTTAAAAAATTGATAAATTTGTCCCTTGAGTGCAAGAAGGCTTTGCAATGCCTTAGCCATTCAGGCTTACATGTCACCTCAAATAAAAATGAGTACCAAAAGTGCATGCTCATTAACTTGCTGGCTTACCCAAATATTAATTGTCTGAACAAACTCTCCCATAACTTCAGCCAAGCCTGCTTATGAATATTAATATGTGTATTGTTGGTTGATGAAACTGAAGCACTTCGTGACACTACTTGAGTTTACTTGCATCACTTCACTGGAAATCAGATCAAAACAACCTATGTCAATTTTCGCGAGTGATAAACTAGGTAATGAATTATTTTACTTCATCAGTGGTATCACTTGGGAATTGTGCAATGTTGAACGACATGAAGGAGGCACTATTGAAACTTACCATACAGTTCCACAGAGTCAATATTTTATCTAACAGTCAAATAGATTTTGGCCTGAAAACCATGAGAAACGGCACATATCAATCACATAATGTGTTCCAATTCCGTATCATATAGATGACTCATTCTCTTTCCGTATCATATAGACAACTCATTTCCAGGAACACGACGGACTATCATAACAGGCGTATGAATGCATTCTATATGCGTATCAGTGATCGACTCAATTGATCGCTTACAAAACCAAACACAATTCCTTATAATTAGCGACAGAACTATTAATAGCAAATGATCCCCCCCCACCTCCACAATAAATAGAAACTGCACAATTAAATATTGCACACTTGTAAATTCAAGCGTATCATCACAGGAAGTGACATTTAGGGTGAATAATTTTACAAAGCGAGTTTGAAAATTTGCGGCGACTGCATTACTTATTGTTTGTTAAAGTGCACAACAATACTGTTCCATAAAATATGTTGTTTTTTTTTTACTTTTTCTCGCCCAACATTATGTCCCAAAACTGTATTAATAATTTAAGATTTGATATGTTTATGTGACAGAATTGTTAGTTAACCCTTTACCCAACGTAACGGCCAAAACTGGCCAGCGCTATTCTCAAAAATCGCTGTTTAATTTTCATTATATTTTCATTTTTTGTCTCAAAAACATAGGTTATGTCCCCTCTTTGGAACGAGCTCTTCGAGCTCGTTCCAATGAGGGGTCATAACCTATGTTTTTGAGACAAAAAATGAAAAAAATTAGCTATTCAAGAATTTTGTTTGTATGCATCGTCTGCTTTTCCTGTTAGGTAAAGGGTTAAATTAATTATCATGAATTCTCGGTGGTGTCCAGAATGGGATCACAACTCGCCGGCAACGCCAGCTCGTTGAGATCCCATTCTGACACCACCGAGAATCTGATACAAATCACAGGACATACACATTATCATAATAATCTGTATGTATTCATCTGTTAGTTTCTCATATCTTTGTCTTTTTAATTATTTTATGGTCTCACTCTTCATCATCAGTTAGAAGATAGATTTCATGTACTCACACAGTTCATCCTGACAGCACAGCGTTTCTATGGGCACCTTGAGCTCAGATAATTCACACAATTATACATGTATACACATTATTCCCGTAACTTTGTACATACCGGTATATATAATTCTCTACAATCTCTACTCTTCTGCGGTGCAACGCTTTTGGCATAATAAGATGTCTCTCCCTTCAACAACTCCCTCTGTCATGCCCAGTCCCGCTCAATGTCCACCTATTTAATATATCCTCCCTTCCATGCCGGCCGTCTACACACAAAGACTTGACGTCATTCCTCACCTTGACATCTCTCAAAAACACGGACACAGAAATGGAATCCACCAAAGTATGGAATGAAAAACACGGTACTTAACTTTAAATAGTGGGACAAAAATCACAATGCTGCATTGATCCACATGAAAGTAGAAAATACTGATTACTCAACAACCAAAATGGTATTCAGTTGTGCATATGACCAACGGTTAATCGATTAGTCGATTATTCGTGGCACCCCTACATTGTACAGAGTGTAAACCTGAAAGTTAGGCTGATGGTGTATTGATGAAGCTTAACCTTTCAACCATTTCGAACCTTGGTATAAACTTTATAGAAGAGTATGCGACATGAATATTTTTGCTGTTATGACAGAGTTTATGAGGTTTTAATACCCTTAAACTGCTGTCATGTAGCAGAGAGAAATTTTCTTCTTAGATCCTTGCAGTACTTTAAAATGTGCTGTAAGTTTGCATAAAGAATACAATTTTTGTGGTAATACAAAACATAATTTTTGTGGTGTGCAGTAGACATTTAAAAAAAACCAAGCTTGTCATTTTAACCCTTTGCCTAACATGAAAAGTAGAAGACATTTTCAAACAAAATTCTTGAATAGGCCTAAAAAAATTAAAAATCTGTTTCTCAGGCTCTCCCACATGGTCCTTTTGGCTGCCGCATGCTCTCTTTTGATAGCCAATGTAAACTTAAATAAAATAAAAATTAAGTGGTTTATATCTGATACTGTACCCAATTTAAAAAATTGATAAATTTGTCCCTTGAGTGCAAGAAGGCTTTGCAATGCCTTAGCCATTCAGGCTTACATGTCACCTCAAATAAAAAGGAGTACCAAAAGTGCATGCTCATTAACTTGCTGGCTTACCCAAATATTAATTGTCTGAACAAACTCTCCCATAACTTCAGCCAAGCCTGCTTATGAATATTAATATGTGTATTGTTGGTTGATGAAACTGAAGCACTTCGTGACACTACTTGAGTTTACTTGCATCACTTCACTGGAAATCAGATCAAAACAACCTATGTCAATTTTCGCGAGTGATAAACTAGGTAATGAATTATTTTACTTCATCAGTGGTATCACTTGGGAATTGTGCAATGTTGAACGACATGAAGGAGGCACTATTGAAACTTACCATACAGTTCCACAGAGTCAATATTTTATCTAACAGTCAAATAGATTTTGGCCTGAAAACCATGAGAAACGGCACATATCAATCACATAATGTGTTCCAATTCCGTATCATATAGATGACTCATTCTCTTTCCGTATCATATAGACAACTCATTTCCAGGAACACGACGGACTATCATAACAGGCGTATGAATGCATTCTATATGTGTATCAGTGATCGACTCAATTGATCTCTTACAAAACCAAACACAATTCCTTATAATTAGCGACAGAACTATTAATAGCAAATGATCCCCCCCCACCTCCACAATAAATAGAAACTGCACAATTAAATATTGCACACTTGTAAATTCAAGCGTATCATCACAGGAAGTGACATTTAGGGTGAATAATTTTACAAAGCGAGTTTGAAAATTTGCGGCGACTGCATTACTTATTGTTTGTTAAAGTGCACAACAATACTGTTCCATAAAATATGTTGGTTTTTTTTTACTTTTTCTCGCCCAACATTATGTCCCAAAACTGTATTAATAATTTAAGATTTGATATGTTTATGTGACAGAATTGTTAGTTAACCCTTTACCCAACGTAACGGCCAAAACTGGCCAGCGCTGTTCTCAAAAATCGCTGTTTAATTTTCATTATATTTTCATTTTTTGTCTCAAAAACATAGGTTATGTCCCCTCTTTGGAACGAGCTCTTTGAGCTCGTTCCAATGAGGGGTCATAACCTATGTTTTTGAGACAAAAAATGAAAAAAATTAGCTATTCAAGAATTTTGTTTGTATGCATCGTCTGCTTTTCCTGTTAGGTAAAGGGTTAAATTAATTATCATGAATTCTCGGTGGTGTCCAGAATGGGATCACAACTCGCCGGCAACGCCAGCTCGTTGAGATCCCATTCTGACACCACCGAGAATCTGATACAAATCACAGGACATACACATTATCATAATAATCTGTATGTATTCATCTGTTAGTTTCTCATATCTTTGTCTTTTTAATTATTTTATGGTCTCACTCTTCACCATCAGTTAGAAGATAGATTTCATGTACTCACACAGTTCATCCTGACAGCACAGCGTTTCTATGGGCACCTTGAGCTCAGATAATTCACACAATTATACATGTATACACATTATTCCCGTAACTTTGTACATACCGGTATATATTATTCTCTACAATCTCTACTCTTCTGCGGTGCAACGCTTTTGGCATAATAAGATGTCTCTCCCTTCAACAACTCCCTCTGTCATGCCCAGTCCCTCTCAATGTCCACCTATTTAATATGTCCTCCCTTCCATGCCGGCCGTCTACACACAAAGACTTTACGTCATTCCTCACCTTGACATCTCTCAAAAACACGGACACAGAAATGGAATCCACCAAAGTATGGAATGAAAAACACGGTACTTAACTTTAAATAGTGGGACAAAAATCACAATGCTGCATTGATCCACATGAAAGTAGAAAATACTGATTACTCAACAACCAAAATGGTATTCAATTATGCATATGACCAATGGTTGATCGATTAGTAGATTATTCGTGGCACCTCTACATTGTACAGAGTGTAAACCTGAAAGTTAGGCTGATGGTGCATTGACGAAGCTTAACATTTCGACCATTTCAAACCTTGGTATAAACTTTAAAGAAGAGTATGCGACTTGACTATTTTTGCTGTTATGACAGAGTTTATGAGGTTTTAATACCCTTAAACTGGTGTCATATAGCAGAGAGAAATTTTCTTCTTAGATCCTTGCAGTACTTTAAAATGTGCTGAAAGTTTGCATAAAGAATACAATTTTTGTGGTAAAACAAAACATAATTTTTGTGGTGTGCAGTAGACATTTAAAAAAAAGCTTGTCATTTTTGACCTTTTGCCTAACATGAACAGTAGACGACACTTTCAAACAAAATTCTTGAATAGGCCTAAAAAAATTAAAAATCTGTTTCTCAGGCCCTCCCGCATGGTCCTTTTAGCTGCCACATGCTCTCTTTTTATTGCAATGTAAACTTAAATAAAATAAAAATTAAATGGTTTATATCTGATATTGTACCCAATTTAAAAAAATTGATAAATTTGTCCCTTGAGTGCAAGAAGGCTTTGCAATGCCTTAGCATTGCAAAGCCTTCTTGCTCTCAAGGGACGAAATACACCACCACCCATGCTATCCCGTAGATTATGAGGTCTAAAATATAAAACAATGACATGAACTTTTGATGACAAAGAAATAATTACAGAAATAAAAAATAAAATAAAACACCGCTCGCCCACATGCTATTTTACAAATAATGGCCTGAGAAACAGAAGATCTGCTTTGTGGGGCCATAACTAATTTTTTTCATTTTTGTCTCAAAAATATAGGTTATGACCCCACATTGGAACAAGCTCGTTCCAAAGAGGGGTCATAACCCATGTTTTTGAGACAAAAAATGAAAATTAATTGACGATTTTTGAGAATAGCGCTGGTCAATTTCGACCGTTACATTGGGTAAAGGGTTAACCAACTTTTAGCATGCTTGTTTGAATCTTTAGGGCCTGGAGAATTTGATTTGGCATTCAGAATATGGCACTTATAAAACATGCAGCTTACCTGCTGATTTAAAGAATGATTAATCTGAATTCTCCCGGGTGGAAATCCCGGGAAGTGAGGACTGCTTGTTTACTGTCACAAACAATCAGTTTTACTTGTAAAATAGGACCCAGTCACCATTGCTTGGGGTGGAAGGCCTCTAAAATGGGCATGAACAATTGAATAAACTTGACTTTATCTCCATGTTGCAGTCACAATTAACCCTTGTGCAGAAATATGTGACCTAAACTCTTTCAACACAAGAGGCTGCTTCACCAGTCCAGGAATCCGTTTCGTAATAATTTCATTAAGTAGGTTGGCTAATAAGAACATGTGTGGTAGAACAATTAATATTTTCAACGTGCAGCCTGAAGGCTGCAGGTTGAAAATATTAATTGCTGTACCCCCAAAAATGGATATTGACTCTTCCAATTTCTGTCATTTAACTGGCATGGAAGATACCACCAGTGTTGAAAGGGTTAAACACCTGTCAATAAATAATCTGAATTCTAAGTGCATTGATAAAGTTTGACATTTCAACCATTTTGAATAAAGGGAGCACAGTGGCTCGGTGGTTACCGCATTGGACTTCAAACTGAAAGGAAGACGGTTTGATCCCCCACCAGGGGTAACTGCATCGTGTCCTTCGGAAAGGCACTTAATCCTGATTGCCCATGTGGGGGCACGGTGGTGCTATGTACTAAGACATACTGCATGTCAATGGTGCACTTGTCTTCAACCAATGCTAACTCTGCTTGTGTGGAGTTAATATGTCGGGGAGTCCGACTGTTGGTCGCCACTGCTCGATGCTTCAATCCGATTACTATGGCTTCCTCCACTCCTAAAACTGCTTGACACGATATGATCCTGCTTGTCAAAAGTGTCATTAAACCCCAATAAACAACTTAAACAAGGGCTATGCAAAGTATGGGCCACTGCCTTTGATCCGTAGCCATATGCAAAGTAGCCTTAAAGGTATTGTGGGAGAGAAAAATTTTCTATGTCGAAAGAGTGAAAACTGGCCATAACTCTAGGAAAAATTATTGTACGGATCGTGTTCCTTGCGCATATCCGTTCCCCATGCAGGTCAGTCAGCATACCAAAGGAGATCCAAATCCAACTGATGGCTTTGAAATTACAATCCAAAATGTTTGTATGGACAGACGGGCAGATAGAGGTCTTCACTAGATTGTGGATATTCTTTTGCAAATCTCATACCATGAATAAATGAAATCCAACATGCAATGAATGCAATACAGAGGTTGAGAAAAATGTTCTTAGTCGAAAAAGTGAAAAAGGGCCATAACACTGGGAGAAATTATTGGACCCGTTCCTTGTGCATATCCATTCCCCCATGCTGATCTACCAGCATACCAAAGGTGATCAAAATCCCACCAATGGTTTCGAAATTACAATCCAAAATGTTTGTACGGACAGATGGCCAGATAGGCTGACAGAGAAGAAATTCTGAACAGTCAGATGGACAGACAGATAAGTTCCAAAACTGGTCGGAGTGAACCCAAATCAAAACTTGATCTCATGGAAATAAACATGCATACCAAATTTGTTTTTGATTTGATGATACAAACTGAAACCTGAAAAATTTAAATTTTCTAAGTCGAAAAAAAAGACTCATAACAGGACACACTCCATTAATTGTGGATATTCTTTTTGCAAGCGGGTCCATGAGGATACCAAGAATAAATCAAATTCAGCATGCAGTGATTGATAAAAAATTTTCTAAGTCGAAGAGTGAAAAAGGGCTATAACTCTGGGAAAAAATATTGAACCAAACCCGTTCCTAGTGCATATCCGTTCCCCCCATGCTGTTCTGTTAGCATACCAAAGGTGATCCAAATCAAACTAATGGCTTTGAAATTACAATGCAAAACATTTGTTCAGGCAGATGGACTGACAGACAGATTGCTTCACTACATACCCCCAAATCCTCCTTTGGAGGTCAAGAGCATAATAATACAGTGGAGCCCACTAAATTGTATGTTGAATATCCTTATTATTAATTGAATATAATTTCCAAACACCAAACCATGTTACTTGAAACTCATCTAATTGACCATTTTTTCACAGGCAAAGTTGCCATTCAGTTAACAGGGTTCTCACAATCAGAAAAAAACCTTTTATGAGCTTTTAAAACATTAAACTGTAGGAAAAATTTTCTTCTTCAATCATTGCAATACATGTACTTCAAAATGTTCTTTAAGTTTGCACAAAGAATATAATTTTTAGCTTAACTTGACAAAGTCAAGATAAGCTATTGCCATCATGCGTGCGGAAGTCTGTGAGTCTGTTAGTCTTGTCAGTCTGTTCTCATTTTCTTTGGCACAGACTACACCTGTAGTTCATCATCATTTGTCTGATCATCACAAAATTTCACATGCAGGTTCGAGGTCATGTCTGCATTTTGGTTGCGATTGGTCAACCGTAATGGATGCAAGAGCCCGAAACCTGAAAACCTTTTGCACAGTCTGCAGGTCGTATTTATGAAAGAATTTTTATTGTTACTTGGTAGGATGACTCTGTTTAATGTCTAGATGAGAATGTCCCTCTTTTGGTCACGATCGATCAACCGTGATGGCTGCGAGAGCCCAAAACCTGAAAACTGTTAGCACAGTCTACAGGTCATCGTATTTATGAAGGGATTTCATTGTAACTTGGCAGGATGACTTCATATAATGTCTAGATGAGAACGTCCCCTTTTGGTCATGATCGGTCAACTGTAATGGCTGCGAGAGCCCGAAAATTAAAAACCTTTTGCACAGTCTACAAGTCGTATTTATAAAGGGATTTCATTGTAACTTGGTAGGATGACTCTGTATAACGTCTAGATAAGAACATCCCCTTTTGGCTGCAAGAGCGCGAAACCCAAAAACCTTTAGCACAGTTTACAGGTTGTATGTGCGAAGGGATTTCATTGTAACTTGGTAGGATGACTCTGTATAATGTCTAGATGTGATCGTCCCCTTTTGGTCACTTTCGGTCAACCATGATGGCTATGTGAGCCTGAAGCCCAAAAACCTTTAGCACAGTCTACAAGTCGTATTTATGAAGGGATTTTTTAGCTCACCAACGAAGTTGTGTGAGCTTATGTCATGGCCCGAGGTGCATGGGCATCAACACTTGTGTTAAAGTTATTGTGAAAGAGTCCACTTCGTATTTCTGCCCTGTTACAATGCACCTCATACTGTTTTCTATGGCTTATAATTACCCACAGACCCTTACCCTGTGATATTTTTTTCAATTTTTAGAGTGCTTTTGCAATGTTAAGACTTTTTTTGTAAGTATGAACTTTGAAGAAAATTTCTGACCTATTTTGCTGTTTTTTGACATGTACATGAGTGGAGGTTACCACCGGTATGCTGTGGCTTTTATATTTCATATATGTTTCAAAATGCATCAATATAAGACAACATTAACCCCTTGTTCGGACATTTTTTTGGAGATTTGGGGCTTTTTTAGCTCACCTGACTTTTCAGTCAGGAGAGCTATAGTGATCACTCACCATCCATCGTCCGTGAACATGGTGTTTGCATCTTCTCCTCCCAAACCGCTGAACCAATTTAATTGATATTTGAGATAATAGTTTTGTTTTGACATCGCAATTTGATTTTGTTCAAATCAAGTTGCCTCGCCCATTGGTAGGGCCACACCCAAAAAGTGTGCTGAAATCTTAAAAAATCATCTTCTCATGAACCAGCAGTAGCAGAGACTTGACAGCTTCCTTTTTGAGGTGTAGACTCAGATTTGTTTCCCAAATTTCTATTTTCCAAACCGAAGGGCAAATTTGGACCAAATTTGATATGAGGGCTTATTGGGCCATAAGTACTTAATTTATGCAAAAAAATGTTTTCCCGTCGCCCCATGGGAACCGCAGGAGCTAAAAATAGAAAAACATTTAAACGCCCATATCTCCAAAATTACACGGCACTGAGAATTCTTATTTGTTGTGAAGCTTCCTTAGGACCAACAGAATGGAGTGGTAAAAAAAAAATTGCTATCGGTTTTATCATGGGGTACTTTTTGGGGACTTTGAAAAAGTGCTGAGTCAGCATTTTTTAACACTGTGGGTAATGGGAAAAAACATACAAGACTACTTTTCTCCCAAACCACTGCTCCAAAAGCTTTCAAATTTCACATATAACATTTTTGGAAGATTGTTTCACATGTTTTATTGAAATCATTTCCCTGGGTCCATATTTGGGCTCTCTGTGGGAGCCCAAATGTTTAAATTAGTGCAGTATGAGGAGTATTTTTTTTAAAAATCTTCTTCAGATCTACCAATAAGAATCTTTTTGATATTTAGTATGCAGCATCGTTACGGGGGTGAGATTCAAGTTTGTTCAAGCCAAGTCCCTGGGTTCATATTTAGGCTTTAAATTTTGGGGTCCCGTTGCGGACTTAGAAAATTTTGGACCAAAATCCGAAAAAAATTTTTTTTGGTTTTTATGCATTTCTGTCAATTTTAAGACAAAAAAAAAAAAAAAAAGTTTTTCCCCTGAAAATTTGGGGTCTGGGTGGGACTTAGAAAATTTTGGACCAAAATTCGGAATTTTTTTTTTTGTTGTTTTTTATGCGTTTCTGTCAATTTTAAGACAAAAAAAAAACCAAAACATTTTTCCCCTGAAAATTTGGGGTCCGGGTGGGACTAAGAAAATTTTGGACCAAAATCCGAAAAAAAATTTTTTTTGTTTTTTATGCATTTCTGTCAATTTTAAGACAAAAAAAATTTTTTTTTTTTCCCTGAAAATTTGGGGTCCTGGTGGGACTTAGAAAATTTTGGACCAAAATCCGGAATTTTTTTTTTGTTTGTTTTTTTATGCGTTTCTGTCAATTTTAAGACAAAAAATTTTTTTTTTTTTTACCCTGAAAATTTGGGGTCCGGGTGGGTCTTAGAAAATTTGGGTCCAAAATCTGGAATTTTTGTTTTTTTGTTTTTTATGCGTTTTAAGAAGAAGAAAAAAATTTAGGCTGAAAGTATTTTGTTTGGGAAAAAAAAATCTGTTTTTATCTCAATTTTGGGATGTAAAAAGTGCAGGAACTGAAAATAGAAGGAAAAATCCTGGTGTATTGTGTGGGCACAATCGCTTCATCTAGTTGGTATATGCTTTTCTTAGGAGGGGCGTATGCAGCTTATTCAAGTCAAGTTCCTGGTTTGATATTTAGACTACCATGTCAGGTGAGCGCCCTCAGGCCCCCTGGGGCCTCTTGTTTTATTTTATTTTATTTTTATGTGTACCCATACTATGTATGGTACACATAATGGGGTCACCATCCATCGTTCGTCCATCCTTTGTCCATACATCTGTCCATCCATCTGTCCGTCCGTCCGTCTGTCTAGCTGGCATCCATATCCATTTCTTTGGCATTCGATAACTTGAAAAATATTGCTTGGATTGTCAAGTTACTTTATATTTGTGTTCAGGTTACTGATGTGCCAAGCTGTATAGTTTTTGGTGTAAATCGGATAATTTTATCCCGAGATATTAACCCTTTATCCTTCAAATTGAAAATTTCTCCAATCCCTTTGGCATTCGATAACTTGAAAAATATTGCTTGGATTGTCAAGTTACTTTATATTTGTGTTCAGGTTACTGATGTACCGAGCTGTATAGTTTTTGGTGTAAATCTGATAATTTAATCCTGATATATTAACCCTTTATCCTTCAAATTGAAAATTCCTCCAATCCCTTTGGCATTCGATAACTTGAAAAATATTGCTTGGATTGTCTAGTTACTTTATATTTGTGTTCAGGTTACTGATGTGCCGAGCTGTATAGTTTTTGGTGTGAATCTGATGATTTGATCCTGAGATATTAACCCTTCATCCTTCAAATTGAAAATTCCTCCAATCCCTTTGGCATTCGATAACTTGAAAAATATTACTTGGATTGTCAAGTTACTTCATATTTGTGTTCAGGTTACTGATGTGCCGAGCTGTATAGTTTTTGGTGTAAATCTGTTATATTGATCCTGAGATATTAACCCTTTATCCTTCAAATGGAAAATTCCTCAAATACCTTTGTCATTCGATAACTTGAAAAATATTGCTTGGATTGTCAGGTTACTTTATATTTGTGTTCAGGTTACTGATGTGCCGAGCTGTATAGTTTTTGGTGTAAATCTGATAATTTAATCCTGAGATATTAACCCTTTATCCTTCAAATTGAAAATTCCTCCAATCCCTTTGGCATTCGATAACTTGAAAAATATTGCTTGGATTGTCAAGTTACTTTATATTTGTGCTCAGGTTACTGATGTACCGAGCTGTATAGTTTTTGGTGTAAATCTGTTATTTTAATCCTGAGATATTAACCGTTTATCCTTCAAATTGAAAATTCCACCAATCCCTTTGGCATTTGATAACTTGAAAAATATTGCTTGGATTGTCAAGTTACTTTATAATTGTGTTCAGGTTACTGATGTGCTGAGCTGTATAGTTTTTGGTGTTAATCTGATAATTTGATCCGGAGATATTAACCCTTTATCCTTCAAATTGAAAATTCCTCCAATCCCTTTGGCATTTGATAACTTGAAAAATATTGCTTGGATTGTCAAGTTACTTTATAATTGTGTTCAGGTTACTGATGTGCTGAGCTGTATTGTCTTTGGTGTTAATCTGATAATTTGATCCGGAGATATTAACCCTTTATCCATCAAATTAGGCACTCCTCCAATCCATTTCTATATGTACCCATACCTTGTATGGTGTACATAATGTCAGCATCCGTGGTGGCCCTCCGTCATACAGCTTTCTACTAGTTGCGCGTATGGGTACACATCTGACAATTTCATCGGCCTATTCTTTTTTTTGGAGGGGGTGGGGGGTAGGGTCTTGTTATTCTTGTATGCTTGTCTTTAACTTAACCCTCTCCAGACTGCTATGTGGGTTGATGCCATGAACAAACAAAAAATCTTTCAATACTGTAGATGTATTTTTCTGGTTCCTTGGAAAAAAATTGATCTGGTTCCTGTATGAATATCTTTAATTTAACCCTCCCATGACTTAAGTGTGTTTTTTCCAAAGATTTTATTTCATGATGAACTCTTTCACTACTGTGCACATATAAGTTATTTCATGTTGAATGAACCCTTTCAATGCTGGAAACAGGCCAGAAAATAAGCAGACTGTCATCTGCAATTGAGGTCCCCAGAGGGTGAATTTATTGATGTTTCCCTGCAGTGCAGAGTGGCATCACTAAATTTACCCTCTGTGAACCTCAATCTGAATCAGAGTCCCAAAACTAAACAGAAAGAGTTACCCAGAGGATAAATTGGTCCATTGTATGGGATAGCATCACAAATTCACCCTCTGGGGACCTCATTCTGCAAATGTCAGACTTTATTTTCAGGCCTGGCTGGAAAACAATTATCTGATTCCTGTGTGTATGTCTTTAACTTAACCCTCTCAAGACTGCAATGTGGGTTCCAAAGATTTTACTGATGCCATGAACAAACAATTTTTTTTTCTGAAGGGGGGGGGGGGGAGGGTGGTTAGAGAGAACCAAGATGGTTGAAAAACAAAAAATTACAGAACAGAGCTTGCTAGAAAGCTTTCCTAGGACCAGCAGAAATGAATGGCTAAAAAAAAGTTGCCTTTGTTGTGTCATAGCAAATCAAAAAATTGCTCTTGCTGTTGATTACATACTGATACACTCATCTCTTTTGACAACTTGAGCCAGGTGAGCGTTTTAGGCTCTCTTGAGCCTCTGGTTTATCTTGGCTACCTATCCAGCAAAGAATTGAATACAAAATTCTCTTGCTTTGTGTACAAATCTCTTAACAACATGGAACTACCCTATATAAAAGATTTGTTAAATACACATACTCCATCTTGAAATTTGCAGCTGAAATGCAGATTTTTTGAGCCCCTGTCAAAATTAAAAACAGCAGGTGATGGAGCATTTCTCCAACAACCTGCCACACCAACACAATATGCTTCATAATCTCTCCTCTTGAAAATTGCAAATTTGGGTGTTTTTTCAAAGACAAACCATGAAAAATTTGAATATTTCAAAAGACTAAAAAAATCAAACAATCCAGGCTGAAGTACATGGTGCTCAGCCCGATGTCCATCCTTCCTCTCTATTGGAGTACACCCCATTGACCATCTCCTAAACACAAGCTCACTGGGCTTCATTTTTTTTTATTTTCTATTGCTGTATTTGAGGTTGGAATTTTCCATGTCTCAAAATTAAAAACAGCAGGTGATAGAGGATTTCTCCAATGACCTACCACACCAACACAATATGCTTCATAATCTCTCCTCTTGAAAATTACAAATTTTGGAGTTTTTTCAAAGACAAACTATAAAAAATTTGAAAATGTCAAAAGACTAAAAAATCAAACAATCCAGACTGAAGTGCATGGTGCACAGCCCGATGTCCTATCCTTCCTCTCCATTGGAGTACACCCATTGACCATCTCCCAAACACATGCTCACAAGGCTTCAATTTTTTTTATTTTCCATTGCCATATTTGAGGTTGGATTTTTCCATGTCTCTTCAAAAAACAAAGATTTAATGACAGTTTTACACAATCAAAAACCAGAAACAGTATGGAAATGGTGGATATGTTATAAAGTAACTGTGGAGTGATTTTCATCACCTCATCTATTCAGGGAAGTGACTTTTGTAAATTATGTCTAAACATTTGCTTCCTTATTTTTGTCAACCATTTTGTATGCAACTGCATTCGGTTTATTTGAGTTTGTATTTGCCTTAAGTTCGTTCAGAACTTAATTATATATATATTGATACAGATATTCTTAAATGTAACTTTTCTTGTTGAGCCTGTATCCTTAGACTTTGTACTTCATTATGGTTGAAATATTGATTCCATAATGTCGTTGGTATACTTTGTCTCATAGGTATAAAGCCTATGCTTATAAAATGAAAGTTTCTTCTGCAAATGCTCTTGTTATCTTTTAGGCTATTCTAATACAAATACAAATTTTAAAATAAAACAATAATTAAAATAATAAATTTTGATACCATGTGTGTTGGATAAAGGGTTAATTGAATGCTCTTGTTAATTGAATATTTTTCACTGCCAAAGTGGCAATTCAATTAACAGGATTCCACTGTATATGAAATGTAGGTTTGAATCCTGTGAGTCACTTTCCGAACATGGCACTTTTTAAAATATTCCTCACCTGGTGCTTTGAAGAATGGCTAATCTAAATGCTTATTTATTTATTTATTTATTTATATATTTATTTATTTATTTATTTATTGGGGTTTAACGACACTTTTGACAGCCAGGGTCACCTTGTGACAGAATGAACCTTGGTATAAACCTTTTTATGAGTATGTGACTTGAATAAAGATTATATTATTTTTGCTGTTATGACAAAGTTTGAGTTTTTAATACACTTAAACTGATGTCATGTAGCAGAGAGAAATCTTCTTCTTCGGTCCTTGCAGCACTTCTAAATGTGTTGTAAGTTTGCACAGAAAATACAATTTTTGTGGTAATTAACATAAAATATACTTTTTGTGGTAAGCAATAGAAGAGCATGAGATTTTTGTCATTTTAACGAATATTTGTCAAACATGTTTGAATCCTAATAGGCTTTTATTTTATTCATTTTCAAGACACTTATAAGACCTGTAACTTACTTGGTGGTTTGAAAAATGGTTAACCCCCTCAACATTGATGTAAAAATATCACAATCTTAGACATAAAAAAAGTTTAAAATCTGTTTCTCAGGCCCTCCTGCATGGTCGTTTTGGCTGCCACATGCTCTTTTTTATAACCAATGCAAACTTAAAAAAAAATGAAAGTTAAATGGTTTATGTCTGATATTTTACCCAAGTTAATAAAATTGATAATTGGTCCCTTCAATTCAACATGGATTTGCAATGCTTTAGCATTTCAAAGCCGCCTTGCACTCAAGGGATGAAATACACCACCACCCATTGTGTTGATTATGAGGCCTAAAACATAAAATAAACCAAGAACGTGAACTTTTGATAGCAAAGGAATAATTCCAAAAATAAAATTAAAAAATTTTTAAATGCAATTCTACAAAAAATGTCCTGATAAACAGAAGATCTACTTTGTTGGGCCGTAAGTAGTTGTTTTTCACAATATGCAACTAAGAATTTAACCAATTGAATCTTGTTTGACAGAGCTCAATGAGTTGAATTGGTTAAATTTCTAGTTGCATTATGGGAAAGTTTGAAGCATGAAATTCAGATATTTTGGCATCATTGTACTAGAGGTGTCATGATTATTGCAATAATTGATAATCGTTTGGCAATAATCGACGATTATCTATTAATCGTACTTTTTCTTGTTGATCTAAACATTTCTTTAAAACTGCTCAATATAGACCCCTAGTTTGGTACAGTGGTACTGATGAGCAATCTTTCATGATTGCTACCTGCCTGTGTATAAGATGTGTCTTTATGCCCCCGACATGAAGTTAAAAAGGTTGGTGACACTTATCAGTAAGAAGAATAAGAGTTTGCAACCTTTTAGTTTTCACTGGGAAGAATTAAAGATTAAAGAATTAAAGAGAACGAAGCTACTCTCGGTGGTGTCCAGAATGGGATCACAACTCGCCGGCAAAGCCGGCTCGTTGAGATCCCATTCTGGACACCACCTCGAATCTGATACAAATCACAGGACATACACATTATCATAATAATCTGTATGTATTCATCTGTTAGTTTCTCATATCTTTGTCTTTTTAATTATTTTATGGTCTCACTCTTCATCATCAGTTAGAAGATAGATTTCATGTACTCACACAGTTCATCCTGACAGCACAGCGTTTCTATGGGCACCTTGAGCTCAGATAATTCACACAATTATACATGTATACACATTATTCCCGTAACCAACTTTGTACATACCTGTATATATAATTCTCTACAATCTCTACTCTTCTGCGGTGCAACACTTTTCACATAATAAGATTCTCTCCCTTCAACAACTCCCTCTGTCATGCCCAGTCTCTCTCAATGTCCACCTATGTAATATGTCCTCCCTTCCATGCCGGCCGTCTACACACAAAGACTTTACGTCTTTCCTCACCTTGACATCTCTCAAAAACACGGACACAGAAATGGAATCCACCAAAGTATGGAATGAAAAACACGGTACATAACTTTAAATAGTGGGACAAAAATCACAATACTGCATTGATCCACATGAAAGTAGAAAATACTGATTACTCAACAACCAAAATGGTATTCAGTTGTGCATATGACCAACGGTTAATCGATTAGTAGATTATTCGTGGCACCCCTACATTGTACAGAGTATAAACCTGAAAGTAAGGCTGATGGTGCATTGACGAAGCTTAAACTTTCAACCATTTCGAACCTTGGTGTGAACTTTATAGAAGAGTATGCGACTTGACTATTTTTGTTCCCCGACCCTTCGGGGGACTCTTGTAATCAGCAGTGTCCGTCCGTCCGTCCATCTGTCCGTGCATGCATCCGTCCATCCGTCCGTCCATCCGTCCGTCACACTCTTGTCTGGATGATAACTTTAGTTTGGATGATTTTACTGAAACTAAATTTGGTATGTGTCTTACTTGGGTGGAAATGCAGGTCAAGTTCGAAAATGGGCACGCTCCACTGATTTCTACTGGATTTATTCCCCTTTTTCGACTTAAAAAATACAGTTTTTGTGTTGTCCGGATGATAACTTTAGTTAGGATCATTTGATTGAAACGAAATTTAGTATGCCGCTTATTTGGGTGGAAATGCAGGTCAAGTTCGAAAATGGGCACGCTCCACTGATTTTTACTGGATTTATTCCCCTTTTTTGACTTAGAAAATATGGTTTTTGTGTTGTCCGGATGATAACTTTACTTTAACTTTAACACCCTTAACCTCTCATAAAGACCATGCTCTTGGAACAAATTGCATCCTAACAGCTCCCTTGAATTTGCCATCTTGGTCGGGGGACCGGGGGCATTGCCTTTGTTGCTGTTATGACAGAGTTTATGAGGTTTTAATACCCTTAAACTGGTGTCATGTAGCAGAGAGAAATTTTCTTCTTAGATCCTTGCAGTACTTTAAAATGTGCTGTAAGTTTGCATAAAGAATACAATTTTTGTGGTAATACAAAACATAATTTTTGTGGTGTGCAGTAGACATTTAAAAAAAACCAAGCTTGTCATTTTAACCCTTTGACTAACATGAAAAGTAGAAGACATTTTCAAACAAAATTCTTGAATAGGCCTAAAAAAATTAAAAATCTGTTTCTCAGGCCCTCCCGCATGGTCCTTTTGGCTGCCGCATGCTCTCTTTTTATAGCCAATGTAAACTTAAATAAAATAAAAATTAAGTGGTTTATATCTGATATTGTACCCAATTTAAAAAATTTATAAATTTGTCCCTTGAGTGCAAGAAGGCTTTGCAATGCCTTAGCCATTCAGGCTTACATGTCACCTCAAATAAAAATGAGTACCAAAAGTGCATGCTCATTAACTTGCTGGCTTACCCAAATATTAATTGTCTGAACAAACTCTCCCATAACTTCAGCCAAGCCTGCTTATGAATATTAATATGTGTATTGTTGGTTGATGAAAACTGAAGCACTTCGTGACACTGCTTGAGTTTACTTGCATCACTTCACTGGAAATCAGATCAAAACAACCTATGTCAATTTTTGCGAGTGATAAACTAGGTAATGAATTATTTTACTTCATCAGTGGTATGACTTGGGAATTGTGCAATGTTGAACGACATGAAGGAGGCACTATTGAAACTTACCATACAGTTCCACAGAGTCAACATTTTATCTAACAGTCATATAGATTTTGGCCTGAAAACCATGAGAAACGGCACATATCAATCACATAATGTGTTCCAATTCCATATCATATAGATGACTCATTCTCATTCCGTATCATATAGACAACTCATTTCCGGGACTGCAATGGGCTATCAACAGGCGTATGAATGCATTCTATATGCGTATCAGTGATCGACTCAATTGATCGCTTACAAAACCAAACACAATTCCTTATAATTAGCGACAGAACTATTAATAGCACATGATCCCCCCCACCTCCACAATAAATAGAAACTGCACAATTAAATATTGCACACTTGTAAATTCAAGCGTATCATCACAGGAAGTGACATTTAGAGTGAATAATTTTACAAAGCGAGTTTGAAAATTTGCGGCGACTGCGTTACCTATTGTTTGTTAAAGTGCACAACAATGTTGTTCCATAAAATATGTTTTTTTTAGCTGCGACTAGCAGCTCTATAAGTGGCAATGTCGGTCGGTCGGTCTGTGACCAATGAGTTTCAAAACTCAATAACTTTTGAAATACTTCATGGAATGACTTTATATTTGGCATGTAAGTGTGTCTTATTGATGTCTAGTCAGTGTTCAATGCATGTGTGGAGTGGCAATTAAGCAAATATTTTTCTTGGAGTTATGGCCCTTGATGAACTTAGAATTTTGTGAGATTGCACCACCCGTTGCAGCTACGGCGTTGATGTCGCGATTTTGTTTTACTTTTTCTCGCCCAACATTATGTCCCAAAACTGTATTAATAATTTGAGATTTGATATGTTTATGTGACAGAATTGTTAGTTAAATGAATTATCATGATAATGTGCATGTCCTGTGATTTGCATCAGATTCTCTGTGGTGTCCAGAATGGGATCACAACTCGCCGGCAACGCCGGCTCGTTGAGATCCCATTCTGACACCACCTCGAATCTGATACAAATCAGAGGACATGCACATTATCATAATAATCTGTATGTATTCATCTGTTAGTTTCTCATATCTTTGTCTTTTTAATTATTTTATAGTCTCACTCTTCATCATCAGTTAGAAGATAGATTTCATGTACTCACACAGTTCATCCTGACAGCACAGCGTTTCTATGGGCACCTTGAGCTCAGATAATTCACACAATTATACATGTATACACATTATTCCCGTAACCAACTTTGTACATACCGGTATATATAATTCTCTACAATCTCTACTCTTCTGCGGTGCATCGCTTTTCGCATAATAAGATGTCTCTCCCTTCAACAACTCCCTCTGTCATGCCCAGTCCCGCTCAATGTCCACCTATTTAATATATCCTCCCTTCCATGCCGGCCGTCTACACACAAAGACTTGACGTCATTCCTCACCTTGACATCTCTCAAAAACACGGACACAGAAATGGAATCCACCAAAGTATGGAATGAAAAACACGGTACTTAACTTTAAATAGTGGGACAAAAATCACAATGCTGCATTGATCCACATGAAAGTAGAAAATCCTGATACCAAAATGGTATTCAATTATGCATATGACCAACAGTTGATCGATTAGTCGATGATTCGTGGCATCCCTACATTGTACAGAGTATAAACCTGAAAGTTAGGCTGATGGTGCATTGACAAAGCTTAACATTTCAACCATTTCGAACCTTGGTATAAACTTTATAGAAGAGTATGTGACTTGACTATTTTTGCTGTTATGACAGAGTTTATGAGGTTTTAATACCCTTAAACTGGTGTCATGTAGCAGAGAGAAATTTTCTTCTTAGATCCTTGCAGTACTTTAAAATGTGCTGTAAGTTTGCATAAAGAATACAATTTTTGTGGGAATACAAAACATAATTTTTGTGGTGTGCAGAAGACATTTAAAAAAAAGCTTGTCATTTTTAACCCTTTGCCTAACATGAACAGTAGACGACACTTTCAAACAAAATTCTTGAATAGGCCTAAAAAAATTAAAAATCTGTTTCTCAGGCCCTCCCGCACGGTCCTTTTGGCTGCTGCATGCTCTCTTTTTATAGCCAATGTAAACTTAAATAAAATAAAAATTAAATGGTTTATATCTGATATTGTACCCAATTTAAAAAATTGATAAATTTGTCCCTTGAGTGCAAGAAGGCTTTGCAATGCCTTAGCATTGCAAAGCCTTCTTGCTCTCAAGGGACGAAATACACCACCACCTATGCTATTCCGTAGATTATGAGGCCTAAAATATAAAACAATGACATGAACTTTTGATGACAAAGAAATAATTACAGAAATAAAAAGTAAAATAAAAAACCGCTCGCCCGCATGCTATTTTACAAATAATGGCATGAGAAACAGAAGATCTGCTTTGTGGGGGCCATAACTAATTTTTTTTTCATTTTTGTCTCAAAAATATAGATTATGACCCCACATTGGAACGAGCTCGTTCCAAAGAGGGGTCATAATCTATGTTTTTGAGACAAAAAATGAAAATTAATTGACGATTTTTGAGAATAGCGCTGATCAGTTTTGACCGTTACGTTGGGTCAAGGGTTAACCAACTTTTAGCATGCTTGTTTGAATCTTTAGGGCCTGGAGAATTTGATTTGGCATTCAGAATATGGCACTTATAAAACATGTAGCTTACCTGCTGATTTAAAGAATGATTAATCTGAATTCTCCCGCGTGGAAATCCTGGGAAGTGAGGAGTGCTTGTTTACTGTCACAAACAATCAGCTTTACTGGTAAAATAGGACCCGGTCACCATTGCTTGGAGTGGAAGGCCTCTAAAATGGGCCAAATGGGTATGAACAATTGAATAAACTTGACTTTATCTCCATGTTGCAGTCACAATTAACCCTTGTGCAGAAATATGTGACCTTAACTCTTTCAACACAAGAGGCTGCTTCACCGGTCCAGGAATATACGTCATAATTTCATTAAGTAGGTTGGCTAATAAGTGAACGTGTGGTAGAACAATATTTTCAACGTGCAGCCTGAAGGCTGCACGTTGAAAATATTAATTGCTGTACCCCCAAATAATGGATATTGACTCTTCCAATTTCTGTCATTTAACTGGCATGGAAGATACCACCAGTGTGTGAAAGGGTTAAACACCTGTAAATAAATAATCTGAATTCTAAGAGCATTGATGAAGCTTAACATTTCAACCATTTTGAATAAAGGGAGCACAGTGGCTCGGTGGTTACAGCATTGGACTTCAAACTGAAAGGAAGATGGTTTGATCCCCACCAGGGGTAACTGCATCGTGTCCTTGGGAAAGGCACTTAATCCTGATTGCCCATGTGGGGGCACGGTGGTGCTATGTACTAAGACATACTGCATGTCAATGGTGCACTTGTCTTCAACCAATGCTAACTCTGCTTGTGTGGAGTTAATATGTCGGGGAGTCTGACTGTTGGTCGCCACTGCTCGATGCTTCAATCCGATTACTCTGGCTTCCTCCACTCCTAAAACTGCCCGACATGATATGATCCTGGCTGTCAAAAGTGTCATTAAACCCCAATAAACAACTTAAACAAGGGCTATGCAAAGTATGGGCCACTGTCTCTGATCCGAAGGCATGTGCAAAGTAGCCTTAAAGGTATTGTGGGACAGAAAAATGTTCTATGTCGAAAGAGTGAAAACTGGTCATAACTATGGGAAAAATTATTGTATGGATCCTGTTCCTTGTGCATGTCCGTTCCCCATGCTGGTCTATCAGCATACCAAAGGAGATCCAAATCCGACAAACTGAAACCTGAGAAATTGAAATTTTCTAAGTCGAAAAAAGACTCATAACTCATAACAGGACACACTCCGTTACTTGTGGATGTTCTTTTGCAAAGCGGGTCCATGAGGATACCAAGAATAAATCAAATTCAGCATGCAGTGATCGAAAAAGTGAAAAAGGGCCATAACACTGGGAGAAATTATTGGACCTGTTCCATTCCCCCATGCTGGTCTATCAGCATACCAAAGGTGATCAAAATCCCACCAATGGCTTTGAAATTACAATCTAAAGTGTTTGTACGGACAGATGGCCAAATAGGCTGACAGAGAAGAAATTCTGAACAGTCGGATGGACAGACAGAAAAGTTCCAAACTGGTTGGAGCAAACCCAAATCAAAACTTGATCTCATGGAAATAAACATGCTTACCAAATTTGGTTTTGACATGTTCATGAGTGGAGGCTACCACCGGTATGCTGTGGCTTTTATATTTCATATATGTGTTAAATGCATCAATATAAGACAACATTAACCCTTGTTCGGACATTTTTTGGAGATTTGGGGCTTTTTAGCTCACCTGACTTTCAGTCAGGAGAGCTATTTCTATATTTATAAATATATTATATATTTTATATTAATATTATTTATATTATTATTTATATATATTCCCAAAATTTTTATATTTTTATACTATACCAATGACCCAGACATAGCTGGTGCTAATTCTCAAAAATCTAGGGCCAAACACAAATTTTGCCCCCCAATCCCCAAAATTTGCATCCAAAACCGAAAATAACATGTCCTAAATGGTCCACCATACTTTTCCTCCACTGTGCATGCACAGTGTCAAGGAGGTCTCAAAATTGGCGCCAATTATCTTTCTTTGTTTGGCCCTTCATCAGTTCACATCTGATTGATATTTGTGCTTGTAAATCTCAGTTTAAATGATGCCAGACACATAAATATTAGAGAAATGGTGGATCTAAAGAGGAAATAGAAGGAGGAGAGGAAAAATTAGTGGCAGGAAATAATCAGGGCTGTAACTTAAAATTTTTGTATGAAATTATGTTGTGTTCCCTAATTTCAAGGCATGGGCCTGTTCTTGTCATTCTTGCTATAAAGTTACACTGCTTGATCAGTGTTTCCTCTCTCCCTTTCCTTTAGTCCCCTCTTGCTATTCTCCCATGCTTTCGGCATATTTTCTGTAATATTATTACTAAAATTTCTTGGGAGTTTTAGCTTGGTAACAGAATGAATTCTGTTTTTTCCCCATGTTTACGTCCACACCCATGGGTGTTCAGGCGTAGTGTTCTGCATCTACCATCTGATGTTCTGCAGTTTCTTCCCTGGAAGTCTCTGTTTTGCATCAGATAGTGTTTTAATTGGTAACTGATTTCGGGCCATGTTTATCAGTGCCTGGAGTCATGTTTCCGGTTTTTATACAGTTCTTGTTTACATTGACAGCAGTTTCTGTTGAGAGTGATTTTTTGTCTTTGTATTAGTTTAATCATAACAAGATACATTATTATTATACGTAAGTGTTGCATTAATTTTTTTGAAATAGTTTTAAAAATTTTGTCCACACTTAGGCTTTTTGGGGATCCATTGGAGCTCAGTGTTACTTTCAGAAACTTGGGCTTTTCTGAAAAAATATTTTTTCAAAAAATTTTTTTGATTTCATTTATTTTTTCTATATGTTAATGGATCATGTTATTATATATCTTTGTTTTCAGGGGTTGGTGCGACTACTAGGACTGTTTGTGTTCATTTCACAATGAAAGGATATTGTTCAAATTGTAATAAGAGGAAATCTTCCTCTGACTTTCATAATCATTGTATTAATTATAGTCAGTCTACTCGCACTCACTCCTGTTCAGTATGTGTCAATTGGGATGACAAACATTGGAAACATGTGTCACAGTATGTTGTTAGCGGGGATAAGGCCATGCCGGTCCTTTCTCTGCAGGGTCACTCTAGTTTATCAATCTCTTTTTCAAAGGAACAAGAACAGGGTGATGTTTCCGTGATGTCTTCCAAAAGTGTGCCTCCGTCGTCACAGTTAAATGAAGAGCTAGCGGCAAAAGTGCTCATGGAAATACGTCAGTTGCCTAAGAGGTCCCTAGTAGGATCGACGGCATTGGCGTCCGCTAGCTCGCCCGGTGTAGCGACCATTCATCGAATGGCTCAGCAGCCGGATTCGTCCGTTGCGGTCCAGGAAGGAGATTTGGGTGATGCGAGCACTATAATAACACAAAGTGCACACCCAGTGACAATGGATCAGAGGATGGAACGGAGGAAGCCTATTAGTCCGGTTCCTAGCTCGTCCAGGTCCATCCGGGCTGCGAGCGAGAGAGGTCCCTCTCTCGTACAACAACATCTGGGACCAGATGTTGTGGTACATAATGTTTCGCATTTGGAGCATACGTCCACCACTCGGGACGCTCTGTTATATAAACAGTCCAGGGAGACTGTCAATATGGCTTCCTCATCCTCACGGCAGCGCACACGACCGCACCATGGCTATGTGACCACGGATATCCAGCCAGCTTCGCCGATCAGGGATACCACGGCGACCAGGTCAAGCCATCCGGTAGCCAGGGACACGAGGCCTGTAGACTCCGGACGTTCGCATAAAAGAAATATGCAGGAGTCAACATCCAGGGAGCTTCCAGCGGCAAAGCAACGTAAGACCGCTGCTCCACAGGCCTCGGTGATGGACGTGCTATCACAAATAGCACAACTTATCGCAGCATCCCAACAGACGACAGAATCTCTGTCGGATCAGGAATTATCCAACGGCGCTGGGTCGGTACACTCTGCTGAAGCATCAGGTACGGAAAACCGAGAACTTCAAATGGTCCGACAGGATAGCGAAAGGGATTCAGAGGAGCTGGAGTTTTCCCTTTCGGAACAACATAAAGCTGCCGTAGATTTTATCCGGCATTATCCTCCAGAGGTTGTTCCGTCGGACCAGAATGCTGCGATGCCAGATAAGAGACTGATAGCGTCACTGGACACAGAATTTTTTGATCGGTTTAGGGACATCGTCCCTGAGTTTCCGACACAGTCCAATAAGGTCACAAGAACATTTGAACTATTGAATGACGCTATATATAAGCTTGCTACCAAAACGAGCAAGTATGGTTTCTTGTCCGCAAATGCTCTACATCTGCCTTTCATCAATTCAAGGAATAAATTTGAAACGGCAGGACAGGGCATACCGAGAGTTCCTCTGCGTCTAGACGACCAGGCTGAAGACCTAGAATTGTCTATACCGTCGTCTATGTCAATTCCAACCACGACGTTGGAAACAACAATAATGTCATAGAGTTAACTTAGACGCTTTATCATACGCAGATCACCTTACTAAAGCATTATCATTACGTCTTCAAGGGAAAGAATTCCAGGATATACAATCCTCCTTAAGAGTTCTTTCGAGGGCCATAGCTTATTCCACGTATAACTCTGCCCTTTCAGTTGCAAACCTGGAGTTGGTTAGACGTGACGCGGCCCTAGCTACATCCACGCGCGTGGATAGTAAGGTGAAAAACTCTCTGAGTCGCTCCGGTCTCCGGAGAGCTTCTCTTTGACGGCAAGCTTTCAGCAATCTACCGTATGATCAGATAACTAAGAAAGCTTCGGATTCTCTGCTTTTCAAATCCGCTTCTAAAAAGTCGGATACAGCAGAAAAGAGTAAGACAGGCACTTCTGGGACAAGTACTCCCAAGGGAGGTTCCTATGCGTCCTCTAGGTCTTATTCTAGAGACCGTCAAGGCAGCGACTCACGTAGGGGACATTATACTGGCCGAGATAACCGGTCAGACGTCCCTAGGTCGACGGGGCGAGGTGCGGGTCGTGGAGGACGTAGTTTCTCCTTCCGCAAGCCTCGCAGGTCCAGGAGGTGATGGTATGAACCTCTATCGTGTTCCGGTAGGCGGAAGATTGTCGAGTTTTATAAACAATTGGGCGTCAATTACGGATGTTCCCTGGGTTCGAGGGGTAATTTCGGAAGGACTAAGAATATCCTTCAAACGAAAGCCTCCATTAACTCGAAGTCCAAAATGGACTCAGCTTCCGTCAAATCTGAAGAAAAGAGACGCTCTTCTATCAGAAGTACAGTCTCTTCTGGAGAAGAACGCGGTAGAGGTCGTAGAAGACCAGGAATCACCGGGTTTCTACAGCCATCTGTTTCTGGTTCCGAAACCAGACGGCTCGTTCCGTCCAGTCATAGATCTGAGCTGGATAAACAAGCTGATCGTCACTCCAAAGTTCTATATGGAGACGATTCGATCAGTCAGAGCGAGTATTCGGGTGAACGACTATGCTACAAGCATAGATCTCAAGGATGCGTACTTTCACGTCATGGTACATCCGACATTCAGAATGTATCTACGCTTCGCGGTCCTAGGTGTTGTATAGCAGTTCCGAGCGATGTGCTTTGCTTCGGTTTGAACCTAGCGCCCTGGGCTTTCACTCGAATAATGAACTCGGTAATGATGCATTTCCGAGCTCATTCGTCTGCGGTAACGTCGGCCTACCTGGACGACATTCTTCAGAGGTACGGCAACGATTTAACGCTTCAGAACGATGTGCAGAATCTGCTTTTATTACTCCGACGTCTCGGTTTTATAATAAACGAGAAGTCGTATCTGGTGCAGTCCAAGTCATTCACCCACCTGGGGATGAGCTTCGAGACGCACAACAATCTCGTTCGGCTGCCGTTAACCTGAGCGAAATTAATCAGTTGTTACGCTCGCTATTGTCTTCACTCAGACAAAGTCATAGCGAGAGAATTCATGAGACTGATAGGTCTGTGCGGAGCCGCTGTGGATCTCATTCCGATGGGGAGGTTACGCACTCGTCCTCTCCAAATTTTCTTGACTCAGAATTGGAGAGTAAAGATTCATTCGCTCGATATAGACGTTCTCTTGTCAAATCAAGTGAAACAAGAGATTCAGACTTGGGCAAACATTCAGTGGTTGACTCAGGGAGTTCCACTGCAGTTGCCGGATCCGAGTTTTACTATTATGACGGATGCCAGTCAAACAGGTTGGGGTGCAACATTGATCCCAACAGATTCGAAGTGCCAGGGTCTGTGGGATCCGCAGTTTTTAGGCAAGCACATAAACATCAAAGAAATGATGTCAATTTGGCTTGCACTATGTCATTGGATGAACATTATTCAGAAAGCACATGTCCAAATCCTGTCCGACAATACGACAGTAGTAGCGTATATTCGGAACCAGGGAGGCACTCATTCCATTCCGTTATTCAATTTAACGGAAAGAATCCTTCTGTTTGTACTAGAACACCAAGTTCTACTTTCGGTCCGTCATATTCTGGGTCGTCTGAATGTATTAGCAGACTCCCTTTCACGGAAGGTCACTTGCTGCCGTCAGAATGGACTCTCAACAAACAGGTATTCAATCAGATTTGCTACCAATGGGAGTGGCCAATGATAGACTTATTTGCGACACAGCTCAACAATCAGTTGCAGACGTATGTGTCACCATGTCCGGATCCTCGAGCATATGCAGTATACGCTCTATCGATCTCGTGGGACGGAATGATAGGATATGCGTATCCTCCAGCGCCGTAAATTCAGCAGATATTGCTAAAGATAAAACAATCTCAATGCAAAATTCTGTTGGTAGCATCTCTGTCTCCACAGAGACCGTGGATAAATCTACTCAGGTGTCTGCTGTGGGACATACCGCGGAAGCTTCCTCCACAAGAGGATCTTCTTTCGCAGGGGAAATTGCGTCAACTACATCACAACCCGCAAGGTCTCAACCTTCACATATTTCCGTTGTGCGGTCCTTCTTGCACGGCAAGCATTTTACAGGACGAGCAGTGAACGCAATTTCTAACTGTAGGAGGACCTCCTCTTCGCTAAACTATGCGGCTAAGTGGAAGGTCTTTTGTCGTTGGTGTAGGGATCATTCTGTTGATATTTTTGATCCCTCCATTCCAGACATTGCAAACTTTCTAGTATACTTGTTTGACGAGATCAAACTGCAGCCTGTTACTATTAACTGGTAGAGTGCTGGAAGCCCATATTTGGGCTTTACTCTGAAGTGTCAGTACCAGCACTTAACGGCTTCATATTTTGTGCATGTTGTTCATACCATCTTTGAAGTAAAATTATTTAGTCTGTTAGGATTTGCCTTGTTACAATTTATGAGAGTGCCTATTGTCACTCTCCCATAAATTATAACAAGGCAAACATATGTGAACAAATTTTGATGACCAAAAATAATTTAGCACTCTACCAGTTAAAGGTTATAGGTCTATGTTATCTGATACCTATGCACACCATAATAGTTTACAAATTGGATCTAATGTCTCTTTATCTAAATTAGTTAGAAACGTCTCGATAAATAGACCTAGAACCCTTAGATTAATTCCTAAATGGAATTTAGCTTGGGTTCTTCTTAAACTAAAAGAAAAGCCATTTGAGCCTCTGGAGACAGTGGACTTCAAATTCTTATCTTATAAGACAGCATTTCTCTTAGCTTTCTCTTCTGCTAGAAGAGTCAGTGAGCTTCATGCACTATCTCTGGACAATTCTCACTATCGTAGTGTCGGGAACACTATTACCTTTACTACTAATGTTGGATTTTTGGCTAAGAATCAGGCTCCTAATAATTATCCGGAACCTATTGTTATTAAGGCCCTTCCGACTTCAGACGGGCATAGGCCTTTACTCTGTCTGGATAAAGCTTTACGTATTTATAAACGAAGATCTCAGTTTATCAGAAAGGGACGAAAACGCTTCTTTCTGTCTCTGATGCCCAATAGAAAGGACATTATGGTCCATTCTATTGCTAGATGGATTCAATTAACTATCCGTACTGCTTATGATAATCTATCTTCAACTCAGCAGTCTGTGCTTAAGATTTCGGCTCATGAAGTAAGAGCTCTTTCTACATCTTGGGCTTACGCAAATAGTGTTGCTATTCCAGATTTAATGAAGGCTGCATATTGGTCTCGGCCATCCACATTCACGAATTTTTATCTAAGAAATATTGAGTCCATTTCTGGAGACCTGCATTGTTTAGGTCCGTTATCTGTTGCTCAGAATGTTGTCCACTAAACAGTTGCAACTATAGTTATGCAGGCTTTCTGTTCCGGCAGTGACTCTGTCCTGCTGCCCTCTTCGCTCTGGGCTATTTGACCCAGGGCAAGGGGAAGTTGGGGGGGGGGGGTCCCTTAGGTCACCTGCTTTATAGTGAAAAGCAAGGGGATACCTCCTCCAGAGTCAGTAATTCTGAGTCGGTACCGGGATGGTTTTAAAGTGTAAAGCTAATGTTTAAATTCATTCATGTCATATTTTTAAAGTGTAGCTCGGTGTGAAGCATTTGTATATGTCATGTGTCAAATGGGTGTTAATATACAATCCTCGGACACTTTTAATGAGTATAAAGAGTTTCAATTCTCTGGACTTACTTTATTTATTGGCTTACTTTAAAAATAATTAGTATAAAGGGTTATACTGGATGTTAATAGAGAACATGGATGTTATTATGCTCAATTATGAAAGGTGTTGTGTCTTTCTCATTTGTCATAAATAAGAAAGATACATGTAAAGCCTAATCCTCCTTTACTCCTCGAGGAGATAACTCTATTATATATAGTTGACCTTATTGGATTTTCCTCTATGTCCTAGGCCCTCCAGCCTTTTTTCTATTCACCTATGTCTGGGTCATTGGTACAGTATAAAAATGTTAAAAAATTTATAGTAATTTATATATTTTTTATACTTACCAATGACCCAGACGGGGATGGCCCTCCCAGGAGTTGGGAACTCGTACCTCCCCGCTGAGTACATAGCGCTGACCAGGCACTGCTTGTAAGAATGATAATTGGCGCCAATTTCGAGACCTCCTTGACACTGCGCAGTTGAGGAAAAGTATGGAGGACCATTTAGGACATGTTATTTTCGGTTTTGTATGCAAATTTTGGGGATTGGGGGGCAAAATTTGTGTTTGGCCCTAGATTTTTGAGAATTAGCACCAGCTATGTCTGGGTCATTGGTAAGTATAAAAAATATATAAATTGCTATAAATTTTTTAACTTTCCAAACCGAGAGGCAAATTTGTACCAAATTTGATATGAGGGCTTATTGGGCCACAAGTACTTAATTTATGCAAAAAAAATGGTTCCCGTCTCCCCATGGGAACCGCAGGAGCTAAAAATAGAAAAAAATTTAAACGCCCATATCTCCAAAACTACATGGCACTGAGAATTCTTATTTGTTGTGAAGCTTCCTTAGGACCAACAGAATGGAATGGTAAAAAAAATTGCTATCGGTTTTATCATGGGGGTACTTTTTGGGGACTTTGAAAAAGTGCTGAGTCAGCATTTTTTAACACTGTGGGTAATGGGAAAAACATATAAGACTACTTTTCTCCCAAACCACTGCTCCAAAAGCTTTCAAATTTCACATATAACATCTTTGGAAGATTGTTTCACATGTTTATTGAAATCAATTCCCTGGGTCCATATTTGGGATTTCTATGGGGGCCCAAATGTTTAAATTAGTGCAGTATGAAGAGTATTTTTTAAAAATCCTCTTCTTCAAATCTAGCAATAAGAATCTTTTGATATTTGGTATGCAGCGTCCTTAGGGGGGCGAGATTCAAGTTTGTTCAAGCCAAGTCCCTGGGTTCATATTTAGGCTGAAAATTTGGGGTCCTGTTGCAGACTTTCTTTTTTTTTGGACCAAAATCTGGAATTTTTTTTTTGTTTTTTATGCGTTCCGGTCAATTTTAAGACAAAAATAACAATTTTTTTTCTTACACTGAAACTTTGGGGTCCGTGTGGGACTTAGAAAATTTTGTACCAAAATCTGGAAATTAGTTTTTTGGTTTTTTATGCGTTTTAAGAAGAAAAAAAAATTTAGGCTGCAAATATTTTGTTTGGGAAAAAAATCTGTTTTTTATGCGTTTATCTCAATTTTGGGACGTAAAAGTGCAGGAACTGAAAATAGAAGGGACATCCTGTGTATTGTGTGGGCACAATCGCTTCATCTAGTTGGTATATGCTTTTCTTAGGAGCTGCGTATACAGCTTATTCAAGTCCCTGGTTTGATATTTAGACTACCATGTCAGGTGAGCGCCCGCAGGCCCCCTGGGGCCTCTTGTTTAATGCAATGTTAGACTTTTTTGTAAGTGTGGACTTGGAATATTTCTGAACTGTTTTGCTATACATGAGTGGAGGCTACCACCTATACATGAGTAGAGGCTACATGAGTGGAGGTATGTTGTGGCTTTTATATTTCATATTTGTGTTAAATGCATCAATATAAGATAATTTCTGAACTGTTTTTGCTATACATGTACATGACTGGACATTTTTTTGCAGATTTGTAAAATTTCTGACCTGTTTTGCTATACATGTACATGAGGGGAGGCTTCCAGCATTTCTGACCTGTTTTTCTACACATGTACATGAGGGCAGGCTTCCACTGTTATGCTGTTGCTTTTATATTTCATATATGTGTTAAATGCATCAGTATAAGATAATTTCTGACCTGTTTTGCTATACATGTAAATGACTGGACATTTTTTGCAGATTTGTAATTAGCCTAGGTTTATTGCATGCCATGTGTTGGTGAGCTAATGGGTATGGACACCCCCCTCTTGTATTGTAACTTGGTAGGATGACTCTGTATAATGTCTAGATGAGAACATCCTACTTCGGCCGTGATCAGTCAACCGTGACGGCCACACAGGCACATGACCTAGATTTGTTTAGCATAGTCTACAGTTCCTATTTATGAAGCAATTTCATTTTAACTTGGAAGGATAACTTGGTATGATGTCTAGATGAGACTGTCATATTATGGTCATGATTGGTCAGCCATTACCGCCACCTGGTCACTTGACCAAGATTCTTTTAGCACTGCTTACAGGTTGTTTTTATGAAGGGATTTCATTGTAACTTGGTAGGATAACTTGGTAGGATAACTTGGTATGATATCTAGATGAGACTATTCTATTTTGGTTATGATCAGTCAACCATGACCGCCTAACCGTCACATGACCTAGATTCCTTTAGAAAAGTCTACCAAATTGTATTTATGAAGGGATTTCATTGTAACTTTGTAGGATGACTTGTTTTGGAATGATTTTACTGTAACTTGGAAACTTTGGTTGACATACGTTAACTGTTAGGGCCACATCAACCCAGGTCTTAATTCTTTTAGTACAGTCTACGCTCAAATTATTCTTATTGAAAACATAGCATACAGGGAACAGAAATTAACATATTCCCAATTATCACAATTCTTGTCTTATTTCATAAACATTGAACATTATCCTTTTCATCAAACACTACACACAGTCAAGTTAAGCTACAGTGTCATTGACACTTTCATTGTGGTAAGCAGTAAGCATACAATGTTTGTGGTAAGCAAAAGAAATTTTATAAGTACATTAAATGCGTGTCATTTTAACCAATGTTTGGCATCTGTGTTTCAATCTCTGAGACCTGCAGAATTGTACGCACAATCTGAACATGGTACTTATAAAACATGCAGCTTAACTGGAGGTTTGAAGAATTTTTAGTCTATATTTTATGAATATAATATTTCAACCTTTCCAACTCTGGTTCAAGTCCCATTTGTAGTTTGTTTGCAAGTTGAAAAATAATGACAAGTTGAAGTAATGGAAGAACCAGGAAAGTTGGCTTGGTGATACGGACATCTGTTCCTTTAGAATTTTGAAAAATGTTATAAAGTTTACTTATTTTATAGACCTGCATTGTGTCCTTGGGCAAGGCACTTTATCCCGGTTGCCTACATGGGGGCACGATGACGCAGTGTACTAAGGCATACTGCATGTCAATGGCACACATGTCTTCAACCGCTGTAACCCTTCTTGAACGGAGCTTGTGCAGAGTTAGAATGTTGAGGAGCTGACAGTTGCTTGTCGATGCTCAGTGGTTCTCTATGGGTACTCCGGCTTCCTCAACCTGTAAAACTGTCATGGTCACAATTAGTCATTGTGCATAAGTATGTGACCTTAAACACCAATAAATAAATAACTTATTTTATAATAACTAGAGTTATTTGGTAAAGACAAATCTTTTTACTTTCTTGCAATAAATTGAAATATGTTGTCTGTATGTGCAATACAGGTTTTTGTGTTGAATGGTCTGCAGCAATCATTATTGTTCCATTTGTTGAAACTTCATACATTAGTGTAGCTACCTCCCAGTGGAGGAAGTACCCCTGACTAGAACTTGAACATGGGATTGGGCCAATGAATAGTTTTGAAAATTGCCAAAAGAAGTTTTCTCATATTAGCGGGGGAGGAATTCGCTAGAATTGTGCACTTGGTGATACCTTCCTGAAATTTGGCATGATGTAAGGGTAGGCATCAGAGATTTCAAAATCGATCGGCTACAAGTTGGCACCATCCTCTAGCCACCACTAGCAGCGAAATCCAAAATGGCCGCCAAGCGGATCGAAAAAAAGCTATTTTCGCCGATCGCACAACTGAAGCTCCAAACCTAACACCATACATGTGCTGTAATTGATGTGAATGATGGAGTGAAGCCCTTGGAACAAGTTGGGGGGAAGATTAATGGATAATGGGATCAGAATTTCCGTCGATGTGTGCGTCTGTGTGTCTGACTGTCAGTATGATCGTCCGTCCGTAGATAAATTAGTGTTGAATGTTTCTCGGGAATGCAATGGTCAAATGAACATGGTATGAGAGATTCCTGTCAACACATGAACAAGGGTACTCGATAGTATGCAGCAGTGGGGATACTTGGACATTTGATAATCCAATTAAAGTGACAGTCTATTCTCAACTTCCGGCATTTTCGATAGATTTATTTTCTAAGAAAATAAAACTATCAAATTTCTAGAGGAGTTCTGGTTCAATCTCAACACCATAGCGACACGTCTGCCAGCAAGGGCAGTGCTGGAATGAACTCGGGATGCATTAGTTCCCGTTGTTAATTATACAATGTTATCTTGCCAGTATAGAACATTGGCAAAATGGGACTAGAAGGGGTGAGTGTATGTTTGCAGTCATTCGAGGTACAGGAATATTTTTTGACTACAAGTAGTATTCTTCATTTTCGGCCAGTTAAGATGTGGTGTGTTCCAAGTCAGGATTAATGTTGCCGACACTTAATGCCCATCCCTCATGGTATGCTACTTTACCAGGGATATAGAGATATAGCCACCACTGGGAGCCAAAACATGACCTTTGATGTCGATGAGTGGTCGAAATGTTTTAGCGAATAACTTATCGAAATATGATCCGGTATGGCAATTTGATACCTTACGTTAGATTTATTAGATCAACTCAGGTATGGATTCATTGAGACATGAGTGCGCTACAAGATGAAGGATTTCCAAGTTGATTTGCTATGGAGTAGGAACTGACTAGTCACATGTGGCCTATGGCCAGAGAAAGACAAGGATACCATAGATGAACACACGGGTGAACGAAGGTATCAACTGTTGTACAGAGGCAAAATAGTTGGGGATATTGTATCATGCTATGCATGAATTAACACCGTCTTGTGCAGTAAATAACAGACTATTTTCCGAAATCTAAAACTGTATTCCTATACCCCGGACAATGTAGCAAGCCACATGGGATGAACATTTGTTAGCAAAATCAACTCAACTAGAAACATGACATGTGTTAACTGGCCGAAAATGGAAAAAAAAATACCAGAATAGGAGATGACTGGTCCTAACATGACAGTATACTACTCAATATTGTTACAACAGCCACCTTCACACTTACACAAAGGTGTGCACCTTAATCCAGCTTTCAAGCATTTGCAATTGCCCTTGCAGGCCTTGGCACAACTACAGTGGAGCATCAGTGCACATGCAGCACTTGCGTCTCCTAGGTGAGTCCAAAATGGGACCAGAATATTGAGACGTGGATTCCACTCCCATCCGTACTGTGATGGGTCTGGCACACATAAGTGTTTCTGCAGAGCACGATGCCAAATGAAAGATGACACAAGAATTACCCTTTTTACATGTTGATACAGAGCTGCTTTGGTGGGCGGGATGTTTTCCATAGACTTAAGGCCATGTGTGAACATATGCCGTCTCGCATCATTGACACGTGTACTGACACAACTGTTACTGTACATCTGTATGGTGAGTTTTTCGATATGCTGCATATGAGGGGAATCCTCTGAAAAGACTTGCGGATTCTCAGTCAATTCTATCATCATTTCAGTTGATGCGGGAAAATTCATCCATGCATTCCATCCTGTCTTCTTCCCAATGCCGAGCATGCTGGATGTTACATCACAACCTGTGAAGGCGTGGAAGAAAGTCAGGGCCTTACAGTAATCAGGTCCAAGTTGTGAAGCTATCTCATGAATTGGCATATCTTTATATGCCTTTCCAATTCCAAACCCAATCCACAGCTCACTGAGTCCAAGGTCACGGAATGTTGCGAAATGGTGCAAAGACAGAATGACGACATCAGAATCAACCGTGCGAAGAAAAGCTATTTTGTGACCTTGTGAGACTGCATGGTTGAGATGAAGCATCATGCGCGTGTCTGCTTCCTCGTGGTTCGATGGAGATATGTCACATAAGCTAACATCCTTATTGCATAGTACATATTCTCCTGATGTCGTTAACAACTGGTACTCGGATGTTGATGTTAATTTCAGCAGTTCAGCAGACAGGAACTTGAAAAATTCGTCTTTATTCTCACTAACTTTCAAGAATGCCTGCCAATTCTTCCCTTTAGGTAAAGGGACGTTCTCGGACACCCGTATCAACCTAACTGCTGTCTCACCGAGGCGTTTTGCTCGCGTCTGATTCTTCAAACTGCCTTCGGGGTAACAGTCATAGATCGCATCAACCCTTGTGGTGTTCGTGTTAATCAGAGATTCGATGTATGGCAATAATTGCAATCGAGCATATTCTCCAAACAGATCCGCTTTCTGTGGTTTGATTACATGGACTACAGCAGGCATATCCAAGATGACAACTGAAGCTTGTCTAGCTGCTGAATTCTTCCCTTGTGCAGGAATAGCTGGTAAACAATTGAGAATTTGAGATTTTGTCCCACTCCGTAGCTTACCTCTATCGGATAATGCTGGCGGATCACGTGCATTCTCGTGCATGAAAAACTCATCCATGTTTGAATCAGGCCGGGCTTGCAGTGAAACGAACATCTGGGTAACTATTGCGGCAGTTGCTTTACTTGACATGAGTTTGTCTCGGCCTTTGTCCAGGTTGGCTGGGGGTGGGTTAAGGAAGGTATATATATTTGCCTTGGGAATAACATCATTCAGGGGTACGGTGCATTCCACAAGCCTTTCCTTCAAGAAAGTGGAATATAAATGCTTGCCCCTTTCGGGTAATGACCGTAAACTCTTACTAACTTCGGGGTCCATATATTCACCAGTATCTAATGTCACCAGCTGACCACTAGTTTCATCATAAGGGTTGATAATGAGTCCCTGATTCACCAGATCGAGGAGAGATTTCAATTGATTCAGAAATTTTTTCTGCTCTGATACCGAACTTTCCGGGTGTTCCGTGTTATCTGATGATGTTGTGTGGAAACTTGCATATTCATACTCATCTATAACACGCAGAACTTCTGACCTTGAAAGCTCAATAACGACTTTCTCTTCAGCCTGGCCATAGAGACCTTTTGGACCACTGTCTTCTTTGAGTAGTTGGATACTATGTTCTTGGCTCTGATCTAAACCCATCATACTGAACTTCCTCTCACTACGCTGGACCACAAAATGGCCTTCCATGAATTTGTTGTGGATTGAAGGATGCCGCCTGGGTAGCTGAGACATGTCTCTCAGAAATACGGGGACCCACCGACAATAATTTGTATGTCCTAGGGCAAAAAAGTAACTGCACAACTCATCGATAGAACACAGTGTACCAGGCCAGTTACCGATTCGTTGGTTCCGAACGAATTGACAGCTTGTCAAGAGAAAGTTCCGAACGATTTCACCCCAATAGCGCGCAGTTGGAGATTGTGAAAGAATCCTCTGTTCCCACATTTCAAATGACTCATGGGGCCCAGTCTGCTGACAGTAAATCTCATAAGCATTCTTTCTGAGGATCTCAAGCCAAGCTAGAGTGAGAAGATATGCCTGTCGCGTCCTCTTGACATGTTTCCCACCAAGTAGGGATGATGCTACACCGGGTGTGAATATCTTTGCGAGGTGAAACATTCGCTCCCAACCAGAACCACCCATAAGCTTACCACCAGCTTCTTGGGTGCACATTTCAAGATGCAGGAATCCAATCATACACACCATTCGATCCTCACCTATCTCCTCTGGGAACAGCCATTGACATTTTTTCTGCCTGGCATACAACGGACAGTCACCTTCAATGACAGGTATCTGGCCGGGGTTTACGAAAGCAGTAGCTTCCCTGACCACATACATAGCATGCTTCTGCATACTGAGTGAGTCCGCTTTCTGCTCACTGAAAACAGGGAATACCCCAATAACTGCACGAGGTTTGACATTGTCTTGATCTTCATGTTTTGAAAAGAAGCCTGAAAAGGTCACAGGGACTTCATCAAGCTGCCAGCTGCCATCAACCTTCCCTTTATTGCTGATCTGTGACACATGAGACAACCAGTCATTCTCTCCCACGTTCAAATCTGCATATTCATTGGGCCGTACATTACATTCATCTGGAGATTCAAGCCTGATGTCCCCACCAAAGTCTTCAACGAAAGGAACAAATGCATAGTCGTCTGGGAGTTCAATTTGTGTGTCTTCTGGAACATCTAAACTCAGTGGTGGGGGATCAGTACCCACATTGTCCCTGCTCAGTTGACCAATGAGTGTGATGGACGTACCATGCATATCAGATCTACCAGATACATCAATGTTATCAGTGGTTCCTATCGAGAAAACATTACGTTTGCAGTTAGCTGGGACTACAACACCTTCGTTCTTGAACCGCAGTGAAACAGCTCTCGCGAAACTCCTGCGAACATCCATTACGCGATCATAAGAGACAGAGAGTCCCATTTGATGAAAATCTCTGATAAGATTTTTCATACGATCATGGGCATGCAACTTCAAACCCACATAAAGAGGCATTGGAGTTTCTCTGTCACGTCTCTGGTGAACATTTTGTGCATGTTCGGAGCGTTTCGCTGAATTGCTGATCAACATCTGTGAAATAGTACAAGCCACTCGAGTCTTGGCATTAACAGTCTCATCATCGCCTAAGTTCTGTATACTACATGTGCCCTCAAGTAGAACTCTAAGAAGAGTCAGGAGTGAGTTGGGTACAGGCTCGCTCAAGCAATAAGATGAAAATGATCCCGTGAAAGGAGCTTGAGATATGAGTATGTGTTTACGCAGAAGAAGACCCACATCAACTATCTTTTTTGCCTCTTCCTCAGACACTATACGAGTTAAAGATTCGGACAACAAGGAGCCAACTCGAAACCTACTTGAAATAAACACATCTCTACCCTGTGTGAAGGCGTCCCAGCCATCGCCCAATTTCTGCAACAAATGTTCTTTGAATCGAGTGGAATGTATTTCTTCACTAAGCCAATCAGAACCGACTTGCTTCAACCTCCGACTGTACAGATTCTTGAGATCGACAAGCTTCATCGCGGAATCGTTGTGTTCAACAAATGTTATGAGCTCTGCCATAACGAGAGGGTCATAGGGCAGGCCTGACGCGGAATGTTCGGCGTTCTTCGACTTTTTAGATTTAGCCGCTCGTGCTTCATTGGCAAGCTTACAATAACAGGTTTTGTGATAGTAAAGATCACTAGCAGCGGAATCAAATGCTGCATTGACCCGAGAAAAAACAACCCAGTTCTCGGCTTCCTTTGCCATAATTTTGAGTTTATTGTTATCAGACATTGATCTGCAAATAGGCTCACTGCTGTCACCTTCGCGTTTGTGACAATAAACACACTGGGGCAGTTTCCTGTCACAGCCAGATTCAAAACTTGTCCGTGTTCTTTTAGGACTCAGCGTGGAGCAGGATGCCACTGCCTCATTTCGCTCTCGCTTGTGTAGCACGCGCTGTACGATGTGAGTCCGAATACTGTCACGGCATGTCTTATGATATATTGCCTTATTCGTCAACAGTGACATCGACATACACTCATCACTCTCTCTCATCAAACAATCAATGGTCAAATTATATGGAAGCTCAACGCCATTATCTAGGAAGCGCGTTATGTCTTCCTCAATAGCTTTATAGGCGTCATGAAAACGAGATTCTCTATACGGACGCATCAATTTCTTGGAACTGTCTTGCTGGCAAAAGCAACAACGTTCCCAGTCAGTACTAGTCCGTACACGAAGAGGATTCTCACTCATTCTGTGAATGATTTTTGTGAACAATCGCGTTCTCGAATTAATTTCGACAGACAAATCAGAATTGCTTGCGGAATTACGCCAAACAAGAGATTGTATGGCAAAGAGACTGCTTCATAAAGAGCGTTGTTTCTCCGGGATCAGCGTCATTCAGGTTTGCCTGAATGACGCTGATCCCGGAGAAACAACGCTCTTTTCAAGTTCCAAGAAATTGATGCGTCCGTATAGAGAATCTCGTTTTATTCTACATCATCTCCCACGTCTGTTTCCAACACGTGCGTGGATCAGAGTTCACTTTCGCGCCCTTACAATCGGATGTATAGTCGGTAGACCGTCGAAAAGGAGGTTCCCTTCAGCCGCTGGCGGCCATTTTGGATTGTGCCGCTACTGGTCGCCACCGGTCGGTGTCAACTTGTAGCCGATCGTTTTTGAGAACCTCATAGCCTACACTAACAGTGTGCCAAATTTCAAGAAGGTATCACCAAGTGCACAATTCACCTGTATGTGACGAATTCCTCCCCCGCTATATCTGGCACCTTACCGCCGAAATTGCATATTGGATAAGATGAAGAGTTTAGATAACATTGGCTTGTTTAAAATTTAAATCGGGATATTTTGTTTAACCCTTTACCTAACATGAAAAGCAGACGACACTTGCAAACAAAATTCTTGAATAACTAATTTTTAGCTCAACTTTGACGTAAGTCAAATTTGAGGTTATGCCATGACCAGTCGTCTGTCCGTCAACAATTCAATACGGTTCGGGATAGAGGCCGTATTTATGAACCGATCTTTACGAAACTTCTTGGGTACCTTTGTTATCACCGTGGTTTGGTGAACGAGTGTTTTGGGGTGCGGTCCGAAATTTTCAAGATGGCCACCACCTGTCATTTTGTACTTTAGTTAGTCAAATCAGTTTTTTGTACAGAACTTCTTTATGAAAGTTCTGATTTGAATAAATTTTTGTATGAATGTTTAGTAACATGGAATGCATCACATTTTATACAGGGTTTTTTCTCGTGCAGAAATTATGCAAATTAGATGAACTTTGATTTATTCAGTGCTACTTATACACAGTAAGTGCACATGTCAATACGGCTCGGGCTAGGGGCTGTATTTATGAACCGATCTTCACGAAACTTCTTGGGTATATTTGTTATCATTGTGAGACCAGGATATGTGTTTTAGGGTTTGGTCCAAAATTCAAGATGGCTGTCAGTGGCCATTTTGTTCAGAAATTGGGTGTAATCAGTTTTTTATACATAGCTTCTACATGAAAGTTCAGATTTGAATAAATTTTTGTATGAATGTTTAGTAACATGCAATACATCACATATAATACGGGTTTTGTTCTCGTGCAATAATTATGCAAATTAGGGAAACTTTGATTTATTCAGTGTTACTACTAATACACGGTAAGTGCACCTTCCGTGTTTTTTGTTTCCAGACTCTAACTTTCCTTACAGTCGGTCGATTTCGATGAAATTTGGGTAGTAGATCACTTTCATCAATTGTGGGTCCAAGTTCGAACATGGGCATTTTCTGCGCATATTTAATTAGGTTGCTTAAATTTGATTGGCTGATGGTTTCCAGACTCTAACTTTCCTTACAGTCAACCAATTTCAATGAAATTTCATATATGGATTACTTTTCACATCAGTTTAATGTATTATGTCTTATCATACAGTCTTAATTTTTTAGTGAATCTCACAGTTGTACTCCGCATCACTTTACTTGCTTTGACAGTGACCTCCATGAAAATAAATCTGATAACCACTGTCTGAAGCACTGTCTGTTCTGTCTCTTCTAAATAACTTCCACTTGCAACTCAACTATATTCCACTGGATGCATTAATTCCCCTTGAAACTGCTGCCCAGCTGGAGACATGAATTCACTGAATTTTCTTGTTATCACCTTGGGACGAGAACGAGTGTTTCTGGGTGCGATCCAAAATTCAAGATGGCTGCCAGTGGCCATTTTGTACTGAAATTAGGTCAAATCAGTTTTTTGTACACAATTTCTATACGGCTCAGGCTAAAGGCCGTATTTATGAACCAATCTTTACGAAACTTCTTGGGTACCTTTGTTATCACCGTGGGACGAGAACGAGTGTTTTGGGGTGCAGTCCGAAATTCAAGATGGCCACCAGCAGCCATTTTGTACCAAAATTAGTACAATCAGTTTTTTGTACAGAACTTCTGTATGAAAGTTCTGATTTGAATAAATTTTTGTATGAATGTTTAGTAACATGGAATACATCACATATAATACAGGTTTTTTCTTGTGCAGAAATTTTGCAAATTAGATGAACTTTGATTTATTCAGTGCTACTTCTACACTGTAAGTGCACATGTCAATACGGCTAGGGCTGGAGGCTGTATTTATGAACCAATCTTCATGAAACTTCTTGGGTACCTTTGTTATCACCTTGGGACGAGAACAAGTGTTTTTGGGTGCGGTCTGAAATTCGCCAGCAGCCATTTTGTACCAAAATTAGGTGCAATCAGTTTTTGGTACAGAACTGCTATATGAAGGTACTGATTTGAATAAATTTTTGAATGAAAGTTTAGTAACATGGAATACATCACATATAATATGTTTTTTTCTCGTGCAGAAATTATGCAAATTAGATGAACTTTAATTTATTCAGTGCTACTTATACACAGTAAGTGCACATGTCAATACGGCTCGGGCCAGAGGCTGTATTTATGAACCGATCTTCACAAAACTTCTTGGGTACCTTTGTTATCACCTTGGGACGAGAACGAGTGTTTCTGGGTGCGGTCCAAAGTTCAAGATGGCTGCCTGTGGCCATTTTGTACCGAAATTAGGTCCAACCGTTTTTTTTGTACACAACTTCTATACGGCTCAGACTAGAGGCCGTATTTATGAACCGATCTTCATGAAAACTTCTTGGTACCTTTGTTATCACCTTGGGACATGAACGAGTATTTTGGGGTGCCTTTGTTGTCATTGTGCTATGAGAACAAATATTTTGTGGTTCAGTCAGACCCACTCTGGGACTCAAAGATTTCTTTTCTAGTTTAGAATCTGACTGTCACCCACCTTTACAATACTTTACGTATACATTTGTTACAGGATACGGTCAGTATTTACGTTACAATACTTTATATGAAACCTTTGTTATCAGGTAATTACCTTGATGTTTGTCATTGCTGTCTCACATACTATACATGTACATGTCTTAACAAGTTGAGTTACAGTGTCATTGACACATTCATATTAATTTTTGTCTTAAAAACATAGGTTATGACCCCTCTTTGGAATGAGCTCGTTGAGCTCATTCCAAAGAGGGGTCATAACCTATGTTTTTGAGACAAAAAATGAATTGGCGATTTTTGTAAATAGCACTGGCCGGTTTTGACCATTACATTGGGTAAAGGGTTAAAAAAAACATTCTTTTTATAAATTGTGACTGTTTCTTTCTGAATGTTTAAGCACATCAGAAATGCAAGTGATTTATGCACTTTGTGATAGTTATTTTTGTTAATAATACTTTGATTTTCCTCCTATTCATATTTAATGATTCTTTATTTATTCAATAGATTTTTGATAAAGAAGTAAAGAGGAAAAGAAGGAATGAAGTGCCAGTGACTTTTGAAGAACCCAAAGGACTGTTTGACTGTAAAAGTGATAGAATGTCACCTTGTTGGTTGTTAAAGTGATGATTTAGTGAATAAAGGGCAAAGCTGATACTGCTAATTGCCACTCCACGCATTAATCTGTAATTGTGGGAAGGTGCGCGGTGGCTCAGTGGTAGACTGTAGGACTTCTATGCTAGAGGTCCTGGGTTCGATCCCCATCCGGGACGACCCGCATTGTGTTCTTGGGCAAGGCACTTTATCCCAGTTGCCTACATGGGGACACGATTATGCCGTGTACTAAGGTATACTGCACGTCGATGGTGCACATGTCTTCAACCGCTGTAACACTGCTTGAGCGGAGCTTGAACAGAGAATGTTTAGGAGCTTTCAGTTGCTCGTCAATGCTCAGTGGTTCATTCCCAGTACTCCAGCTTCCTCCACCCATAAAACTGTCACAGTCACAAATAGCCATTGTGAATAAGTATGTGACCTTAAACACCAATAAATAAATAAAAAAATAATTGTTGGAAGATTTGGGGAGTCAGTTTGATTTTATGAACAGGATTTGTACAGGTCCTTGAATTTTAAAACTACTTCCATGCCCTTGAAATTGCTTGAAAATCATACATTTGCAGAAAATGCATGCAACTTTCTTCGAAAAATGTAATCAGATAAGGCTTTGAAAAAAATCATTGTTTATCAGGCACTTCCCTTGTCATTATTGAAAATATGTCTTATCACTTTTTTTTCTCTTTGATGATACAGTAGAATCTTCTTAACTACTGATTATCCATTTTGCCAGTGAAAATTATTCAATTAACAGGAGTATACAATTAACAGGGATTTGCTCAGTTTCCTGTGTTCTGGAAGTAAACTGAGCATTTATTCTATTATATCTTGTTTGACAAGAGCTCATAGAGCTCTGTCAAACAAGATATAATAGAATAAATGCCTATATTGGATGTAGTGAGGCCAAAAAGGTTGATAAATAAGGGGAATTTGGTGCATGTCACAGTAATTTTTTCGACATATTACAAAAATTTATATACAATTAACAGGAGTTTGCTCTACAACCCATATGCAATTAACAGATCAAATTTGTACTGAAGGTATGGTAAATGGTTTTGTGTTTGAATATTATATTCAATTAACAGGGATATACAATTAAGAGATATCCAATTAAGTGGGCTCCACTGTAGTATTTTGCAAATGTAGGACAAAAAATTTAATGTCTTCTTTGACAGAGTTCAGTCTTGTCAAACAAGATCCAGTTGGTTAAATTTGTAACCGCATTATGGGAAATTTTTCACATAATAGTATAAGGAGTTGAATTTCTAATTTCAACTATTTTCAGAGAGCATGGTGGCTCAGAGGTTAGAGCATTGAACTTCAAACCAAAAGGCTGATGGTTCGATCCTGACGGGTGGTAACTCCCTGGGCAAGGCTCTTAATCATAGTTGCACACATGTTGGTGCTGTGTACTGAGGCGTACTGTACATTGATAGTGCACTTGCCTTCAACTACTGCTAACTCTGCTTGTGTGGAGTTAGTACATTCAGGAATCTGACAGTTGCTCGGTGGTTTGCTCTGGGTACCAGGTATGGGCACAGGATAGAAAAAAAGTGTAGGAAAATTTTTCAGAGTCTCAGGACCAAGAGCCTTTGTCTCTTGCCGAGTGCCGAAGGCACAAGATGGGGAAAGCACAAGGATATGAGAATCCCCTCTTGAGGGGGGGTGGGGGGGCTCACCACAGAATTTTTTTCAAAAATTAGGTGTGAGAGTGCATTTGGGGGCATTCCTAACTGTCAGAAAGGCCACCAAATGCACTCGCAGACACCCAATTTAAATATTAAAAAGAAACAAATTCCTGGAAGTGGCCCCCAGCTCATCCCATACCCAAACAAGCTGAGTGACTAAAAAAGTTCACTAAACAATGTTACAAAATTTATTATAACAAATTTTACTAAGATATTACCTTTTTATGAATCTGTTCCACATTTTTGAATGAGAAATAATCACCAAGGCTGTCAAATTGTTCACTAACAAGTACATTCGCATGATTTTGCAACAACTAGTTATCTTTTCAACAATACACATAGGTATAAACACTTATGTACAATTTCATTTAAAATTGAGCTAAAAGATGACTATCTTACTTCAAGTAATACAGTTAAAACTAGAAGTCCTGTCATGAACTGTGCGCTTATCTAGGCTTAATTGCGCGTAGGAAATGCACGCACTTTTCATATCGAATGACATCCAAAGCAAGGCAGATTGTTGTGGTTACGCATAGCAAGCACAAGCAATGTTTCTGCCGATGGACCTCCGGATAACCCGGAGGTCACTTGGCTGAAACATTGCTTGTGCGCAGGCCATATGATAGCTTTACTATGGTTATAACGCGCAGATTAATGTGCAGATCAACACGCTATTTGCACACATTTCATGACAGGACTTCTAGTTTTAACCTTACATGTAATTATATTCCCTTTTGAAGTAACGATATGTAGAGAACCACAGGTAATAATTTGCAATAGAAATAGAATAAAATCGTATCAGATACTTCTTAGATAGCATCAGACTGGCATCATTTGCTGGAAAAACTTTCAGAAGAGCTTCCCAAGAAATGATACCAGAGTCAGGTGCTATCAAGGAATGACAAATACTGACAGAACAGTTAGCTACAGTGTCAGGTAAAAAAAAAATTAGATACTTGTATCTTAATTTATATACATTGCTGCTGTCAAGTACTTGCAAGTTACACAATTTTTTTCTTTGCAGCAGATTCCATCTTCTTGTGAAAAGCATCAAAGGAGCATTTCCTCTTTAACTGGTAGAGTGCGAAGTTATTTTTGGTCATCCAAATTGTCCACGTCTCTTGCCTTGTTACAATTTATGGGAGAGTGCCTAGTGACACTCTCCCATAAATTGTAACAAGGCAAATCCCCACAGACTAAATACTTTCAATTAAAAAATAATATGAGGTACATCCACAGAATATGAAACCATTAAGTTGTGGCACCTGGACTTCAGACAAAAGCCCAAATATGGGCTTCCAGCACACTACCAATTATCAAAGGCTTATCACTTGTTTTTTGTTTTACTGCTTGTGTGTGTGTGCCTACTTTACCTTCCTGTTTTCTGGAGACATTAATGTTTTGATTTCGTCTTGGTTAATTTTAGGTTCTCTGCTTGTAGTTTTAATGTCTCCACTTTATCCTGTCTTTCCACCTTTACTGCTGATTTCTCCTTTTCATATAGCTTTTTTGAACATTGTATATTCCTGATACAGGGGTGTGATGGGAGAAAGAAAAAAATAACTGAAAATTTTTTTGTTGAGAATTGAACACCAAGAGCCACAGGCTCTTGCCAAGTGCCAAAGGCACGAGTTAGGGAGAATATGAGAGGGATTCGACCCATTGGGGGAGGATCTCCCCCCTGCAAAAACTTTGAAATATAGAAGCTCTTTGGAGCATTTTAAGGGGGATTCAGACTCAAATACTGTGATGAATGCAACTCCTATTTTCAAGGATAACATTGAAAATTTCAAGAATCATTCCTGAAATGAATTTTCTTAAAATTCTTGGAAGTAATGAGACTAAATGATTCAAACTCGGGGAAAACTATGCACAAAACATTCAAACTCTCCACATTATATGTAAAACTGCACAATCAGGAGTCTGCATTAGGGCTGTCACGATTTTTTAATTTAGGAATTGATTAATCGTCAAAAATAATCGATTAATCGTACCTAGATGATCCCCTCTCCCTCTCTCTGAAGTCGATAAAAAATGAAGTTAAAGTCAGTTGACCTACCTCCGGTAAACAACGAAGACGATCCTCTTTTAGGTACTTTCAAAGCCTTGATGTTCTGAACTTTTGAACCATCAGTGTAATAATCAAGACTGGTCAGCAGTTGCGAAGTTCGCAACTGCCGACCGGTCTTGATTATTACACTGACGGTTCAAAAGTTCAGAACATCAAAGCTTTGATGAATGTATCTGAAAGACAAATGCTTCCAATGGCTTCTTGGGGTTTAACATCAATGTTCTTAACTCTTTACCTTTAGAAACAATAGTTTTTTCATCCAGTTTTCTTTTAATTATTAAACGTCTAAAGCGGGATACAATTTACCGATTATTCGACAACAAAAAATACTAAGCGATTTTGCCGTGCCCAATCAACAATCGATTAATCGTGATAGTCCTAGTCTGCATTATTCTTTAAATCATCTTCACTTATCAGTCCATCAACCATTAGTCTTGAAATATACATGTATATATACATATGCACAATTACAATTCCAGTACACAGTGATTTGCTGCTTGACCACCCAAAGGGTGGACATCCTTCTTTGCCTATACTTGCAAGTTCAAGGGATATCTGAGGTCTTCATATGAAAATTCAGAGCTTATGGACCACAAGGTAATACAAGTACATCCAGTTCTCTCTCCTGCGAAATAATAGTGATGGTCAGATAATAGTGATATCATTCATTTTCTACTGAAATTAATAATAGTGAAGGCATTTTCACTCTTTGCACCGTGACCAAATAATAATGATGAACATTTTCTCTAAAATCAATAATAGTAATGGCCAAAATCACCCGTTAATTTTTAGCTCACCGAAGGGATTCACATTTGCGCTCAGTATAGAAGCCCGAATTCGAACTTTTCTTCATAAATCTTCTTCTCCAGATCCAGCATGCAGAATCTTTTGATATTTGGTATGCAACATAGTGGGGTGGATCTCATTCAAGTTTGTTCAAATCGGCCCCCTGAATTAATATTTGGGCGCAGTATAGAAGCCCGAATTTGAACATAGTGCATTTCAAGTAAATTTCTTAAAAAATCTTCTTCTCAAGATCCAGCAGGCAGAATCTTTTGATATTAGGTATGCAACATTGTGAGGTGGATCTGATTCACGTTTGTTCAAATCGGCCCCCCTGGATTCATATTTGGGCTCACATATAAAAGCTTGAATTCGAACTTAGTGCATTTCAGGCAAATTTCTTAAAAAATCTTCTTCCCCAGATCCAGCAGGCAGAATCTTTTGATATTTGGTATGCAACATTGTGGGGTGGATCTGATTCAAGTTTGTTCAAATCGGACCCCTGGGTTCATATTTGGGCTCAGTATAGGAGCCCAGTTTGAACTTGGTGCATTTCAGGCAAATTTCTTAAAAAATCTTCTCAAGATCCAGCAGGCAGAATCTTTTGATATTGGGTATGCAGCATGCTTAGGGGGGTGAGATTCAAGTTTGTTCAAGCCAAGTCCCTGGGTTCATATTTGGGCTCACCGTGGTAGCCCGAGTTATAACTTAGTTCAAAATGAGGAATTTTCTTTAAAAATCTTCTTCAGATCCAGCAGTCAGAATGTTTTGATATTTGGTATGCAGCATCTTTGGGGGGGGGGGGGGGGGGGGGGGGGGGGGATTCAAGTTTGTTCAAATCATATCCCTAGGTCCATATTTGGGCTCACTGTGGGAGCCCGAATGATAACTTAGTTCAAAATGAGGAATTTTCTTTAAAAATCTTCTTCTTCAGATCCAACAATCGGAATGTTTTGATATTTGGTATGCAGCATCCTTAGGGGGGTGAGATTCAAGTTTGTTCAAGCCATATCCCTAGGTCCATATTTGGGCTCACTGTGGGAGCCCGAAGGATAACTTAGTTCAAAATGAGATATTTTCTTTAATAATCTTCTTCTTCAGATCCAGCAGATGAATGCTTTTGATATTTGGTATGTAGCATCCTTAGGGGGGTAAGATTCAAGTTTGTTCAAGCCATGTCCCTAGTTCCATAAAATTTGTCTCTCATGACTTCATTCCTTTGTAGTGTTGATGAACCATGTCTAACTGAATGTGATCCCAAATACTTCTTTGAACCACTTTGTTTGAATCACTTTGCCTGGTGAGCGATTAAGGCCCCTTGGGGCCTCTTGTTTATTCAATTAACAGGAGTTTACTCTATAACCTATATTTAATTAACAGATCAAATTTGTACTGGAGGTATGGTAAATGGTTTTGTGTTGGGAAATTATATTCAATTAACAGGGTTATTAACAGTGGACTCCACCGTATTAGTAAAAACTGTTGCAGTTGTATGATTGTCAACTGATACTAGTTCTGCATGCCACAAATCAGTCACTGTGAACAAGTCAACAATGAGAAAAGTATAAAAGCTAATTGTTAGTGTTACCACAAATCAGTCCCTGTGAACAAGTCAACAGAGAGAAAAGTATAAAAGCTAATTGTTAGTGTTACCACAAATCAGTCCCTGTGAACAAGTGAACAGAGAGAAAAGTATAAAAGCTAATTGTTAGTGTTACCACAAATCAGTCCCTGTGAACAAGTCAACAGAGAGAAAAGTAGAAAAGCTAATTGTTAGCGTTACCACAAAACCTTACATTCACACTTCTTAATTCAGAGCGTGAGCACCTGATCGAGATCATGGAAAAGCTGGAATTACCAGAGCGACTAATCAAAACCATTTCAGCTCTGGGCATCTCCTGCCCTGTCACCTGGACTGTCCAGAAGACAGGCAGGAGAGTCCACCTGAACCTGGAGTTTGAGGTAGAGACACCATCCTTTTCGGGGAGAGGTAGCACCTTTGGAGAGAGGATCCCCTCTCCCACTGGTCCTCACCCAAAGAGGCACGGAGGCCCTGAAAAGAGAAGAAGAAGAGTCCATCAACCAAGCGCAGGGACGCCCGGCACTTGGAGACATTCCGGAATAGGAAGAAAGAGTTGAGTGAGGGGGTGGAGGTTCTGGAGGCAGCCGCCAGTTCCTCTCCTAGTCCCACTGGTACACCCAATCAACTGCCGGCTCCTCAGCCGGTACAGTTGGTTGAGGAATGTCTAGTGGAGACTGAGGAGGAACTAGAAGTTGCTTTTTCACCGCCCCCCCACCCCTCACTCCTCTCTTCCTTCACTACTGGAAAGCCTGGGAGCGGAAGTAGCAGAACAGCCACCACATCCTATTGACGCCATCGTTCAAAAGGCAATCAGAGCAATGGAAATGGCAAAAGTACAATCCTCCAAAACTGAAGAAATTTTAAAGGAATCAAGGGAATTATCAGGACATTACGCGCATACTTCAATACCATCACCAGCCTCATCACCATCACCATGCCAACCTCCACCTAAGAAAAAGAGCCGGTAAAAGCCCAGAAGGGGATAAACCTTCTCCCTCCTTCCTTTTCCTCCTCTACTACGCCTCGACATCATCCTAAATCAAACAGCCAATGAGGGTCGAAAGGGGCTTGTCGCCTATACCGTCCCTGTTCGCCTTTGGTGCGCGAAACCATTTCATTCAATTACCACAAATCAGTCCCTGTGAACAAGTCAACAGAGAGAAAAGTATAAAAGCTAATTGTTAGTGTTACCACAAATCAGTCCATGTGAACAAGTCAACAGAGAGAAAAGTATAAAAGCTAATTGTTAGTGTTACCACAAATCAGTCCCTGTGAACAAGTCAACAGAGAGAAAAGTATAAAAGCTAATTGTTCGTGTTATCATTATTTATATCAAATCATTGTTGCATGATGGTTCTTTTCAGGTATTCAGCCTTTCATCATCTGAAAAAGTGCCCGACATAATATGTTCCCGACTGTTGAAAGTGAAGTCCTCTCAAGTGGGCAGCATAGGTATAAACAAATACCTATGTCCCGATTCCAACCGCAATACCTTGCAGTGATTGGTCAATGCCTCATTGATTTTATTTTATGTCTACTGTCAGCAATTCTTATGTCCACTGTCAAGGAAAGCGTCTCATTGCCATGAGCAACGGTTCATCGCAATGTTTTTTTTTCACTTGAAATCAACTGAGACAAATACATTTAACTGAAGTAAAATACACACAAAAGTACCATTATTAGGTACAAAAAGATTAGTTATGTAAACATGGGTAATTATTTATGAAACAGATTAGATTATAAGGTCTATTTTCATTAATTTACTGTAACATAAACTGAAATGAATCAAGAGCATATCACCCTGTTGACTGCATACGTAAACATTGAATAAAGGGAAATCACTCCAGTCTGTTATGATAAAAGTCAACACCTTACCGAAACAACATCTGCTTTCTAAATTTTACTTGTGTAAGAACGGGACATATACGTTATTCTGTTTGTTGACAGGGGACATGGTCTCACATTCCCTGCATGAAACATATATTCAACCGAGGCATTAGCTAACTCCTCGGTTGAATATAAATTTCATGCAGGGAACGTGAGCCCATGTCCCCTGTCAACAAACAGAATAACTTATAATGTTGCGGTCATAAAGTAACCAAAGATACTGAAAATGACGAGTAAATTTAAATAAATAAATAGCCTTTACTGATACTTATAGTTTTATTTTTGGTCTTTCATTAAAATTATCAACTTGATCCATCCAGAGTCAGGGTATGAGGTTGTTGAAAAAAAAAATAAGTAAAGGTGGGGTAATTCTATTTATATTGAGGAAATGTGAGGCAATTTTGTGAGCCAAATATACGTATGTTATGTTTGAATCTATTTTTGATGTACTGTGATACGAATAAAACGAAAAAAACATATTCTTTGTTTGAATTTTCTTTCTCATGTAAACAGAATTCGAGAAGACGGAGAATTCAATTGAATTACAGAAGAGCCCTCTTAATTGGATATTTACAAATTGAATAACTTGTTAATTACATATAATATCACAATACCAATCCATTTACCATTCATTCAGTAATTGGATATTTCCAAATTGAATAACTTGTTAATTACATATAATATCACAATACCAATCCATTTACCATGCATTCAGTATAAATTTTACTTGGTAATTGTATATAACAGTCCTGGACATAAGAAAAATGGTGGCCAGCAGAGAGCAACTCCCCTCAAACAAGCTTTAGGCGAGTAACAAGCAGATCTCCTAAAATGTCTGAAGGCGAACAAGTCACTGAATTACATATAGTCTCTTGATTGCAAAAGCATTGCAGATGATGTCTTGTTACAATCAAGGGACGAAATGCCATTGAGTGGAAAGTTTTATCAGTATATTACACAACCTCAAGACCAGAGACAAATTTCAAAGAGTTTGAAGAAATTTCCAGAGAGTGTTGAGTAGAATACAAAAACGTCAAACCAACAAATGTCTGGCTTTTAAGTGACTTAATAACTGCCATATAGTAGATTACAGTATTTTATTTTGGCAAAATGACTGTCTGTATAAATCTTTTTTTTTTCCAACCCATGCCAAGAGAGTTTCCTTCATCACCAACTGCTTAGTGAAACTATACTGAACCAAGCACACCACTTGGTCACCAAGCATAACTTTTTTTTTTTTTTCTTTTTTTTTGGGGGGGGGGGGGGGGGGGGGGGGGAGGGGGAATCATGAATCAGCCATGACTAGATTTGGTGAAAAATTCATCAAAATTTAGTTCAAGAAATCACTGGTGAAAAAACAACATTCAATTTTCTGGGGAAAAATTGATTAAATGTATTCAACTTATACTTAATTCACTGGCAAAATCAATCCTGTCCTGGGCAGGAAAAAAATACCAGCAACATTCAAGAAGTTAAAGCACATGTATCGCCAATGACAATGCATATCAAATTGCATGGATGCATATGTTATAAATAGAACATGTGTACACATATTTCACAACTGCCTTTTGGAGAAAGTGAATTGTACCAATACCGGTACCGCCGGTTTTCTCATGCCCTCTCTGGTACCAGCACTAAATCTGTCCTGCGGGTACTGGGACAAAATTGTTTTATGGGGAAGTTCCTAATTGAACGAGGGCTAAGAATCATGTATGCCACACTTGCAAGACAGACTTTCCACTTATTTGCGAATGAGCATATCAAAAACGCATGTTCTGTCTGCACAATGATTTCGATATGGCAGACCATTTTGACTTTTCAAACGGGGCATCAAAGGCAATGAAAGCTCTGTCATCGGCTACTTCAAATAAATTATTCTGTGGCGACATCAAAGTAATCATAAAGCACCAACCTCGTGCTTTATGATTACTTTGATGTCACCACAGAATAATCAGTACGATGCCACGTTTGTCTTGCAATCTTAGAGACTGGGGTGGTTTAAATGCAAATTTCTTCTATCTGACTACGATATGTCACCCAACTGTTGATGTGTCCCGGTACCGGTTTCACCCGGACAGACTCTGTCCCGTCCCAGTAGCGTTGGTACCGATGGTACTTTGACATGCCTGCACCAAATATGGAAAATGACCTTGCAGTTTGTGCTGTCCCATTATTTTCCATGAGTGATTGGCTAATCAAATCAGGGTGAAAACATGCTGTCTGCTGTTTTTGATAAAAACAATAAATTCTTGCCTTGAAGTTAATTTATTTAATCAGTATAAACACTTTCATATAAATGATATATGAAACATAGGGGTACTATTGCATAATGAAAACTGTGGTTTTGTGAAAGGATTTACTTTACTTTTTGCAAATTTGTTGCTTATTGTCCATTTAAACAGACCTATGATGAAAAGTGAAGCATTTCCATTTTTAGTTCACCTGACTTCAGTCAGGATTAGCCGTAGTCATTGCTCCTGTGTGGAGGTGGTGTTTGTGGCTTTTATTCAAAATCATTGAACCAATTTCTAAAAAAAACTTGAGGGAATTGGTAGTCTTGAGGTTGCATTGTGATTTTATTCAAATCAAGTCACCATGCCCCAAAGGGAAGGGGGAGGGAAAATTGCCCAAATTGTTTTCTCTAATTTTCTTATGATCCATTGGATGGAAGGAGTTGACATTTGGTCTCCAGATTCCTTTTGATACACTCAAGTTTGTTCAAGGGAAGTTTGAGGGGCAATACTGACCATTGTTCTGGCAGGGGCATGATTTTTGCCCCATGCAAAATTTATATTTCTAGCATCCATTGGCCAATTTGGATCAAATTTGGTATGGGGTACTATTGGATCATAAGCACTTGATTCATGTAAAGATAAAAAAAAGAATTCCTGCTGCTCCGTGAGAACTTCAAGAGCTAAAATACAAAAGATTTCAAAAGCCATTATTTCTTGACTTGACATCATTCAAATGCACTTTCCTGAATGGCATAGTTAATTGCTTTGTCAAAAGTTCTCTTATTAGGAATTATTAGGAGGCAAAAATGTATAATTTTCATGCATTATGCATTCAAAACAGCATCAAAACTCCAAAGTAGCACAAAGAGGTGGGGGGGGGGGGAGCTCTTCCAAATCAGTTCTCAAGCAGGTACCCCAAAGAATCCATGAAAAATTGTCTCATTTTTATCTGTAAAATTTCGGCCCACACTATGGTTTGGGTAACACATTTGACAATCCTGTGTGACCCTGACCTAGAACCAAAATGCATATAACTGTACAGGTGTGTATTACACAAGCATAGTCTGAAAGTGAAGAGACCATTCTCTCTGTTTATGTCATGCATAAAAGATGCAAGAAAAACAACCACAATGTCATCTGCTAAAAACAATCATTTTATTTTAGAGTATTTTCAATCAAATATCACAATCATTTTATTTCAGACAGAGTATTTACAATCATATATCTGGAGAATATTATATATAAAAGTCGGAACCATTCAAACTGACTCCAGTGGTTTAGCATAGCTCTCTGAAAAAAAAAATACAGGAAAACATATCAACATTTGGACAAAATACAGAGCCTACTCGTGTACAATGGGACACTGTTAAATTAACTGGTTGAGTGTTAGAAGCCACTATCATGGCTCTTCTGTGAAAAGTGCTGAAAGCCATTATAGTGGCTTTACACTGTATGTATAGTCTTGTTATTTGTGCAGTCGTGGGGAAAAAAATGTTCATATAAAATTATTTTGCTACCATTTATTAACTCTTTACATGATGCGGGCAGATATTCCTGCCTAGGACAGGATTTCTCTTGCCACTGAATATTATTTATTTATTTATTGGTGTTTAAGGTCACATTTATGCACAATGGCTAATCATGACCATGACAGTTTTATGGGTGGAGGAAGCCGGAGAGAACCACCGAGCAATGGCGAGCAACTGTCAGCTCCCCCACATACCAACTCCACACAACAGGGTTAGCATTGGTTGAAGACAAGTACACCATCGACGTGCAGAACACCTTAGTACATAATGCCACCATGCCCCCACGCGGGCAATGGAGATGAAGTGTCTTGCCCAAGGACACAACGTGATTGCCGCAGGTGGGATTCGAACCGAGGACCTCTCGGCTTGCAGCCTGCACCTCTACCAACTGAGCCACTGTGCTCCCCCCTCTTGCCACTGAAATAATTGGAATTTGGATATATTTAGTCCAATTTACAGGAATTTTTCATCAAATCTGCAGGTGGGATTCGAACCGAGGACCTCTCGGCTTGCAGCCTGCACCTCTACCAACTGAGCCACTGTGCTCCCCCCTCTTGCCACTGAAATAATTGGAATTTGGATATATTTAGTCCAATTTACAGGAATTTTTCATCAAATCTAGTCATGGCTGCTTTATAGCAGCCATGACTAGATTTGTTGAAAAATGTCTTGAAAATACTCAGCAGGTTAAGAGTTAATAGTAACAAAACAATGATATATGAACAAACTCTTGCTGAATTAAGGTTACCCTTATTGGAAGCATTGTATCTTTGAAAAAAAATACTTGTGTTTCAAATCATCTTTGAAAAATAATTTTGCACTCTACCGGTTAACTGGTAGAGTGCTAAATTATTTTTGGTCATCAAAATTTGTTCACATGTTTTTACGTTGTTACACTCTCCCATAAATTCTAACATGGCAAATCCACACAGATGAAATAATTTATCTTTCACTTCAAAGATAATATGAAGCACATCGACAGATAGAGCTGGGAGGTTAACCACAACCATGAGTTGGGATTGGTAGTGTGAGACTACCAAAAATCGCACTCCAATAAACACAACCACAAATTGGGTTCTGAAATTCCAGTGCATTCTGACAGAAATAAAACAAATATCGAATTATCGTAATTCATTTACATGCAATATATACGCATTTGCTGGCTATTGTCAATCATTTCTATGTATACGTTTGAATAGAATTATAAAGCAAAACTGTTGTACACTATACTTGCAGCAATGATATTTTCAAGACAAAAAGCCAAGATTTCAGTCTCGATACACGAAACTCAACATGATTTCATTAATATCCATGACCTGTCAACACCAACGGTGGAGTATTGTAAATGTTCATCAGTTTCTCAAATTCATTTTCCTTTGCTGAATTAGAACTTGCCACTTGCTCTTCATTGATATTTTCCAATATATATTTATTTTTACAAATAATTTTAGAATGCTTGAACTCCAAAATCGGTTTCAAATTCACAGTTGAAGTGGATGTAAATTTAGGGTTACAATGACCTAAATGAGTGACTTTTTCTCAATGACATTTTTAGGGTCGGCATAATTTTTTAGGATCAGTTGGGTTACCCTAAACATAGATTGTTTGTTTATTTTGGCTTTCTTTTGTTTTGTTTTGTTTTTTGTTTTTTTTTGGGGGGGGGAGGTGACATTTTACAATGTTACAAGCATAGATATGTTATAATTATTTATTAGCTCACCTGACTGAAAGTCAGGGTGAGCTTTTCTGATCACTTTTCGTCCGTTGTTAAGGTGGTGTTTGGGCCTTTTTCTCCCAAACCGCGGGCCGCATATTAATGAAATTTCATGTGAGTAGGGGTTTAAGGGCATTTTGATTTTTTCCAAATTAGGTTTCAGCTCATATTGAGCAGAGGTGTGGGGAAAAAATGGCCAAATTTTTTGAAAACCTTCTTCTAATGAACCACCAGTAGCAGAGACTTGATATGTGGTATACAGAGTCCTTTTGAGGTTTAGAATCAAGTTTGTTCAAGAGAAGTTTGTCGGGCATTATTTGCCTTCGTTATGGGAGGGGCAAATATTTTGGCCACGCCTAAAATTTCTATTTTCAGAACTGTGAGGTCGATTTGAACCAAATTTGATATGAGATGATAATGGGTCATAAGTAGTTGATTGATGCAACAAGAATTTTCTCATTGCCCCGTGGGAACATCGGGAGCTAAAAATAGGAAAAACCTTAAAACTGCCATATCTCCAAAACTACACGGCACAGAGAATTCTTATTTTGTATAAAGCTTACTTTTATCCAGTAGAATAGAGTGGTTAAAAAAAAACCCTATTGGTTTGATCACAAGGTACTTTTTTCAGGACTTTAAAAAAGTGCTGAGTCAGCACTTTTTAACACTGTAGGCAATGGGAAAAAGATTAAAAAATCTTCTTCTTCAGATCTAGCAGGCAGAATCTTTTGATATTTGGTAAGCAAGATTGTAGGGTGGATCTGATTCAAGTTTGTTCAAATCGGCCCCCTGGGTTCATATTTGGGCTCAGTATAGGAGCCCGATTTCGAACTTAGTGCATTTCAGGCAAATTTCTTCAAAAATCTTCTCCAGATCCAGCAGGCAGAATCTTTTGATATTTGGTATGCAACATTGTGGGGTGGATCTGATTCAGGTTTGTTCAAATCGGCCCCCTGGGTTTATATTTGGGTTCAGTATAGAAGCTCGAATTTGAACATAGTGCATGTCAGGCAAATTTCTTCAAAAATCTTCTTCTCCATATCCAGCAGGCAGAATCTTTTGATATGCAGATTCATATTTGGGCTCACTATAGAAGCTTGAATTCGAACTTAATTCATTTCAGGCAAATGTCTTTGAAAATCTTCTTCTCAAGATCCAGCAGGCAGAATCTTTTGATACTGGGTATGCACCATGCTTAGGGGGTGAGATTCAAGTTTGTTCAAGCCAAGTCCCTGGGTTCATATTTGGGCTCACTGTGGTAGCCCGAATTATGACTCGGTTCAAAATGAGGAATTTTCTTTAAAAATCTTCTTCAGATCCAGCAGTCGGAATGTTTGGATATTTGGTATGCAGCATCCTTAGGGGGATGAGATTCAAGTTTGTTCAAGCCATGTCCCTAGGTCCATATTTGGACTCACTGTGGGAGCCCGAATGATAACTTAGTTCAAAATGAGGAATTTTCTTTAAAAATCTTCTTCAGATCAAGCAGTCAGAATGTTTTGATATTTGGTATGCAGCATCCTTAGGGGGGTGAGATTCAAGTTTGTTCAAGCCATGTCCCTAGGTCCATATTTGAACTCCCTGTGGGAGCTTGAATTGTAACTTAGTTCAAAATGGGGAATTTTCTTTAAAAATCTTCTTCTTCAGATCCAGCAGTCAGAATGTTTTGATATTTGATGTGTAGCATCCTTAGAGGGGTGAGATTCAAGTTTGTTAAAGCCAAGTCCCTGGTTTCATATATGGGATCCCTGTGGGAGCCCGAATTATAACTTAGTTCAATATGAGGAATATTCTTTAAAAATCTTTTTTTTTAGATCCACTGGTCAGAATCTTTGGATATTTGGTATAAGCTTTTCTTAGGAGGAGCAGATGCAACTTGTTGAAATCAATTCTCTGGGTTGATATTTAGGCTACCATGTCATATGAGTGTCCTCAGGCCCCTTGGGGCCTCTTGTTCACATATTTATTCCAAATTATTCCAAATACAATAAACAGATGTTGCCTTGTTAGTACTGTAGTTAGGGCCAACCTGATAGGCATGTACAGATGGTTTGTATATGCTCATAGCCAACTGAAACTGCAACCAACATTTTTGTTATTTCAATAAATCTCACAACCTCCCAGCTCTATCCACAGATTATGAAGCCTTTAACTTGTGGTACCTGCACTTAAGAATAAAGCCCAAATATAGACATACAGCCCTGTACCAGCTAATAGGCACTATTCCATAGAAAAATATTCAAGTAAGAGGACCGTTTTAACAGAAATTGGGTCATTTCTAGTGAAAACTTGAGCATTTATATTACAGTGGAGCCCACTTAATTGGATATCTCTTAACTGAATTATCCTGTTAATTGAATATAATTTCCCAACCCAAAACCATTTACCATACCTCCAGTCCAAATATGACCTGTTAATTGAATATTGGTTATAGACTAAACTCCTGTTAATTGAATAAAAAATCTCAAGAAATTGCCCTGACTTTTCCCAGTTTTCCTTTGTTTATAGACCTATTTGGCCTCAGTACATCCAATACAGGCATTTAATCTATTATCTCTTGTTTGACAGAGCTCATGGAGCTCTGTCAAACAAGATATAATAGAATAAATGCTAAGTTTATCTCTAGAATACAGGAAAGTGACACAATCCCTCCCTGTTAATTGAATACTCCTGTTAATTGAATAATTTTCATTGGCAGAGTGGCTATTCAATTAACAGGGTTCCACTGTATTAATATATTTTATATTATACCAAACTCAAATAAATTTGATTATTGCTGTGAAAAGCTTATTAAAGAAATCAGGTAATATATATAATAAATGCTAAGTTTATCTCTAGAATACAGGAAAGTGACACAATCCCTGTTAATTGAATACTCCTGTTAATTGAATAATTTTCATTGACAGAGTGGCTATTCAATTAACAGGGTTCCACTGTATAACTTGTTTGACTGTGTCATACAACATATACTACATTAAATACCTGCAGTTGATTACTGAAGCCAAATAGGTCCATGATTGTCGGAGTAATTCTTTGATAAATTATAAGGTATTTATACGTCTCTCGTTTTATCCTTTCGTGCTGGCACCCGTGCCATATCGATTAACCCATTCACACGTGTGTCGTTCTGAGTATTTTCTTCACACCATTTATAAGTCTTTGATCTCAGGGTAGGGTCCTGTGAATATTCGAGATTCGATTCAATATCGATACCATGCGTATGCTTCGAGATCGATCCCGAATCAGTCTCAGGATTCGATTTTTTCGAATCTCTCGTACTAACTTCAATTTGTTACATTTCCAACAAAAATAGGATAAAACTGTCATTAGAAAATTCATTCATGTAGTCTCAATTCCTATTTATCTGAGTAATTGACAATGTTTAATTGTTAGGTAAGGTGTGAATTTGGCCCAGAACATTATCCATAGTTTTGGTTTTTGAAGGCCTAACTTGTTACTATTCACATTTTTAAGAACGTGAATAGTAACAAGTTAGGCCTTCAAAAACTAAAACTATGGACAATAGGCCTAGCTGTTTCAGCGACGGTGCTACAGAGAATATTTAGTTATTGGTGTTTAAGGTGTTCACTCCGTCGCGTAAGGGTAATCACAGTGTTCGTTCCGTAACTTCCGTCTGATGCAATATGAAATAACTTATCTTTTAAGATTCGATTCGGGATTCGATTCAATGTCGATATCAGAGACACGATTCGATTTGAGATTCGAAAAGAAATTTGTGATTCGCAGATCCCTATCTCAGGGGTAAGATTCTAATTCCAGCACACCATGAGTTGACTTCATATACAGGAGACAGTATAAGCAGTTCTTTAGATTAGTCTAATGTGAGCACAACGACAACTACAAATTCACCATATTGTGGCCTGGGGGAAGAGAAAAGTACTGGTATTTTTGCCTTCTTTGTGTCTGTTTCAGATACTTTTAGGTTTCCTCCCCCTTAGAATTATCGTTTACAGTCTCTTGTTACAGGTCTTTATTATTGATTCTCCTCCTTGAGCTAAAGTTTCCTTAACCCTTTACATAGCATGAAAAGCAGATGGCACTTGCAAACAAAAGTCTTGAATAACTCATTTTTTGTCTCAAAAACATTGGTTATGACCCCTCTTTGCAATGAGCTTGATGAGATTGTTCCAAAGAGGGATCATAACCTATGTTTTTGAGACAAAAAATGATGAAAATAGTGCTGGCTAGTTTGGGCTGTTATGTTGGGTAAAGGGTTATGAAGATTTTTGGTGTCAAACCAAAATCTATTTAAACTAAATTATGCATGACATTTAACCCTTTACCCAATGTAGACAATTTCAAAATTTATTATTTTAAATATCATTTTTTTAAAAAATTTCAACAAAACCGTATCATGTGACCCCTCTTTGGAACGAGCTCATTCCAAAGAGGGGTCACATGATATGGTTTTGTTGAAATTTTTTCGAAAATATAATATTTTTTCAGCTGCTGAATTTGCATATTACGCGGGCGGATGCGGGCGATTCATTGGGTAACGGGTTAATAGGAAACAGCAAATGTGAATATATAAAATCTCATGCTTTGAGGACATGCTTAAACAGAGTTTACCAGTGAAAAGCAATCTGAATCAACAGTACAGTGAAGCCCATTTAATTGAATAACCCTGTTAGCTGTATATAATTTCCCAACACAAAACCATTTACCATACCTCCAGTACAAATCTGACCTGTTAATTAAATGTAGTTTATAGATGGAGCTCTGTCAAACAAGATATAATAGAATAAATGCTAACTTTATCTCTGGAATACAGGAAAGTGACACAATCCCTGTTAACTGAATACTCCTATTAACTGAATAATTTTTCAAATTAGCTATTCAATTAAAAGGGTTCCACTGTATTGTATATGACACATTTGATGCTGATTACTTTTCACTGGCCAACTCTATGGTTTTTCAAACTTATTTATCTGTTGAAATGTTTGAATCAACAACAGGTAGGCCCTAAACATGCATTGGGGAAACTTGACCAATCTACATGCAAAAAAGGAGGAATTCTGCAAAACATTTTTTACAAATTTTAAACACTGCATAACTTGGGCACAAATTATTTGGAGACAGTATTTACCATGGCTATTTGGGGGATATATATTTGCCTGCATAGAGGGCTTTTAACTGCATTATGTGAATTCAGCTTGCAGTGCAGAGCACATTCCTGACAGTTCTTATGGATATTCTGCTAGAGTAGATCAAGTGGTCACTTGGACTAGAGTTTGAAACAAATATCATTTCTTCTATCAAGATTTTTGTTCACCCTAGACAATACTTTCTCATGTTTCTACATTCAAGATTTCTTATCAACCTACCTTACAATTGTTTATAACAGGCTTGCTCTACAGTGGAGGTCCCTAACTCGGAAGTATGCTCTCTATTTTGTTCTTTCCCAAGCGATTTGGGAGGGAAAAGTGGTGCAAAAGCACCAAGAAAAAATAAGCCAAAACTGGGTCGAGCGCAAACCCAGCAGGGGATGCTCTTCTCCTAGTACTAATCCACTGCCTCCATACCAGTGCCCAGACGTATAACCAATGTGTCATTCTTTTTAGCCCACCTGGCCTAAAAGGCCATGTGAGCTTTTCTCATCACTTGGCATCCATCGTCGTCCATAAACTTTTTCACATTTTCATCTTCTTCTCTGTAACCGCTGAGCCAGTGTGAACCAAACTTGGCAGGAATGGCCTATGGGAGGTCCTCCACAAACGATCCTAATTTTGTTACCGTCGGGATGAATAAAACATGGCTTCCAGAGGCATTCTTTGATTCTGGTTGGTGGATTTTCAAAAATCTTCTCCTCTGAAACTGCCAGGCCAAATGTTTTGAAACTTCATATAAATGATGACTGGGACCCCTCTACCAACGATCCTCATTTAATGTTGATTGGGTCACAGATATGGCCGCAATTGTGGGTTATAGTTACTGTTGAAACCCTATGAGAAATCACATTTTCATCATCTTCTCTGGAACTGCTGAGCCGACATGAACCAAACCTGGCAAGGATAGTCTTTGGGAGGTCTTCTACAAATGATCCTCATTTTGATCTCATGGGTTTGAAAATATGGCCACCAGAGGTATTCTTTGATTCTGATTGGTGGATTTTGAAAAATCTCTGAAACCACAGGGCCAAATGTTTTGAAACTTTGCATGGTTGATGACTGGGTCCCCCTCTACCAATGATTTTCATTTAATGTTGATCGGGTTGCAAACATGGCTTCAATTGTGGCTTATAGTTACTATAGAAGTCCTATGGGAGATCACATTTTCATCTTCTTCTCTGGAACTACTGAGCTGACATGAACCAAACCTGGCAGGAATGGGTCTATGGGAGGTCCTCTACAAACGATCCTCTTATGAAGATTCGTATCTTTTTTGCTCATGAACAGTGATACCTTTTGACTCGGGTGTTGACAATGTTCCTGTTCTGAAATGTGGACACATACATAGCTGTTTCTTCACCATCCAGACATACAGGGCTGTGTTTTTGTATATTTTCTCGATTATTCACCGTATTTTTCGTGATAAATCTCTATACCGATTTCGCGTGCCGTTTTGTTTCAGTCTTTTGTTCATTAATGCTAATGCTTTGGGTTCTGCTTTATCTGAGTTAGGTGTCAGCTGGAGGCTGTTGTGGAAGCTTTTCTCCCCTCTGTTGAGGGTCAATTTTCTGCCAGTTCCCTTTTATACGCCTGTTTTAAAAAAATTGGCTGTATTATGTTATAGCATTGGAGTCCATCTGTCCAGAATTGTTTTCAGGACATTTTGAGAAAATGTTTGGTATATAGCTTTGTTGTGGATACTTACAGATCAAGTTCGAATTTCATTCCCCGACTGTCCATCTGTCCAGAATTGTTTTCCAGACTGTTTCCTTATGGATAGACATATTGAGAAAATATTTGGTACACAGCTTTGTTATGGATACTTACAGATCAAGTTCGAATTTCAGAGTTACTGCCCTTGAACTTAGTTACCATTTTCCGGACTTTTTTTTGTTATGGATTGATATTGAGAAAAAAAATTTATCTATAGCTTTGTTATGGATACTTAGAGATCCAAGTTCGAATTTTGTTCCACTCGGTTGATTTTTGGTGGAGTTACTGCCCTTGAACTTAGAATTTTTAGATTCCCGATTTCCGGATTCTTTTTCATTTTCCGGACTTTTTTTCGTTATGGTTGGACATATTGAGAAAATGTTTGGTGTATAGCTTTGTTGTGGATACTTACAAGTTCAAATTTCATTCCCCATCTGTCCGTCAAATTTCGTTCCACTCGGTTGATTTTTGGTGGAGTTACTGCCCTTGAACTTAGAATTTTTAGAGTTTTCTAGATTTTTTTTCATTTTCCGGACTTTTTTTTTCCTTATGGATGGACATTTTGAGAAAAAATTTGGTACACAGCTTTATTATGGATACTTACAGATCAAGTTCAAATTTCATTCCGCTCAGTTGAGCTCAGGCTTCTAGTGCCTTCCAGGCACCCTCTGCGGCGGCACCTCCAAGGATTGGAAGCAGGCCGCTTTCTGATACCCTTGGTGTTCCTACACCATGGGAGGCATCGGCTGATATGCCCTAATGGGCTATGTGTCTTCCAACTTAGGCGATGGATCAGACACACCTGACGTCGAGAGTCATCAGGCTCTGACTTGGAGGCAGCTCTTGACTTTGTGTTTGAGTTCCTTCAAACCGTCAAACCAGCCGGAGGTTTCAGCCAGGCCACGATCATTGGTCGTGTGCCTACAGCCTGTGGAGCAACTTGCTTCTGGGTGCCTTCGACTGTACCAGTCGTTACAAGTGGTCGAAGCTTCTGCAGCGTTGGACTGTAAGCTGAGAACAAGACTGTTCTTCACTAGGGCTGATACCGTTTTACATATCATTCCTATGATTCCACCAATCCATTGGTCTGCCAGACTTTGACTGTCTAGGATCAGGACTCCTCCCTGGGGCTGTCCAAGCCCAAGTTGGCCATTATTCCTATGGTGACTTTGGAGTCTGTTTAGCTTATCCAGAGAGATGCTAGGCATGCTTTCTCTCTCGGATCACGTCGTCTCTGCCTTGGCTGCTTATCTGCCCTCAGATAAGTTTGACGACATACAGGCTCCTTTGCGTGTGCTTTCCAAGGCACTCATGCATCTTATTCACATGCATTCCTGTAACATGGCTAATTTGGAATTAGTTTGCCGGGACACTGTGCTAGACACAAGCCGTTCCCTTCCTGAATGGCAGCGTGCTGCTCCTCGTTCCGCTTCTTTGGTGGGTCCACGACTTTTCCATGATTCCGTGGTGATGTCCCCCATCATTCCAAAGATCAGCTGCTACTTCGCCAGCTTGATCCGGCCTCCCCGCCTTCTGTTGGAGGCCAGGGCCATTCCAAGCCTTACAAATGCCCTTCTGCTTCCTCTATGAAGCCAAGAGCTGATCCTCCTACTTCCACTTCTTCCTCTTCCTCTTACTCACGTGGTAAGGGTAAGCGTTGGCAGACCAGAGGGAGGTCTCAGGATCCTTCTACTAGCAGAGGAGGTGGTTCTCCTCCCAAGGGCCTCACCAGGGCTCAAAATGAAGGTCCTCACCTTGGTTCGTCCCAGGTTGGAGGAAGCATATCGGAGTTTGCAGACTGTTGGGCCACGATCACATCCGATCCTTGAATGTTGTGCGGTCCGGCCTGCAGATATCCTTTCAGAGGCACCCCACTCTGTCGAGGGTGCCTCTTCCAACCCAAGTTCCTTCAGATGGTTCATGTCGGGAACTTTTGATTACGGAGATAGACAATCTCCTGTCAAAGGGGGTGATCGAGGTCGTCAAGAACATTCATTCCGTGGGATTTTATTCCCTCTTGTTCTTGGTGCCAAAGAAGGACAGTCGACTCTGACCGGTTATCGATCTGAGCATCCTGGACCAGTCTATCATTGCTCCCCAGTTCAGCATGGAGACTTTCAAGTCGGTTTGCCGCTCCATTCACCAGGGAGATTTCACTTCCAGCATCGACCTGAGAGACGCTTACTTTCAAGTTCCCATTTATCGGACATCACGAAAGTATCTCAGGTTCACTTTTCTGGGGCCAGGTTACCAGTTCAAGGCCATGTCTTTTGGCCTTCACCCAACTGATATCGCATGTGATAGCCTTCCATCGCACACAGTCCAGGGTGACTACTTCTGTGTATCTGGATGATATCCTCCAGAGGCACTCCAATGCTGATCTTCTGAAGTCTGATGTCCACCAACTGGTGAGCCTGCTCACATCGCTAGGGTTCTGAGTCAACGAGAAATTGGACCTGGTCCCTTCTCAAGTTGTTTTGTCATCTGGGGATGGACTTCCGTACTCAGCTGAATACGGTGGCGGTTCCCCGGACTCTTGACCCAGTCCACGTCTGTGACATCTTGGGAGTATTCTCCGGCTGATCGGTCTCTGCGGTTTGGTGATGGATCTCATTCCTTTAGGTCGGCTGCATGTCAGACCTCTCCAACACTGTCTACTCAGTCGTTAGAGATCGAATGTCGATCCTCTGGATCTCCTGCTTCAGTTACCAGAATCTCTCAATCGTCACCTTCTTACCTGAACGGATGTTCAGTGGATTATGCAAGGAGTTCCGTTTGATTTGCCTACATCCTATCGCATTCTGACAGCAGATGCCAGCGATCTCGGATGGGCGCGATGTTGGATCCTCTAGGTCTTTCCCTTCATGGTGTATGGGACCAGGATCAAGCAGCTATTCACATCAACCAGAAGGAGCTTCTTACTCTTCTTCTGAGTTTCCAGCAATGGACCCCCACCTTTCGAATCGTCAGGTCCTTCTTTTGTACGTCAAATAACAGTGGTCGCTTACATTTGGAACCAGGGTGGCACGCACTCGGTTCCTATGTATGAATTGGCTTGGGATCTTCTACTGCTCGCTCAGGATGTCAATTCCGAGGTGGTGGTTCTCTCACATTCCCAGAATGCTTCACAGGGCAGTGTTTCAGTCACTTTGCGATCTCTAGGGTTGTCCCCGTATCGATCTGTTTGCGACCCATTGGAACCATCAAGCGGACACTTTCGGGTCCATGTGTCCAGATCCTCTGGCTTTCACCGTGGATGGTCTGTCACTCGATTGGAACAGTCTAGTTGGCTATGCCTTCCCACCAGTTCCAATTCTGCCTCAGGTTCTAGCCAAGATATGAAACCGCAGCTGTTGAATCATTCTGATCGCTCACCTATGGCCTCAGCCTGTGTGGATCAGTCAACTCCACTCTGTTGGCAGCAGTTCCGGCATATCTCCTTGTGTGCCACGACCTTCTTTGTCAAGGTCACCTGGTAGAGGTTTTTTTGAGATAAGCATTGGAGTGCTTTTCTTCTTCAAGGCAGCACTCCACTGTTTAGCCTATGCAGCTACGTGGAAGGTCTTCTATCGATGGTGTGTTGATCACTCTGTTGATTATGCCGATCCTTTGATAACACAGATTGTGGAGTTTCTGGTATATCTGTTTGATTCTTGGGGTCTCCAACCTGTTACCATCAAGGAGCGCAGGTCCATGCTTTCGGAGAACTTTTCGTATGTGGGAAAGCAATGTATCTGCACTATCTGTACCTCTCCAAGCTTATTCGGCACTTTTCTTTGAAAAGGCCTCAGATTTTGCAGTTTACCCCAAGATGGAATCTTTCTTGGTTGCTGCTTTGCATTCAAAACTTTATCCCAAGTGGATATGCATTTTCTCACAAACAAGACAGCTTTTCTGATGGCTTTTGCCTCAGCCAGAAGAGTTAGTGAGCTTCACGCCCTCTCGGTTGATCCAGACTTTTTCAGGAGCTCCGCCAACAGTGTTAATTTTACCACTGATTGCTCCTTTCTGGCCAAGAATCAGATACCAGAAACTACTCCACCTCCTATCTGTCCCAGGGCTCTTCCTCCTGTTGAGGGTAATCACCCTTTGCTCTGTGCGGTTTGTGCTATTCGCATTTTCCTCAACTGGATGCAGTTCATTAGGAAAGGCAGGAAAAGATTATTTCTGTCTCTTATCCTTGGTCGATAGAAGATCTCTCCTTAATCCATTTCTCAATGGATTTGTCTAACTATTCACACATCATTCGCTCATCTAGCAACTGACGTTTGTTTTACCAATTATATTTCTGTCCATGAGGTGCATGCATTTTCTTCATCCTGGGCTTATGCTAACTCCGTCAAGTTGTCAGAAGTTATGTAGGCAGCCCACTGGAGAAATGCTTCTTTGGGCCATCTTTTTTCGGCTCAGGCTGTTGTCTGCCCTAGTCATTTGGCTTCTTCCAAGGTCAGTTCAAGCCCTGTGCTTTGGTTACTGCCCTTTCTATCTGTGTGTCACACAGAGCCATATGCCTCATCTCTTATTGTTATTTTCTAATGTTTGTGATGCTATGGTTTTATAGGCCAGGGAACTCTTCTTCTGTCCACAGTTCCAGTGCAGTCGGGTAATGTGGGGGTTGGTTATGTGATTCCCTCCTCCTCTTGTCTTTTCAGACTGTTGTAAACAATTCTAAGGTTTGTTCATAAGAAATTTAAATTTTATTTTAAATTTTATAGTAAATTTCCTTTCTTATTATACCTGCCACAATTGTTGATGTGGTGGCCCTCCCGTCTTCTTCTCCAATGTTGGCATATTCAAATAAGAATGACAGGTTGGTTATATATCTGCGCACTGGTACTAGAAGCCGTGGATTAGTACTAGGAGAAAAGTGTCCCCTACTGGGTGTGTGCCGGCGCGCTCAACCCAGTTTTAGCTTATTTTTTCTTTGTGCGTGTGCTTTTGCACCGCTTTTCTTTCCCAAATCGCTTGGGAAAGAACAAAATAGGGAGTATACTTCCGAGTTAGGGACTTACACTGTAGTGCAAGCCTGTTGTAAACAATTGTGGTAGGTATAATAAGAAAGGAAATTTACTATAAAATTTAAATTTTTAGCTTAACTTGACATAGTCAAGATAAGCTATTGCCATCATGCGTGCGGAAGTCTGTTAGTCTGTGAGTCTGTTCACATTTTCCTTTAGCACGGGCTACCCCCCGCAGTTCTTGTCCGATCATCACGAAATTTCATATACAGGTTTGGGGTCATGTCTAGATGAGAACGTTCCCTTTTGGTCGCGATCGGGCAACCGGTATGGCTGCGCGAGCCCAAAACCCGAAAACCATTAGCACAGTCTACAGGTCGTATTTATGAAGGGATTTCATTGTAACTTGGTAGGATGCCTCTGTATAATGCCTAGATGAGAACGTCCCCTTTTGGGCATGATCCGTCAACCGTGATGGCTGCCCAAGCCCGAAACCCCAAAACTTTTAGCACAATCTGCAGGTCATGTTTAATATAGTGGGATTTCATTGTAACTTGGTAGGATGACTCCTTATGATGATCTGCCAACCATGACGACTGCCCGAGCCCAAAACCCGAAAACCTTTAGTACAGTCTACAGGTCATATTCATTGAGGAATTTCATTGTAACTTGGTGGGTTGACTTCATATATTGTCTGGATGAGAAGGTCCCCTTTTGGACGTGATTGGGCAACTGTGACGGCTACAGGGGCCCAAAGCCTGAAAACCTTTAGCACAGTCTACAGGTTATATTTATGAAGGGATTTCATTGTAACTTGGTAGGTTGACTTCATATAATGTCTAGATGAGAACGTCCTCTTTTGGACACGATTGGGCAACTGTGACGGCTACAGGGGCCCGAAGCCCGAAAACCTTTAGAACATTCTACAGGTCATAATTATGAAGGGATTTCATTGTAGCTTGGTAGGATGACTTCAAATAAAGTCTAGATGAGAACGTCCCCTTTTGGTCATGATCATTCAGCCTTTATGGCTGCCAGAGCCCAAAGTCCTTTAGCATAGTCTATAGGTCATATTTATGGAAGGATTTCATTGTAACCTGTTAGGTTGACTCCATAGAATGCCTAGATGATGACATCCCCTTTTGGTCGTGATTGGCCAACTGTGATGGCTACAGGTGCCCGAAGCCCGGAAATCTTGAGCTCCGTCTACAGGTCATATTTATGAAGGGATTTCATTGTAACTTTGTAGGATCACTCCAGATGATGCCCAGATGAGAATGTCCCCTTTTGGTTGCGATCATTCAACCATTATGGCTGCCCGAGCCCGAAGCCTGAATACTTTTAGCACAGTCTACATGTCATATTTATGAAAGGATTTCATTGTAACTTGGTAGGTTGACTTCATATAATGTCTAGATGAGAACGTCCCCTTTTGGACACGATTGGGCAACTGTGACAGCTACAGGGGCCCGAAACCCGAAAACCTTTAGAACAGTCTACTGGTCATAATTATGAAGGGATTTCATTGTGGCTTGGTAGGATGACTCCAAATAATGTCTAGATGAGAACGTCCCCTTTTGGTCACGATCATTCAGCCTTGATGGCTGCCCGAGCCCAAGACCCCAAAACCTTTAGCATTGTCTATAGGTCATATTTATGGAAGGATTTCATTGTAACCTGTTAGTTTGACTCCATATAATGCCTAGATGATGACATCCCCTTTTGGTCGTGATTGGGCAACTGTGATGGCTACAGGTGCCCGAAGCCCGAAAACCTTTAGCACAGTCTACAGGTCATATTTATGAAGGGATTTCATTGTAACTTGGTAGGTTGACTTCATATAATGTCTAGATGAGAACGTGACCTTTGGACGCAATTGGGAAACTCACGGCTACATGGGCCTGAAGCCTGAAAACCTTTAGCACAGTCTACAGGCCATATTTATGAAGGGATTTCAATGTAACTTGATAGGATGACTCGTTTTGGAATAATTTCACTGTAACTTGGTAACTTTTGTTAATATACGTTAACTGTGAGGGCCAGTTAACGTATATGTGAGATCATATTAACCCACCCCTTAGGACATCCAAGCATCCAAGCCATAAATCGATATCAATTGCCATGAAGCTGTTCAGCTAAAACTGGTCACAAAAAGTGTAACCTTGACCTTAAAGATAGTGAAGCAACTATTATATGTGACAAATCTTCTACCTGTCCTTAACATTTGTATGAAGTTTGATAATTGTAGTTTCATTTGTTTCGAATTATTTCTGCGACACAAATATTGATCAATTTTAAGCATGACCTTGAAATATGACCTTGACCTTGCAGTTACAGACCCAGCTATGGTGTGTGACACATCCTCCCATTGTCCTTTATGATTATTTGAAGTTTGATGACTGTAACTTCAACAGGTTTTGAGTTCTTGGCTCACATACACACATCATCACCTGGCTCTTAAGAAAGACGTCTGCTATCGACCTTGCACCTTCTTTTTGGAACAAGAGGGCTTTTCCTCTTTTGTTGAGGGGCCCTGCATCATGCAATTCACATATGCTTGGGGGGGGGGGGGAGGGGGGGGATTCGCCTGCAAGTCACTGTCCGCTTTTAGCAGAGGGGAGGCCCTCATGCAGAGAAAGACAACCATACCATCCGCCTTGGATGAGAGAGGCCCTGATCTGCAATACCCTGTGTTCTAATGGGGGTCCTTGCAATTCCCGGTCTGCTTTTTCCCCAAGGTGGGGAGCATTGCCTTCAAATACTCAGAATATATCATTGTTATGTCTTACAGGTAGCATACCACTTTTTAGGGTGCATTTTTCAAAACTTTCAAAATATCCCCATCAATGGAAGGGGGTGGGGGGGGGGGAGTGGGGGGGACATTGCATGCAATACACTTGCAATCACTGTGATATAACCTGTAGCATATGATGTGAGGACCCAAGGTTGAATCGCCATACCCATGAACATTATGCATATACACACTACGCATCAGTAAATATCTGATTAAGTCATAGAATAAAGATTTATCTGTCGGCAGTGAACGTTGATAAAATTTCCCTATTTCTCCCGAGTCTAATCAGCAGATGCGTGGACTTTTGTGCTGGCCCCCAAACCTTTTGTTTGTCATGTTTCCCCCAAATATAGGTTCAATTTAGGTTTCGCATAACATAGAACCCCAACATGCTCTCAAATATGATCAGTTATATGGATGTGTAATATCACTAAAAACTGATTCAGTTCACAAAGTCGAAAAAAAAATCAAAGCAGGCTCTCTCTCATATTTCTATTTTTCAATCATAATTCAAAATGAGAAGCCTAATTGTGGGGATCATTACAAACGGGATCAGCCTGTCTTGTCACGCAAGCCTGGTTAGATGGTTCAAAGTCTGAAATATGTGCCCGTTGTCCGTGTTTACTAACCCCACCTCACAAGGATACACACACTTCAAGCGCCATGTGTCACCCGACCAAAGTCAGGCAGCAGAAAAACAACTAAAGAGCTGAAACATTTCCCTTGAGTAAATCTCCACTTCGAAATGTATGTTGAAATGGAATGAAGCACTAAATAAGAGACACAGCTGGAACTTTTGCAGGTTGTAACACACACACATACAGACATTCATGTATGCATCTGTGTGTGCATGCCCGCATGTTACAGAACAAGATCATGACTTTATGCTCCAATACTAACCTGTCCTGTAAATATCTGTAATGGAGAAGATACCAGCATCAAATCTGATTTTAAATAAGATACTGGGATCTCTAGGAATGATGAAAATTTTCTTGCTATATTCACTGTATCCAAACAATATATTTTCAGACCTACAATGGAATTCCAAGACTTATTGATGAGGGTGAATAATAATTATACATACAAATGTACTCTTGTGATTCATATATATGTATCATTCATTTGAAACTGCTTGCTCTAATCTTATAAATTAATATGAAAGTGACAATAAACATGAATTTGACGTTTAGGGCAAACTAGATTGGAGAAAGATGAGATATTTTTCAATTTTCATCTCAGCCCCGTCGATGTGGCTGTAAAAGTTTAACCCTTTATCTAACATGAAAAGCAGACGACACTTGCAAACAAAATAACTGAATAACTATTTTCTTCATTTTTTGTGTCAAAAACATTGCTCATGAACACTCATTTGAACGAGCTCATTGAGCTCATTCCAATGAGGGGGTCATAAGCTATGTTTTTGAGGCAAATAATGAAAACTCAATGGCATATTGTGTGAATAGCGCTGGCCGATTTTGGCCGTTACGTTGGGTAAATGGTTAAAGCCTGTCAATGAGTTTTCCGAGTTGATTAAGTTATATAAAGCCAGAGAAAGGTTATCCCCACTGGCTGGTCAGTTTTATTAAATTTGTTTTTGCATGAAACCTGGAACTGAGAAATTAATGACAAGGTTGTGATTCTGTATTAAACAAGAATGAGTGCTTGGGAAGCTGTAATTATTGTAATGTGATAATAATACAGTCTGTCAACAGCAACATATTCAATTAAAAGGGATTCTATAATGACTCATCACATGTCACATAATGCCAAGATAAACATATTTTCAATACTGGTACTTGGATTCTACACATGAGGGGGTTTATAGTCTTTGTTTTACAACAGGGAAAGGAAATCCAATAACCGTTGGTAATTGTGTGATCCAAATGAGCCTGTTACTGGAGGTTGGTGACGACCAAGACCATCCACATGGGAGATGTGAATCTATTGTCTTTGTTTTACACTAGTGACATTCATCCCCCAAACAAGCGATATTCATCCCCCTCCCTTCCTCAGTTGTGAAGTCTGGTGATGACTGGACCATCTATGTGGGAGGAGATATAGAACAAACATACAATGCCAGATTTGGAAAATGAGGGAATTTCCAAGTATTTTATTTGTTTTACCGCATGTACATGAAATCCAACCTCTCTGTAGCAATTATGAGATCCGCATACAGTAGGTGGAGAGTGAGTATATGGAGAGTGTATTATTACTAAAACACCCACAGAGTGGAGATTCCACCCAAGCAATAATTGCAAATTTGTTGCAAAGCATAACAAGCACAAGCAAAGTTCCGGCCAATTGACCTCCAGGTTAAAGCAGAAGCTGGAGGTCCATTGGATGAAACATTGCTTGTGTTTTTGTCCATATATACAGAATTTGAAAGTGATACTTTGGGTGATAACTCCACTCCATGGATGATTTAGTTACAATCCACATACTGTACACCCATGAAAGTTTGGTGATGATCAAAACCATCCATATGGAAGAAGATGTCAAACAAACACAAATGCAAACAAGCCTTTCTAAAAAAAAAAAAACTAAGATGCCTGGCTGATTTGCATTATTTATGTACAAGGAAAAAACTTGTATACTATGTTACATATATTGTGCTAGTTGTTTCTTTTCAACCTACTCACAATTGTTTACAATTGGCTGTAACATAAGTGCAAGCCCTACTTCGGAACTAACTCAAGCTTTTAGAATCTTTTCCAAACGAGTTGGAAAAGTACTAGAGTGCAAAAGCACGAAAAAGATCGAAAAAAGGGTCCAGCGAGACCAGCGCTCGAAACTACAGGTACTCTCGCTGCACACCTCTTGCGTTTACCGAGCGCATGCACAACAACCGTGACGTCAATTCCTTTATTTTCCGCCATTGTACATGGTCGGAAATTTTTGTGACTCGTGCTAATTATGCTGTTTATTCTTCATGAACAACTTATTCTACATATTTAGTGTGCAAGTGGATTGTATCCTTTTGTCAAGCTACCAAATTATTGTTAATTAATGTTAATTTGTATTTCTATTGCTTGTTTCTTCACACTTTATCTTGTTTTTCCCCCACGTGTGAACACGACCTTCAGGCTGTTTTCCGTCGGCGGAAGCTTGATTATTTTGATATAATGCCTAAGACTATTCCTTGTACCTCTTGCTTGCAGGTGAAGCATGTGGACGACTCTCATTCCACATGTGTCACTTGCAACAATTGCACTCAGGCCCAATCTTGTGGTATTTGTGGGGTTTGGTCCTCTAAATTCTGGGCTTCTGTGAACAAGGTGGTTCTTTCCAGAGCTAGAACCCCTCATTCTCAGGGTAAGGGTAGCCGTGCCATAGCAGACATTTCTGCTGGTGCATGTGGTGACTCTGTCACACAGGATTCGGATCTGCCTTCTGTGGTGAGTTCCTCTGCAACTGTTGGTGGTGTTAGTTCAGTGATACATGACGAGGAGACCGTGGTCTCTTTGTCTTCTGATGTCACTATTGAGGCGTCTGTTTTCATTGAGAGCTTTTCCGAGGTCAGCTCGGTGACCCTCTCCGATCTGCCGCCTACACCGTCAACCGTTGTTGAGGAAGTTGCTACTCCAGATCCTATTCTGTCTGATGGTGGCTCTTCCCCATCTCCTCTGGGGATGGTCTACAGTCTCGGGGGACTGAGGCAGTATCTGCTGGTGTGTCTGTGTGTTCTCAGCCTCCCCCAGCCTCGTGGCGGGGCTGTGCGGGTTTGCTGTCTGCTCCGTCTCATCTGGCTAGGTTTGCTCCTAGTCGGTTGAGCCGGCCGGTCGCTTTGGCAGCAATTCCTCGTCCCTTGAGTGAATCGTTTATTGTTCCACCTTCCCCTGCTAGTGTGCCGCCTAGCGGGATGGTGTTGGGACATTGGCATCCAGGGCCTGCTGTTCGGCAGCGGTCAGTGACAGCCCCTGTTAGCTGTCACTCTCGGAACCTTCCTCCGGTGATTCCTCACTGTGTTCCGAGTCTGGGTGTCGATCGATGCTTGCCGTCGGTCTCAGAGGATAGGCAATTGGGGTCGTCTGCTGCGCAGAGGCCAATGACAGGTTCCTGTCATTCTTGGGACAATCCTCTGGTGTCTTCTCACCGTGTCCTAGGTCCAGCTACCGATCGACGTGCGCCGTCGGTCTCTTTAGAGGATTTGCAGGCAGGACCTTCTGTTTCGCAGAGGTCAGTGATGGCCCCTGGGCATCACAATCGGGACTATCCTCCAGTGTCTTCTCACCGTGTCCCTATTCTGTCTGCCAATCGACGTTCGACGTCGGTCTCTTCTGAGGATTTGGGTTCTTCTACCAGAAAGGTCCATTGGGAGGACACTCCGTCGGACGATTCTGCTGCGACGGATTCTCAGGGTGACCTGCGCCAGGCCGTTTTGGCGCTCACCCGGTTGCTTTCTGGCAGCCCTCAAGTTGGCCTCCCTGTGCCTCCTGAGGCACAACCTCCTTTCGTCGGTCGCCGAGATGTCTCGCCTGGCCCCTTGGATACTGCACAGTATTCACAGGAGGTTTCTGCTGGTCAGCCCGAGTTGGGCTACGTCTCCTCTGCTACGGAGGATGACGAGTATCTTGAAGGTGATGGGCCCCCCTCGCCAGTCTTGGGGCAGGCTTTGGATTTTGTCTTTGGCTTATTGCCGGACGTTCAACCTTCCGACCAGCCTTCTGTGACCGTCCAGCCGCGGTCCACTGTGGAGCGCCGTAACCCTGTTGAGCCTTCTAGCTCCGGGGCTTTGCATCCTCTGCAATCGGCTCAGGCTGTCGAGTCCTTCCAGGGCTAGACGCCAAAATGCGTTCTAAGGCCCTCAAGGGTTCCTTCTTTTCTAGAGCTGATGCCTTTCTGCCTCCATCACGGTTTCGTGTGTACGATTCCGTCTCTCCACCAGTCTTCCAAGGGATGACTACTGTGGATGAGGATTCTTCTTCCCTCGGGTTGACTAAGCCTAAGTCGGCAGTTCTCCCGATGTCGGTAGTTGAGTCTATGGTGGGCCTGTCCCGAGAGATGCTGGGTATGTTATCTCTCGCGGACCATGTCGTCGCTGCTCTGGCTGAATATTTTCCACCAGGGGAGTTTGATGACACTCAGGCGCCTTTTCGCGTTTTGTCACAGGCTCTTATGAACTTGACACACGCTCACGCCTGTAACACGGCTAATTTGGAGCTGGCACGCCGGGATGCGGTGTTGGATTCTTTACCATCCCTTCCTTCTGAGCAATGTGCTGTTCTGAGGTCTGCCTCTTTGGTGGGTCCTCAGTTGTTCCATGGTTCCGTGGAAGCTGTTCGTGGCGAAGTTCTTTGTCATTCGAAGGACCAGCTTTTGCTGAGACAGCTTGACCAACCTGCTGCTGCGGGTGGGGGTCGTTCCAGGCCTGCCAAGCGTGCTGCTGCATCTGCCTCGTTGGTGACGTCGGCTACGCCTTCGGCTCCGTCTGCTCCTTCTGCTCATAAGAAGCGCCGATGTGGCCAGGCTCGCTGGCAGCCTCAGGCTGGAAAGTCTCAGGACTCTCTGTCACTTCCCGAGGTGGTTTCTCTCGGGGACCTCGTCGAGGCCGCAAGTGAAGGTTCTCACCTCGATTCGCCTCCAGTCGGGGGAAGGCTGTCGCTGTTTTACCACCGTTGGACATAGATAACGTCGGACTCTTGGGTCCTCGACGTCATTCAATCCGGTCTGCGACTGTCCTTCCATCGGCACCCCAGTTTATCTCGGGTGCCCCTTCCGACTCAGGTCCCTTCCGATGCTCTGCGTCGGGACCTTCTGGTGCAGGAGATCGACAATCTTCTCACCAAAGGGGCGATCGAGGTGATCAGGAACACCCTTTCACCGGGGTTTTACTCGAGACTTTTCTTGGTGCCGAAGGAAAACGGCCAATATCGCCCTGTCATCGATCTGAGTACCCTGAACGAGTACATAATAGCTCCTCGTTTCAGTATGGAGACTTTCCGGTCGGTTCGACGTTCAGTTCATCAGGGCAATTTTGCGGCCAGTATCGACCTGAAGGATGCCTACTTCCATGTACCCATTCATCTGGCGTCACGGAAATACCTTCGGTTCTCGTTTCAGGATCGAGTTTTTCAATTCAGAGCTCTCCCGTTCGGTTTGAACCTGGCTCCTTGGGCCTTCACCCGACTGATGTCACATGTGCTTGCTTTCCACCGCACTCAGTCGGCAGTGACTTCGTCAGCCTACCTAGACGACATCCTCCAACGGCACCACGATGATGCTGTTCTGGAGTTCGATGTCCGGCAGTTTCTTTGCCTGCTAGCGTCGCTGGTTTTCAGAGTCAATCGCGAGAAGTCTTCTTCCTTCTCAGCGATTCCGTCATTTGGGGATGGATTTTGACACTCTTCACAATGTAGTGTCGCCCCCCCCAGGCTCGGGCGACGATTCTTTCCGCCTTGACTCGGGACCTGCTTCAATCTTCCTCGGTCTCGGCCAGGACTTTCCTTCGGATGCTGGGCCTTTGCGGTTCGGTGACAGATCTCATTCTGCTCGGTCGCTTGTTTGTCCGACCTCTCCAACACTTCCTGTTGGATCATTGGCATCCGAATGTAGATCCGCTGGACCTGGAACTCACTATTCCTCGGTCTCTGCTTTGTCACCTCCGCCCTTGGGCAGATATTCCCTGGCTGACACAGGGTGTTCCGTTGGGTCTTCCTTTGGCCGATCGCATCCTTACTGCGGATGCCAGCGATCGGGGCTGGGGTGCGACGTTGGATCCTCTCTGTCTGTCTACTCACGGAGAGTGGGACAGCGGGCAGGTGGGCCTTCATATCAACCAGAAGGAGCTCCTTGCTCTTCTGTTGAGTTTTCGGCTTTGGATCCCTCATCTGTCGGACCATATTGTCCTACTTCTTTCGGCCAATTCGACAGTAGTGGCCTACATATGGAATCAAGGAGGCACACATTCGATTCCCATGTATCGGCTGTCTCGGGATCTCCTTCTGTTGGCGCGGGATAGGGCCCTGCGAATCGGAAAATTTATGTTCGAATCGAATCTCGAATCGAATCGGGACTGATGTCGACATCGAATCGAATCTCGAATCGAATCAGGATAAACTCGAGAAATAACTATAACTGGCATTATCTTGTGCAGAAATGTCCGGAAAGCACTGCGAGAAGAGATCATTGACATAACTTGACAACTTGGTGTTGTTTTAATTTTCTTTCTCGTTGAATGGCCATTCAGATGTTCACTTGGCCCGACAATAAATTCAAGACATAAATATGGACAGAAATTAAGGTGTACTGCCCAGAGACATTTGAGACAAACCACTAAAATGAAACATGAGAATTAAAAGCACATATGTAATACAAGTGGCACATGAATTCCCATCGGTTGAAGTCGGCTACAGCCGCTAACTTCACGTACATTAGCGTGGCTAAATACATGTACATCTTATAGGAACCTCATTATTGTAATGTTTGGTTGTTTTTGTATTATCAGGATTCGGGTCTTGTAGATTTCGGTCCGTTCTCAACTCAGTAACTCAGACTATGAGAAGATGGTTGCTCAACTTGCTTTCTACTGCTAGTGGCCATGATGATCACTATTACCATGCTTCTAAGAAAATACGAGACTAAATGAACGACAGAGCAGCTGAGCAAACGGGACTTTGCGAATAACTCTCACACGAATTCCTGGAAATCTATAAATAGCGAATTAACGGTGTGTGGTTTTCTGGGAATTTGAATCTGAAAGTGAAACGACAGAATTTTGCAATGAATTTGACTATTTTCCTGATAGAAACATTAAAATTAGAAGAGTTTGCTCCTCATTTCAACCGATGTTGACATTGTCGAACACTGATTCGTTTTCCTCGAAGCTTCGTTTCATTAACGAATCGGCAAACTATTCGAGATCGATATACGAATACCAAAGTGATGTCGACATCGAATCGAATACTCGAAGCTTCGCAGGGCCCTAGCGCGGGATGTGAACGCCCGGGTGTCCATTTGACACATTCCCAGGCATCTCAACATCCTAGCAGACTCCCTGTCCCGACGCGACAGTGTCCTTCCAACTGAATAGATGCTACATCGGTCGGTGTTTCAGGCGATTTGCGAGCAGTGGGGCCATCCTCAGGTCGACCATTTCGCTACTCGCTGGAGTCATCAGGTAGAGACCTTTGTCTCCCCTTGTCCAGATCCTCTGGCATTTGCAGTAGACGCTCTGTCTCTGGACTGGACAGGTTGGATCGGCTATGCCTTTCCTCCTGCACCGATTCTTCCTCAGGTATTAGCGAAGATTCGTGCTTGCGGTTGCAGGATCATTCTGATCACACCCCTGTCTCCACAGAGGGTGTGGATCAATCTGCTGCGGCCTCTATTGGCCGATCGACCGATTCGTCTACCTCTACGTCGCGATCTTCTTTCACAGGGTCGTCCCAGGAAGTATCACAACAACCTGGCGAGCCTGTCCCTTCACGCCTGTCTTTTATCAGGTCCAGTCTCCGACGTAGAGGTTTTTCGAGACGATCAGTGGAGTGCATTTCTGCATCGCGGCGACATTCCACTGGCATGACTTATGCCGCCAAGTGGAAGGTTTTCTGCCGCTGGTGTGCAGATCACAATGTGAATTACCGTGATCCGTCAATCGCTCAAATTGCGGATTTTCTGGTTTTTCTTTTTGACTCCAAGGGCCTCCAGCCTATTACGATTAAGGGCTATCGGTCTATGCTGTCTGATACTTTCTCTTATGTGGGAAAGCGGTGCATCGGTCGTAATCTTTTTCTCTCCAAACTTATTCGGCACTTTTCTTTGAAGAGGCCTCGAGTTTTGCGTCTTACACCCAAGTGGAACTTGCCATGGGTGTTGCACTGTTTGGAGGGGGCGCCATTCGAGCCTTTATCTGAGACCGACATGCGTTTTCTCACCTATAAGACGGCTTTTCTTCTAGCGTTTGCTTCTGCTCGTCGAGTCAGTGAGCTTCATGCGCTATCTGTTGATTCTGCCTTCTTCCGAAATGAGGCTAACAGTGTCACCTTCACTACTGATTGCTCTTTTCTGGCTAAGAATCAACTTTCCGAGTCGATACCTCCTCCCATCTGCATCCGGGCTCTCCCTGCTGTAGATGGCCGGAGGCCTCTTCTTTGTCCTGTTCGTGCGATCAAGACTTACTTTACTCGCACTCAGTTCATTAGGAGGGGTCGGAAGAGATTCTTTCTGTCTCTCATTCCTAAGAGGCAGTCTATCTCTTCCCATTCTATTTCCAGATGGATCTGTCTTGCAATCAAGCTGGCTTATTCTCGCTTGTCTGCATCGGATCTTGTTTCGAACCGGCTTAATGCTCATGAGGTTCGTGCCATTTCTACATCCTGGGCGTTCTCCAATTCTGTTTCGCTCCGGGATGTTATGAATGCGGCTTACTGGAGGAATGCTTCTACCTTCTCCTCCTTTTATCTCCGCCACCTTCAGCAGCAATCTGAGGACCTTTATTCTTTAGGCCCTCTCGTTGCTGCTCAGGCTGTTGTGCACCCTCGTTAAAATTGTTTTTGTCGAGGTTGCGCTTCGCTCAGCCTTGTTCTTTTCAGGTGCCTTCTCTCTGTCTTCATTACAGGTTTTCATTATTGTTCTCTGCCATCCTTGCTTTCGTTCTGCTACTCTTGTTGGTTTTGGTTATGTGATTCACCTCCTCCTATTGTTTATTCAACCAATTGTAAACAATTGTGAGTAGGTTGAAAAGAAATTAAAATTTTTTAGTAAATTTTGTTTCTTAACATACCTACCACATTTGTTTAGCAGAGGCCCACCCTCCTTGGGGATATCTTTGATATCGATGCCTCCCCGCTAAATCACAAACTTCTCGTTGGCGGAAATACGGAATTGACGTCATGGTTGTTGCGCATGCGCTCGGTAAATGCAAGAGATGTGCAGCGAGAGTACCTGTAATTTCGAGCGCAGGTCTCGCTCGACCCTTTTTTCGATCTTTTTCGTGCTTTTGCACTGTAATACTTTTCCAACTCGTTTGGAAAAGATTCTAAAAGCTTGAGTTAGTTCCGAAGTAGGGCTTGCACTTATGTTACAGCCAATTGTAAACAATTGTGGTAGGTATGTTAAGAAACAAAATTTACTAAAAAATTTTAATTTTTCATACCAAATATAATCAAAATCAGAATCCTCGTTTGGAAGTTCTTGCTTGAAAAGAGTTATTGCTATTTTTAAAACAAAATGGCAGAGGATGTACATTATTGGCAGATGTCAAACAAAAATTTGACATCCCGTTCATCTCATTTAAACCACTGTGTCATCTTTCATTTGGTCATTTTTAAATTCACCTGTATATGTTTGTATGGGCAGAGGAATGTTCAGATGAATGGACAAATAGATGGACAGATGTAATCCAGTATACCAGTATACCTCCACTCCCACCCCCTCCGCACTTTGAGAGTGGGGGTATAATATAATATTAACATGCAATAATCTACACCACAGAGGAACTGATTCCATACCTTGATGAAGAAAATCCTCAGAATCTCTTTTATACTTCCTAAAAGAAAAATGAACAAAATATTATTTCAATCCTATAGACCAATTCCTAACATGAATAGAAGGCAACACTTATACAAAAGTTTTTAAAAAAAATTTTTTTAAAAATGGTTTGCCTCAAAAATAAATCTTATGACCCCTAACTGGAATGAGTTCAAGGAGCTCATTCCAATGAAGGTTCATAACTGTTTTTGTGGCAAAAATAATATAATTTGATCATTTTTGTGAACAGTTCTGGCCAGTTTTGGTCGCTATGTTGGGTAGAAGTTTAACTCATTGAATGCCAGAAGCAGGGATTCTACTACCCTCATTGGGAGAGGGTCCATACAATGGGGAAAATTCCTGTCATGGAGGCTCCAATTGGGAATTTGTTTGGAAGAAGAAACACACAAACAATAAGAAATGTTACCTTCATATTTAGCTGAGAACATTAATACAGAAGCTACCACAAGTATAGTACATGTAGGCTAGTAAGTTTTATAACAAACAGTCACATGAAATAATGATCAGTATTTGCAAACTCTATTATAAATTGTTGTATTTGCTACACATGGACAATGTACATTCTATGACTTATAGTGGAGCGGATTAGAGCGTTTTTTTATGAAAATAGTTCACTTGATGATACAATCATGAAATTTTCACCATGTGTTCTTTAGATATAGTAGAAAAACCTGAGATAGTTGGCCACTGAAAATTAGGCCATTTTCAAGATGGCCGACATTTCTGAAAATAGATGGGCGGCCATAATGTTTTTGTCAATGAAGTTTTGTCAGGGCTTTATAGTCTGGCCATGGTGACTTGATATCAGGCTCTACTTGAAGGAAATTTGCAACAAATAGGACAGCCGCATTGACAGGCGCAGATATTGCTACTTCCGGAACTGCTGACTCTTTTTTGTCAGCTTCAAATGTGTTGAAAACTAGGCACGCACATCAGGTTACATCTGCTGCTCTGTTCAGTCTCCTGAAAACTGCTTTTAATAAGAGGGAAGGTCCATTTCTTGACAAAGCAGAGGAGCTCAAAGTTTTTATGCAGTGGTGTGGTGATCAAGAAAAGATCCCACAGTTTCAGTTCTGGTCCACAACTTATTCCCTACTTCTTTGCCCTGGACCATATAAATTATGCCCGGTGGCTCCCAGTTCACTTTCGTGATATGGTCGGGCTTGAGACTTTACATCCTGATATATATACAGAATTTTGCAAGGGTCATTTTGCTGTCCACAAAACAGAATAAGTGTTCTCTGGTATCGCAATCGATCAAGCACATGAGCAAAATAATGCCATAGTTAAGGGTGACGGTGGAGCTATTGGGTTAACAGAAGACCCAGCAGCACCGAGGCGATGGATGATAGCGGGGCCAGAAATAAGCAGGGTTATCGATGAATTTGCAGATGCAGCTGGCAAATCAGAGTTGAAACGAAACAGAAGACACCATGACAATACCCCTGCTGCTCAGGAGGACTTTCAGGATAAAGTCTGTAGACTAATTTCAACAATATCTGAGTATGGCAGTCCATTTGAAGAATATTCACAAGACCTTTATTCCCTCGATGTCAAAGAAGTTGCGGATAAAAAGGTAAACGAGTCGATGGCTCAGCTTTTACCTGTTGGTAGAAAACAGTATGATAAATTCCTGAAAAAATCGACAACTAACAAGAAAGTTTTCATGAACCCTTGGCAAAAAATAAGCTTTCTCTTTTCAGCAAAAAAATCAAGCCTCATACTATGGTTGGGAATCTGAAAATAGAGTTTGAAAAATGACTGTCAACTTTTTTCACGACTTTTTATATTGTGCCAAAATCGACAGCGTGACCATCAAAACTTTTTTCAACATGAAAACCAACAGTACCCACCATCATTATCACACAATGGTATGCTCAACTCTGGAGTAAAATCACAGCTGATGGACATTTTAGAGACAGGGATAGCTCCTCGAGTAGAAGAGCCTCATACTGAAGTTATGATTATAGATCGTGCAGCTATGGTCAATACAAAAAACCACCTGGAACTGCTAAAACATTTGATGACTATGCTGCTGAGGTTATTATACCATACACTGTAAGATGTACACAAAAATGTACAAGAGTAGATGTTGTTTTTGATGTATACCTCGAAAGTAGCCTCAAAGCAGGAACTCGACAGAAAAGGGGAGCTGGGTTTCTTCGAAAAGTGGTTGGTAAGAGTAACATACCAAAGTCGTGGAGCAATTTCCTGAGGTGTGATGAAAACAAAGCTGAACTGTTTGGATTTTTGGCAGATAGAATTGTAAATGCTCAGACAAACAGCCTTATAGTTGTCACTAAAGGGAATGATGTTGCCTGTAATAAGGAACTCAACACAGATATGCTGTCACCCTGTAACCTGAAGAGGCAGACACCCGTATGTTTGTCCATGCCAAACATGCGACTGTTGTTACAGGTTTTAATAGTATGACTGTTGTTACTTCCGACACAGATGTTGCTGTTATAGCCATCTCTGTGTTTACTGACCTTCAGATTAATTCAATGTGGTTAGCTTTTGGGAAGGGACAACACTTCCGCTGGCTCCCAGTACACGACATTACCAAATCAATTGGACCTCGGTCAAGTGCTTTACCTTTCTTTCATGCTTTTACAGGGTGTGATACAGTGTCTGCCTTTATGGGAAAAGGAAAGAACTCTGCTTGGCGGGCATGGAATGTATATGAGGCTGCAACAGAGGTTTTCTGTCGAATCAGTTCACCACAGAATGAAGTTACAGAGGCAGACATGGATATCTTGGAACATTTTGTTGTTGCCATGTACGACCATTCAAGCACAACATGCAGAGTAGACGAACGTCGTCTTGATTTGTTCGCTCGAAAGCAACGTCCATACAATGGCATACCACCAACTAGGGCATCCCTATATGAGCATGTTAAAAGGGCAGTTTTCCAAGCGGATCATGTTTGGGGCCAGGCTTCTTCTCCAGTGCAACAGTTACCAGATCCTATCAGCTGGGATTGGCTTAAACACAACAATTTGTGGGAGCCACACTGGACTACAGATGTGCTGCTTCAAGGGTTCAACATGTACTGGAAATTGCAAATGCTACCGCACAGGATTGTCATGCACTGCATTTTGCTCCTGTAACTGCCAAGAAAGCAGTTAGTATCAACAAATACACCTGTGATATATACGGGCATCGATTCTAAATGCATGAGATACAAAACATTGGCATTGATATTGCAGATTATGAGGTTTATTTTGAAAATACATGTACGTTTAAAAAAGATACACATCACTGGTAACTGCACATTTGAGCATACATAGTTATTTCCCTTGCTATATAATTCCACAGCCTTTTAAACCACAATTGTCGTTGCTATTCATTATTTCAATTCATATTCAGTCTTGGTTTGCATAAAGGAATGATATAACAGCAGAAAAATTGCTTTAATGCTATATGTTTCACTTATATATGCTGCACTCACATCACCAATAGTGCAGCTTTTTTCACTTCCGGTGGCCATCTTGAAAATAATAAGATATTTCATGGCCAACTATCCTAAAGTACTCTATATACCAAAAGTGACTTCCATACCAAATTTCATGCTTGTATCACAAACTGAACTATTTTTATAGCAATCTGCCCCACTATTAGCAGTTGTGTCTAGGCAAGAGTTGGCTGCCTATATAGGCAGCCAGGACTTGCCTAGAAACAACTGACAAGGTTCTTGGGATGTAACTTGCAAATGTATCTAAAACCTGTCTATTGAGGCACCTGTTTTGTTGCAGTAAAAGTAGTTAAAAGCAAAATAAGGCCTTCAAGAATTAAAAGAAGAATTAAATTTTTATTTGTATGAGGACTGAGATTGGGAAATTTTTGGGTTTGAATTGTGAAAAATCATGCCAAAATGCCATTGGGAAAAGGGGCAGGGCTCGATTTAACTGGATTAGCATAGCACTTTGCTCTCCAATTTCTGAATTTTGCTATTCAAGATTTATTAGGTTCAAGTGCTTTTGGATCAACTGCTAATCAATTTTCCAGGGTGAATAGTAAATTGCTATTCAAAATTTTCAGATTAAATCAAGCCCTGAAAAGGGGGCCTATATTCGGACCCTCTGACATCCAAAACGATCACTGAGAAGCCCAAATTTGGGTTTCTTTCAGAAGTGCTGGTGCTGCAACCAAGATTCTTCATATCTTTCATATTTGCTGGATGTGCTTCATGTTCAGTTAGAAACATAAGTATTTTATACATGAGGATTTGTTTGTAAGAATTTATTGGAGAGAGCCTAAGGGTAAAGGTATGAATTTGGACCTGTCTATCAATCCATTACTCTTAGATTTGAGTCAAGTGATTCCAATGAATATGTAAACATGTAACTATTTCCTTAAAAAGGACTGAAAGAACTATCTTCAACTGGCACACATGAAAGTAACTGTTATTTCATTTTAAAATTTAATGCCTTTCCTAATGTTACATCCATATGTGCCCATCACTATTCATAATGAAAGTGTCAGTGACACTCCAGCTCAACTTGTCCCAGAAGGAACTGAACTAAATAGAAGGCTCCAGTAATGCCAAGTCGTTCAATCAAGTTTCTGCAGAAAAGACATCACACCAAAGCTATATATGAAATCTGAAAAAGAGATTGGGTGAGGGATGCAACCTGTGGGGTATACTAATGGAATTGTTGACAATATGAAATTTGAAAAAAGATCGGGTGTGAGATGCGGCCTATATGGTGCGTCAATGGAATTAACAATGTATGTGCAAAATCTAGGATGGCCACTGTTGGCCATGTTTTTCAACGAAATTCGGAAAAATTCAATAGCTCCCATCTAGACATTGCCCCAAAATCACATGTGAAATTTGTAACTGATCGGGTGAGAGATGCGGCCTGTGGGGTGTGCCAATGGAATTGTTGACAATTTATATGCCAAATCCAAGATGGCTACTGGCAGCCATGTTTTTCAACAAAATTCAGAAAAATTTGATAGCTCCCATCTAGACATCACACAAAAGCTACATGAAAAGTTGAAAAAGATCAGGTGAGAGATGCGGCCTGTAGGGTGTGTAGATGGAATTGTTCACAATTTATAATATGCCAAATCTACGATGGCCACTGGCAGCCATGTTTTTTTAAGAAAATTTGGAAAAGTCAGTAGTTCCCATGTAGACATTGCACCAAAGCCACATATGAAATGTGGAACTGATTGGGTGAGAGCTGCAGCCTGTAGTGTATGCTAAAGGAATTGTGGATGGACAGACATATGGACTTACTGGCGTACGATGGATCGCAACCCATCCCAATAGCTCATACTTGACGTTGTCAAGTTGAGCTAAATGAAAGTGTCAATGACACTGTAGCTCAACTTGACAAACTTGAAATTGATAAGTTATAAGTGAAATGGCAAAACTGAAGAACATTGGTTCCTATGTTATTTGGTGAAACTTCAACATAACAGTATTGTGTGTGCACAATGTCAGAGCAATCCATGCATTTTTAAATGTAAACTGTAAAGCTGGGTAAAGGAAGAATGTTGATACACAAATGCAGTAAGTTTAAAGGTGAATGCTAATCAATAGCTCTTATCTAGAGGTCTCGTCTTATGAATACACCAAGTTCAAAAACAATCCTATGATAGATGTGCCCTGTAGGCCATGTCAAAGAAGAATGCTGATGCACAAATGCAATAAATTCAAAGGTTGTTGCTAAGCAAGTTTTTGATGGAAATTAAAAGAAGATCGATAGCTCTTATCCTGGTCACCCTGAATAAGCATACCAAGTTTCAAAACCCAATAATGAATATGTCCTCTGAGGTGTGCCAAAGGAAGCTGTTAATGCACAACTGCATAAGTTTGAAGATCATTGCTAGTGGCAATGTTGTTTTTTTTTCCTTTTTTTATGGAAATTCATAAATATGCCCTGTAGACAGTGCAAAAAGGATAAGTTGCTGCACAAATGCCCAAAGGTTTAAAGTTCAAAGGCTGGCGCTAACAACAATAATTTTTATGGAAATGAAAGAAAATCAATAGCTTCCATTCAGCAGTTTTCCGAACACATATACCAAGTTTCAAAGCGATCCGATCATAAATGTGCCCTGAGCATGCCAGAGGAATATATTGATGTCTGAATAAATTAAATTCGAAGGTTGTTGCCAATGGCAATGTTTTTTGATGGAAATGGAAGAGAATCAAGGGAATTGATAGTTCCCATCAAGAGATCACCCCAAACAAGCATACCAGGTTTCAAAGCAATCTGATCATAAATGTGCTCTGTAGGGTGTGCCAAAGGGAAATATTGATGCCTAGCTAAACAAAGTTCAAAGGTCATTGCCAAGAGCAACATTTTTTAATGGAAATGGAAGAAAATCGAAAGCTCCCATCTAGAGATCACTTCAAACAAGCATACCAGGTTTCAAAATGATCCGTTCATAAATGTGCCCTGCAGAGTGTGCCAAAGGCTAGTTCATCGAAGGTCATTCCCAACGACAACTATTTTTGACGGAAGAGGCAGAAAATCAATAGCTCCCAATTAGATGTCACCCCAATCAAACATACCAAGTTTCAAAGCGATCTGATCATAAATGTGCCCTGCAGGGTGTGCCAAAGGGAAATATGGATGCATAACTGCATGAAGTTCATTGAAGGTCATTGCCAGAGGCAACATTTTTCGACGGAAATGGAAGAAAATCGATAGTTCCCATCTTGAGGTCACCCCAAACAAGCATACCGAGTTTCCAAGCGATCCGATTATAAATGTGCCCTGTAGGGTGTGCCAAAGGGAAATATTGAGGCCTGAGTAAACTAAGTTCAATGGTCGTTGCCAGAAGCAACATTCTTGGGTGGAAATGGAAGAAAATCGATAGCTCCCATCTAGTGGACACCCTAAACATGCGTACCAAGTTTCAAAGCGATCCAATCATAAATGCGACCTGTGCGGTGTGCCAAAGGGAAATTGTTGATGTACGTATGTACATACTTGCGTACAGATGTACGTATGGACGTATGTATGTACATTAACTGATGAGAAGTGACAGCAATAGCTCAGCTTTACTTCATCAAGCTGAGCTAAAAATTAGTTATTCAATAATTTTGTTTGCGAGTGCCGTCTGTTTCAAAATTATTCAATAATTTTGTTTCAAATTAGGTAAAGGAACCTACCCAATTTTGGGGTTTTTCGTCAATTCAGTTATGTTTCAAAACTCAACTTTCTTCTAGTGGGAAGAAAGAATAACAAAAAGGGGGTTTCCATCCCCATTATCTCGCCAATGCATGGCATGAAATAAACCTAGACTTATAACAAATCTGCAAAACAAGTCTGGTCAAGGGTTAATGTTGACTTATATTGATGTATTTAACACATACATGAAATATAAAAGCCACAGCATACCGGTGGTAGCCTCCACTCATGTACAGAAAAATAGGTTAGATATTTTCTAAGTCCATTCTTACAAAAAAGTCTGACATTGTAAAAACACTCAAAAAATCAAAATAGTATCACTGGATAAAGGTCTGTGGGTAATTGTAAGCCATATAAACAGTATGAGGTGAATAGTAACAGGTGGGGAAGTCAAAGTGGACTCTTACAATAACTTTAACACAAGTGTTGATGCTGACGTGCCTCGGGCTATGACATATAACCTCACACAACTTCGTTGGTGAGCTAAGAGCTGATTTACATAATTCAAGTCTGTGCCCTTTGAAAAAGTGAAATTTGTCTAATTTCTCAGTATTTGATTTCTTTATTTAAGTGGTACTTTTCAAACTTGACAAGTTTGAAGTATGAAAGAAATGGCAATTTGGATATTATTTATTAATAGTTTCAGTTAAAAACATTGACTAAGTGAACTTTATCTAATTTATTTTTTTTTTTTTTTTTTTTTTTTTTTGGGGGGGGGGGGGGGGGGGGGGCACTGTTTCCAACTTCTTTTCAACAGGTTGTGAGTTCAAATCCAGCAATGTTATTACAGTGGAGTCCTGTTAATTGAATAGCCACTTTGCCAATGAAAATTATTCAATTAACAGGAATATTCAATTAACAGAGACTGTGTCACTTTCTTGTACTTGACAGATAAACTTAGCATTTAGTCTATTATATCTTGTTTGACAGAGCTTCATGAGCTCAGTCAAACAAAACATAATAGATTAAATGCCTGTACTGGATGTACTGAGGCCAAGTAGGTCTGAAAACAGAGGAAAACTAGGACAAGTCAGGGTAATTTTGTGACAGGTTACAAGATTTTTTATTCAATTAACAAGAGTTTACTCTTTTACCTATAATCAATTAACAGGTCAAATTTGTACTGGAGGTATCGTAAATGGTTTTGTGTTAGAAAAGTATACTCAATTAACAGGATTATTCAGTTAAGAGATATCCAATTAAGTGGACTCCACTATATTACGTTATGTGCTCAAGATACTTCATTCTGCTTGCTCATGTGGATGCATTGTGGTCTAGTGCACTAAAGCAAATTGATGATACATATACCTTCATAAACGTGAATCGAGGTCAAGCCTCACTTTTGATCATCTAGCAAGATGAAGTGTTTGGCAGTTACTTGCTTGTACACATAGAAATATAAAATTGGTTCGACAAAATATGACCATTACAGCTAAACCCTCAAACAGATAGAAATGAAAGATTTTACCTGAGGGTGTGGTATATGGCCCTGTGGTTTGCATGTCCAGATACTCCTCCATCATCAAATGTTATCACCTGTAAATATAGAAACATATTTTTTTCTTCTCTGATTCTCTTGGGAATCTTATGGGGAGGTTAAGTTAAAATTTAATCCTACACCCCTCAAGGGCTGTAGGATTAAATTATTGCTGACCCTCCTGTCCACTTAGGTGTTTTCTTTGTTGTCTATTCATGAACTACCAACATATGCTTTATGCAAACATTTATGCAGTGTTTCCGCTAGGTAAAACACCATCAGGCTTTTTCGGATATGAAAACGCAAGAGCATCTACATTACCATGGCTCGCAAAAAAGAGTACTATTATGGAATGCCCAGGATTATATTTATTTATTTATTAGGGTTTAATGACACTTTAACAGCCAGGGTCATATTATGTCGGTGACAGTTTTACAGGTGGAGGAAGCCGGAGTACCCAGAGAGAACCACCGAGCAACGATGAGCAGATGTCAGCTCTACAATATCGTAACTCTGAACTCTGCACCTAGGCATAGGCAGGGTTAGATTGGTTGAAGACATGCGCACCATCGACGTGCAGTATGCCTTAGTGCCCACATGTAGGCAATCGGGGTTAAGTGCCTTGCCCAAGGACACAACGCGGGAGCGTGAATCAGTCGCTGAAATGGTCACCCATCCAACTACTAACCGCGCTTAACTTCAGCGATCTGACGGGAACCGGACACCACCGCACCCAGGATAACTCAGTTCATTCATACAAGGGGCATTTTTAAACTGTGCATCAACAGATAACCTCATCATTCTTGAGAGCTTGTATCAGTTAGTTGCTCTCATGGAATAAAATCATATCTCAGTGTACTTCCTTGGCTTCTATATCAGCAAATCTTGAGCTTTCTCTTGCAGAACCACTAGGTATTAATACGTCTTCCCATGGGCAATGTTTTGCAGCAGCAAAACATTGCCCTGGGGAAGGTGTATTAATATTTCTGCAATTTCTCTGTGCATCTCCAGAAAACAATAGCCACTACTAAATTAAAAACCAGTCTTGTTATAAGAGGTAACTGCGTAATAGGGAAAAATTTGGATTTGGCAATGAGGCTGCCAAGTGGACCTTCTGCCTCCCTAGCAGAAACCCTATTATGCATACTACATTGAAAGGAATATACGGTAGTATCGAAAAGAAATATTTCCATTTTAATTAGCCATTAGATTCTACTTTCTGGATATTCACTGTGATTCCTTACCTTTCTGTGATCACTAAATCAATGTACAAATGAGTTCGCATGATGTACAAGATTGTATATGAAATCACAATGTGAACTGCAGAATAATCAATGGAAAACTGTTTAAAACATTATAGAGTGTGCTATTTATTTATTTAATTTTATTCTTAGGTCACATATTTCTGCACAATAGCAAATCGCAACTGCAACATGGAGATAAAGTCAAGCTTACTCAATCGTTTATACCCATATTGCCCATTTTCCAATCCAAGCATTGGTGACTGGATCCTATTTTACCAGTAAAACAGAGCTTGTTTACCAAAGTAAACAAGTACTGCTTCACTTCCTGGGGTTCCTGTGGTGGATAGAGAATGTAACCCACTGGATGTGATGTGAGCAATGCATGCACTGTACAGTAAAGTAATATGTAATTTTTTTTCTCTAAGTTTGCATTTCGAATCAGTGCGATACATGTACCTCTTATATGAGCCTCTCTGTAAAAGAAATACAGATATTTATTTTACTGTAAGCAGACAAACCTTGGAGACTGACAGATGAACACCATTTCAATATCCCCTCTTGACTTCATCAACCAGGGATAACAATGGTAACTCAAATTTTCATTCAAAAGCATGATAAGCTGCATGCTTAACTGGTAGAGTGCTAAATTTTATTTGGCCACCAAAATTTTTTCACATGTCTTTGCTTTGTTACAATTTATAGGAGAGTGCCCACAGGCACTCTCCTATAAATTGTAACAAGGCAAATCTTAACAAACTAAATAATATCACTTCAAAGATAATATGATACACAGCCACAGAATTTGAAGCCTTTAAGTTGCAGTAGCTGCACTTCAGAATAAAGCCCAAATATGGGCTTCCAGCACTCTACCAGTTAAGAAAATTGAGTCATGTTGTTCCAAATCCCTTTGACAGCCATATGTTCTGTAAGTGTTATCAGACACATGTACTTTAAGTGTATGTTGGGTATAAATTTTGTTGGTCCTATGTCACTTTGTGTGCCTTTAGGGCTCAAATATGCATGTCAAGTACAATTAATTGATACCAGTAGTGTTCTTACAATAAACATTTATTTTCTCCTAATACAAGTAAAAACTTGTCCTGCAGGTAGCAACAATCCTCATGGGGACAAAGAAAGGAAGATTTTTTGAGATGGGTGCACCCAACCACAAAAGTAATCAAAGTTTTCAATTTGTACCGATATTTAGATCACTGTTTTAGTGTTGCGATTGAGGAATATGGGCCATCTACCAACCACCTTGGTTGGCCTGGATCTCTTAGTCTCATGGTAAATCGGGCGCTTTGTGTGCTAGAGGTCGACGATTCAAACCCCGGCTCCTGCACTTATCTCTCCTCCTGTTACAGTTGGGGACTTGTCCAATCCTCAGCAATAGGTGACTCTGCGGGTGTTTTGACCGCTCTGAGGGAGAAACCTGGGTGAGATTCACATGTGGTGAATCTCAAAAGAAAGGGAGAGTTCTGTAACGGTCGAGATATAAAGGCCATTTACCAACCAGCCTGGTTGGTCTGGATCTCTTAGTTTCATGGTAAATCGGTCGCTTTGTGTGCTAGAGGTCGATGGTTCAAACCCTGGCTCCTGCACTTGTATCTCCACCCGTTACATTAGTAATATTAATTAAGTCAATAAAGCCAAGTGATTTATTATGCATAACAATATCAAGTACCCTCAGAAATGGATTGTTGTACACTAAACTGAAATGGAAATTCCATTCATAATGATACTGTTTTTAATTGACATGAATGTATTTGCCTGACTGGTCAAAGAGCACTATGTTTTGGTTTCTACACAATAAAATAGATCCTTATTAACTGGTAGAGTGTTGGATTATTTTTAGTCATCAAAATCTGTTCACAAGTCTTTGGTATGTTACAATTTATGGGAGAGAGCCTGTAGGCATCCCCATCTCCTCCGCCGCCTGTAGGTACTCTCCCATAAATTGCAACAAGGCAAAACCATACAGACTAAATAATTTAGATTCAAAGATAATACGAAGAACATCCACATAGTTTGGGGCCGTTTAGTTGCAGTACCTATACTTTTGAGTGAAACCCAAATATGGACTTCCAGCACTCAACCAGTTAAAGAGATTTTACTAAAAAAAAAAAGTTCTAATATGATGGCTTGTTCTTTACAGATAAAGAAAAGTTCATGTTAAATACTGAAATCTTTGGACTAAAATTTGAAACAAAAATTTCGTTTTTTTTATGCGTTTTGTTCAATTTTGAGACAAAAGAAAACATTTTTTTAGCCTGAAAATTTTGGGTCTGGTTCCGACTCCGAAAATTTTGACCAAAATTCAGACATTTTTTTTCCGATTCTTTTCAAAATCGAGTTCCTAGATGAATTAGAGTGGTTTTATGCAAAAATGTTTTTACCCTATGTCCTCCCCCACCCTTCCTTTGGGAGGGGGGGGGTAGAGGTGGGGGGGGGGGTAGAGGTGGGAGGGAGGGAAGTTAGATGTAACAAAATGTTTGGCTGCAAAATATATTTTAAAAGATTTAGTGATTTTATGGAACCTAAAAAAAAAAAATACCCCTATGACCACAACCCCACTCCCCACCCCCGCTACAAAATGCTTTTTGAAGAAATTTGAGTGAATTTATGTAAAAAAAAAGGACCACCAGGATGCCCACTGTACATGTTTTATTTCTAGGCATGTCCCAAGCAAGTGATACCTTCTCTTCCAGCACACCCTTGCCTGCATGTGTACAGTTCACACCTCACTGATCTCTGCCAGACAAAATATAATTGGTTAAATTTCCAACTTCAGAATGGGAAATTTTCACTGTAGAATAGTATAACAGGGGTTATTCTACCCTCTATGGGGTCTGGGGTCCATGCAATTGGGAAAATTCCTGTCATGAAGGCTCCAAATGGGAATTTGTTTGAAAGAAGAAACACACAAAGAATAAGAAATGTTACTTTCATATTGAGCTGAGAACATTAACTGGTAGAGTGCTGAATTATTTTTAGTCATCAAAATGTGTTCACAAGTCTTTGCCATGTTACACTTTATGGGAGAGTGCCTTTGGGCACTCTCCCATAAATTGTAACAAGGAAAATCCATACAGACTAAATAATTTAGATTCAAAGATAATATGAAGGACATCCACACAATTTGAAGCCTTTTAGTTGCAGTACCTATACTTTGGAGTAAAACCCAAATATGGGCTTCCAGCACTCTAAAAGTTAAATGAAGATTTGCTCATTTTTTATGGTGGATATTGAAAGATAAATTGGTCATTACTACTGGGGATCCAGGATGTTGTAATGAAGTCTTGACCTCGACTCGGAGCTGTATATTGACTTATTCTCCAGATGAGTCAATGGATGCCCAGAGATGATGTCTCAATTTCAATTCATCACCCCCCCACCCCATGTTTGTAATAACATAACTGTTGCATCAAATCACATTGTTGCATCAAACATTCTAATCAGTGACTGAGGGTGAAGACTGGGAAAACAAAAATAAACTATCACGACATCCCATGGTTTCTATGGAGCTGAAAAAATTATTCAATTAACAGGAATATTCAATTAACAGAGACTGTGTCACTTTCTTGTACTCTATAGATAAACTTAGCATTTATTCTATTATATTTGTTTGACAGAGCTCCATGAGCCCTATCAAAGAAGATATAATAGTGTGGTTATTTTGGTAGATAATTTACCAGTGATCCATTAAAGAGACAGTGTTCAACATTACGTTCAGATTATAGAATTACCAATGTTTAGGAATCTAAAATGACACGTTTGGTCAGTACGAAGTAACTTTAATGAATGACAAGAATAGAGTTATTCTCAAGCAAGAGCATATCACAGGAGATAATCAAACCATTGGAGGTGTTTACCTCAAGAAATACCAGCCTCCAGCAGTTGTTCTCACTATAACAGAATAAATGCATGTATTGGATGTACAGATGCCAAATATGTCTATCTCCAATAAGTTATAACAAGACAAATCCGTATGCATATTTGCTGAGTATCAAAGGCAATATATATGTACTCACAAGTGCAAATAATAGTACAAGACAGAATAATAGAACTAGGTTGAAATGTCTAAGAAATAAGTAACAGTACAGGTTGAAATAATAGTACAGAGTGGAAAATCCCAAGATGCGAACCTGTTTCTATGATCAGAGACATATTTTTATGCATAAATCTGCTCCTTTTTAATAATTCCATTACATTCTGTGTTTCCTTGTACCTTGCTTCTTTTGGTCAACTTCCCATAGATATCATAATCATATATGAACGATGAGACAACTAAACTACAGTATGTGGAAAGTGGTTTGTAACTAAATCACCCCTGGAGTGGAATTATCACCCAAAGTATCACTTTCAAATTCTGTACATATGGACAAAAAACACAAGAAATGTTTCAGCCAATGGACTTCTGCATTTAACCTGGAAGTCCATTGGCTGGAACTTTGCTTGGGATTGTTAGTAAGTAAGTAAGTAAATTTTATTTAACAGAATACAATCATTATGGTTCAAAATGTTTTACATTAATTGTTTGTGAAAGTAATTATATTCTGTTGGGATACAGCATGGCCAGATTGGCCGTCTTCCTGCTGACCCCATTAGTATAAACATAAAGCATGAAACATGGATGTCAGGAGAGAAGTTATGTCATCAACGTATAGTTCTCAGAGAAAAAAAAATATGATCTGAGGCTTGTCTTGTTTTTATATGGATCTACGTCTTTAACTTCAAAATTTTTTCCGAGACCGAGCAGTTCCACCCCACTCAACACAACAACAGAAAAAATTGAACTCCTAACCACTGATACGGCAACAGAATGGAGACTAACGTAAAGTGAAATTGAAAAGGAAACGCAATCTGGGAATGGATCATGTCAAACTTTACGAAGATATTGAGTTAATTTTATTGTTTATTGATATGTAAAGTGTGTTGAACGTACTGATGATAAAGTTGGGGATAATGAGGTTGAAGTTGAGGTTATTAATGTTAAAAAGGATATAATGAGGAAATGGTTATGTCATGAGTACATCTCTGCCCGAGCACCTTACGGTGACCACAACATGCGTATCTCCATCCTGTTGCTATACCGCCGACAGCTATCTTATAATAGGTAGGCTAAGCGAGAGGTAGGTTGAGAAGGGAAGATAATGAAAAAAAGATTTAAAGAGATGAGATATGATCAAATGTGATGAGATAACAGACATTAATATTGAAAGTAAGCCTTCCTAAGTTTCATAAGAGTTGTTTTTTATGCCGTTAATTAATATCTGATGCTTTGTCTCACGTAGTGTGTGATTTATTTATTTCTTTATTTGTCTACGTTTAAAGTCTCTTTATGCAGCTGTGAAGTATAGTGGCCGCAACAAGGATTAAAGTCAAATTTAGTCGGTCGTTTTTAATGGACTGTATCCCAGATATTAATGAGCAGGTGCTATTTTGCCATTGAAGCGGAACCATAGTACCACAGTAAGTGAGCCATTGTTGCGACGGAAGGGGGATTTATAGTGGCTAGACCACGAAGCGGGGTTTGTGAGCTTCTGTACCATGGTACCATAGTAAGTACGTGAACCCTATTGAACCTACGACCTTTCGTTTGGCATTTTGTAACTGTAATTTACGAGTGTACACAATCACTACAATGTGGATTATTGCACGTTACGCAGGCTGAACACGAATTTATGAATTTTTCGAGGAGTGCTCTCTTGAATGCGCCTCTAGACCTCTTACCTGTTTTTCGATGTTGTTCCATATTTTGGGAAATGCATATTTGGGTAATTGAGCAGAGAATTGGGTCCTTGGTTTACCACACTGCAATTGACCTAGTTGTCTTGTATCATACCTGCTGGACATGTATTGACTTGAAAGAAGTCACCAAAAGTATGGGGGAGGTTGGAGTGATGCCAATCAAACATGAAAAGAGATACATTCATTTTATACAAGTCGTTTAATTTTAATATTTTACTCCTTCTAAATAACGGTTCAGTGTGACAATTGTATTTTTTGTTATTTATCAAGTGTAGAGCACGCTTTTGAAGTGTAAATAATGTTGAGGCAGCACTACAATGACCCCATATTTCAATACCATATAATAGATGACAATGTATCAAGGAGTTTTGAGGGAAGAGAGAGGTAGAAATTTTTTAGCTTTATTTATTGCGTAAAGCCCCCTCAATACTTTGGAATTTATGGCTGACACATGAAACTTATATTTTAGGTTTTTGTCCAGGTATAAGCCAGTGATAGATCTGTTCATTCAGCTGTTGAAAACTAATAATCATACAGGGTCCAAAAAAAGTGCAAACGGATGAGAATTTGGTTCAGAAAAAAAATAATCAACAAGTATGATCATTAGCCACTCAAGAGTAGCACTCTACCAGATATACAATGTTTTAAAATCACATTCAAAATATGAAAATTCATCAGCACATCCATACGTGCTTGTAATAATTGGCATGACCTCATTACCCATGGCCTGCTTACCAAAATATTATAATCAGCCAACAATGAATCCAGTTCTGATGGCTGATGGAAAAGTTATATTTAACCCTTTACCCAATGTAACAGCCAAAACCGGCCAGCGCTATTCTAAAAATTTGCAAATTAATTTTCATTATTTGTCTCAAAAACATACGTTATGACCCCTCGTTGGAACGAGCTTGTCAAGCTCGTTCCAATGAGGGGTCATAACCTATGTTTTTGAGACAAAAAATGAAAAAAACTAGTTATTCAAGAATTTTTATTGCAAGTGTCGTCTGCTTTTCATGTTAGGTAAAGGGTTAACACAAAAACTGATGACAATTAAATCATGACTTTGGGATTGAAGTTTACAGTTCAATAATAAAACTTACAATTTTAGGATTTACTTTATCAAGGTATTTAACAATTTTTTTCTTGACGTAATCAAAATCCCACATCACACTGTTATTATCTGGAATATTTCTGAAAAAATGAATATATAGTATTTCAAAGCCGGTGCATCATTTGGTGGTAAAATGGTGCAGCAAGGCACATGATGAGTACTGACATTGCAAATGATCTCTTCATAAAGATTGCATAATGTATTTTTCTAAACATAAAAGAAATGTCAAAATGACACATACTGGATCCAGACCTAATGAAATGCAATAAAGGTATCTCTAGTAGATATTTTGCAAATACAGTGGAACTCTGTTAACCCTTTACCCAACGGATCGGCCACAAATTCTGCAGCTGAAAAAATACTACTTTTCAAAACATTTCAACAAAACCATATCATGTGTCCCCTCTTTGGAACGAGCTTGATCCAACGAGGGGCCACATGATATTGTTTCGTTGAATTTTTTGAAAAATTTGAAAAAATGATATTTAAAATAATAAATTTTGATATCGTCTGCATTGGGTAAAGGGTTAATGATTTTCTTGAGCAAAAACTAGAGATCTTCAAGAGCTACACATAGTTTCTTCACCATATAGTGAATTTGTGCTAAATTCAGTGTTGCCCACTTAATTGGATATCTGTTAATTGAATAACCCTATTAACTGTATATAACTTCAAAACACCAAACTGCTTCCTCTACTTCAATACAAATCTGACCTGTTAACTGTATATAGATTATAGAGTAAACTCCTGTCAACTGAATAATACATCTTGTGATATTTTTGGCCACAGCACATACAATCTAGGCATTTAATCTATTATACCTTGCTCTTAGAGCTCTGTCAAACAAAGTACACTTGATTAGGCCTAGCATTAGCATTGCAAAGCCTTCTTGCACTCAAGGGATGAAATACACCACCACCCATGCTATTCTGTACATTATGAGGCCTAAAACTTGAACCAAGAACATGAACTTTTGATGGCAAAGAAGAAATTACTGAAATAAAAAATAAAATAAAAAAACGCTCGCCCGCATGTAATTTCTCAAATAATGGCCTGAGAAACAGAAGATCTACTTTGTGTGGCCTTAAATGTTCAATTTATCACCCAAAAGTAGGAAAATGATCAAATTCTGCTTCACTGTATACTCCTATTAACTGAAAATTTTTCACTGGCAAAGTGGCTCTATTCAGTTAACAGGGTTCCACTGTGTTTCCATAACACAATAATATCGGCAATCTAATGAATAGATCACGTTCTATTATGCAGACATTCTATCAGGCAGAGGAGATCCTTTTCAGCAGTATTCAGCTCATTTCACAGCAAGGGGCGTATTGTTGAAATGATTCTCCTCTGATCATGGTTCAAAAAGATCACTGTCACCATCAACAATTCAGCTTCAATTTATATTGTCATGGAATGGAGAGTTCAGAAAAATTATGGTTCCATACCGAACTGCCAAGTCCAAAAACAGACAACATTACAGGCAAGAAAACATATCACCCACTCTCATCATGTCAAATTCGATTGTGAACAAGAGGCCTGAAACGCTTAATATGAACAGAACCTGATATAAAACGAGGCCACGAATGAATCTACATTGAGCAATCAATCTCCATAGGATCCATTGTCAATCCTTGAGCCCCTCAGGAGAGACTAAAATAGCCCAAGCTTCATGCCTTTTCTTCAGTTAACCATAATGCAAAATGTGGTGATACAACCTATGTGGATTAATCTTAGTTACACACCTCTAGAGGGTACTTAATAAACATGGCTCCTTATAAAATTGACTTGGAATTATGTTTCTATTTTTAGTACACATTAAGTCCCACGATAGGCAGGGTCAATTTTTTTCATGTAAATCAAATATCTGTTTCCCACTAATGCTGCATATCAATTTTTTTTAAATCAGACTAGGGGGTTACTCAAGACGGTCAGACCCTCTTCCATTTTTCGACACGGCATACCATGGAACTATTAAGCCCATCAGCCAGAGTACTGACAATCTGGACCATCACTTTCGGACCTGTACAATTAATGTTTTCTGTTTGCCTACATTTTCAAGTAACCCCTTATCAGATTATTTAGCTTAGGCCAAAAAAGAAAATATGTGTTTACAGTTTAGGGTAACTTGGGAAAAATGACTAGGGTTGGTAGGTAGAGAATTTTAAAAATTTTAATTTTCTTTTTGTAAAAGTGTTCCACAAGTCTGGAAAAGAAAAATGTCAGTGATGTATATATTTCTTGGTGTCCACTGAAATCTGAAAAGGTACAGAGCTAAATATGACTTTGCTTGTTCTTCATTTCTAATAATAATTTTTTTATCCCCCATCATGGTGTGGGAGGGGATGATAAGGATGCCTTCCATCCATCCTTGCATTCATCCATCATTCCATTCATCCTTCCAACCATCTGTCATTCACCATTTCTTGTCATCACATTTAAAAGTAAAACATTCAAACTATTTTTCCTATTTTTAATACATAGCTTTTTAGTGATAATATCGTGAAAGGGATTGCCAACTAGCCCTGTCCAAGTATTTCTTCTAGAGTTATTGTCTTTGTTGTACATGGAATTTATTGTCATCTCATTACGATTTCTTGTCATCTCATTTAAAAAAAAACCCTTCAAGATTTTATTCCAAATTTAATATATACCCTTTTGGTGATAATATCATGAATGGGAGTGTAAACTAGCCATGTAAAAGGTTTTATTCTAGAGTTATTGCCCTTGTTGGATTTTTTTGAAATCACATGACCATTCCTCGTCAGCCATTTCAAAATCTATTCAAGAATTTTTTCTAATTTAATATATAGCTTTTTGATGATATTATCATGAAGGGATTTGCAAACCAGTTATCTTCAATTGTCACATAGTTATGACGTCACGCCTTTGTTAAAAGTGTGTGATATATTTCGAAGAGTTGGTTAGAGCATGTGTGATATTCAACATATATCGCCACACTTTTACCAATCAAGGAACAATAGACAGTGATTGTGTAACCTGTCAGTTCTAATACAAACACAGCCGAGAGGAAAGATTAAGGGCACCTGTGCTAAAATGTTTTGAACAGAGAAACGAGAATTTACCTGACTTTTGATTTTATTGAAAGAGTTAAAGAAAGAAATCCACACCCGGGTGTAAATGATAAATGGAACGTTTAATTTCTCGCTCAACCTTTTGAACGCAATGACGAAACGGAAAAAATGAAGTAATATCACTTGCTTTCCATCAATCTTCATGTGTCTTGCAAGTTTGGCTTAAGAAATTAACTAATTAAACGGGAATGGACACGTGTCAGACAAGGGTTCAGTGGAGTGTTTGATTGTTCGTGTTTTGATTGTTTGTGCAAACATCAATGTGACAAGTCGGTTACAGCACAAAAACTCGTGATATTGAACATACAATCGCTCGAGCTAGTTACTCGGACAAGTCCTCGTTAACTAACTCTCGCGATTGTATATTCAATATCACTCGTTTTCTATGCTGTAACCTATACGTATTTCTTTACGAGTTATTGCCCTTGTCGAACTTAGGCCATCCCATTACATTGCACTTGTTTAATTTTGCATTTTGAATTTCCTTTGCACAAATTAAAAAAATGTACACACTTTGTACAAAAGTTAGGGTTTTTTGGGAGGGGGGTTGGGGGAGTAGGGTAGGTTAGGCTAACCCTACCTACCGTAAAAAAAAACCCTGTCTACTCAACACATTTACGGTTACCCAAGACTCAGGTGGGGGCTTTTTTTGGTCCAAGAGAAAGACAACATAATACTGTTATGCTTACCATTATTTATGACATGAGAAACTCAGAATGGCTGTACTTTTTTTCGTGGGTGTCTTTCATGCAGCCAATGAAATGCTGTGTTGTAACACAGAGCTGGACAGGGTTCTGTGAAACCATCAAGTATTACAGTATTTCTACACCAGTCCTAATAGAGTAGATCCTGGTGCTGAATGAGTGAAGTGAATTAGTGCTCAAACGACTAGTGAATTCCAAAGTCGACCAGTCAATACCCAAAAGTCCAAGTCGACTTCGACTAGTCATTGGTGATAACTTGTCTCCTTATAACAGTGTTGGTGTTCCGGTAGAGTGCTGAAGGTCCAAATTTGGCTTCACTTGGGCATTCATATACAGCAACTTACTGGAACATTATTCTGTTAATGTGCTTCTAATTATGCTAAGAGTGAAATTATATAGTCTTATTTAATTTGCCTTGTTGCGATTTATGGGAGAGTGCCTATAGGCACTCTCCCATAAATCGCAACAAGGCAAATTAATAACATATCCTGAAGCCCAAAATAATTCAGCACTCTACTAGTACCAGTTAAAACAAACTACTGTCACTACTATTAGATGGCAATAGATGTATACACTGATTGCCCAATATTGCTGTTCAAACTGTCTGACAGTGGCACAGAAGGGATACTATTTACCTAAAAGCTTGAACTCCTCCGACTAGTCGACTGCACAATTGAGAGTTGACTACTGGTTTGCCCAGAGTCGACATCGACTAGTCGACTAATCGTTTGAGTACTAAAATGAATTAACAGACACACATGTAACCACACAAATCTCACCATAACATGTAATATCATTACTTACAGATCATCTATAATAAAAACATTCTCATTATTAATTCCCAACACTTCAGTACTTTTGAAAAGTTCATCTTTCCTTGTATTCCCTTTCCCATAGAAGTTTCCTGAAATAAATAAAGGAAGTGTTGGTGCTCAATTATGAAATTATTCTTTCAATATTCATAAACAATGCAAATATTTTTTAAATCTTCGAAAACCCATAATACATGTAACTCATGTTTTTTCAATCCTCACTGGAATGAGCAAGGTGATGATCTCAAGTCGTTTTGCGACATAAAAAATGAAATTGACAAAATCTAAAACTACGAATGAACACAGTTGGAAAAGTTTCAGAATTTCAAAAAGAAAGAGGCTGTATATATTCATATAAAATAGCAAATGACTGTCCTATTGGAGACTGATCATATGTGTATGGTATTCCTGCAAACTATACTACTCTCAGATCCAAATAAACAATAAATGTATGTTTATTAATTTTCCAAAGGCTTTCCCCCATGTATGAAGCTTATTTCGATCAGTACATTTGTTAACCCTTAACCTAACACAAAAGGGAAATGACACTTGCACAAAGTTTTTGAATAACTAATTTTTGTAATTTTTTTTTGTCAAACACATGGCTTATGACCCCTCATTGGAACAAGCTCAATGAGCTTGTTCCAATAAGGGGTCATAAGCTATGTTTTGGACACAAAAATGAAGCTAGGATGAAGCACGCCCCCGCACAGCACTTGGACACAGGAGGTTGAAGAACAAACTGATTTGTGTCTGTAATACTTATATGATGCCCCTGCAAAATCTACCAGACACAAACCACGTACCATACAGGTGAAAATCTACAAAAAATTCATCAAGTTCAACAATCTGTAATTTTGTGAAGGTTTATGCAGAGCTTGCCTTGAGTCGGGGCTGATCAGCCCAGCCCCCGAGATCAGCCCCGAGGAGCACTTGCTGGGGGCTTTTTTTTCAAGCCCCGACATTTTCCACAAAAAAGCACTAACAATAATGGACAAAATGGAAAATCAGCCCCGAAAAGGCCCCAACCTCAATATGTGGGGCACTTTCTTTAGGCCCCGACCATTTAACTCAAGGCGAGCCCTGTATATGTACAAACGTCCTCTGAAATAAAAAAGTCCTAGCTTGAAAACTGTAAGAGGAGTTAGCCGGACAAATAGTGTACCCTAGATGCGGACAGAGGGATGGACAGATTGACAGATGAATGCCATTGGATGGTACAATGGATGGTGGATGGAGATGTATGGACAGATGTATGGATGGACAGATAGATGGACAGACAGTCGGAGGATAGATGGATGGATGGGTCGGATGGATTGGCTGATGGACGGACGGGTGGACAGACAGATGACTGGTTTTGGCAGCTATGTTGGATAAAGGGTTTAAAAATGACATTGGTGTCAAGTGAAAGCATTACGTTTTAGTGAACTTCAAACCGAAATATCCACAGTTTGATCCCACCAGGGGTAACTGCATTGTGTCCTTGGGCAAGGTACTTAATCCAAATTGCCCACCTGGGGGCATGGTTGCACTGTGTACTGAGGCATACAGCATGTCAATGACACACTCGACTTCAACCCATGCTAACCCTGCTTGTGCAGTGTTAGTATGTTGGGGAGTCTGACAATTGCTCACTGTTGCTTGGTCATTCTCTCTGGGTACTCTGGCTTACTCCACCCATAAAACTGTCCATCATGAGGTGACCCTGACTGTTGAAAGTGTCATTAAACCCAAATAAATAAATGTTTCAGTGAACTGATTACTCCTCTCCTAAAACTGTCTGACATGAGGTGATCTTGCTTGTAGAAAATGTTGTTAAACCTAAATAAATAAATAAATAAATAAATAAATAAATAAATAAATAAATAAATAAATAAATAAATAAATGTTTCAGTGAACTGATGTATCAAAATAACAACAGTTTACCTTCTATCCACATTTAACTATTTACCTATTAAAAATGGAGCAGTTGAAAAATGAAAATGTCAATGACTCTGTAGACTGTAGCTTACAGGCCTTAAAATTCATTTATTTTGGGGACACCATATGCCCTAATTTGGATTCATTAAAGCCAGAAATAACAGTTTTATCCTGTTGTGTTTTATTGTCATGCCTTTCTCTGTGTTTCTATGGTTACATTATGATGGAAGTTATTCTAAAATGCAGAATAGGCACAGAGAATTTATGTATTTTTCTTGATGCCTTCGCTCCTTCTCTAACTTGGGGACACCTGTAAAAGGTGTGAAATTGGGGTAACCTAAAGGCTTGAGCTTACCTTCACTTTATGCTGAATTTATGAAATCACACTCAAAGTTAGTTAACTTATGTTGCATTTAAGTAAACTGTGCAATAACTAGTGATTTATTGGTATCTGTCAGAAAAAAAAAATTAAAAAGTAAAAGAAATATGAGACATTGTGGCCATTCTACACAGCCAACTGTGACAGAAATACAGTGGAGCCCACTTAATTGGATATCTCTTAATTGTATATCCCTGTTAACTGAATATAATTTTCAAACACAAAACCATTTACCATACCTTCAGTACAAATTTGATCTGTTAATTGCATGTGGGTTGTAGAGTAAACTTCTGTTAATTGTATATAAATGTTTGTAATATGTTGAAAAAATTACTGTGACACGCACCAAATTCCCCTTATTTATCAACCTTTTTGGCCTCAATACATCCAATACAGGCATTTATTCTATTATATCTTGTTTGACAGAGCTCTATGAGCTCTGTCAAACAAGATATACTAGAATAAATGCTCAGTTTACCCTAGAACACAGAAACTGACCAAATCCCTGTTAATTGTATACTCCTGTTAATTGAATAATTTTCACTGGCAAAATGGATATTCAGTTAAGAGGATTCTACTGTATGATATTCTCATCATTTCAAATAAATTGATCAATAAATGAAACATGTAGGATGTGCTGAAGAAATCTAAAATAGCTGCCATGGTGGCTATTGACAGTGACGAACTATGGCTGAAATTTGGCATTCTCATTTACATCATACCATCACCCTACCAAATATCAATAAAACTAATGCATAAATGCAACCTGTAGGGTGTGCTAAAGAAATTCAAGATGGCTGCCATGGCAGACGTTGTGGGCTCCCAACCATGACCAACATTGGAATTCTTTTGTACTCATCCGTCATCCTGCCTCATTTAAAAAAAAATTGATGCATAAATGCAAAATACAGTGTTCTGTGATTACCCGGCCAAATTTTAAGAAAATTGATGCATAAATGCAACCTGTAGGCTGTGCCAAAGTACAACAGGATGGGTGCTGTGGTGGTCATTGCAGGTGGTAGCCATTGTGTTTGGCCAACCATGATCAACATCGGAAAGTCTCATCTACTTATCAAACTACGTCATCCTGTCAACTTTCAAGAAAATTGCTGTATAAATGCGACCTGCAAGGCGTTATGAATAAATTGAAGATGGCTGCCATTGTGGCCATTATGGGTGGCCAACCATGACCAAAAAATAGATGTTCTCCTCTACTCATCATACTAAGTCACCCTGCCGAGTTTCAAGAAAATTAAAGCATAAATGTTATTGTGTGGCCTGTGCTGAAGAAATCCAAGATGGCTGCTGTGGGAGCCATTGTGGACAGCCAATCATTATCATAATGGGATGTTCTCATCTAGGCATGAACCTGAACAAGCATATGAAATTTGGAGGTGATCAGAAAAAAGCTGAGGGATGTGTAACCCATGATGACCGAACTGCAGACAGGCAGACAGAGAAATCCAGGATGGCTGGCATAACAACCATTATGTGTGTCCAGCTGTGACCCAGGCCTTGATTTGTTTTCCAAAAATTGATTAGCAACATTTTTATAGCCAAGGTTGAGGGTCCAACCGTGGTTCAATCTGGAGTGAGAAAATTTTTAAAACTTGACCTGAAAGACATAATTTCCTGGCATCTGGGGTTGTTGTTCAAACTTGGTCTTGAAGGATGTAATTTATTTCTTTACATTGGTACATACCAATGTAAACAATTAAATTATGGCCTTCAAGTCCAAGTTTGGACTACTGGGATTGTAACTTAGTCTTACTTTGAAACTCAATTTTCCAAGTGAATGAAGAGAAATTATTTTATTGTTACTCACTAGTGTTCAAGTGCTTGAGGACAGCAGGTAAGAAATCTATTGCTGTGATGTAGGTTGATCCCATCTTTAATATATCTACAAATTCATCTAATTATATCCTACATTATCGTTGTGTGTGTCCTTCAGAACACATGAAAAGCGACATATTCTACTTTCAGTTTCACAAGGCCCGTATTTATACATCCCAGAAATATGTAAATGTTTGTCCAAGACATTCTGGTTCAACACAATTGGAATTCCCCCAGCCACCAATCAGAAGCTATATGTGCTCTACAAGCTGCATACGGTAGTTGATAAAAAAAAATATTACACAATTTGTGGCCCTATACATCATACCATTCAATTCAGCAATTGTGAGAATACCTTGTGTTTTAACATTTTGTCCTGACGTAAAAAAAAAACTGTTAACCAATTCTAGCTATTGCATCGCAGCTCACAATTTTTGCTTCGCATTTTGCGATGCGAAACCGAACAAATTGAGGCCTGTGACCAACATAGGACATTCTGGTCTTCTCATCACACTAAGTCATTTTGCCAAGTTTCAAGAAAATTGCATAAATAGTACCTGCAGGCTGTCTGAAGAAATCCAAGATGGCTGCTGTGGCAGGCATTACAGGCAGACAGTTGTGACCAAAATAGTATGTTCTCCTCTACTTATCATACTAAGTCACCCTGCCGAGTTGCAAGAAAAGTGACGCATACATGCAACCTGTAGCCTGTGCTGAAGAAAGATGGGTTCTGTCCATCCTTCTGACCATAATTCCAGCTGCCCATCCTTCCTTCCATCAGTCTGCCTTTCCTTATTTCTTGCCATCACATTTTAAAGACAACCAATTAAACTATTTTACCAAATTTAATTTTTAGCTTTATGGTGATAATATCATTGAATGAGATTAAAAAGAAGTCCTGTCATGAATTGTGCGCTTATCTTGACACAATTTTGCATAGGAATTGCGTGCAATTTTCCTACTGAAAATACTCAAATTACAACAGAGTCTTGCCATTACTCACAGCAAACACAAGCAATGTTTCAGCCAATGGACCTCCGGGTTAAACCCGGAGGTCCATTGGCTGAACCAATGCTTGTGCATAGGCTTCGTAGAGAATTTGATAGCCTTTCCATATGACCTAACGTGCTGATAAACGCGCCAAATGGTGAGGTGTTTGCGCGCAATTGATGACAGGACTTCTAGTTTTAACTGTAGTAAAAACAAGCCAGCACTTGTCACCCATTTTAATCAATATTTATTATTCAAATTATTATTTTTTTAAAGATTTGCCTAAAAAACAAAACTTATAAATCCTCAATAGAACAAGAGTGCTGACCTTGTTCCAATGTTCCACTGAAGGGCTGAAAGGCTGTTTGGGGCAAAAATGAAAATGTTTGATTGTTCAATTAAATATTTTTTTTTTGTAAGTACGAATTTCTAGTATGTTGGTTAAAGAGTTAATGTCTGCAAATGGATGATTTGTCATTGAGAATTGTATTGCCAGATTATATTTCAGGCCATCACTTTTGACTAAAGCTTAAATTTTGATCATCTGTATGTCTTTCCGGGGAAATTCCCATATTGATACATGTAAGTTGTGCCTTGAGTTGAGCAAGCCAGAAAATAAGCAGACTGACATCTGCAAAATGAGGTCCCCAGATGATGAATTTAGTGATGCGACCCTGCACAGCAGGGTAGCATCACTAAATTTACCCTCTGTGAACCTCAATCTGAATCAGGGTCTCAAAACTAAACAGAAAGAGGTACCCAGAGGATAAATTGGCACACTGTATGGGATAGCATCATCAAATTCACCCTCTGGGGACCTCATTCTGCAAATGTCAGACTGCTTATTTTCAGGCCTGGAGTTGAGAAGGCTTTCACCCTTTCATTCATAATTTCCCTTGGGCAGAAATTGTCATAGGAAATTAAAAAGTAGTGCAGTCAATTCGATGGTGTTAGTCTGCAATAAGCGGTATTTTCTTTTTGCCCCTTAGACATATTCTACTGGCAAGCTCTAATGGATCGTGAAAGTTCAGATCTGTTCGTCTCATGTCACTGTATTTTTTTTTATTACAGTGTAGTTTATGTTCAGTATTGAAAGCAGAGTGCAGTGGTTTTTTGGTTAACTGGTTGAGGGCTAAATATATTCTTGGTGGTCTGAATTTGTTATTCAGAATTTGTTTTATTACAAATTATTGGAAAGTCCACGGGTCCTCTACAATAATTTGTCATAAAACAAATATATAAACAAAATATTATTTGCGTTTGACTGAATATGAAACATGAGCAAGGAAAATGTTGGCTTTGGCTCTGGTACACTCATTTTTCTGAAAGCCCTGACAGTGGGTTCTAGAACTCAACCAGTTGAGACCGAAATTATTCAGGTTTTCATGCACATCAGCCCTTTTTTGCCCAATGGTCTACTGGCCTGAAAACCAAACCATGTATTTAATGACTAATTCTTAATGACATTATGAGCTCTAATTGAATAACATAGAAAGGATATAACTGCAGTAATTCAAGAAGAGCCTGCAGTCCACATACAGATATTGAGCCTTTTTGTTTGCCACAACACTTATGAGCACATGCAAATTGGTGCAACCATCCAAAAAAGTTAACTGTGAAAAGAAACATTTGTCTGGGGAAAAAGTGTTACAAAGAAACACCCATTCATGTGGTCTGATAGGTCTTACTTAGTTGTACAACTTATATGCAAGCCTGGAAATTTTTCTTTTTGTGCCTGTGATTGTGTCTTTTTGTGCCTGTGATTGTGAAAAGTATGGATACCAACAGTTTTGTGCCTGTCATCTCCAACTTTGTGCCTGTCATAGGGAGTATAGAATTCAATAGCGTGATACAGTATGGCATTACAGTGACAAGCATTAAATATATCTGTATAGGTGTATGAAGCAACATTACTCTGTTGGGCAAGCAGTAGATCCTGCCAATGATAATGATTTATTCAAGCCTAGAAATATTTCTTTGTAAAAGTGAGAGAAAAAGAATAGTTTATGTAAAATTTTGCGTAACCCATTTATCGTTCACCTAGTCTGAGCTTTGGTAACTTATCGTTCATTCCCTGTTACTTGATTCAGATAACCCATTAGGTAACTTAAAATATATATGTATCACAACTCTGACGATAAATGAACTGTTGTATTATAACCAAGTTCTTGCTCCTTTGGGCAATATCCTGATGAATAAAGATGAATCCTTAGAAACAATAATGAGGCTGCATTGCAGCAATTCAGATACAAATTAATTACAATTATAGCCTAATCTTGGCATGGCTAGAATGCTGCAGAAGAGTATGGCATCCATAACAAGTGCACCACCAGCGGTTGATCAATATACAGCCACCTATGAAGAAATGGTGCTTGTGAAGAAATTTTTAGTTGAACAAAAGGTCAATAATTCCTTCAAAAATAATTGTACATTCCTGGCTTATGACCCATTAAACTTGAATAAATTGTTTTCAAGTTATTGGGTGGAGAATTAAAAGTCGCAAAAACTCCCAAGATGGTTGCCATGGTGGCCATATTGAACATGCCAGAATGCTGGTTATCGAAAGGAACCATCCTCTAGTCATGACTTATCGACCATAAAAAACAGTATCTGTTGGATGTATTGTTTTCAAGTTTTTGCATGGACAAATAAAAGTTAATGGACAGACATGGAGGAAAGGACACGGATGGATAGACAGACATTGATGCTGGATATTGAAAGGAACCATCCTCTAGTCATGACTATTCAACCATAAAAAAACAGTATCTGTTGGATGTATTGTTTTCAAGTTATCGCGTGGGCAAACAAAAGTTAACGGATGGATGGACCGAGACAGACGGATGGACATTGATGCTGGTTATTGAAAGGAACCATCCTCTAGTCATGACTAATCAACCATAAAAAACAGAATCTACTGGATTATCAAATGGACAATCAAAAGTCCCTGAAAATCCAAGGTGGCTGCCATGGCAGCCATCTTGGACATGCCAGAATGCTGGATATCGAAAGGAACCATCCTCTAGTCATGATTAATCAACCATAAAAAAGTAGCATCTGTTGAATTTATAGTTTTCAAGTTATTGCATGGACAATCTAAAATCCATGAAAATCCAAGATGGCTGCCGTGGTGGCCATATTGGATATGCCAGAATGCTGGTTATCAAAAGGAACTATCCTCAAGTCATGACTAATCGACCATAAAAAACAGTATCTGTTGGATGTATTGTTTTCAAGTTATCGTGTGGACAAACAAAAGATAATGGACGGATGGACGGATGGACAGACAGACAGACAGACAGACATTGTCATAAAAACTATTTGTGGAAGAGACATGAATTATTGCAATTTCCAGTTTTTGTACCTATGCTACATCTTAAGACAATCAACATCAATTCGGACTTCCGCGTTGTGTTCTTGGTCAAGGCACTTAACCCCGATTGTCCACATGGGGGCACGATGATGCCGTGTACTAAGGCATACAGCACGTCGATGGTGCACATGTCTTCAACCAATCTAACCCTGTCTGTGCTGCAGTGCAGAGTTACGATGTTGGGGAGCTGGCAGCTGCTTGTCGCTGCTCAGTGGTTCTCTCCGGGTACTCCGGTTTCCTCCACCCGTAAAACTGTCACGGTCATGGATTAGCCATTGTGCACAAGTAAGTGACCTTAAACACCAATAAATAAATAAATAAATATGTTTGTTTGTTTGTTGGTGGTTAACGTCACATATTTATGCACCATGGCTAATCGTGACACAACATGGAGATGAAGTCAAGTTTAGTCAATCGTTGATCTACATGTTGCCCATTTTAGAGGACTTTCACCCCAAGCATTGGTGACTGGGTCCTATTTTACTAGTAAAGCGGAACTGGTTTACCACACCCCAAGCATTGGTGACTGGGTCCTATTTTACTAGTAAAGCGGAACTGGTTTACCACAGTAAACAAGTGCTGCTTACTTCCCGGGGTTCCCACGGGGAAAATAAATAAATAAATAAATAAATAAATAAATAAATAAATAAATAAGACAATCAACAATTTAAAATGATGTCGAGCATCAACCAATCATCAGCATAGCCTATTAAGTATTTGCATCTGCCTGAGGTATAGCTTCTCTGTTGGCCAATTACTGGCCAACAGAGCAGCTATGCTTCAGGCAGATGCAAACACTTAATAGGCTATGCTGATGATTGGTTGATCCTCAACATCATTCCACCCTTCATTCATATTAGATCATTCAACCTGGCAAAAATTTCACTGACCCGGCGCCAATTTGGTATGACCCGTTTTTTCGTTCGCATGTTTTTCATTTTAGGTAACCTCCTTGTGACCCAAATGACCGTTTGCCTCAAATCGACAGGCCTGATGTATATCTAGCGATAACCTTGTCTTGTTATCGTTTATTGGAAAGCTGTTTGCACAAGATAATTCTGACAAATGATAACTAGAACGGTGTCATTTGTGTGCAAAGCACATTAAGGTGTATCCCCGCATTCTCAGTTTGCCATCACGATGGTGAGAAATCAATTCACACTCTCTAACGACAAAAATGGCACTACTGGTGCTACAGGGAGCAGGATAAAAAAAATCGCAAACCCTTATGCACATCTAGAGACCCTAACTGAACACACTTTCAATGTTTCGAATTAAATCCCCCGGGAGCCTTTCGCCGGAAATCGATTCTCTAATGACAAAAGTGGCACCATAGGCATTACACGAGGCCGCATAAAAAAACAAAATGTTTATGTATATCTAGAGACTCTATGAAAACACATTCAATGTTTGAATTAAAACCCCAAGGAGCCTTTTACAGAAACAGATTCTCAAACGAAAAAGTGGTGCAACGAGTGCCTCATGGGGATGAATAAAAAATCTGAAACCTTTATGCACATCTAGACGTCCTACCAGAACATTTGAATATACTTTCAACGTTTTTAATTAAAACCCTTAGGAGCCTTTTGCCGGAAACCGATTCTTTAATGACAAAAGTGGCACGGCGGGCACCGCTTGGGGCCCAAAAAAAATCCGAAGCCTTTATGCACATGTATCTAGAGACACTACCGGAGCATATGAACACACTTTCAACGTTTCAAATTAAAACCCCTAGAAACCTTTCGCCAGAAACCGATTCTCTAATGACAAAAGTGGCGTTACAGAGGCCATATGGGGGCCGAATAAAAAATCTGAAACCTTTACATCTAGAGACCCCACCGGAACATATGAACACACTTTCAATGTTTTGAATTAATCCCCTAGAAGCCTTTTGCCGGAAACCTATTCTCTAACGACAAAAGTGACACTATGGCCACCACATGGGGCCGAATAAAAAATCTGAAACCTTATGCACATCTACAGACCCTACCTGAACATATGAACACAGTTTCAATGTTTCAAATTAAAACCTCTAGGAGCTTTTGCCGGAAACCGATTCTCTAACGACAAAAGTGGCGCTACGGACACCACATGGGGTCAAATAAAAAATCTGAAACCTTATGCACATGTAGAGATTATGCGCATCTAAAGACCCTACCTGAACATATGAACACACTTTCAACATTTCAAATTAAAACCCTTAGGAGCCTTTCACCGGAAACCATTTCTCAAACAACAAAAGTGGCACTATGAGCACCACATAGGACCGTTTCAAAAATCCAAAATCTTTATGTACATCTAGAGACCTTACCCGAACATATGAACACACTTTCAACATTTTGATTTAAAACCCTTAGGACCCTTTTGCCAGAAACCAATTCTCTAATGACAAAAGTGGCACAACCAGCACCACATGGATCCGAATAAAAAATCTGAAACTTTTTTGCACATTTTGAGACTCTACCGGAACATATGAACACAATTTCAAGAACCGAAAATACATATCCTATGAGTCTTTCTTAGAAAAGCAGTATTTTAGCTCAGTGTTTAAGTGGCGCCACTGGCATCACCTGGTGACAAAAAATCAAACTAAACCTATTTTTGTCATCTCTATAGTATACCATGCTTAAGAAGTATGGTAAGTTTCAAAATTATAGCTCCAAAAAGGGACATATGGACATAAACAAGTACGGACGTACTGGAGATCATCACTATATCCCTGCATTTTTTAAAATGTGCGAATAATAACACTTTGGCCGACCGATGATTTGGTGAGGTTCTCAGGTGAGAAGGACTTGATTAGCCCTCTGTTCCGAAATGCCTCCTTATCCCCTCTTCTTCTCTCTGGGATGAACTGCTTGATGACATCCCGTACCCTATTCTTCCGAATCTCACCGATAAGTATACTAACCCTCTCCTGTGTGTCTTTAACATAGTGGTTTGTGATCTAGGTGTACCCTACTTTGTGTTGTTACAATTACCTTTGTTCTACTGCACGGACAGGTTCTCCAGATTGTGTTTGAGGTGGCATTTTTGATCCACCCGATAACTACTTGTTCGGGGTATCATTCATCAACACCAACTCGTCATACAATTATAAGCATATTTATTCAAGCTCTCAGAGCTATACCAGTTACAAGTTCTTCAGCTCTAAATCAACAAAGTCTACCACACATTTAGAGATGCTACCTGAACACCTTAACATAGTTTATTTAAATGTTTCGAATTAAATACCCTAGGAGCCTTTCGATGAAAACTGATTTTTTGATAAAAGTGGTTCCACTGGAACCACCTGGGGCCAAATCAAAATTCCGAAACCTTGATGCATATCTAGAGATGTTACCTGAACACCTTAGCATAGTTTTAACGTTTCAAATTAAATACCCTAGGAGCCTTTCGATGAAAACTGATTTTCTAACGATAAAATCAAAATTCGGAAATGTTCATGCACATCTAGATTTGTTACCTGAACGCATTAGCATAGTTTAAATGTTTCAAATTAAATACCCTAGGAGCCTTTCGAGGAAAACTGATTTTCTAAAGATAAAATCAAAATTCGGAAATGTTCATGCACATCTAGAGATGCTACCTGAGCACCTTAGCATAATTTAAATGTTTCAAATTAAATACCCTAGGAGCCTTTCGAGGAAAACTTACTATCTAACGATAAAAGTGGTTAAACTGGAACCACCTGGGGCCATATCAAAATTCCGAAACCTTCATGTACATCTAGAGATGCTACCTGAACACCTTAGCATAGTTTAAACATTTCGAATTAAATACCCTAGGAGCCTTTTGATGAAAACTGATTTTCTAACGATAAAACTGGTTTCACTGGAACCAACTGGGGCCAAATCAAAATTCCCAAACCTTCATGTACATCTGGAGATGTTACCTGAACATCTTTGCAAAGTTTAAACGTTTCGAATTAAATACCCTAGAAGCCTTTCGATAAAAACTGATTTTCCAACGATAAAAGTGGTTCCACAAGAATCACTTGGGGGCCAAATCAAAATTCCGAAACCTTCATGCACATCTAGAATTGCTACCTTGAATACCCTAGGAGCCTTTCAGGGTGTGACGGACGGACGCACAGGTGGAGATCATGACTATATCCCCGCATTTTTGAAAATGCGGGGATAATAAGTCAAGAATTTGGTACTGTAAGCCTACTTTATAAAACTGACATGTTAAGTTACACTATAACCTCTTTAAATATTCAATTTGAATAAATTGTACTGGTCATAATGTCAGGCTCAACTGGTGCCAGTCGATTATGCCAGCTGTGCCTGTCAATGACAATGACAGACTGCTTATTTGCAGGCTTGCTTAATGTATGATACCATTCCCAGCAACTGACATTCCTATTAACTCTTAAACTGCTGTGTATTTTCAATATATTTTTCATCAACTCTTGTCATGGCTGCTTCTATAACACAAGAAATCATTGGTGAAAAAATCCATTTAATTTACAGGGGGAAAATATGATTAAATGTGCCCAAATTATATTTATTTGATTGACAAGAGAAATCTTGTCCTGGGCAGGAATATCCATGTGCGTTATGGGCCCTGCGAGCACCAAAGGCATGAAGCGATAACCAGAAGGTCTTGGCATCCTTCCCCACAAATTTTTATAAATTAGTGTTAAGAGAAGCATTCTCCTGTATTTTCTTGACCATATCTACTCAATTATTTACTTACAATTTGGGTAATTTATTACCTATATCTGTGTGTATGGTGCATTTTTTCTCCAAAGATAATCAGGACCACCATGATGCAGGAATGACCGGTGGAAAAGCAACAAACTGGAACAAGTTGGGTTTTATTTATATGAATGAAACCTGGTCAGTAATGCAACTACGTACTCTTGCCACCTCCATCAGCATTGGAGGCCCATACCAAAAGCCTTCCCACAAATTTCAGCTCGGACAAATCAATAGGTCAACCTACACTTTTTTAAAACATCCCCCCCCCCCCAGGTGTGTGAGTGGGGTGCAGTTCCCATTCCTCTCTTCTCTAGTGTTCACTGAAATTAATAACTTATTTTACAGGGTCCTCCTAAACACCGGAATTACTTGGAATTACTCCAAATAAGGCCATGAGATTGGTATGATGGGTCTAATTATGAGTACACTAGAGCCTCAATGAAAAAAAAGCCCAGACCTAGGATTTGGCAGTGGTGTGCCATTGTGTTCCTGGCAGAATACTTGTCTGGCCATCAGGTCGTACTATTCCCATATGTGGGACATGGAACTGGAACATGTGTCCATTCTTAGGAATGACAGTACAGGAAATGGAATTGACTATTATGCATACTGAATGCAACGCGAGGGGTTTGAATGCTCGAATACAGAAAAAAATTGATGATCATGTGTTTATCGCACTCATTCTATAGCTGGCATTGCATACAGCGTGAAATTATGTGGCAGAATAGTTGTCTGAACATCGTTGAGCACAATAGGGGGAAATTTCTCCAGTACTGTATGGAAAACAATAATTCAAAGAAAGTTAATTGATGTGGCTTCATTTAAAATAAACTTTAAAACAGTATATTGCAAGATTTGTCAACACAGATCTGTTTAAACAGAGAAAAGACCTCCCCGACTTTTGTTTTCACAGCAACCTGCAATGAAATATTTGAGAGTTAATGAGTAACAGGGTTAGTGTTCAACCGATGATCAGAATCGGCACCACAATCGGCCGATTATGGGCAATCGAATGACAACGGCAACGGCTTCTGGAATATCGGTTCAGTCGATTGTTGCCAAGCATTTTGAGATCATTCATTAACCGCATTTTGTTATCTTCTGCAATTGTTCACATTGTTAATGTAAAATGATGCCAATGATACCATTCAATAAAGTTGAGAAACAACCACAATGTGTATTCTTAATCTCTCTAGACGCCCATTTACGGGTCATACAAGTTAAACGACATGCAAAGCTTACAACTAAGCGAAATCGCTAGTTCATACCGGAAAAGTGATGGTTACACTCCATTGAACCAGGCAGAAGTAAAATTACCAGTCGCACGCACTTGGGCTCTGAGAACCACGTTTACCGCCCAAGTGTGCACGACTGGTAATTCTTTTTCACTAATCCTGAAGGCTTCTCGGGTTGAGTTAGCATTTCGCTTTGCACGCACCGCACGCAATTCTCACCTTGAAAGTATCAAGGTGTGAGATTGATTACAGGTATTCATACACTGTATAAAAGGCCACACTGTCCAGTGACAGCATCTTTTTCCAAAGACCTATCATAAAATAAATAGGTAAATAATCATCGCGGGTATCATAATCAGGAAAAGTATTGTTGAAATCGATCCTGAATGGGTTGGGTAATAGAGATGTTAAGCATTTCAACTGATGATAGGGGTGGGTGATACCCTCTAAGCCTTCAGGCTTATCTTAAAGAATCCCTCTCATCGCTGCACATCTTATCAGATGCTGGCATGAGAGGGGGGAATTTTATTTCGATCCCAGGCAACGAAGTTTAACAATGAAAAATGATCAGTTTAATGTAGTTCTTTCGAGCCTCGACTTGTCCTAGTGCACAGAATTACAATTGGAATCGGCATCGGAATCGGCTGATTGTGAGCTCAAATAACCGGTAATCAGTCAACGACCATTTTTGGTAATCGGTTGAACACTAAACAGGGTTGTGGTATTCGTATTCAGTATTCGTATTCAGTCATATTCGAATACAGTTTTCCAAGTATGACATCCAAATGTTGCTTTGCTGCGGTTTGGTCCTCTGTTACAGAAGTCATTTCGGTAGCACTGTGTTGAGGTTGGTGCTTCCAATCAAAGGATGGATACAAAACTGCCCTACCCTCAATTATCCTATGATAAACAGTATTATTTGTTTACTGAGTAATTGCGCAGGGAGTATTGTCATTTCAGTTGTCAAAAGTTAGCTTAATTATTCATACTTTTCTTACAGGTGTATATATATTGTTTTAGTGTTGTTTTAGTGTTGTATAGATGTGATTTGTAATAAAAGATAGTTATATTAGTGTTTAGTTTAGTTTCTCTGTCGGATTTTAGTGGTATATTCCCTATCTTCGCGCGGGTCATTTTCGGTGTTTTGTTTTGTTTACGTTTTCGACCGCTTTTTCAAATTTTAAGTTTCTCATTTTAATTTGGGCTATGGTTGCTATGGACGGTAAGTGTTTCTTGACGCGGGAGGTTCAGACTAGCAGTGTAGAGACGGTTAGTATAGGTGTACAGGTGGGGGCAGTGGTTGAGGCCAGCACGGTGGGGGGGGGGGGGGGGGGGGGCAGCAGTCCGATGTGTGTAAGCACTGTGATATGGTGTATGTGGATGGGCGTGAGCTGGGGGAGTTGGTTGGGCATGTGCGCTATCTGCGTAGAGTTAATGCAGCTGTTAGAGGCCTATGTAAAGTTGGAGGAAGAGGTGCAGGAGGTGAGGGGGAAACTGAGGAAGGCAGGAAAGTCTGGTGTTACCCCAGTTAGGGTGGCATTCGATGGGGGATGGAAGGTGGGGATGGAAGGTGGTGGATAGTAGGAAGCGGACTTTTGACGTGGATAGTGGGTCTTTTGGGAATAGGAAGGTGCGTCAGGTTGAGGGTAGGGGAGAAGTAGAGGATAGAGTGTCAAATCCCCAGGCTAGTAGTGTGAGTTGGGGGGGCCAAAAGGCGTATTCGTTTAGAATCGGATAGTGAGGGAGATAATGAGACCATGTGGCATCTGTCAGGGCAGGATTCAGAGGGAAGGTTAGGAAGGTGGTAAACGAGGACAAGGAGGCTTGTAGTGGGAGTGGGTAAAAAGTGGAGTGCAGTGTCCAAAATAGATTCAGTGTGTTAGGTAATTTCGAGAATTCTGAGGAGCAGGTGGGGTCTGAAGAGGTGGAGGTAGGCTTGGAGGTTAGTGTGGCGGAGTGCAAGAGAGTGAGCCGGTCCAGTGGGAATAGAGGTGGTAACAGGGGTAGTAGGACAGAAAAGAGGCAGTTGGTGACGCAGGGAGTAGTATAGTGCGGGAGGTTAGATAGGGTGGTGTGTGGGCCCAGTGTCAACAGGACCAATTTGTGCTTTCCGGGGGCTAGGGTGGAGGACCTAAGGGACAGAGTGGGTGGAATAGTAAAGGGGTCAGGCCCAGACCCAGTGGTTGTTGTACATGTGGGGACATCAGGGAGAGAAAATCAGTTCAGCTTATTGAGACTTACAAGGACTTAATAACTCAACTGAATGCCAAGAATGCACAGGTAGTGGTTTCGGGGCTTCTCCCAGTACTAGGTGGTGGGGGCGAGCGTAATTCACGGATCATTGGGGCCAATGAGGAATTGGGGGAGTATTGTAAGGAACTTGGGATACCCTTTGTAGACAATTGGGGATCATTTTAGGGCAGAAAAGACCTATATGGAAGGGATGGTCTCCATCTTAGCCCAAAGAGATTTTAGGAAGAAATATGTTGCAGGTGGTGGAGCCTTTTTTGGTATAGGGAGGGGAGGGGGGAACAGAGAAGGGGAGAACGAACACAGGAAATGTGTTACGAACCATAGTTGTAAAAAATGGGATAAGGGGGATAAGAAAAAGGGACCAAAAATCCACTTCAATAGGAATAGCATCCCAAGGAAAGCACAGGTACACAAAATAGGATATACAAACATACAAAGACTAGATAATAATGGGACCAGTAGGCGGAAGCCAATGAATCTTGATACCCTGAAAGTGGGCTATAGCAACATCCAGGGTCTCCACCGGAAAGTAAGTGAAATTGCTACATTGATCGAGGCAGAGGAGTTTGACGTCATGGGCTTAAGCGAAACGTGGATAAGACACGAGGAACGGGTAGACCAAGTAAGGGGGTGCGTGTGGATAGGTGTAGGGCAAATGGAAGGCCAGAAAAAAGGGGGAGGGGTAGGCATGCTCATTAAAGAGAATTTAAAACCGTCGCTGATGACAGACCTGGAAGAGGTCAGCACCTCGGCTGATGTATCGAAAGAAATTGGAAGGGTAAGGATCAATCTGAGAAAAAAAAGTATTGCCCTTGGGGTTGTGTACTGTGCGGTGGAGGGAAGCAAACCCGAGTGGAATGACTCGATATACTCAACACTAAGGGCCAATATCACAGAGCTACAAAACAAGGGGCTCGGTATAATTCTGATGGGTGACTTTAATGGCCACATAGGTGATAAGGAAGAAGGCATAGAGGGTGGGGATAAGAAAGTCAACAGGAATGGAAGGAAGCTGTTGAACTTAACAAACGAGCTCGGTCTGAAGATTCTGAACAGGGACGCAAGGTGTAAGGGGAAATGGACCTGGGAGAGGAAGGACAGAAAATTAATAATCGACTACATTCTCACAGATATTAATTTATGGAGGGAGGTGATAGGGGTAGATGTGGATGATGAGGGTAAAATGAAGGTGGATAGTGATCACAACTTGATTACAGTGATGATCAGGGCCAAAAATCTAGTAAAAAGCAAAGGAAGCTTTAAGTAGATTTGGGAACTCAAAAAGGATGCTGACTGGGCGAAGTTCAGTGAAAAACTGAAACCACAGCTTGCAACCGTACGCAAGGGGGGGGGGGGCAGTGTCCAGAAGATGGCCGACACCATAGTTTCGGGCCTGGTGGAGGCAGGGAAGGAAAGTATAGGAAAGATCAGGGTGCCAACACGGGAACTTGGGCACAGAGTGAGTGAAGAACTGAAAAGGGCCATAAAGGGAAGAAAAGCTAAATGTGCTGCATACAGGAGAAGTAGAAAACTTAAGGGGGCGGAAAGCAATGAGGCCACAGTAGTAAAAGAAGAATACAAACAAGCACGAAATAAAGTAAATAAGATTAAAGACGATAATCGGAGAGTGCGAAATAGCAGTCTTATTAAGACGATAAGAACGACAGGGGGGGGGGGGGGGGGGGGGGGGGGGGGTGGAGTTCGAACGTATTTTGGAAATGGGTGAATAAACGTAACAAAGGAAGTAACTCACAGAGTATTAAAGTAGATGGCAGAGTTACAGACGAGCAAGATCAAGTCACATCAGAACTAGTCAAGCATTGGGAAAAGGTAAACGATAAGCGATAAGCCCATCTGAGTGTCCGAATCAGGTCGATGAAAACCTATTGAACTTCGTGTGCAGCGAAATTAAAACGGAGGAGGTGCAAAATGTGATCTCAAAATTAAGGGATGGAAAAACAGGAGGAGTGGATGAAATTCCAAATGAGTTTATCAAAAAAGGGGGGGGGGAGGAATTCGTGGAAAGCCTAACTGCCCTATTCAATCTAGCCATTTATTCACAAAAAGGGGGAAAAAGACGTTTTGGATAACTATCGAGGGATCTCTGTCAGTAGCAACATTGGAAAAGTTTTCTGTAAAGTCCTGTATGGGAGACTGGAGGAGGTGATTGAAGAGAAGGATTTTCTGGGAGAAATCCAGAATGGCTTCAGGAAGGGAAGGCGATTTACTGACCATCTTTTCACGCTATCCCAAATGATAGAATCTGCGAAAGCAAAAAAGAAAAAGCAGTTTATGGCCTTTTTGGATGTCAAAAAGGCATACAATAGAGTATGGAGGGCGGGCATGTAGCGCAAGTTGGAGGCTCTGGGCTTACGAGGCGAGTTTGTTGGAATTATGAAAGCATTATATAAAGACGTACAGAGTGAACTTAGCCTGGGAAACATTACAACAAAACGTGTGCCTATGGAGATAGGCCTAAAACAGGGGTGTATCCTTTCGCCAATCCTGTTTGCATTGTACATCAAAGATTTAGGAGATGAACTCCTCGAGGGGGTAGCAGTTGGGGACTTGATGATCCCAGGGCTACTTTTTGCAGACGATATGGTGCTAGAGTCAGAAAGCGAAGAGGGGCTAACGAAAATGCTGGGAATTGTTGGGAAATATGGGAGCAAATGGAGACTCGAACTTAATGAAAGCAAGAGCAAAGTTATACCTGTGGGCAGCAAAGTGGACCCCACTCAAAGGTGGAGACTGGGTGAGTTCTGCATTCCAGAAGGTAGCAGCAAACTTCTCAGTGTAGGGGAGACAGGTGATTACGAGTATTTGGGGGTAAATATAAACATTACAGGAAGAGGCATCTACTGAAACTACACAAATAAATTGATTCTGAAGGGGAAGCAAATCCTTAACCAAATGAAACTTATAGGGAGAAACAGTTTCAATAAGGTTTTCATGGGGAAAACCATTTGGGAAAGGGTGGGGCTGCCAAGTATAACATACAGTACGGAAGTGGTACCCCTAAACCAGGCGGCCATAAAGAGCTTGGAAATCCTGCAGAACGATGCAGGCCGATGGATAACGGGGTCGAGTAATGCCGCAGCGCTAGAAGCAATCAGGGGTGAGCTTGGGTGGATGAGGATCAAGGACAGGATAAACCTGTTGAAACTCGGTTACCTTAATTATTTGGTAAATCTCCCCGACAGCCGCTGGTGTAAAGTAATGTTCCTGAGAATTTTCAACTCAAATATCAAGACGGGGTGGATGGTCCAAGTGAGGGAGCTAGTAGAGAATTACTCATTGGAGATCTCGGACCTGGACGTTGGGGCAAACCAGGGTAAAAAAATCGTCAGAGAAAGGGTCATGGAGGATTGTAACCGTAATTGGCGAGAGGGGGTCAAATCAAAGAGGTCTTTGGGTGGTCTGCGTGATAAAGAGAAGCCAGGTTTTGAAGAGTACCTTGATGGCACCTTTGGGGGGTCAATGTTGTTCAAGATGAGGTCGCGATCCCTGGAGCTGAGGGGAAAAATTGGGAAAGACAGTGAAAGGGAGTGTAATTTGGGCATGGTGGAGACCCTGGAACACTTTCTTTTAGAATGCCTAAAGTACCAGTCTAAAAGAATAAGATTCACTGGAAGTATAATGGGGAAGTGGGATGGGAGAATGAAGGACATGTGGTTAAGGGTAGGAGAGGGTTAATATACTAATCGGAGAGATTGGGAAGAATGGGGCAAGGGATGTCATCAAGCAGTTCGTCTCCGAGTGTTGGGAGGAGAGGAGAAGCATGGGAATAGGGAGGCAGTTGGGAGTACAGGGGTAACCAAGGCCTTCTCGTCCGAGAACCGCGACAAATCAGCGGCTGGCCAAAGTGTTATTATTATTATTATTACTCAGTATTCACTTAATTTTATGAATATCTAAATTTTATAGTAAATTTCCTTTCTTATTATACCTACCACAATTGTTTACTACAGGCTTGCACTACAGTGGAAGTCCCTAACTCGGATAAAATACTCTCTATTTTTGTCTTTCCCCAGGGTATTTGATGACTGGATTCGCATCGCAAAATGCTAGTCAAAAATGGCCAAATGCTAACCATTTTTCTTTCATATTTGCCTTATATTCACTATTTAACATCACTTTTTGAAACCAAGATGGAAACTGCTCATCAAATTTTTAAAAACAAAAAATACCCTGTTCCCAAGCAAGTTGGGAAGGAAAAGTGGTGCAAAAGCACCATTAAAAATAAGCCAAAACTGGGTCGAGTGCAACCGGCGCAGACCCAGTACGGGACGCTCTCTCCCAAGTACAACTCCACGACTTCCGTTGCCAGTGCGCATATACCGTCTCTAAAGACTCATTCTTTTTGAATCCGTAAACGTTAGAGTTATGTGATCAGCGGGGAGGAAAGATTCTTTACCCGTAAAGAAGATGGGAGGGCCTCCATGTAAACAATTGTGGTAGGTATAATAAGAAAGGAAATTTACTATAAAATTTAGATTTCTTATCAACCTACTCACAATTGTTTACTACAGGCTGAATAGACAAAAGGCTGGAGGGAATCGCATAACCAACCCCCACATAACCCTAGTGCACTGGAACCGTGAAGCAGAAGGAAGAGGTCCCGAGGCTTATCAACCATAATGTCGCAATCATTGGTAAAGGACAATGAAAAGAGACATATGAGCCTGTGTGACACACAGACAGAAAAAAGGGCAGTAACAGCACAAGGCTGAAACTGACCTTCAAGAAGCCTAATGGCTATGGCAGACAACAGCCTGAGAAGAAAGAGGACCCAAGGCAAAAAGGTCCTCCGACTGCTCCTGCAACTGGCGTAAATAAAAGGTGGAGAAAGTAGAAGCATTTCTCCAGTAGGCTGCCTGCATAACATCCGACAACTTGACGGAGTTAGAATAAGCCCAAGAGGTAGACAGTGCCCACACCTCGTGGGCAGAAATACGATTGGTAATACAATCGCCAGCTGCTAAACGACTATAAGCCGTACGAATAGCAAGACAAATCCATCGAGAAATGGATTGAGGAGAGATCTTCTGTCGACCCGGAATTAGAGACAGAAAAAAACGTTTTCTGCCCTTCCGTATGAAGCGTGTCCGATCAAGATAAATGCGAATAGCACGGACCGGACAGAGCAAAGGGCGAGTACCCTCAACAGAGGGAAGAGCCCTGATACAGATAGGAGGAGGAGTAGTATCTGGTAACTGATTCTTAGCCAAAAAGGAGCAATCAGTGGTAAAAGTAACACTGTTGGGAGAACTCCTAAAAAAGGCCGGGTCAACCGAGAGGGCGTGAAGCTCACTAACCCGTCTGGCCGAAGCAAATGCCATCAGAAAAGCCGTCTTGTATGTGAGAAATTGCATATCCACCTGGGATAAAGGTTCGAACGGCGCCCCCCCCCCCCCCCCCCCAAGCAAAGCAGCACCCACGAAAGATTCCATCGTGGAGTAAGCTGCAAAGTCCGAGGCCTTTTCAAAGAAAAGTGCCGAACAAGCTTGGAGAGGTAAGGATTAGTGCCGATACGACGCTTCCCCACATAAGAAAAAGTCTCTGAAAGCATAGACCTGTAACCCTTGATGGTAACAGGCTGGAGACCCCGAGAATCAAAAAGATATACCAGAAACTCCGCAATCTGTGAAATCGAAGGATTGGCATAATCAACAGAGTGATCAGCACACCATCGACAGAAGACCTTCCATTTAGCTGCATAAGCTAAACCAGTGGAGTGCCTCCTTGAAGAAGAAATGCACTCCACTGCTCGTCTCGAAAAACCTCTACGGAGGAGACAGGACCTGACAAAAGATATGCGTGAAGGCACAATGAAGTCGGGTCGACGTGAAAACTCCTCGGGTGACCTTGACAAAGAAGGTCGCGACGTAGCGGGAGACGTGCCGGAACCGCCGCCATCAGCGAGCGGAGCTGATTGATCCACACCCGCTGAGGCGACAGGGGAGCGATCAGAATGATTCGACAACTGCAGGTTCGAATTTTGGCGAGAACCTGAGGAAGAATCGGAACCGGCGGGAAGGCGTAGCCGATTAGACCGTTCCAATCGAGTGACAGAGCGTCCACGGCAAAAGCCAGAGGATCTGGACACGGGGACACGAAAGTGTCCACCTGATGGTTCCAACGAGTCGCAAAGAGATCGATGTGGGGACGTCCCCAGAGATCGCAAAGCGACTGGAACACTGCCCTGTGAAGCATCCACTCGGTGGAAATAACCCTGCCCTGTCGGGACAGGGAGTCGGCTAGGACGTTCAGACGACCGGGAATGTGACGAACAACCACTCCGGTGTGAACCTCCTGAGCGAGCAGTAAAAGATCCCGAGCTAACTCGTACATCGGAAGCGAGTGCGTGCCGCCCTGGTTCCGAATGTAAGCAACCACTGTCGAATTGTCGGATAGTAGAAGGACCTAGCGATTCGACAGGTGAGGGATCCACTGAATGAAACTCAGAAGAAGAGCAAGAAGCTTCTTCTGGTTGATGTGTAGAGCTGCTTGATCCTGGTCCTACATCCCGTGTAGGGAAAGACCGAGAGGATCCAACGTCGCACCCCATCCGAGATCGCTGGCATCTGCCGTCAGAACGCGATCGGACATGGGTAAGTCCAGCGGAACACCCTGCGTAATCCACTGAACATCTGTCCAGGGAAGAAGGTGAGGATACAGAGAGTCCGGAAACGGAAGCACCTGATCCAGAGAATCTACATTCGGTCTCCAACGACTGAGCAGAAAGTGTTGGAGAGGTCTGACACGCAGCCGACCTAGAGGAATGAGATCCGTCACCGAACCGCAGAGACCGATCAGCCGGAGAAAACTCCAAGCGGTCGCGGACCTGGACTGGGACAGAGTCAGAGCAAAAGCTGAGAGAATCACAGCCTTGGCCTGGGGAACAGCCACCAAATTGAATTTGGTTTGGAAAGACATCCCCAGATGACAAAACGACTGAGAAGGGACCAGGTCCGACTTCTCCTTGTTGAATCCTAGCGACGTGAGCAAGCTCAACAGAGTGGCGACATCCGATTCCAGTAAGGCAGCATTGGAATGCCTCTGGAGGATATCGTCCAGATATGCCAAAGTAGTCACCCTGGACTGTTTGCGATGGAACGCTATCACATGCGACATCAGTCTGGTGAATGCCCAAGGAGCCAGGTTGAGGCCGAAAGGCATGGCCTTGAACTGGTAAACTCGCCCCAGAAAAGCGAACCTGAGATACTTCCGTGACGCCCGATGCATCGGAACGTGGAAGTAAGCGTCTCGCAGGTCGATGCTGGCTGCGAAATCTCCCTGGTGAATTGATTGTCGGACCGACCTGAAAGTCTCCATGATGAACTTGGGAGCAATGATAGACTGGTTCAGGATGCTCAGATCGAAAACCGGTCGGAGTCGGCCATCCTTCTTCAGCACCAAGAACAGGCGGGAATAGAAACCCACTGACTGAACGTTCTTGACGACCTCGATCGCCCCCTTTGCCAGGAGATTGGCAATCTCCGTGGACAAAAGTTCCCGACGTAAAACGTCTGAAGGAACTGTGGTTGGAAGAGGCACCCTTGACAGAGTGGGGTGCCGTCGGAAGGATATGCGCAGCCCGGACCGAACAACATCTAACACACATGGATCGGATGTGATGGTGGTCCAATGGTCTGCGAACTCTGCTATCCTTCCTCCAACCTGGGACGAGTCGAGGTGAGGACCTTCATTTCGAGCCCCGACGAGGCCCGCGAGAGGAGAAACCACCTCCTCTGCTAAATGAAGAATCCTGAGACTTCCCTCGATTCTGCCGACCCCTACCTTTACCCCGTGAGTAAGAAGTAGAGGCGGCGGCAGAAGGACCAGCCTTTTGCTTCACAGAGGAAGCAGAAGGGTACTTGTTAGGCTTGGAACGGCCCTTGCCTCCCCGAGAAGGCTGATCAAGCTGACGAAACAGCAGCTGATCTTTGGAATGACGTAGGACGTCATCCCGGACCGTCGACACGGAACCATGGAAAAGTTGCGGACCTGCCAAAGAAGCAGATCGAAGAGTAGCACGCTGCTCCTCGGGAAGGGATCGTCCTGTGTCCAGCACAGCGTCCCTTCGAACTAATTCCAAATTGGCCGTGTTACAGGCATGCGTGTGAGTAAGGTGCATAAGCGCCTTGGACAGCACACGCAAAGGAGCCTGTACCTTGTCAAACTTATCTGGAGGCAGATAAGCAGCCAAAGCTGAGACGACGTGATCTGAGAGAGAAAGCATGCCAAGCATCTCTCTAGATAAGCCCAACGTGGACTCCAGAGTCGTCATTTGAATGACGGCAGACTTGGGCTTGGAAAGCCCGAGGGAAGTGGAGTCCTGATCCAGAACCGTCAAAGTCTGGCAGACTGACGGATTGGCGGAATCGTAGGAACGATAACGCACAGGAGGCAAAAAGGTGTCAACCCTGGTGAAGAACGAAGTCTTCAAAGCCTTGGAATTCAGCTTGGCATCCAATGCTGAAAAAGCCTCAACCACCTGTACCGACTGGCATGGTCGAAGGCGCCCAGAAGCAGGTTGCTCCATAGGCTGTTGGCGCGCGACCGATGATCGCGGCCAGGCTGACACTGTCGGCTGGTTAGCAGGTTTGAGCTCAGGCAGAAACCCAAACACAAAGTCAAGAGCCGCCCCCAAGTCCGAAGAGTGCTGGCCCTCGACCTCAAGCATGTCGGACTCCTCCCCAGAGTCGGAAGACACATAGCCCATCGTGGGCAAACCAGCCGACGCCTCCCATGGTGTCGGGACACCAGAGGAATCGGAAACCGGCCTGTTTCCAATCCCGGGAGGCGGCGCCATAGGAGGCGCCTGGAAACCACCCATAGCCTCGCTGGAAGCAACAGGAAGGCTCTTTGAGAGAACCTGAGTGAGTAAGGAGAGGGCCTCCCTAAGCTCACTGCCTGTACCGACCGGTTCGACAGGGGAGCGAACCGGCAAAGTGGCTTCACCTCTGACCCTCTTAACCAGCGAAGGGTCACGATCCTCCAAAACACCCGACGCGGGACGACGGGCGGCAGACGAAACATCTGAAGGCAGACGTGTATAGGGGTACGAAGCACCCCGAGGATCAATATTGCGAGAACTCATGAGAGTCACCGCGGACCTCTGCGGGGCAGAAGGTCCAGGCTGCACAAAAGGCGTTGGTCCCCCAAAACTGGTCGTGTGACCAGAGTGAGTGGACGGAAACGCCACGGAGTTCAGAGTGTTTCCACTACGAACATCTGAATCCAAAGACACAACTGTGGTACTCGACGGCGATGAGACCACAGCGATGGGCTCGGCCGGCAGCCCCTTCCGACTTCGCCGAGTTGAAGTCAGGGAAGGCTGGGGCCGATATCCCACGTCTACAGTATCGGACAGTTCTGCAGTCCCCTGCAGCGAAAAGCCGAGGCCGGCTGAAACAGACAACGAAGCAGACGGACCAGCAGCAGTAGTAGATACGTCGAGAGTCGTTGAGGCTGGTGAAAAAGTGGAGAGAGCACACCGGCTCGGCTCCGAAGGAGGAGTCACAACCCTAGTGACAGCCTCAGATGTCGACTGGAGGGGGACCGTAGTCCCGGAACCAGGCATCTCTACACCAGAACACTCAACGGCTCCCGCAGTATCCACCACAGGAAAAGACTGCACATCCCCCACGGAGGAGGAATAACTCTCACCAGACAAAGTCGGCTCGGGAGGCCCCGAACGACCACGTTCTCCTTTCCCGCGGGAGCGGGAGGCACGGCCACGAGAACGAACGACACGATTTACTGACGCCCAAAAGGTGGAAGACCATGTTCCACAGACACCACACGGCCGCTCGGCCGAACACCCATTACAGGAGGAACACGACGAATGTACATCGTCCACATGCTTAGGCAGCAGACACTGCCCACAAGGAATTGTCCTAGGCATGAAAGAGGTGAGAGGAGCAGAGAAGGTGAGATCAGAAAACAGAACACCCCCAAAGAGAGAAAGGTGACAGAAACAAAGACCCCAGACGGTCGACCGGGAACCACCCAACAGGAAGACTACTCTCAACAGAAAGAAGAAACACTGTAGGAGTGGTACCCTGCTGACACCTAACTCTAACACAATTAGAAAAATTTGCAAAAAAAGCATGAACAATAATTGTGAAAATCTAAGTCCGAACCGCGTGACCCGCGAAAATCGCGCGCGACCCGAGAGAGAGCAAATAAATATACATTATGGACATATAATAGAAAAAAGAGAATATAAAACACTGTTCCTGAGAATACAAAGGATACACTGTGGTATAATGAATCAGGAATCATCAAACATCGAGCTGGTGGAACTCTGATAAGCGTGCAAAAACATCTCGACACGAAGCGGATTTTAAAAAGAATGAGTCTTTAGAGACGGTATATGCGCACTGGCAACGGAAGTCGTGGAGTTGTACTTGGGAGAGAGCGTCCCGTACTGGGTCTGCGCCGGTTGCACTCGACCCAGTTTTGGCTTATTTTTATTGGTGCTTTTGCACCACTTTTCTTTCCCAACTTGCTTGGGAAAGACAAAAATAGAGAGTATTTTATCCGAGTTAGGGACTTCCACTGTAGTGCAAGCCTGTAGTAAACAATTGTGAGTAGGTTGATAAGAAACATGTATTCGTATTTGTATTCAAATACATTAATATTTGAGGTGCATTCATGAATACATTTTGAATACTTTTTTGAATACTTTCTCTATTTTTGATAAAAATTTGGAATTATTTTACAAACAAGACCAATACCGGGTCCGGACCTGCGTCGCTGCATGCAATTGAATCGGCAAACAGGAAGTGGCTGCACGGCAGATCCGAAAATTGCATACACGATACAACTGATCATTATCAGGCTCCAGATGAAATATAAAATCAATCCCTTGCATAGAAGCCGAGAAAAGTTTAACGAAAAATTTCAATGTTCAGTGGGTACAGTCAAATTTCAAAGTATCGGCAAACAGGAAGTGGCTGCACGGCAGATCTGAAAATTGCTTACACGATACAACTCATCATTATGAAGCAGCAGACCAAATATAAAATCAATCCCTTGCATAGAAGCCGAGAAAAGTTTGACAAAAAATTTCAATGTTCAGTGGGTACAGTAAAATTTCAAAGTATCGGCAAACAGGAAGTGGCTGCACGGCAGATCTGAAAATTGCTTACACTATACAACTCATCATTATGAAGCAGCAGACCAAAAATCATTCCCTTTCATAGAAGCCAAGAAAACTTTGAAGGAAAAAGTGTTTCGGATGGACTGATGGACGGACGGACTGACTGACGGACGGACGGAGTCAAGCGGTTACTAGACCTGCTCTGCCGCTGGCGACACAGGTAAAAAACATTGTATGCATTTCTTAAACTACAGAATTCAAAAATGTTTGAATTAAAACAGCTCCATGTGAGAAATAAAGCAGAATCCAAGGTGTACAGTAACAAGAATCTTTAATAAAGAGTTGGTAATCAGCATCAGAGGGAAGTTTGTGTTGATTGATAATGAATTTGTACAGAGATCAAAGTTCACCAGTGAATATTGAAAGTAACAAAGGAATAACCTTAATGATGAAAAAAGTGTTGCATTAATCTCACTCATAAAATTCTCAAAGGATGTTTATTTAGTTCTAAAAATTCACCACACTTTAAGCACTTTATAAAGGTTTTGAAAATCACATTTTTCAGTCTTGTGGATAAGTCGAAAATAATTCAGTGGAATGCTCGAAGCCTTAACTGCAAAAGCTCACAGATGTCCAATTACTTCAGAAACATAGATGTAATTGGTATCAGCGAAACATGGTTAAAGCCAAGCAAGACATTTGTGCTAAGTGGATTCAACATTATTAGACGAGACTGTCCCACACAACGTGGAGGCGGAGTGGCTCTCTTCATAAGGCAGGATTTAAAATATAAAACGATATCAAGCGATCACCTCGACGCAGAGGTGATTGCCGCTGAGTTTGAACTAGATCACAAAAAAGTTGCCGTAATCTCATATTATAATGAACCAAAAAAAACAGTTGACAGCAAAGTTTTTGAATTCTTTGTGGAGAAATACAAACACTGTATTTTCTCAGGTGATTTCAATGCCAAACATCAGACTTTTGGATGTAATAAAACGGAGCCCAATGGCTATGCCCTCTTCAATATCATCGAACAATTTGATCTTTTTGTATTAAATAACGACCAAGACATTACCCACGTTAGTAACAACACACTCCACCAATCCGACATCCTTGACCTTATTATAACCAGTAAATCACTAACTAATCAAATGCAAGACATATTTGTGGGGGACGATGATTTAGGTAGTGACCACCTGTCTGTTCATGCCACCTTACATGGTTGCACCGGACCCACAATGAGTAGGAGGAATCTATCTATCCAAAATTGACTGGGACCTCTTCAGAAAAAATAATTCAGGTTAAAATAAATAAAAACAACCCAATGAATACCTGCGAGCTCGAGCAAGCATGTACCAATCTCAGTGAAGTCATTAAGAACACTCTTGATGAGATTTGTCCCAAACAGACAGTTAAACCGCGGGCCAACAGAATAACTGAACCACACTCCAAATAATAAAACAAAAAAGAAAGGCCTTCCGTGCATACAAATCAGAAAAACTTCCAACTAAAAAGGTCGAACTTAAAGCTGTGTATAATCGCCTCCACGGCCAAGTTAAAAAAGCAATAGCAAGCGACAATCGCGTGAGCTGGGAAAAAGAAACGGAAAATATAAATGGATTCAGGTAGCCTAAAAAGTTTGGGATACTTTTAAAACCCTTACAGTACAAAAACATAAAGACGCCAACAGTAAGGCTCTTAAGATCAGCGATGGAACTATGGCCCTGGATAACAAGGCGAAGGCTGGCGCTTTCGATGAGCTCCTTAAGAAATATGATCGCACCCATGAGGGTGATAGGTTTGATGATGAGTTCAAAGAAAAAGTAAACAAATTTGTTCAAGAAAATAAGACGTTTAACGATGCCAACTGCAGCCAAACGCCCGATGACGCTGATGGCCATGAACTTACGGAACCAATAAGCCAAGAAGAAGTGGCTAACACAATTAAAAAATGTAAGTCTTCTTCTTCCCAAGGAGGGGACGAGGTCTCATATAAAATCCTGAAACAATGTCCAAATACTTTTTTTCCGGTCGACTCACTAATCTCTTAAACTGCTGTCTCTCTAGGGAATACTTCTCAAAATGTTGGAAAGTAGCTACAGGAGTCATGATACCCAAACCCGACAAGGACTTGAGCAACCCAGCAAATTACCGCCCAATCAGCCTACTCAGCTGCATTGGAAAAATTTTCGAACAGATTCTCACGACTAGCCTCCGCAGCTATCTCGAATCAATCAGCTTTCTCAATAAGTGGCAAAGGGCCTATAGAAGCCAAAGAGAGGGAATCGAGCATGTTTATAGACTGGTAGATTATATGAAAACGGCATTAAGTCAAAACGAAATAGGAACCGCGCTATTACTCGACGTAGAAAAAGCATTTGACTCTGTCTGGCACAATGGCATGAGATACAAACTAGCTAAAATGGGGCTACCTACCAAAATTCTAAGGATCATATCATCATTTTTATCTGATCAAAAAATCAAATTGAGGGTTAACCGCGAGGTGTCAGACGAGGTAAAAGTTGAAGCGGGCACTCCACAGGGTTCGGTCCTTAGCCCCCTTCTACTTATAATATATGTGAATGACACTGACAAAGTAGGGAAGAACCATGCTGAAGTATCTCAGTTCCCAGATGACAAAGGAATGTGGACAGCCAGTAAGTCTCGAAACATAATACAAAACCGCCTGCAGGATACCATCTGCGACCTTCAAGACTGGTACACTATGTGGCGCATCAACCTAAATGCCGCGAAAACTCAAAGAATCACCTTTTATAAAAAGCAAAGGAAAAAACCTGTCTCTAATATTGAGCTTAAGCTTTACGATCATAAACTTGAAGCTAGTAATGAGGCAAAGTTTCTGGGATTCACCCTGGATAGCAGTCTCAAACTTAACAATCACACAAACTCAGTCACTGTCAAAGCCACTAAACGCATCAATTTCCTGAAAATGATTAGAGGTAAAAATTGGGGAGCCAATAAAGAAGTTCTCCTCAAGCTTTACAAATCATATATACGCCCAGTACTAGAGTATGGGGCCATAATAACAAGTGACCTGAATAAAACCAACATTGAAAAACTACAACGGGTTCAAAATCATGCCTTGCGCGTGGCTCTGCGCAAGCCCACGTGGAAAACAACTTCACGAGATAGCAAAAATAGACGCTATAGCAATGCGCTTAAAAGATCTTCAAAGCAAAACTCTAAATAGACTTCAAGACAGCGAATTAGTAATAGAACTCAATGCGCATTGCGGCCTCAATAGGAAAACTAAATAATCTGGGGCGTGTCTATCGAAAGTGTTAAAGATTACATCATTGCGATGGGGTGAGCCAGGCATTCTGTGACATAAATTTAGAACTGGCTGCGGGTGACACGGTACACACCTAAGCTTACCTCTGTCACCAGTGGGAGTTGCAAACAGCGAGGAAAATCTCCATCTGCTGCCAGGTCTCCCCTCCCCGAGATATAAATCTCGGGGAAAAAATGCTGGCTTTCCCATCCACATGTCACGGACGGAACACTTGTAAATGAAAAACCGAATTGCTCTAATTTCCAGTTCTCTATCTCATCAGACACACGACCAGACTGAATGACAAACTATGAGGGACTGAAACAATCCTTATGCAAAGATGTGCAGAAAACCAAAAAGTCTAAGGCAAGGACTGAAACAATCTTGCCAGCAAACAGCCCTTTTAAGGGTTTTTTTTTGGGGTGGGTGGGTTGGGGGAGGTCATTTGAAATTCCCGAAGGATAACCAGATACCTCAAAATCACATATGGCATCCTATCTACCAGAAGGCTTGATGGATGACTCCCGGTTTTTCAAACTAAACTGTTGAAGCTCTCTCCACTCCTTTTTTTGTAACCTCTATGGTCATATACCGGGGCCGCTACCAAACTGGCGTTGCTGTTTGGTTTTCTTTTTTCTTCTTCCCTTAAATCTGCCATCGCACAACATTATATTCTGGCTCGCCACCATGGTGGGACTCAAACCTCTACCATCGCCAAGCTGGAACCAAATAGAGCCCACTCTCTAATAGTCTTAATAGCATTGAGGGATTGATGTTTGACAATCTATCACTCCAATGCAAACTGACGGGAATTCTAACCGCGTACATACCCCCTCAGACCCCATTTGAGGCAATAGGAAAGCTAGGCCTGTGTGATCCAAGTGAAATAAAATAAGGCTAACTGGGTCGCAAGGGATTTGTAAATCCCACATCGTCCGTGTGCGTCTTCGGCGCGCTAAACCCTATCATTCATTCATTTTTCAGTCAGCCTACATCTGTTATCAAAGATGGCATCCAAAAACAAGGCAGTAGTTTTTGGCCATTTCAAAATGCCTGATGATCCAACAGGGAGCATAAAAGTGGAATTGTGAATGGAAGGTTTTAGCACGCCAAAGGTGCACAGGGACGATGTGTGATTTACCAAACCCTTGCGACCTGGTTAACCTTATTTTATTTCACTTGCATCACACAAGCCTAGCTTCCTATTGCCTACTGAGTGTCAAGGGTTTGACTCTGAGAATTAAATCAATCGCAATCAAAACAACTTGTGAAAAGTTTTCACAGGATGGAATGGTTTCGCGCGCCGAAGACACACAGGGGCGGTTTGGAACAAAGCCCTTTCGACCCTCATTGGCTGTTTGAGATCTTTTGGATTTATGTCAAGGCGTGTTGAAAGAGGAAAAGCTTCAGGTACTTAGCAAAATTTTCTGGCTAAGGTGCCACGGGTGGAAGGCTGGCTGCGTTGATTGATGTTGATTTCAAGAACCCTCGGGTGAGGACCAGTAAACATTGTCCGACGTTTATATCAGGTCCAAGCAAGAGTTCCTCAAACTTCTTACTTCATTTGAAGGTTAGTTAACTTATTTTTGTATTTAGACATTCACATATGTCAATAATGGTAACCTGCTAATCCCCATTATTCTAATTTTAACACCAGAAGGTGTTTACAATTATTTACTGAGCTATTTCATTTGTACAATCAGCATAGACAATAGACTTAATTATCAAGTGGATTACCAAAATCTAAACTGCACACAAAACAAAGGCCAAAGATTTATTGCATTGAATTGAGTGATGTACCCACACAATTGGCTTAAGCTGGAAAAGAAATTTTTTTTTTAAAAATATTTATAATGTGTTGCCTTGTGGATGTGCAGGCTAATTAAATCAAATATTGGCTGCTTTACAGCATCCATGACTTAGTTTTTATGATTTTATGAGAATTGACCATTTCAGTTATAAGATGTCAGAACAAATGTCGGAAATTATATGGATTATAAGGCTTTCAGGTGTGGTGGGAGGGTCGGGATTCGAGCTGAAAGCATTAAAGTTGGGCAATTATTTGTCCATACCAACATGGGGGAGGGGGGGAGGGGGGGTCTGTGAGGGGTTTTTTTCCGCACACTGTCAGAACAACGACTTCCATCTCAGGCATTTATCCTTTCTATGCTCATACACTAATAAGTTTTTAAAATTTCTTTTACAGAGAAAACACCAAGATATATATATATGGATAGTCTAACTAGCTCAACTGATAAATCTTCAGAACAACCAATGATAATAAGTTCTGTCACGCCATCATCAAAATATTCACCAAATGATCCAAGGCAGCTTAAAATCACAGACTCACTACTTTTGTTCATCTCAGAAAATCTGCTTCCCTTAAACATTGTAAATAGTGGTGCATTTAGAGAATTTGTTAACAATTTAGAATCTAGATATCAGGTTGCTAGTCGTAAACATTTATCAACAAAATTATTGAGTGAGAATTCATTTCATGTACAAAGCAACTTGAAAGAACAGCTTCAGAAAGCAAAAAGTCTGTGTTTAACCCTTTACCCAACGAATTGGCAGCATCCATCCACGTAATATGCAAATTCAGCAGTTGAAAAAATATTATTTTAAAAAAAATTTCAACAAAACCATATCATGTGACCCCTCGTTTGGAACGAGCTCGTCGAGCTCGTTCCAATGAGGGGTCACATGATATGGTTTTGTTTAAATTTTTTGAAAAATTAAAAAAAAATGATATTTAAAATAATAAATTTTGATATCGTCTGCGTTGGGTAAAGGGTTAACAATTGATTTGTGGTCAAACCGGCAGATGAAAGGTTTCCTTGGAATAACTGGACATTATATTCTGGAATGGAGTCTTATTTCTGTTATGATAGCATGTAAAAGGTTCAAAGGGCATCATAGTGGTGAAAACATCAGTCAGGTGTATGAAGAGATCATTGGATCTTTTGACATTTCAGAGAAAATAACAAATATAATTACTCACAATGCATCTAATATGCTGAAAGCCTTTGATTTCTCATTACCAGGTTATGTAGGTCTGGATACTTGTGTGTCTGATGACGAGTGCTCAGATTCAGATAGTTCTGATGACCACACTACTCACGAGAATTCTGCTGAGGAAATATTCAATACTTTGCCAAAACATGCCTCATGTTACACACATACAGTAGAGTTGGTTGTTAAAGATGGCTTAAAGCAGGCTGGTAACCATTTAAATAATGTCATTTCCAAAGTATTAAAAATAGTGGAACATGTCAGAAAATCTATTCATGCATCAGAGATTTTAGAAGGAGAAAAACGCCTACAGGCAGCAAATGCTACTCGATGGAATTCTCAGCTTATTATGATTCGTTCTATACTCAAAACACCAGAAGAAAAAATGAATCAATTGGACACTTTGAAACTAACAGCATACAAGAGGAAAATTTTGAAAGAAGTGTGTGAAATTTTAGAGCCATTTGAGCATGCAACGAATTTGGTGCAACAAGAAAACAATGTCAGTGGTAGCTTGGCTGCTCCTGTGACACGTGGATTAAGGCACAGATTGATGAGTTTATCAGCCACTTACAACAGTAAAATGATGACAACACTGAAGGAATCTACTGAGGAGAGATTATCTCAATATGAAAATGATCCTGAGTATACAATAGCAGCTGCCCTTGATGCAAGATTTAAACTTAGATGGTGCACAAAGGGGTTGCCGGACATTTCCCCAGCCGGCCATTCCCCCATCCCATTTAGGCCGGACATTTCCCCATCGGACATTACCCCATTCTGCTTAATCGAAAAACGGACAATTCCCCATGTAGACTTTTCACCATCCATTTCTTAATTTTTTGCGTGTCTGTTTGTTTGAAATTTTCCTATTGATTTGTTGTGTATCATTCCCTTTTTATTAAGCCGACCTGGGTAATATTGTTTGAATTGTTCGTGTTTATAAGACATAAATTTTGTGTTCTGTTTTCGTAGCAATTTACAGTTAACTTTTTGTTGAGATGATTGATAAACGGTCATGTCTTCACTGATGTGAAATCCAATGAATACATCACTTTTTATCACACAAGTGGATTGAACAATATGGATGTTTTCATTGCAATTTTAATATTTGTTCTTTCTGTCAAGCTACTTTCGTTCAAAAATATTGTTAAGTTGATTAATAAACAGTCGCGTCTTCATTGAAGTAAATGTCAATGAATGCATCAGTGTTTATCAAACAACTCAACAAGAAGCATGTGTAAGAGATTTATAAGTAAACATATTTATATACATATATACATACACTTGTAACCAGATAAAAATTCTTGTTTTTTATTATTGATGTTGTGTTTTCATTGTTGTGAAATTCAGATTGTGCTAAAATGTGCTAATGCCTATACCATATGCCGAGATGTTGTTTTTTCGAGTTATAAAAGAATAAAAAATGAAAACTTTTTAAGAGTTACTTGTCACTCATTCACATGTGGAAAAAAATAAAAATGATAGACAGAACATAAACAGTGAAATACAAACACAGAACTGAGCGCAGTGACAGTAAGCCAGTTGGGTTGTACTTATAAATGGTCAATGCTTGTTGATGCAGTGAACCAGTGAATACAGACACCACAAATCAGTTCCTAGTTGGGTGAATACAGAGGAGAATGACAACATAGAACATCTCTTGGTAGGTTATGAGATGAGTTTTCACAACTCTATGAGTAAATATTGAAAATAGTATGCAGAGTGAAAAATACAATATAAAATATGTAATTCCGAGTAATTCTGGTGTTTAGGAGGACCGATTTTACAAGCTTTCTAAATTCTACAATTTCTATATTATTAATAATAATATGCCATTACCAGGTATTTAATTTATAATGGTAAAACTAACGGACAAACCTGTAGTGAGACAAAGTAAGTTGATTTTCCATCCTGATTCCCAAAATTTTGATATTGTTGGTGAAAAAAACATACACTCATCATCGGGATGAGCAGTCACTATCAATATTGATGAGCATTTCACTGAGGAATTTGAAGGTGCCACGGGCACAGTGCAAGGCAGTCGATAGGTTAGAAAATACAAAAAAGCACAGAGCGAAACGTAAACTATTGCCCAATAATTAAAAGCTGTAATAAATAATGAGAGGTCCATTGCCTTTCAATGAACTGCGTGAAAGACTTAATAAAGTTACAATCTGAACATTGACAGCATCATGTACACAAGACCGTTAAAGTGTTAACGGTTCGATAAGTTAACCAAACATCAACAGGCAGTTCAGACAAGTTTCGCTTTTGTTCTATGTAAAATAGAGTTATTCCCCTTATATCGTCAATTCTGTCGCGGAGACTCTTTTTTCTGTTTGCATTTTCAGTACGCCTGGAACTTCAAGATATCAAATACAGAAAATCAAAATATTTAGGTCGTTTTTAAAATTCATTAAATATTCAGTATAAAAGCGTACAGGAGATCCATCGTGTGGACATTTATCCTTTGTACTGATTTTATATTCAGAGAGTAACTTCTTGAAAGTGAGTTGTATAAAGAACCTTGGCCAATCACTCAGCTGTGGATTCGCGCCAGTCGATTCGCACCACATCAAAAGTCAATTCGCGTTACATCAACAGTCGATTCGCACCGTCTCAAAAGTCGATTGACACTATAGCTTTAGTCGATTTGCTTCGCCATCGGGCGATTTTCATCACCGTCCCATAACGGGTAGCCGTAAGACACTCGCTAGTGTAGTACCTTCATATTTCGGTTTGAGGCGAGTGTTCACTCCAGGCTTGACGTTATTATTAATTGTCTCTGTTGATTGGCAATTAATTTTAAAATGTTAAAAATACACGGGACAATAGAGTGATCGTTATATGTTCAGCATATTGCGCCATTCTGTATTATTATTATTTATTGGGGTTTCACATTTTCAACGGGTTTAGGGTCACCTCATGTTTGACAGTTTTACGGGTGGATGAAGCTGGAGTACCCAGAGAGAACCACTGAGCAACGGCGAGCACCTGTCAGATTTCCCAACGTACCCCACACAAGCAGGGTTAGCATTCGTTGAAGACAAATGCACCATCGACGTGTACGCCTTAGTACACAGCGCCACAGTGCCCCCCCCCCCCCCCAAGTGGGCAATCGGGATGAAGTGCCTTGCCCCAGGAAACAACGCAGTTACTCCTGGCGGGGGACCTTTCGGTTTAAAGTCCAATGCCGTACCACTGAGCCACCACGCTCCTGTGCCATTCTGTATTCTTGTTTTGTATTTCACTGTTTATGTTCTGTCTATCACTTTTATTTGTTCTACTTTTAGTTTAAAACAATATTTATTTGAAACGAATATGGTACATGGTTACATCATATGGAACAAACACATGAAAAAATAAGAATGATTTGAATTAATTGTGTACAATGTAACATATACAACAGGCGTTAACACAGATTGTAGGATGGGATTCGACAGTAAGCTACGAGCTTTTGATAGTCGTTTCCCTTATAAATGATGAAATTACACTAATTGGGGGGGGGGGGGGGGGGGGGGGGGGGGCTAGGGTCAACTTTGAGCATTATAATAGAGTGTTTAAACTAAATTATAGACATGGTATATAAATAATATTAATTATATAATCTAGACAGACAGTCGGGACGTAAGACGCTTGGCGTGAGATGGGAGGGGGCGTTTTAGCCCAATGTTCGATTGTGGCTAACGCATGGTTCATTAGGATCGCAGCTTGATTTGGATTCTCTAGTATAATGTATAAAGAGGTGTCATCAGCAAAAAGGCGTATAGAACTAAGTAGATTCTCAGTTTTATCGTTAATATATATAAGAAGCAAAAGAGGTCGAAATATAGAACCTTGAGGAACTCCCGAGTTAATAGGCCTCCAAGAGGAAGCTTCAGAGGCTCTTCGCTGGGATCTGTCCGAGAGATAGGATTTCAAGAAAAAAGGAGGTCGCAAGAGACTCCGATTTGCTTTAGCTTGTGAGTAAGACCAGCATGCCATACCTTGTCAAAAGCTTTACTGACATCGCAAAAGATCACTCTTGCTTCTTTGCCATTCGTCCAATGCCCGGTTGAATTCATTATACAGATTTGTCAGCTGGAGAACTGTCGAGTCACCAGGTGTGAAACCCGACTGAAACTGACTTAGAATATTGTCATTTAGAAATCTCCATAGACGTCTAAAGATGCATTTCTCAAATAGCTTTAGCTACTAAACAAAATCAAGAGTGGCTCACAATTGGAACCCGTGGACTAACGAGGTCAGGGCCGCACGCCTTAGAAACATTGATGGATTTCATCGCTTCAGATACTTCACTATAATGAAGAGTAATACTATCAAGAGTATGTTAAGCGGTTGGTGGAGTCACTGGGCAGGATGCGTTAGAATCATCAACTGTTGATATTGAACAGAAGTATTCATTGAACAAATTGGCCTTTTCCACATTGGATGTGTAGATATTGTTTGATTGGTTTATTGGGGGAATTGTTTCTTGCCTATGAACGATTTCAAACTCTTCCACCACTGTGAGGGCGATGTGTCATGGCTGCTCAATGTAGATTGGACTTTAGCTAAGTATGAAGCTTTTATCTTTCCTAATAACTCAGTTTCGTTTATATTTATATTTTATCCATGCGTGAGAAAACCCATTACGCTTAGCTATACGATATAACCCTTTTCTCTGTTTTATTATAAGACGTATTTCATTATACATCCATTCAGGTTTGTTAGTACGTGCGTTGATGAGCTTGGTAGGAATATGTTGGGATGCAATATCAAGAACTGTACTAGTAAAATTTGACACTATCGTATCAAGACATGAATCATTAAAAAGTGCATCCCATTGCTCTCTGTTGAAAGCGGCATTTAGGGCTTCATAATTTCCCTGTGAATACAACCATACACGCCGTTTAAAAACTGGTACCTGTGGTTTTATGAATTGAACTTCTATGAAAATCGGACTTTGGTAGCGAATCATCTCTGGTACTTTCGTCTCTAACACCACACACCTTAATACGTTGACTGTGTTACTCACAGCGAATAAATCAATCAGTGAAGCAGACGATTCGACAAAGCACGTGGGCTCACTCACAAGCTGTCTCAGGTTAAAATACTTCATGTTGAGAAAGTGGCCGCTCGGATAAACAACTATCAGGTTATCATTAAAGTCACCAAAGATAATTAGATCATCAATTGGTGCGTCTTTCGCTTTGTCAATGGATGCTGCAATTAAATCCCATGTTTTCAAGGCACTGTTAGGTGGCGGTAAAAAAAACCCTATTAGTAGGGATCTACGACATTTTGTGAATACCTCTGTCCATAGGCATTCAATACCAGGAACCTCAAGATCAGGTCTGTGACGGAAATAGATAACGTCCTTGATATAAATGGCCACTCTGCCTCCTTTTGTGAATCGGTCGAAACGCAGAAGTTCCTGGAAGCCATTGATAAGAATATCTGATGTTTTGTCTGCGGATTGTAGCCGGGTCTCTGTAAAGGTCAGAATATAATGGTGCATCGATTCATTTTGGATAACATCAAGCTTCTGTATATTAATATGGAAACTTTTAAAACAGTTTGGGCTGCTTTCAGAGCTCGAAGAACCAGGCCCGGGGTTTGTTTCAATATCTCCCGACAATAACAAGTGGCCTCCTTTGTTATGGCAGCAGAATTATTATGGACGAATATCGTGACATCAGGAATTTTATTTTCGGCCGTGTTTATTATAACAATGACATGTCTTTGTGGGCATTGCTTTGTATCAACAGATCAACAGATCAACAGAAGTGGTTAACAGACGAAGAATTTATTAGCGGCCCGTTACGAAGTCGAAATACTGGTTCTGTAATATTTGTACACAGGAGAAAATATGTTTAGATTTTGAATGGTATTACCGTGTATTAACAGCTTAACAGAAGTGGTTAACAGCCCAAGATCCTTTGAGTAAAGGGTTGAGCGAGGGTGTGAGTGACCGACCATATATTGGTCTCATTGAAGCCACACCATGATGTAATCTCTAGTTAAGATACTCTAGGGCACTCTCCTCTGATATGACGACCATTGGTAACATGTCATGGTACGATAACAGTTATATGTTTTTTATTTCGCTTATGGGCCTGATAATTTTATACATTTCGCATTCCGACAAATGAAGTACTAGAAAACACGGAAAATCAATGGCAATTAAACAGAAATATTGGAATGGAAGTTGCAAGGTTAATAAGCAATGGCCCCATTGGAACTGGGAGTAGATGCTAGTCATTTAGGTTGCTCTAGTTGTTTTAGCCATCTTTCCAAAACTAGTCGCTGTTCATTATTCGCGCGCAAATGAGATGTGGAGTTCCACTCATTTGGTGGATCATTTTCACGGTCCTGTGTTTGAGGACATTGTTCCGAATCGCACATGGAGTGTTTTTGTAGGTCACACCTCCTTTTTCTAGGGTGAGTTCTTGGCGCCCGTTGGGGTAGAGGTACAGTGTCTACCACAGGGGAGTCGAGTAGGACCCCGCCCACCTCGCTTGTATGGGAATGTGTTATAAGATCAGCATCACCCATATTAGTTTGCAGCTGTTTACTCTGGTATTTGCCCGTACTTTGCGGTTGTCTGCAGATACCCAAGATATTTAATGGCTCGTGATGAGTCTGAATTTCCATGTGAGTATGCTCGTCATGATTATGCAAGCGTGTGTCAGTGTGCGGTGTGCCACTGTTTGTTTGGGATTTTGTTGTTGTTACACTGTCGGAAAAATTTCGGTCTGTCGGAAAATTTTGGGCTTGCCCCTCCGCCAGCAAAAAGCTATCTACGCCACTGGGTTGCCCCTGTACTCCCAAATGCCTCCCTATTCTCACGGTTCTTCTCTCTCAACACTCAGATACGAACTGCTTCATGACATCCCTTGCCCCATTATTCCCAATCTCTCCGGATAGAGTCGACTCCCATGGATGGGGTCATCGTTCGTGCCGCCTCATTGAAAATTTCACTCCAATTATCATTAGAGTACGTATGCTCTTTATGGTCACCACTAGGCTCATTGAATGATAGCCACAATTCGGGTGGAACAGTTGTAAAATAGTCCCATTGTTCGAGTGAGTCAGTGGTGAGTTGCCTTGCGCTTATTGTTCCCATGTTAGTTGATAGTTGACGGGTCGCAATGGCTAGGGACGTTGTTCGCCATGTCCCGTGTGGATGAACTGGGGTTAAAGACTGGTGATATGTGTGTGCAGGTAGTCGTTTGCTTGTTAATTCCAGTCGCCCACAAAACATATTGTGTATGATAGACACTAATGTGTATAGCGGGCGATTGGAATTAATAGCAATTAATGAATTGTTTACGATAATTTGTTTCTGGGGAGGTCTAGCCCTAGTTAGGCCTGGGTGGGAGGGACCCCACAACGACCTTCCAAATATCATGATTGCCCCCCCCCCCCCCATTACAGAATCCTGGCTACGCCCCGCTAAATATATAATCCATTTCCCATATATTCGAAATGGTGGGGGGGGGGGGGGACAAGATCGACATAACGCTGGCATACTTCAATGGCTTGAACTATGGACTTGAGCGTATTTCAAATTCTGAAGCTCTGAGATCGATTCTGGTGCCTCCTGAGGAAACGTGGGGGTTAAAAACAGTAAGTTACGGTTTCAATTTGGAGCCTCTCACCCCCCCCCCCCCTCCCCGGGCCCACCACTGTGAGCTCACACATCGGGATTGGTGGAGTGAACACAAGGGGCCCTAGTCTTAACAAGCTCATGTGGGTATCACTGAGGTGGGACTTACAGGAATCTAGAACTAGTATCCACTGATGTATGGTTGGTTTTAATATTTATTATCACCTCGGCATGTGTTTGGCGAATCGCTAACTGAAAAAAAAATATGAACCCCCGTTTAAAAAAAAATCTTGAACACAACATTTTTCCGGTAAAAAGGACGGTAAGCATATAAAAACTGTTTCAAAGTACTAAACTAAATGTACCTCTGAAAATGTGAAGTGACAATTTAATGAAGCGTGCGCAATATAAAACGACGATTAAGTAGCGTTTGTTTTATTGTAGACTATTTTCAAATTATAAATGGTTTCTCTCAAAAAAAAACTTTCTGTTAAATCCCCTCGTAGTGAACAGAAACATCTAAAATTAGCTGCACCTCCGTCGAGCAAGTATGATAATATTCACCCCGTCGTTCACCTCGGCGAATTCGTTGTTTTCCTTGCACAAAATGGCATGTCTATCAGTGTCGATGGCGAAATGATCTATTTTGTCTTGAAAATTGTTTACAATAAAACCAACAATACTTAATCTTCCTTCTATATATTTATTATTGCGTAAGCTTCCTTAAATAATCACTTTTCACACATTCAGGGGTACATTTAGTACTTTAAAACGTAGTTTTTATACACTTACCATCCTTTTTACCGGATACCGTCCTTTTTACCGGCAAAAAGTATTACCCCTTGCCGTGCGACAAGAGACGTGACCAGCACTGAGCACTCACGGTTGACGAACAGGGCCAACGAATTAAAAGGTTGCTGACTTCCGTTTCCGACAATTCTAAAAATCAAACTTCGACTGACGGACGTTTGATTACACATTAAAACGGCGGCAACGGAATAAAAAAAACAAACCCTGGTCAGGTAAAGAGGGTGAAAATCTCGAAAACAAAAAAGTTCCAACAAAAAACCACGGATAAATTAAAGCCGTTGACACTGAGCCTAAATGTCTGATAATAATAATAATAATAATAATAATAATAATAATAATAATAATAATAATAATAATAATAACACTTTGGCCGGTTCTCGGGTGAGAAGGCCTTGGTTGTCCCTGTACTCCCAAATGCCTCCCAATTCTCACGTTTCTTCTCTCCCAACACTCAGAGACGAACTGCTTGATGACATCCCTTGCCCCATTCTTCTCAATCTCTCCGATTAGCATATTAACCCTCTCCTTTGAGTCTCTCACTCACCACATATCCTTCATTCTCCCATCCCACTTCCCCATTATGCTCCCAGTGAATCTTATTCTTTTATACTGTATATATACATATACTAAATACAAGCTGTAGCTTTGGGTGTATCGGCACAGCCGAACGATACAAGTTTATCACAGCACGCCACAAAGGCCCCCAATAACGACATAAAGCCGATAATGGTAAAACCATAAACAAAATAACACCTCTTTGTCAGTGTGGTAGCATAGAAACAACTGAACACTTTCTTCTGTACTGTTCAAACTATACAGATGTACGTAATCTTACAATTAATACATTGCCGTTTACCTTTGATCTTTCTATGATCCTGTTTGGGTCTGGGCGACTGAGCATCCCTGAAAACTCTCTTGTGTTCAGAGTCGTGCAAGAATATATCATACAAAGTGGGCGCTTTCACTGAGTTGCAGTATACATGCAACCTGTCCATGTGAAAGTTAGTGTATGGATGTTCATGTAGATTTATTCCATCCTGGTATATCGACAGGTGTGTGTGCATCAGTAAATACATCACAATAAGCATCATGGACATTCGCCTTCCTGGGGAAGTATACCACGGACTGCCCGGAGTCCGCCCCTGGACTGTTTCCCCGCGCCAACAGTATCCTGTTGAAACTAATTGTTAGCTGGTCTGAGCTGGAAGAGCGGTGAGAACAGTCCAGGCGCGGACTCTGGTCTGGTAGAGACGATGGTAATGTTCATTAATAGTCATAGACTACACTCATGTGATCGCTACTGGTATGTAATAATGCTTTCAAGTTGGTTTCTTCTGCAGCTTATTCTGCGTCTCTTCTCCATTAGTTTGTTTGTTTTTGTTTTCTGGATTTTTTTTTTTTTTTTTTTGTTCCTTTTTTTCTTGTGGTTTTTTTTTTTTTTTTGTTTCTTCTTTTTTCCCCTCTTTTTTCCCTAGTTTACTTTTCTCTTCCTATACAACAACGATGAGTTCAAATAATATTTTACTCAGTTTTAGCAACCACCTATATACTTTGCTATTTTTGAAATGTTCCAGGACACGGGTTATATAAGCTAAGTGCTTTCTGCCGAACCCTTTCCTTTGATATTGTCAACTATTTCTACATGTCTTGCTGTAATGCATACCTTCTATTATAAATTATGTACAGTTAATGTAACATTATCAATCTCTTGTATGTATTATATCATGTTCAACTCTGAATAAATATTGTTTGAACTAAAATAACACATTTAAAAAAAAACAAAACAATAAATTTTAGAGCTGCCAGAACTGAAAACCCTGGATAAATGCTGATGGGAGTTTTATTTTTATCAGTTATTACAGTGATCTATGTGTGATGCCCGATAGGCACCTACACACTTCATCCATACACCGAGGTACTGTTTTAATTACCAACCTACCTATTAACTACAGAGGGGCAGTTTTCGGCGACGGATCGGTCTATATATCATGCATTTACTCGAATAAATGAACGGTTATATCACATATATTGGTTCAAACGACTAAATTATATGTCAGTACATATATTTAGACCTTTTAAATGACCCTTTCTTACTTATTTTCCTTCACCTCGGTATTCCTCGGTGTTTAGTAGGACCCCAGTTTTCTTTCAATGACAATTTATCAGATTCAATTGTCCATTCAGACTCGAACGAAATGATTTCGCGCGACGAAGGCCCGCAGGGACGATATGGTGGACAAGCCCCTTTCGACCCTCGTTGACTGTATAATTTGGGTTTTTGTATGTCTCGGCGTGTCAAAGGAGGAAAAGGAAGGAGGGAAGAGGTTTATCCCTTTCTGCCCTTCTTGCGGCTCTTCTTCTTAGGTGGAGGTTGGCTTGGTGATGGTGATGGTGATGAGGCTGGTGGTGGTGTGTAGGTGTCCGCGTTGATTTTTTCTCGGAGGTCTCTTGCGTTGATTTTTTCTCTGAGCTCTCTTGCTTTTGCCCGTTCTGCCCTTGACAGCTCTAGTTCTCTTATTATGTCTTCCCTGGTGAGTGGTGGCTGTACCTCCTCCGGGCTTTCCGGTAGTGAAGGAAGGGGGGAGTGAGGGGTGGAGGCGGGGAAAAAGCGACTTCCAGTTCCTCCTCAGTCTCCACTGGACGTTCCTCATCCAACTGTACCGGCTCAGGAGCCGGCAGTTGATTGGGTGTACCAGTGGGACTAGGAGGGGAACTGGCGGCTGCCTCCATAGCCTCCACCCACTCACTCAACTCTTTCTTCCTATTCCGGAAGGCCTCCAAGCGCCGGGCGTCCCTGCGCTTGGTCGATGGGCTCTTCTTTTTCTTGTTCTGTTTCTTTCCAGGGCCTCCGTGCCCCTTCGGGTGAGGATCAGTGGGAGAGGGGATCCTCTCGCCAAGGGTACTACCTCTCCCCGAAGAGGTTGGTGATTTGGTATTCTCTACTTCGAACTCCAGATTCAGGTGGACGCTCAAGCCTATTTCCTGGATAGTCCAGGAGATAGGGCATGAGACGCCCAGGGCTGAAATGGCTTTCACTAGTCTATCAGGAAGTTCCATGTTGTCCAGGTGTTCACGCTCTCGTCCAGGTGTTCAGACTCTCCTGTCCGCTCTAGTTATATGAGATGCTGAGGATTCTGTACTGGGTAAAAGTCTCCATTGCTTTTCGGCCTCGCGCGATTCGACCCCAATAATTTTCGTGTGCAATTCGGCCTCATTTTGAGCCGAAAAGCGCAGCTTTCGAGGCCGAATGCGTCCCAAATAAATTATTTCACTTCAACTTTTTGACAATTATTTGTTTATTTTTTGTCATGTTCACTGATTATTTTCAGTTATTTTTTTGTTTTTGTATATGCATTTAATGATTTTTTCACACCGTCAGTTTTTCTGCCTGTGCATTTTCCATTAAACTGTGTTCTGAAGGATGAATGAAAAGCCGAAGGCGCACAGGGACGATGTGGGATTTAAATCCCTTGCAACCCGAATAACTTCATTTGCTTTATAACTTTATGTGCTTATGATTCCACGAGAGTTTAATAATAAATAAATTACAACTTAAAGTCAAAGCTAAGTAAGGTAGTGCTTTAGTAGTAGAATTATTTTGCAATTATTTGCTGTAAAGCACCAGTTTGTGTTTTCCAGTAAATAACTGCAAAATAATTGTATAGTTTCAAGTGCAAAGGATATGTAGTCATAAAGCAGTGCTTTAGTAGCAGAATTATTTTGCAATTATTTACTGCAAAGCACCAATTGGTAATTGCTTTCCAGTAAATAATTTATAACTTAACCCTTTACCTAACGTAACGGCCAAAACCGGCCAGCGCTATTCTCAAAAATCGCCAATTAATTTTCAAAATATTTTCATTTTTTGTCTCAAAAACATAGGTTGTGACCCCTCGTTGGAACGAGCTCGACGAGCTCGTTCCAACGAGGGGTCATAAACTATGTTTTTGAGACAAAAAATGAAAAAAATTAGTTATTCAAGAATTTTTTTTGCAAGTGTCGTCTGCTTTTCATGTTAGGTAAAGGGTTAAAGTCAAAGCTAAGTTATCATAGAGTAGTACTTTAGTAGTAGAATTATTTTTCTGCACAGTGTATTAGATAAATTGTTTTCCAAACAATGTTTCCATGGCCACTCCTACCATGGTGTTAACATGGGTGGCTTCGATCCCAAAAAGCCGCGAGGGCAGAGGACACCACGTTACAATATTTTCAAATAACTGTCTTCACTATACTTGCATTACATAACACAGTGCGTGGAGGGTGTGTTGTGTATGGATCGCCCATGGAGTGGACATTCCGCCCAAGCAATAATTGCAAATCTGTTGCAAAGCACGGTAAGAGCAGGCAAGGATCCGGTAGACGGACCTCAGGGTTGAACCCAGAATCCCGGGGTCCCGTTGGCCTGAGTATTGCTTGTGCTCCATATTGTAATGTACAGAACTTGAAGTGATACATTGGATGATAGTTCCGCTCTGCTGGTGGTTTGGTTGCAATTCGCTCTCCACGTGCTGTAGTTATCCGGTAAAAATACTAGCTGGTTTGCTGAATCACTCCATTTCTGATACTTTACATACAAATGGATGTTAGTTTTGGTCTATCACAGAATACCTAACTCTACCTGACCGGGTTGGAGTTATACTGTGTGACCTTTGTACCTGTGTTGGTTGGATTGTAGTTCTTGACTATCACTGCAAATGCTAGAAAAGCACATTTAGTTTTTTTTTAAATTCGTGTCATTTCTCTCCTCTGTAAATATACGTGCCTATTTGAATTCTATTGTCTCATTCTGACATTCTTATTCTTATGTTTCTGTCCCGAGGGCCGAGTCTGCAGTCAACACTTCTTGATAAACATTAATGAAAGTTACTTACCTAAGAAAAACTATCGTAAAAACCGACAATTATCCAGTTACCTCAACTGAAACAAAGTACAGAATGGAGTGGCTCAGCAGCATGCAGTTATTAATACACATTTAATCAAAACCCCTTTTCTACCATTTTCTTCTTATCTTCATTATTTAGTTAACAACATATACAATTCTCTATTATTCCCCCCTTTATCAAACCTACTATCAAATAATAACTATAACTTGAAAGTGTAATGAATAATTCACCATTATAGGGTTTGGACGGTAATCTTGATTGTATGTGTAGCTGACTTCTCGACTGTATTATGTTCAAGTGTTCTACTGGTGGAAACAAGCTCGTATAAGCTTGCAGCTTACTGTTGGATCCACACTTACTATAACTGATATAATTGTATATATTTGAGAACTGGAAATAAATATTGTTTAAACTAAACAATGTGTGTATTCTTTGCAGTTTCAGTCACCTGCTTGTTTGACATTCAATGGATGTCTAGATTGTTTGGAAGACAAATTCATCCTTAAGATTGCCCAAAAAAGAATTTATTGCACCTTCATCATCAATACAGGGAAGTTTATCTGTCACACTATCAAATTATTATAAGCTCATAACAATGTTCACACCTCTTTGCAGTGAAACGTAATATCTGCGAAAATGTAGTTAAGTACAATTTTGTCGATTCCATATTGAAATATAATAAAAAATGAAACTTGTAAAAAGTTCTTATTTTGTTTTTTCTCACCAACATGGAAAAAAACTTTATTAAATAACCTGAATAGTCCCCGAGGCCGAAAAGCACCAAACCCTGAGGCCGGAAAGCGTTGGGACGAAAAGCACAAGGCCGAAAAGCGCGATGCCGAAAAGCAATGAACCCGGGTAAAAGTGCTTCGGATGTTGATGTTTTAGTACCTGTAAAGGGTCTAGTGAAGTTTCTTTTGATCAGAATGTTACTAGTCTATCGGCAGAGCATTGCTACAAACATTTAGGTGTAAATAGAGAGGATAGCGCATTCATTCCCTCGATTGATGTTTTGTATGATCTTATGATCAGAGGCTGGGGGTCTTGGCAAGTATACTAGCGTGCTCTTAATTAACTTGAATCAAACAGAAGGCTATCACTGGGAAATACCAAGAAGATGTTTTACTGCCTCCTCGTTGTGTATTTTGATGAAATATTGGGAACAATATACACTTTTGTTGCTTATAATAGCTTTAAACACCTTTCAGTACGCTCCCACACCCAGGAAACCCCATTTACTCCTATATCTTACTTCTGCTTGGATCTGATCTGTTCTTTTTGGTATTTCACCTGAGCCCAATCGGGTCGCTTTACCACACGATTAACCAATCAGGTGACCATTTATCGCGCACTACATATCGTGTCTAGACATAGGGCAATTTGGTGGTGACTACTACTGGGAAATTATGACACCCAAATTACCTGGTTAACTTTTCAAACAGCAATGTTGTTCAACAACGTTATTTAGGACTCCATCATTCAGACAGAAGGGACATTTAAGACAAGCGACGGAGCTCAGTCACGGATAATTACTCTCTTTAAATTGTGGATCTAGGACTGAAGCAGTAGAACAGAGTTATCAAAGGAATTGTACTCTAATGTTGTAAAAGTTGCAGGTGAACTGGAGTCACAATGAAAAGGAAAAGTGACGTTTCATAAACAAGTGTTAGTGTTAGATTGGTTATATTAAAAAGATGCATTATTAGAGAAGTACCCAGAAGGATTTTAAGGGGGACATTGTTATGCAAAGTGAGATCAAACTAAGCATACACTTGGTAGGGGAGGGGAACTTACACTTCAATGACGTCATTATTTAAAATACACACAACACAAAAATAAGAAGAAAATTCAGCTACCATAACACTTTTAATCACATCTACTTAAACAAACATCCAAGTGATTAGTTAATAAGATCTTGGTGATGAAAAATCATTATTGTTCTTGATTGAATTTAAGTTAGTTTTGACAGCCATCAACTTGAAACTTTCATTCATTCAATTCATTCTGAAGAGGTCCTCGTCTTTTTTTATTACCCAGCCAACCTTCTGTACATGTTATGGTCAAAATCCACGCGGGGGCAATGTTGCCCAAGGGCGCTTTTCTCAATAAATAATCAGCAGTTTTCAGAATCATACCTGGTACTTTATTCATTGAAAATGTGATGCCGATTCTATCTTTTCTATGTCGAAGATTCGCAGTTAAGGTTCCATGCGTGGAAATATTGCCCGCAGGTGGATTTTGACATTGTCACGACGACCGTACTGTAATACATTTGAATCAGGGTCCGAATTCTCCAAAGTCAGATCCAAATTCTCCTGGGTCCGAATCCTCTAAAGTCGGAATCCTGAAAGGTCCGAATTCTCCAGGGTCCAAATCCGCCTGATACCACTAAAGTGTGTCGAAAATCGCTTGTACGAATATGTACAACAGTGTTGTACGTGTATTCTGTTGTTAAGTCGGGCATGCGCAGAAAAGCACATCGGGGTTTCCCAAGCAACTCAATGGCGGCGACTGTAATCAAATTTTTAAAATAAGAATTGGATTCGCCAAAGAATTTGTTGATAATCCGCTGTGGGGAAGTATTGAAAGAAGGCCAAACAAGTACTCGATGAGCTTAATTTCTGAAGATGGAATCAACAGATAACACCATGGATGTAGGCGATGACACCCAAAATGAAGCGATCAAACCAGATGATAATGAAAATGGAAAAGACGAAAAACCAGACGAGGAAACAACAATAATGAAAACCACAGAAGATGATTTTAGTAATAACGCTGTACATAATGGAAGTGGGAGTGACGATGACAATGGTAATCCAGATTATATTTCATCCGAATACCAGGATAAAACTGAATGATGGTGGGGTAAGGTGGGGTCCACTGGCAACTTGCAATCTGTATCTGTATCGGTAAATTCCTCCTCTGTCACTGTGTCAGTGTCACTGTCAGTAGTCCAATAATATTAGCCTTCGCCTGTGCTCCGAATTTATTATTTTTTGATTTTTAATATGTCGCACCGTCGAAGTCTAATCTGATCTTTCGTTTTTCCAGCAGCAAAGTTCAGCGAGAGACTCTCGCTAAACGGTTGGACCTCGATTAAAGATCAAATTTCCCCACCTGGTTCCTACTTCCGATTGACAGTTGTGTAAAACACATTTTTCTTCATTCTGGTGGTCATTTTCTTGCAAATAAATCAATATTTTGAATTATTTAGGCGTCATTTGCACTACAATTTTTTCAACTCGAAACAAACTGTTGAACCGGAAGATGGGTTGATAGGAAAACGCGGAGTGAAAAACGGAATACCGATATTAATGTAGTGCACACCAAGTCAAACAACGCGGCAGTCGTTGCAATACCGCTGAGGTCCGTTCCCGGAAATGGGATACGATTTTTAACAATTTTCCAACCGCTGTAACATTACCGCTTGAAAAAATGTTTTTATTTAATTATTGGTATTTAATACGTAATTCGACAGTAAGTATAGGAAATTTATACAACTAATATGAATGTGAAGGCATATTATTCTTGTCGAATGTGGGAACATGTATGGAGAATGAGTATTCATCATATTAGTGTTATGTCGCCTAATTTCGTACTTTGCTGCTGGAAAAACGAAAGATCAGATTAGACTTCGACGGTGCAACATATTAAAAATCAAAAAATAATAAATTCGGAGCACACGCGAAGGCTAATATTATCGGACTACTTGTCAGGAGCACCAATATATAAATATTGTAGTGTTTAATATTTCTGGATATGATCATAATAACAATTATTGGATGATTTTGTATGATTGTTTCATTTGATGTATTTATTTAATTTATTAAGGGCTATATAACTGAATCCTGGTCATTTCAGCACTGGGTCGTTTTGGCACCGGGGCAAGTCATTTTGGCACCAAGTCATTTCGGCACCTAGGGATTTTTTCATTGTTGTGTTAAAAAAAACATAACAACAGTTTAAAATTTGCCTCCAAATTCAAAGTTTTATTAAAGATATCTTAAAAATTGATGAAAACAAAAACATTTTTACATTTGTGGCCGCACATGAAAATAGTAACATTCAGTTTAACATAGCACAATATCAAATAATATTATAGCACAACAAATCAAGCATCATAAGCACCATGAAATAAATATGTTAGGGATTTTAGTCACGTGACTTTATCTGTTGTCAGAACGTAAACAGTTCATTTTTTTTGCATTCAAAGTGCTATAAAACTGAAAATAAAAAACATCCACCAACCCTATAGATGTGTATTTGTTCATTAGATATTTTTTAATAATGTGTGTAAGTGTCATTGGAGACAAAGTTATCTTCATCGAGATATTATTGCTGAAAGACGTCAAGTTGACGTTCGCTGTAAAAATGGCGATCTGTGCCCGTGTTTTTCAAGTCTTCTGATTTCGGGGTGCTTCACTTATGCAAATTTCTGCACAAGATAACAACATGTACCATCAAAATCTTTTTATAGTTGACCTCTCTGATCATTGGATAAGACAACGGTGAATGTTGCATATTTCTGCGAGCATGTTTACGGAAGTTTCCAAGTTTTCAGTGAATTTTTTTTACCCTTAAAATCAATTTTTAAAAATATGCAACATCCGGAATAATGAACTTGGATATCCCCTCTAACCCTCCAAATAATTATTTTATCATTTGTTTCAGACACTTCGCGTGGAAATTCAGTTGAAAATGGTAGGGCCCTGAATTTTCAGCGCGTAATTTCCAAATTTGCCAATGCAGGCATGATGACGTCGTGACAACACTGGGAATTCTCCCATACAATGATGCGTAAAGTGGGTCAAGTTTCACTTGCATTTATTTCAGTTTTCGTCGGTTAAAAGCGTGATTATTTCACAAAAAGACATTTAAAGGATTTATGCCCTTGCTACAAAAATAAACGGCTTTCAAATCGAAGTTGACAGAATTGATAATTCATTGTACATTTTGGCTTTGGTGCATTGTACTGGAAGCTGAACTTGATTTGAATCGAGAATTCACTGGCATAGGATGCAAATGCAATTCTCTTTGCTTTTTTTAACTGATATTTTTTTGCCCTTTCATCATATGCTCTCCTAATTTGTGCTATATGCACCCCATATATCAAGGGATTGCTGTTTGTTGGGCATAGCCAAATACCAATGCAGTCCTATTTTCTTCAGATGAGGTGTTAGTCTCAAGGTGTTCTACTTCTGGCAAATTGTTTTCAGGTGAGATTTTTGGAGACTGTTTCTTGTACATATCTCAGGTTCCCAATGAGCTTTTTTTTGTGGGGGGGGGGGGATTGGGTGTTTCCTGACAAGGAAGGTTTTACTCCCCATAGGGGTAGGGTGTAGGGTATTCCCCCTGAACTATCCACAATAAAGGACTAGGAGGAATTTTTTTTTCGGTGAAGGAATAGTATCCCCCCCCCCCCCAAACCCAAACCCAAACTGTGATGCATGTGGGTAAGAAGAGCTCTAACCCCAACCCCTTGTGCACCACCCGTGAACATGCCCTCTTTCAATTTCTCCTACCTTTTGTGATGTGGGCATCAGCCAGTCACTGCCTAATAAGATACTCCTTTCTGTGTCAGGTCTGACTGGCTGTGTGTCTGAACTGCTTCCAAGTTCCAACACTGCACATTGTTGCCATTGAAGAAAATAAAACTTACCTTATTGACAAATATTTCTCTTAAAAATTTTTAAACAAATATAACAAATGAGTTGAACAATAAAAAAAAACAATTTTAGAAGAAGCAGGCTCTTTGTTGTAACATTAAGAAATTAAATTTAAATTTAATTCTCAGTTAAATTTTGAGCCCCTTCCTTGGCTCACCCACATGCATCTGGGGTACTAGTTGGTGTGAAGAAACAGAAATGCTATGGTGTTAGGGAATGCTATCGGTGCATCTTTTAAAAAACAAATATCTGTGCACAGACACAACCAATCAGAAATCTGATAATCATTAATGGGCCGAGCAATCTCAGTGTCTCTTCCTTTTTTAAAAACTACATGTATCTCAAATAAGGTGCTGTTCTTTTCTCAGGTTTTTTATGCCTTAATGGCATTTGCTCCTGTTAGAGTCATTCGATTAAGTATTTTGGATGTTGCTATATTTTTTTCTGAGCAAAGAAAGCTGAAATACTTATAAATACCGAAATATATGCACTTTGTTGTTTTGAATGATGTATAGAAAAGCCCTAAAAATAAGAGTATTTTTTAAATATGTAAATTTGATATGCAAATTAATTTGGAACTGTTCTTATTAAATTTTACTTTTTCCTATTTATTTTACTTAAAGAACTTGTTATATGAGAACATAATGCCAGGTTGACTAATATTTTAAATGAAAATTCCATTCAAATGTTGGAAATAGTGTGTATTTAAATAAAACAGAAATATGCAAATTAGCTGTGAACAATATGCGAATTAGTTTGTTGCTATTGTTCCAGGAGGTGGTAATATACTTTTAGAGGCTGTAACATCAAATTTCATGTCTACAAAAATGAAATAAACTGGACCAGAGTAAAGGTAAATCAGTGGAAGTTTGACATTTAAAATATGTAAATTATGCAAATTAATGGTCTATTTTTAATGTTACTCACATTTTTTTTTGATTTTCCAGATGGAATAAAACATTTTCCATGACAGACAATTGCAAAATAAAACATTTTTCATGACAGACAATTGCAAAACATGAATCTTGTGCAAAATAAATAACTTTCAAGTGTTTAAATTAGAAAAATGAAATATAATTAAATTTTTTCTGCAAATTAGATTGAAAAGTCTCATTGGATTTTTTTTTCAAAATGCATGTTAGAATTGGCCTCCTTGATTCCAAAATATAACCGAAAAATCTTATGAACCTGTCTTGTGTACTTTTCATTTTATGACTGTTTTTGTCTTCATTATTTGCTTTTTTCAGCATTAAAATTGTCAGTTTAGGGCACATTTTAGTTCTGGGAAAATAGTAATAAAGCACTAAGCTCCAGTAAAAAAAAATCGGTCAATCACCAACCTTTAAATTAAATGCTACATCTCGAAAAATATTGAGAAATTTTTAATTCTGTAAAAAGTTTATTGTTTCTTAAGCATTGTAGAAAGATTTAGCACCAAAATTAAAGAGGTATGTACACTTTAAAAAAATCATGTAAAATCCCTAATCTAAGGTGCTATATAATTATAAGTAATAGAATTTTGTTTATTTTGGAAATTCCACCTTGCATATTCATCAAATCCAAATTAGATACACACAAATTATACATCAAAATGGAGGTTGAAATGTGTAGAACACTAAACGCAAATGTAATCAACTCTTAAAGTTGACAGCAGGCTAGTTCAGCAATCTGAATGTAGTGGCTACTCCTCTACGTTCAGATTCCTCCCATTCAGATCTGTAGTAAAATTCCTCATCAAGTTTTGACAAGACCTGTGTGTGTACCCAGACCTGTTGTCCAAGAAAGTCATACGCCTACCACTACCATCTTCAACCCCCCAAGGGGGGGGGGGGGGTTGAAGGTGGTAGTGGTAGGCGTATGACTTTCTTGGACAACAGGTCTGCTTGAATCTACAGTCACATCCTGGTGCAAGTGCTTCAAGTGACATAGTATAGTAGTAATGGTAGTATATTATAGTGTCAATATTCCTTGAATAATTACCCCTCAAACTGTGATGTCAGTTGTTAAACTTGAAACTGACAGAAAAAAAAATATTGCTGTGACCCATTTTGCTTCAAATGATTGCAACTGTGTTTGGGTATGGTTGCACCCATTACCTTTTACCACTAAACCACTTTCAAAATGAAATTACGTGATGTTATGTGACTTCCAAGTTAAATTACATTTTTGATTTACAACAAAAATTTAATGTGAGCATAATACATGTAATCTCAATCATCCCAGATCAAAATATTTAGGAGGACAATTTTTCGCTCTCCTTAATTCTTTCAGGAGGGCAGTAAGGAGAGCTAAAAAATCGCTCTCCTGAAATTGCCAAGCCTGTATAACATAGAAATTATTCGAATACACCCAAACCCACCTCTAACATTTTCACCCAAAAATATCAATAGGTTTTTTTACACCGTGGGGACAGCCATAACAAAGTCCAAACAATGGCTGCAAAAGGTTCTATGAATGTCTATTGTCAAAAAATATAGAACAAATTAAAAACAGTTTCAACTTGGCTTATACCATTGAATAATGATCATTGTTTGGACTTTGTTATGGCTGACCCCACGGTGTAAAAAAACCTATTGATATTTTTGAGATAGTAGCTTTGTTTTTTGGATGCGTGAGGCGAAAGATATGCAGGTTGGACATCTCCCCCACCCTAACCCCATCCACGTGAGCGGAAAAGTCCCCAAAATTGCTGGAAAGGTTCTAAGATTGCCTATTTTCAATTCACTGGTCATTATTCAATAGTATAAGCCAAGTTGAAACTGTTTTTAATTTGTTCTATATTTTTTGACATGGGTGGGGGGAAGATAACCAGGCCTGGATATCTATCCCCCCCCCCCCCACACCCATGTCAAACTCCCAATTGACATTCATAGAACCTTTTGCAGCCATTGTTTGGACTTTGTTATGGTTGGCCCCACAGTGTAAAAAATCTATTGATATTTTTGAAATAGTAGCTATGTTTTTTGGACGGGTGAGGTGGAAGATATGCAGGTTGGACATCTCCCCCACCCCAACCCCATCCACATGTTCGGAAAAGTCCCCAAAATTGCTGGAAAGGTTCTAAGATTGTCTATTTTCAATTCACTGGTCATTATTCAATGGTATAAGGCAAGTGTAAACTGTTTTTAATTTGTTCTATATTTTTTGACATGGGTGGGGGGGAAAATAACCAGGCCTGGATATCTTCCCCCACCCATGTCAAACTCCCAATAGACATTCATAGAACCTTTTGCAGCCATTGTTTGGACTTTGTTATGGCTGGCCCCACAGTGTAAAAAAAAACCTATTGATATTTTTGAGATAGTAGCTATGTTTTTTGGATGGGTGAAACGGAAGATATGCAGGTTGGACATCTCCCCAACCCCAACCCCATCCACGTGTTTGGAAAAGTCCACCAAATTGCTGGAAAGGTTCTAAGATTGCCTATTTTCAATTCACTGGTCATTATTCAATGGTATAAGCCAAGTTGAAACTGTTTTTAATTTGTTCTATATTTTTTGACATGGGTGGGGGGGGGAAGATAACCAGACCTGGATATCTTCCCCCCACCTATGTCAAACTCCCAATAGACATTCATAGAACCTTTTGGAGCCATTGTTTGGACTTTGTTATGGCTGGCCCCACGGTGTAAAAAAAACCTATTGATATTTTTGAGATAGTAGCTATGTTTTTTGGACGGGTGAGACGGAAGATATGCAGGTTGGACATCTCCCCCACCCCAACCCCATCCACGTGTTCGGAAAAGTCCCCAAAATTGCTGGAAAGGTTCTAAGATTGCCTATTTTCAATTCACTGGTCATTATTCGATGGTATAAGCCAAGTTGAAACTGTTTTTAATTTGTTCTTTTTTTTGACATGGGTGGGGGGAAGATAACCAGGCCTGGATATCTATCCCCCCCCCACCCATGTCAAACTCCCAATTGACATTCATAGAACCTTTTGCAGCCATTGTTTGGACTTTGTTATGGCTGGCCCCACGGTCCAAAAAAAACCTATTGATATTTTTGAGATAGTAGCTATGTTTTTTGGACGGCGGGTGAGACGGAAGATGTGCAGGTTGGACATCTCCCCCACCCCAATCCCATCCACGTGTTCGGAAAAGTCCCCAAAATTGCTGGAAAGGTTCTAAGATTGCCTATTTTCAATTCACTGGTCATTTTTCAATGGTATAAGCCAAGTTGAAACTGTTCTTAATTTGTTCTATATTTTTTGACATGGGTGGGGGAGGGGGGGGAGATAACCAGGCCTGGATATCTTCCCCCCCACCCATGTCAAACTCCCAACAGACATTCATAGAACCTTTTGCAGCCATTGTTTGGACTTTGTTATGGTTGGCCCCACGGTGTAAAAAAACCTATTGATATTTGTGAAATAGTTGCTTCTGAGATTGCCTATTTTCTATTCACTGATCATGTATATATTAAAGAGTTGAACCACTTTTTTGTGTTAATTTCAATGAAAATTCCATAAATAAATGTTCTTATCATTATCTTTTTGTTCAGTTCTTTTCATATTTTATTTTTGAGATGGGGGGGCGGGAAAGATATCCAAGGTGGGGAAGATAACCTAGGATATCTTTCCCCCCCCCCCTCCCGGGGGAAGATATCCTGCTACACTGGTATGTGGATAAAATTTGCGGAAAAGGAGGTAGGCCAACATTTTGCTCTCACAATTCTTATTATCTAAATTTTTCTACAATGTCATGAAAAGCTTCTAAGCTTATGTTTCCGTTGTCTATTCCGGATTACATGGAATAGTGTGACATGCGCAGTGAAGATACAGAATAGTAATCGCGAGGAAACAGCAAATTGCACTTTGAATGTAAACCAGAATGGAATTTGAGGAAGTGGCGCTCGCAATTTTTGTTGATGATGTTGTCAATGACAACATAGATGCTGTTTTTGCTCATCGCAGTGCCGCATCTGTATAAAACAGCATAGCTCTCCTATGGATACGTAGGTCAATATGACCAGATTAAAAAGAAACAAAAAAAATTACAAAGAAACGGTGGACAGAACACTTGAGTTTTATTATTATTTCGACTCCCATTTGTTCAGGGGCGTAGCCTGGATTCAATAATTGAGGGGGAGGGGTGGTGGTATCCATTTCTAGCCATTTTTTTGTGGGGGCTGGGGCATACCATGATATTTGTAATGTTGTGGGGTATCGGGGGTCCTTGCCTGGTCCAAGCTACCTCCCGGGGGCCTAGTTTGGACAAGGCCTTCTCCGAGAAAATTTTGCAAAATTTAGTACTCCAAGATCGAATATGAGGCAATTTTAACCTATATTGGAGAGCATTTGGGTCAATATTTTTTTTTATTTAGGTGAGGGATGCTAAAGCTTTAGGTTAACCTGAGCCTCCAGCCCCCCCCCCCCCCCCTGCCCCCCTGCCCCCCTGGCTACGCCACTAGCCCAGACGCCGGGAGATTGGGGACAGGTTCTCACCATTGTCCATTCAACTCTGCTCGTTGACGTTATTTGAGCGAGAATTTAAAAAAAAAAATATCAGTATTTGGTGTCCACTATTTGTCGGTTATGTGAGTATACTGAGAACCAGCAAAGCCTGTCTGTGCACTCTCACCACAGAGTTCCCATGAACAAGAAGGTCATGATTGCTCCGCCGTGTTGTTAAGGTTCAGTAACAATATCCGATCTCACCAGGGAGAAGGTGGGGGGAGGCAAACCCACGCAGCTTGGCTGGAGCGTTAAAATGGGGTGGGGTGTGGTCACACTCCTCAAATTTCTAACTGGTGGGGGCGGGTGGAGAAAGATTTCCAGATCTTCAGTTTTCAGAATTTTTGCATCTGTAGGATTTGAGCCTTGTAACCAAGTTGGTTGTACCCCCCCCCCCCTCCCTCAATGTTCATCATTTTAGGATTTCACATCCAGATGTAATGTTCTGTCACAATAATCAGGGTTTCGGGTCAAGGGGAAATAAATGAGTCAGTTATGAGCGGTCAAGAGTGGTCGCTTCGCAAAAAAATGAATTCCAGGGTTCAAAAAAATCATTTATTCAATTTGGGGGAGGGTCAACGGCCCTGTTGTTTAATTGAACTAACTCCATAGTTCTTTCTCTTTATTTTCATCAAATATTTGTGGGTATACTATGTTTAAATATTTTGCTGAATTCCATGTACCTAACATGTATTGTCTTTATCACTCAAACGTTTTACAAATACAACGAACGGGGAAATATATTTTTATACTGTACCAATGACCCAGACTTAGCTGGTGCTAACTCTAACAAAACCAGGGCCAAACACAAATTTTGCCCCCCAATCCCCAAAATTTGCATCCAAAACAAAAAGAAATCATGTCCTAAAGGACCTCCATACTACGCCTCTACTGCGCATGTGCAGTGACGCAGACGTCCCGAAATTGGCGCCAATTATCATTCTCTGTTTGGCCCTTCATCAGTCAACATCTCACTGATCTTTGTGCTTGTAAATCTCAGTTTAAAGGATGCCAGACACGTAATTTTTGGAGAAAATGTGATTCTAAGGAGGATAGAAGGAGAAGAGGAAAAAGAAGTGACAAAAAATAATCAGGGCTGTACTTAAAATTTTTTGATGAAATTATGTTAAGTTGCCTATTTTCGAGGCATGGGCCTCTTGTTGTCATTCTTGCTAAATGTTGCACTGCTTATTCAGTGTTTCCTCTCCCCTAGCCTTCTAAAGTCCCCCCTTGCAATTCTCCCATGCTTTTGGCATATTTTTGAGAAATTTCATTTCTAAAATTTCCTGGGAGAGTTGCTTGGTTACAGAATGTTTTCTATTATTTTCCCCATAGTTACGTTTTCACCCATGGGTGTATAACGTTTGTGTTCTGCATCTTCCATCTGATGTTCTGCAGATTCTCCCCTGGGAGTCTCTGTTTTGCATCAGATAGAGTGTAATTTGATGACTGATTCCGGGCCAGTTTTTTCAGTGCCTGGAGTCATGTTTTCTGGTGTTTTTACACTGTTTGTTTACATTGGCAACAGCCTTTTTTGAGGGGGGCTGTTTGCCTTTGCTGTAGTTTATCTCACTATAAGATACGTTTATATTATCCGTAAGTGTCGCATTAATTATTTAATATAAATTTAAAATTTTTGACCACACTTTGCCATCGGATCCATCGGGGCTCAACGTTACTTTTCAGCAACTTGGGCTTCACTGAAAAAATATTTTTTCAAAATTATTTTGATTTGCAATTGTTTTTTCATTTATTAATGGATCATGTTATTATGTATCTTTGTGTCAGGGGTTTTTGCGAGTAACTAGGACTTGTTGTTGTTCTTTCACAATGAAGGGACATTGTTCAAATTGTAATAGGAAGAAATCTTCCTCTGACTTTAATGATCATTGTATTAATTGTAGTCAGTGTTCTCGCATTAATCCCTGTCCTATATGTGAATATTGGAAACGTGTGTCACGATATGTTGTTTCTGGAGAAAGGGCTATGCCGGCTCTTTCTCCGCAAGGTCACTCTACTCTCTCAGTTTCTATTTCAGAGGAACCAGAACAGGGTGATGTTTCCATGTTATCTTCTACAAGTGTGCGTCCGTCGTCACAAATGAATTCAGAGCTAGCGGCAAAAGTGCTCATGGAGATTAGACAAATGTCGTCCGTTAGCTCGCCCGGTGTAGCGTCCATTCACCGAATGGTTCGGCAGCCGGGTTCGTCCGATGCGGTCCAGGAGGAAATTTTGGGTGATGCGAGCACTATAAACATAATAGATGCACACCCAGTGACGGCGGATAGTAAGCGAGAACGGAGGAAGTTTTTGAGTCCGGTTCCTAGCTCGTCCAGGTCCAGCTGGGCCGCGAGCGAGAGAGGCCCCTCTCTCGTACAACAACATCTGGGACCAGATGTTGTGGTACAAAATGTGTCTTTAGCGGAGCATACGTCCGTCGCTCGGGACGCTCCGTTGTATAAGCAGTCCGCGGAGACTGTTAAGGCTTCCTCTTCTCGTCAGCGCACACGACCGCACCTTGGCTGCGTGACCGCCGATATATTACCAGCTTCACCGATCAAGGATTCTTCGGCGACCAGGTCACACCATCCGGCAGCCAGGGATTCGAGACCGATGGACTCCGGACATTCGCATAGGAAAAGTATGCGGGAGCCATCTGATGCGGAGCTGCCCTCGGTGAAGCAGCGAAAGACTGCGCCTCCGCAGGTCTCGACGCCGGACATTCTTGTGCAGATAGCACAGCTTATCGCCGCATCCCAGCAGCCGACAGAAACAGTGTCGGATCGAGAATTATCCGACGGCGCTGGGTCGGTACGCTCCGCCGAAGCATCGGGGGCGGACGACCGGGAACATCATGAGGTCCGACCGGATGGTGAAAGGGATACGGATGACTTGGAGCTATCCCTTTTGGAACAACATAAAGCTGCCGTGGACTTCATCCGGCACTTTCTCCCTCAAGTTGTTCCGTCGGGCCAGACTGCTGTGGTTCCGGACAAGAGGATTATAGCGTCATTGGACTCTGAATTTTTTGAGCGGTTCAGGGACATCGCTCCCGAGTTTCCGTCGCAGTCCAATAATGTTGCAAGAACATTTGAATTATTGAACGACGCTATATTTAAACTTGCTTCCAGGACGGGGAAAGCAGGTTTCTTGTCCGCTAATACTCTCAACCTGCCTTTCATTAATGCAAGGAATAAATTCGATACGGCAGGACAGGGTATACCGAGAGTTCCTCTGCGTATGGATGACGAGGCGGAAGACTTAGAGCTATCATTACCGTCGTCGGCTTCTATTCCAACCGAGGTGTTGGAAACAGCTATTGCGTCTAACAGAGCCAATTTAGATGCCTTATCTTACGCAGATCACCTTACTAAGGCGTTATCACTGCGCCTTCAGGGGAAAGAGTTTCAGGATATACAATCCTTTTTAAGACTTCTTTCAAGGGCAGTAGCTTATTCCACGTGTAACTCCGCCCTTTCAGTGGCAAATCTGGAGTTGGTTAGACGTGACGCAGCCCTAGCTACATCCACACTAGTGGATACTAAGGTGAAGAACTCTCTTAGAGTCGCTTCGGTCTCAGGAGAACTTCTCTTTGACGGCAAGCTTTCTGCTATTTATGATAAAATTACAAAGAAAGCTTCGGATTCTCTGTTGTTCAAATCTGCTTCTAAGAAGTCGGATTCAGCAGACAAGAATAAGACAGGCACTTCTGGGTCTAATGCGCCAAAGAGAGGTTCCTATAGAGGTTCCGGTGCGTCCTCTTGGTCTTATTCGAGAGACCGTCAGGGTAGCGACTCTCGTTCGGGACGTCCTTCAGGCCGAGACAATCGGTCGGACGCCCCGAGGTCGACGGGGCGAGGTGCGGGTCGTGGAGGACGTGGTTTCTCCTACCGCAGGCCTCGCAGGTCCAGGAGGTGATGGCTTAAACCTCTATCGCGTACCGGTTGGCGGAAGGTTGTCGAGCTTTTCACAAGAATGGGCGTCGATTACGGACGACCCTTGGGTGAGAGGAGTGACTTCGGAAGGTCTAAAGATATCCTTCAAACGAAAGCCTCCATTAACTCGAAGTCCAAAGTGGACTCATCTTCCGTCAAATCCGCAGAAAAGAGACGCTCTGTTATCAGAGGTGCAGTCTCTATTAATGAAGAACGCGGTAGAGGTCGTAGAAAACCAGGAATCTCCGGGATTCTACAGCCATCTGTTTCTGGTTCCGAAACCAGACGGCTCGTACCGTCCAGTCATAGATTTGAGCTGGATAAACAAGCTGATCGTCGCTCCGAAGTTTTATATGGAGACGATTCGGTCGGTCAGAGCGAGTATTCGGGTGAACGATTATGCAACAAGCATAGATCTCAAAGATGCGTACTTTCACGTCATGGTACATCCGACATTCCGAAAGTACCTACGCTTCGCAGTCCTAGGAGTGGTGTATCAATTCCAGGCGATGTGCTTCGGATTGAATCTAGCACCCTGGGCTTTCACTCGGGTAATGAACTCGGTAATGATCTATTTCCGAGCTCATTCGTCTGCGGTGACGTCGGCCTACCTGGACGACATTCTTCAGAGGTACGGCAACGAGTTAACGCTTCAGAACGATGTTCAGAATCTTCTTCTATTGCTCCGACGTCTCGGTTTTATAGTAAACGAGGAGAAGTCGGATCTGGTGCCGTCCAAGTCATTCACTCATCTGGGAATGAGCTTCGAGACGCACAACAATCTCGTTCGTCTGCCGTTAACCAGAGCGAAATTAGTCAGTTGTTACGCTCGCTATTGTCTGCACGCAGACAAATTCACGGCAAGAGAATTTATGAGACTGATAGGTCTGTGCGGAGCCGCCGCGGATCTCATTCCGATGGGGCGGTTACGCACACGTCCTCTTCAAATTTTCTTGACTCAGAATTGGAGTGTGAAAATTCATTCGCTCGATGTAGACGTTCTCTTGTCAGATCAAGTGAAACAAGAGATTCAGACTTGGGCAAACATTCAGTGGTTAACTCAGGGAGTTCCGCTGCAGTTGCCGGATCCGAGTTTTACCATTATGACGGATGCCAGTCAAACAGGTTGGGGTGCATCATTAATCCCAACGGATTCGAGATGCCAGGGTCTTTGGGATCCGCAATTCCTGTGCAAGCACATAAACATCAAGGAAATGATGTCAATTTGGCTTGCGTTACGTCACTGGATGGACATTATTCACAATGCTCATGTCCAAATCCTATCCGACAATACGACAGTAGTGGCGTATATACAGAATCAGGGAGGCACTCATTCAGTTCCGTTGTTCAATCTAACGGAAAGAATCCTTCTGTTTGCGCTAGAACATCACGTTCTTCCTTCGGTCTGTCACATACCGGGTCGTCTGAATGTGCTAGCAGACTCCCTTTCACGAAAGGGTCGCTTGTTGCCGTCGGAGTGGACTCTCAACAAACAAGTATTCAATCAGATTTGCTACCAATGGGAACGGCCAATGATAGACTTATTTGCGACACATCTCAACAATCAGTTGCAGACGTATGTGTCTCCGTGTCCGGATCCAAGAGCATTTGCAGTAGACGCTCTGTCGATCCCTTGGGACGGAATGATAGGATATGCGTATCCTCCAGCGCCGTTAATTCAACAAGTATTGCTAAAGATAAAACAATCTCAATGCAAGATTCTGTTGGTAGAATCTCTGTCGCCACAGAGACCGTGGACAAATCTACTCAGGTGTCTGTTGTGGGACCTACCGCGAAAGCTTCCTCCACGGGAGGATCTTCTTTCGCAGGGGAAATCGCGCCAACTCCATCACAACCTGCAAGGTTTCAACCTTCACGTTTTTCCGTTGTGCGGTCCTTCTTGCATGGCAAACACTTTACAGGACGAGCAGTGGACGCGATTTCTAACTGTAGGAGGACCTCCTCTTCGCTAAACTATGCGGCTAAGTGGAAGGTTTTTCGTCGTTGGTGTAGGGATCATTCTGTAGATATATTCGATCCCTCTATACCAGACATTGCAAACTTTCTAGTATACTTGTTTGACGAAATCAAACTGCAGCCTGTTACTATAAAGGGTTATAGATCTATGTTATCTGATACCTATGCACATCATGATAGTTTACAAATTGGATCTAATGTCTCTTTATCTAAGTTGGTTAGAAACTTTTCGATAAATAGACCCAGAACTCTTAGATTAATTCCTAAGTGGAATTTAGCGTGGGTTCTTCTTAAATTGAAGGAAAAGCCATTTGAACCTCTTGGGACAGTAGATTTCAAATTCTTATCTTATAAGACAGCTTTTCTCTTAGCTTTCTCTTCTGCTAGAAGAGTCAGTGAGCTTCATGCACTGTCGGTGGATGATTCTCACTATCGTAGTGTTGGGAACACTATCACCTTCACTACTAATGTGGGTTTTTTAGCTAAGAATCAGGCTCCTAATAAATATCCGGAACCTATTGTTATTAAGGCTCTTCCGTCTTCAGACGGGCGTAGGCCTTTACTCTGTCCTGTTAGAGCGTTACGTATCTATAAACAGAGATCTCAGTTTATCAGAAAGGGACAGAAACGTTTCTTTCTGTCTTTGATGCCTAATAGAAAGGACATTTCGGTCCATTCTATTGCTAGATGGATTCAATTAACTATCCGTACTGCTTATGAAGATTTATCTTCTTCTCAGCAGTCTGTGCTTAAGATTTCTGCTCATGAAGTAAGAGCTCTTTCTACTTCCTGGGCTTATGCTAATAGTGTTGCTATTACAGATTTAATGAAGGCTGCTTATTGGTCTCAGCCATCCACATTTACGAATTTTTATCTCAGAAATATTGAGTCCATTTCTGGAGACCTGCATTGTTTAGGTCCGTTATCTGTTGCTCAGAATGTCGTCCACTAAACAGTTGCAACTATAGTTATGCAGGCTTTCTGTTCTGGCAGTGACTCTGTCCGGCTGCCCTCTTCACTCTGGGCTATTTGACCCAGGGCAAGGGGAAGGGGGGGGGGGGGTGTTCCCTTAGGTCACCTGCTTTATAGTGAAAAGCAAGGGAATGCCTCCTCCAAGTCAGTTTTTCTGAGTCGCTTCTGGGATGGTTTTAAAGTGTAATATTAATGTTAAAATTCATTCATGTCTTATTTTTAAAGTGTAGCTCGGTGTGAAGCATTTGTATATGTCAAGTGTCAAACGGGCTTTAATATACAATACTCGGACACTTTTAAATGACTATAAAGAGTCTCAATTCTCTGGACTACTTTATTTATTGGCTTGCTTTAAAAATAATTAGTATAAGGGATATACTGGACGTTAATAGAGAACATGAATGTTATTGTGCTCAATTATTAAGGGTAGTGTATCTTTCTAATTTAATATTAAATAAGAAAGATACATGTAAAGCCTAATACTCCTTTTCTCCTTAAGGGGTTACCTCTTTACTATATAATTGAGCTTATTGGATTTTCCTCTATGTCCTAGGCCCTCCAGCCTGTTTACTATTCAGCTAAGTCTGGGTCATTGGTACAGTATAAAAATGTTAAAAAATTTATAGTAATTTATATATTTTTTATACTTACCAATGACCCAGACGGGGATGGCCCTCCCTGGAGTTGGGAACTCTTGCCTCCCCGCTGAGTACATAGCGCTGACCAGGCACTGCCAGTAAGAATGATAATTGGCGCCAATTTCGGGACGTCTGCGTTACTGCGCATGCGCAGTAGAGGCGTAGTATGGAGGTCCTTTAGGACATGATTTCTTTTTGTTTTGGGTGCAAATTTTGGGGATTGGGGGGCAAAATTTGTGTTTGGCCCTGGTTTTGTTAGAGTTAGCACCAGCTAAGTCTGGGTCATTGGTAAGTATAAAAAATATATAAATTACTATAAATTTTTTAACTTTCCACGATTTGTTGATAATTGCGCATGTCGGGAATAAAAGGTAAACCATCTAAACCTGCTCGCGAGGTGGTTTACTCAGAATGATTCGGAATGATATTCCAGAATGACGGTTTGCAAAGAAAACAACCAGATTGGTAATTCGAGTTGTCTGCGCATGCCCGGAATAAACCATGTATTCTGGAATGTACAACGGAAACATAAGCTAATATGCGAGTGTGGTTAAAAATATGTGGAGGCCGGTTTGGGTAAAATTGTGGAGGCTGGTATGGGCAAAATTGCAGAGGCCGGTTTGGTTGGAGGCCGGTTTGGGTGTAATTCAAATTATTAGATATATCAAACTGTTGATATTTTATGAGTGTGAGAAAACAGGTTGGCCTGAGATGGGACATAGTATTGTTCATTCAAGTTGCCATGTTCATTTCATGATGTGGGTTTTGGGCTAAGGGTAGGGTCTTAGTGGAACGTATATGTTATTGTGATGAAATGACGTTAACATGGTCTGAGGTTTGTGTCTCAGAGCATATGAACATAAACTCGAAGCTACAAACCTCAGACCATGTTACCATCAGTTGATCACAATAACTTATAATGACTTGTTCCATTCAGAAATTATTCAGGCTTGGGGTGTTTCCTTTCCACTGTGTTTGAACTTGCTGATAAAAATAATGCATTTTATTTTGGTCTTATGGGAGTTGATTTTTAGCTCAACTTTGGCGAAGCCAAATTTGAGCTTATGCCATGGCCAGTCGTCCATCTGGCCGTCTGTCCGTCAATTCAATACGGCTCGTGCTAGAAGCCGTGTTTATGAACCGATCTTTACAAAACTTCTTGGGTACCTTTGTTATGACCGTGGGACGAGAACGAGTGTTTTGGGGTTCGGTCCGAAATTCAAGATAGCAGCCAGCCACCATTTTGTACCGACGATGCAGAAATCTGTTTTTTGCACAGACCTTCCATATGAAAGCACTGATTTGAATAATTTTTTGTATGAATGTTTAGTACCATAGGATACATCACATATAATACGGGTTTTGTTCTCGTACGTAAATTATGCAAATTAGACTAACTTTGATGTATTTAGTGTTACTTTCAGCACTGTCAGTGCAAATGCCAATACGGCTCGGGCTAGAGGCCGCATTTATGAACCGATCTTTACGAAACTTCTTGGGTACCTTTGGTATCACCGTATGACACGAACGAGTGTTTTTGTGTGCGGTCCAAAATTCAAGATGGCCACTGGCAGCCATTTTGTTCAAAATTAGAGGCAGTCAGATTTTTTGTTATGACCGTGGGACGAGAACGAGTGTTTTGGGGTTCGGTCCGAAATTCAAGATGGCAGCCAGCCACCATTTTGTACCGACGATGCAGAAATCTGTTTTTTGCACAGAACTTCCACATGAAAGCTCTGATTTGAATAATTTTATGTGTGAATGTTTAGTACCATGGGATACATCACATATAATACGGGTTTTTTTCTCGTGCAGAAATTATGCAAATTAGATGAACTTTGATTTTTCAGTGCTACTTACACACAGTAAGTACACATGTCAATACGGCTTGGGCTAGAGGCTGTATTTATCAACCGATCTTCACGAAACGTTTTGGGGTACCTCTGCTATCACCTTGGGACGAGAACGAGTGTTTCTGAGTGCGGTCCAAAATTCAAGATGGCTGCCAGTGGCCATTTTGTACCAAAATTAGGTCTAATCAGTTTTTTGTACACAACTTCTATACGGCTCAGACTAGAGGCCGTATTTATGAACCGATCTTTACGAAATGTCTTGGGTACCTTTGTTATCACCATGGGATGAGAACGGGTGTTTTTTGGGTGTGGTTCGAAATTCAACATGGCCACCAGCAGCCATTTTGTACCAAAATTAGTGCAGTCAGTCTTTTGTATAGAACTTCTGTATGAAAGTTCTGATTTGAATAATTTTTTGTATGAATGTTTAGTAAAATGGAATACATCACATACAGTACGGGTTTTTTTCTCGTGCAAAAATTATGCAAATTAGATGAATTTTGATTTATTTAGTGCTACTTATACACTGTAAGTGCACATGTCAATACGGCCCGGGTTAGAGGCTGTATTTATCAACCGATCGTCACGAAACTTCTTGAGTACCTTTGTTATCACCTTGGGACAAGAATGAGTGTTTCTGAGTGCTGTCCAAAATTCAAGATGAGTGCCAGTGGCCATTTTGTACCGAAATTAGGTCCAATCAGTTTTTTGTCACAACTTCTATACAGCTCGTATTTATGAACTGATCTTCACGAAACTTCTTGGGTTCCTTTGTTTTCACCTTGGGACAGGAATGAGCGTGTTTTGGGGTGCCTTTGTTATCACTGTGCTATGAGAACAAATATTTTGGGGTTCAGTCAGACCCACTCTGGGACTCAAAGATTTCTTTTCTAGTTTAGCATCTGACTGTCACTCACATTTACAATACTTTACCTATACATTTGTTACAGGCAACGGTCAGTATTTATGTACAGGCCGTTACAATACTTTATATGTACCTTTGTTATCAGGTGATTACCTAGATGTTTGTCATTGCTGTGTCACATACTATACATGTACATGTCTTGACAAGTTGAGCTACAGTGTCATTGACACTTTCATTTTTTTTGGCTTTTTCATTTACAGAAGAAAAAGTTGAGAGACCATCATCATCAGCCAGCAATCTTAGCAAACACAAATCCCCATCGCCTGACATAGATGCAAGACCATCATCTTCAAACAGTCAACCCAAATCCCCTCCACCAGAAGAAACCCCACGACCATCATCATCAGCAAGTGCAGCAAAATCTCCTATTCAACAGGAAGAAGATCGAGCAGCTTCTAATGCAAGTAATGGAAGAAAAAGCGAATCTCCACCACTTGAAAAAGAAGAGAGATCAGATTCCAGAGCCAGTGGAAATAGAAAGTCCAAATCACCACCCCTTGAGGTTGAAAACAGACCAGATTCCAGTTCTGATAAATCAATTAAAAGTAACTCTCCTCCTCCTGAACAGATAGGAAGAAGTTCACCATCTGAGGCTCTAGAACAAGACAAAATGGCTTTAATTCCACCTGCTCCAAGTTTGCCATCCCCTGAATCCACACAATTGAGCATGGCACCAGGTACAGCTGCAAACACAGCCTTGGTAAGAGTAATTAGAATGCACAGACATAGCATTTTTATGGGGGGGGGGGGGGGGGGGGCAATTGGCTCCATCCATGTATTCTCCTCCCCACCCCCAGGTTTTGCTTTTGCAGGGATTTTTTCATCCTATTAATTTTCACCAACTTTGCACAATGAATTGACAATGCATGACACTGTGCAGAGATACAAATTTTAATTAATGGAAAACCAGGCAAGAACTGGCAAATGATGAATCCACTGTTGTTATGTTATTCAATACATTTGACAATTCCAAGGATTTAAATTCTGGTTTTGTTTTCCTGCGTTTTGCTGTGACTTCCATTAGTCAGCTGTCAAGAATAATACATAGAACAGGCCTACAAAATTTCTTTACACTGCAGTAGAAGAATATGAAGTCTCAGACGTCGGTTTTTATAATAATAATAATTATAATAATTGTTTAGCTTTCTGCTGATTTGCCATTGTCCTCCAACGAGGACGCCTACATCAACCCTAGCACCTGTCTAGTCACTCATCTCCAACTATCCCTCCTAATCTCCCAGCATTCTCACACAAATAATCTGCCAGTTGGCACTTTCTCAATCTCCCCCACTATGATATTGACTCTATCCTTATATTATCCCTCATCCACTTATCTGGGTTTTTTAGCTCATCTTGACAAAGTCAAGCTGAGCTGATCTCATCGCTCTCCTTCCATCGTCTGTCCGTCGTCCATCAACACAATGTTTTGGTCTTCTCCTCCAAAGCCACTGGGCCAATTCAATTGAAAGTTTGTGTGAGTGATGGTCCCAAAGGGGCATTTCATTTTTGTTCAACTCAGCATGCTCAGCCCCACAGGGAGGGAGTGGGGGAAAATGCTCCAAAATATTTTTAAAATCTTCTTCTCATGAACCAGTGTGTACAATGACTTGATATTTGCTATGGAGCTTCCTTTTGAGGTTTAGAATCAAGTTTGTTCAAACAATGTTCGTGAAGCAATATTTGGCTTTGTAAGTGGAGGGGTAAGATTTTCGGCCCCACCCAAAATTTCTATTTCAAGAACCGGTGGGCCAACTTCAGCCAAATTTGGCATGTAGTTTAGGTGGGTTCTAAGTGATTGATGGATGCCTAAAAAAAATTTTCACAACCCTGTGACAACCCCAGGGGCTAAAAACAGACAAAAATTCAAAAGCCCATATATCCCTTACCAGAAGGAACAGAGAACTGGTATTTGGTACGAAACATCCTTAGGACCGGAAGAAGGATGTGTTAAAAAAAGGGCCACCAGTTCAATCAGGGTGCCCGGTAGAGGGTATTGACAAAATGATGAGTCAGCATTTTTGCAGTAGTTTTATCCTGGAGAAATTTTTCATTCACAGAAGTTTTTGATTGACATATTGTTCTAAAATTAACAAAAATTCTGTTGTGAACAGTTTATCTTGTTATTCCAATCTGTTCCAATCTGTCAATTCTGTAGGACTTTTGTTTGTTTTAGAAAGATTTTTATTTATGTTGAATGAACCATTTCAATGCTGGAAAACATCTGATACCTGTATGCATGTCTTTAATTTAACCCTCTCAAGACTGCAGTGTGGGTTCCAAAGATTTTTATTGATGCCATGAACAAACAAAAAACCCTTTCAATACTGTAGATGTATTTTTTTTTTCTGGTTCCTTGGAAAAAAATTGATCTGATTCCTGTCTGAATATCTTTAATTTAACCCTCTCATGACTTCAATGTTTTTTTCCCAAAGATTTAATTCTCTCATGATGGACTCTCCTCTACTGTGCAAATATAAGTTATTTCATGTTGAATGAACCCTTTCTATGCTGGAAAACATTTATCAGATTCAAGTTTGTTCAATTCGAGTGCCTGGGTTAATATTTGGGCTCCATATGGGAACCTGAAATTTAACTTAATACAATATGAGGGAATTTCTTCAGAAATCTTCTTCTTCAGATCCACTAGTCAGAATGGTTTTATATTTGGTATACAACATCTCTGGGGGGGGGGGGGGGGGGGGGGGGAGGGAGGGGGGTCAAGTTTGTTCAAATTGGATCCATAGGTTAATATTTGGGCTTGCTATGGTAGCCCAAATTTTATTTAACTTAGTGCAATATGAAGAAATTTCTTTAAAATTTCTCTTCTTCAGATCCAACAGTCAGAATGCCTTCATATTTGGTACACAACATTTTTAGGGAAGTCAGATTCAACTGTGTTCAAATTGAGAGCCTGGGTTAATATTTGGGCTCCCTATGGGAGCCGGATTTGGCCATGTTGCTGAAGAATTAAAAATTTTGTATTCAGCACCCTCTAGAGGTGTGTAACTAAGATTAATCCACATAGGTTGTATCAAGGGGCTTCATAGGGAAGCTCTCCATTTTACATTATGATCAAATGCAGAAGAGGCATGATACCCAGATTATTTTTGTCACTCCCGCGGGGCTCAAGGATTGACAGTGTATCCAATGGAAATGGATTGCTTAATGTAGACTCATTCTTCGACTCTGTTTATATTGTGTTCTGTTCAAAATGAACGCTTCAAGCCCCGTGGGGCCTCTTGTTTTTTTTGTATTTCATTTTCGACAATGCTTTGATTCTCTGTGTAATTATAAGCTTGCATCTGGTGAATTCATAGAAAGTTGAAAGATAATCAGTTTCAAAACACAGACACAATTTCTTCATCAATACATAAAAAACAAACAGGATGCCTGTCAAGCCATTATTGTGAATTTTATTATTAAATTTTTTTATTATTATAATGATCCACATGTCATCTGTTTTTGAGTGTACCTGTTTGTATTATTCCCACAAATTTCTATTTGCTATTTCTGCAACAAATTTCTTTCTTATTGGTATCTGGTAAATAATTGGGTTTTCAAGCTGACAAAGAGGGAAGTGAATTTTACTTGTCAGGGTAATAAAGAGAGGAAGTTCCTGAAGTTGAGACATATTTCCATTCTCAAGGTCATACTGTCATGTGATTTTCAACAAAAAACAAATCAGATGAGGTGCAGGTGATCAGTCATCAACACTGAAATATATAGAAATGAAAATCAGCCCTGTGAGGGCTGGCTACGTCAATTAAACATGACTTATGACACCTTCGTTGCACATGCTAGACAAGCTACCCTCTGCTGAGAGTTGATAGCCTATTTTTTTTTTAACCCCAAAAAACCAAATTCCCATTACAATTTTTGTGTATCCCACTGGAGGAATTTGGCCAGTACATCAGGCCATTTGCAACCATATTTGGTCAGTAAATACACAACAACACATGCATGTGAATTGGTTAATCGATATGGCATGAGTGCCAGTCCGGAAGGATAAAACGAGAGGAAGTAGGCCTCAAGTTTTATCCCTCCATGATGACACAAGTGCCATACCAATTAACTCCCATTCACACGTGTGTGTCATTCAGTGTTTTTTTACATGCCTTAACGTCTGTAAAAGCAATTATTAGAAGAACACTCAGCAATTCATTTGACAACTCATCCCCTGCGTTCCCCTGGAACTTGGTACAAACTGTCAACAAAAAGAATATATTTTATCGCCAACCAAATTTGTGAGGAGAATCTATGTTACTAGGGTTCAAACAACTAGTTGTCTAGTCGGCATCAACTTTCATGGAACTGACTGTGGACGCTGAAATCCACAGTCGACTAGTCACTACTTATAGTATTGAAAGAGTAAATTGTCCATCACAGAAAAAAGTGGGTTAAAATTCGGCCTAAAATGCATTTAAAGTTTCGCACACCAACAGTGTGCAAATGGAACATTAAAGAAAAGCTTGTGTACCTATGTGGACAAGCTTCGTTTCCGTGCTGTTTCGTGCGATTTGCGACTCCAACAACATCAGAGGCAAATGCCAACTCTCAGTCTTTGAAATGTAACGTACGTGTTTTGAGTAGAATTCAGGTGGTTAAATCAACCAACATAACTCCAGGGCATTAAATTCATAGCTATCAATAAATGTTGTGAAATCAATGATGACTTCAAAGTCTAAACAATACAACTCTACATACAATGCAATTTTAAATTCCAAGTTATCAATGACAGTAACCCATCTGTCTGATTTCGCTTTATTGAATGCATGCAGGTTTGAAATTGACACAGTCTCGTTAAGGTAAACAGCCTGGAATTAGAATCACTCTTTTCATTGCTATATTTCAAGAAATTTGTTAAAAGTTTAAACCAGCTGCCAATCTCAATAACCTCCAAAATGTAAGCTTCAGCATTTTGGAGGTAAATGTGAATGTAACTTCGGGTCCCTGAAGAGTCAGCCTCGGGTGGTTCGGACCCAGGAAGAGTCGGACCCGATTCTTTTTTGAGGAAGACTCTGCTTCCACAGCAACTGGATCTTCTCACCTTTGAAACCGACTGATGTCTTGTGGTTGCCTGGGGTAACAGGACGAAACAGTCCACGGACGAAATGGCTCAGATTGATTTCGGTCAAAACAGCCAAAATTTTGAGACGAATCGGCCCAGATTTCGAGACAGAACGACCCACATTTTTGGACAGAACAGCCCTCATTTAAAAATTTATTTGTTATTTCTTGTGCCCCTGCCCCCTCCTCACATTATTTTTTTGTCACATAAATTTATTTGGATTTAGAAAAAAATGTTATTTTTACGGTGTGGTCGGAGTTGTGCCCGCTTAGACTTTGCCGCAAATTATTCGTAAACTGAATAATTCGAGTTATCGGTTCATAGCACAGAGACCTACTAAGCAGCCCTCAAGTGAACCATGGGGTTCCAGACATATGTCCCCCCCTCCCCCCCCCCCCCCCAAAAAAAAAAAGAAGAGAGTAGTTTCCGTTTATCTGAAATAAACGAAATGTTAAATATTTATTTCTTGTCATACAAAAAAATATATTAGTCTCTTTTCTGATGTGTTCACCTGAAAGAAACGAAAAATTGGATTAGTTTCTGGTCATCTGAAATAAACTAGAAAAAATATATTAGTCGCTTCTGTTTCTTGGTTTCTGTTCACCTAAAACTTGAGAATATTATTAGTTTCTGAGAGAATTATACTTAGCAAGGAGCGTAGATACGGCCACAATGCTTCAGCAGGTCATTTGTCATCGTTTTATGGTTTTAGAGTAACACTAACAAAAAGGTGGGCCGTTCCGTCTCAAAATCTGGGCTGTTTTGATCAAAATCAATCTGGGCCATTTTGTCCATGGGCCGTTTCATCCAGCATTTATTGCCTGGAAGTCGGATTATGGTCATGGCAGGCTCTCTCAGAAATGCACATACGTGCATCATCCCTCATTAATTTTATATTACACCCATGTGGGATAAAGGCAAAGTTTATATCACATGCCCTTTATCACAAACAGGTATGAGATAAATATCAGCATCATTTCATTGTGGTCTGAGCAATGTGGAAGCGTAATTAAGCCTGTACTCCTTGCCAGAGCCTCGTGTCTGGCCCAAATATCTTGCCCTCATCAGGTGAGATTTCCCATCTCACACCCTCACCCATAATAATCTTCCATTTCTGAAAATTAATTTCCCAGTTATCACCTCACTCTGAATATGGAATTGTGGCACAAACGATAAAAGGTCTTCAACGACAATGACTGTATGGAGATTTGTGTGGTTTTCTTTTTACCTTCCCTAAGTCAGTCTTATATCCCATTTGGCCTTCAGGATACAGCTGGCTTCAGCATGTAAAAACCTATTTTCTGTAAAGAGACATGGGTAACTAATAGTATCACTGTCTTCCCATCTACTCTATTAACTCCAGTGGGAAGTTTTTAAAATGCCAGCTAACTCTTAACCTTCTGCATTCTGATGCAAAATACCGGAATTTCAAGCAGCAAATATACACCTGGAACTTAATTAAGCACCCTCTGAAATGTTTCATGACAGTGAAGTTGCTGTTACTGATTATTATGTTTTAATGATTGCTTTGTATTGCAGTACATTTCATCTAGTGAAACATGATATTTCTGGTTGATAGCGTAGCCCAAACTCTTTCCCTCGTCCACGTGAAGCATGCTTCTCACGAATGTCACAAAAAACACTATCCTCCACATGCAATATCTGGGTATAAAACAAGAAAATTTGTCACTTCTTTTAGCAATAAATGTTGACATGGCAAGGAGTAGACTATCAGAGGAACTAAGATGGCAAGTCATTGGCATGCATGCAACAGGTATGTCATTCAGAGCTATTGGAAGACTACAAGGCTGTAGTCAATCTGTCATCAGCAGACTTGTCTGAAAACATCAACAAACCAATGATGTTAAGGACCGACCAAGGCCAGGACACACCAAAAGACCTCTCCTTGGGAAGATCAGAGTCTGGCATGCCTCTTTAGGCATGAACCCTTTACTTCAAGTGGGGTTTTGAAACACCCTTGGCTCCCCAACAGGCAGTTGTGCAACAGAGCTGTCTGAAACCATCTCAAAGCACTGAGTATGAGGCCCAAAAGGGTCCATCTCTGTCTGATCAGCATCAAGGATGACTTTTGTAATGGTGTATGGCATGACAACATTGGAATCTCAGGATGTGGAGGAGAATCTATTAGTCAGACGAGAGTAGGTTTCTGCTTCATGGCACAGATGGTCCCATGAGAGTGTGGAGGCATAGAAATACTGCTTTTGTGTCCAGGAACATCAGACCTACTGTCCCTCATGGTGGAGGATCAGTAATGATCTGGGGAATCCTCTCTCATGATTGTAAACTTGATACGGTGACTGTATGTGGGAATCTCAGTAGTCATCAGTACATCCAGGTCATTCTCAATCTGATTGTCGTGCCTCATTTTGACAACCGCCCGTTGGCTACTCACTCTGTATTCATGGACGACAGTGCAAGGCTACATTGTTCCCATGCTGTGAGAGCATTTCTTCAGAACAACACTATTACAACACTACCTTGGCCTGCAATGAACCCCAATTTGAATCCCTTAGAACACATCTGGGACTTTCTTGGATGCCGTGTGCAAGGAGGGGATCCGCCTGTACAGAATTTGGCCAATTTGGAAGCTGCATTGCATGAGGTGTGGCAGCAGTTGCCTCTGGACCATATCAAGAAGGCTCAGTGGTAGCATTAGGAGGAGGGTTCAGACTGTCATCCTGGCACATGATGGATACACTTGCTACTGACGTCAGACACAGCTATTGTGTTCAGGAGATCACAAGTTACATTTTTTGTCAGCAATTACCAGCATTGTTTCATCATGGACCATTCCAGCACCATACTTGTTGAGAGAACATTTTTTCATCAAAACATTAGTGACAGATATGTGTAATTAGCACCATTAAAATACCGAATATTACCGAGGGGGGGGGGGGGGGGGGGGCACTGTTGTTTCGGGGCCCCCCGACTCGACCACATCTGGTGTGAGTTTGACCCCCCTCTGTGGGGGATGTGCAGCTCCACCCACTCCCACGGGGGGTGGGGAACGCTATCGTTTCGGGGTCGCCCGATTCGACCACATCTGGTGAGAATTGCTCCCCCTTCGTGGGGAATGTGCAGCTCCTCCCGCACCAGCGGGGGGTGGGGAACGCTGTCGTTTCAGGGCTTCCCGACTCGACCATGTCTGGTGAGAGTTATTCCCCTTCCGTGGGGAATGTGCAGTTTTTTACCGTGGTGGATACTGCGGGAGCTGTTGGATTTCTGGTGAAGAGATGCCTGGTTCCGGGACTATGCGCCCTCTCCAGTCGAGATCTCAGGCTGTCACTAGGGTTGTGACTCCTCCTTTGGAGGCCGAGCTTGGTGGCTCTCTCCGCTTTTCCGCCAGTTCCAACAGCTCCCGGCATATCGGCTGCTACTGTTGTTCCGTCTACAACGTCATTGGGCACCGTTTTTAGCCGGCCTCGGCTTATCCCTGCAAGGTTCTTCAGGGATGTCTGTAGTGTGGTTGTGGGGTATCGGCCTCAGCCTTCCCCAACTTCCACTCGACGAAGTCAGATGGGGCTGCCGACTGAACCCCCTACTGTGTCCTCTCAGCCGTTGAGCACAGTAGTTTTATACCTGCAGTGGTCTGCTGCGGTGTCTGGTTGTGTAGACATGGGGGTATCGGCCTCAGCCTTCCCTGACTTCAACTCGGCGAAGTTGGAAGTGGCTGCCAGCCAGACCCTCTACTGTGGTCTCTGTGCCGTTGAGCACCACAGTTGTCATTGGATTCGGATGTTCTTAGTGGGACACTATGAACTCTGTGGCGTTTCCATCCACTCATTCTGGCCACACGATCAGTTTTGGGGGACCAACCTCTTTTGTGCAGCCTGTACCTTCTGCCCTGCAGAGGTCTGCGGTGTCTCTCATATGAGTTCCCGCTATGTTGATCCTCGGGGTATGTCACACCCCTATTTTTGTAGGATCATGACCCTTCGCTGGTTAAGAGGGTCAAAGGTGAAGCCACTTTGCCAGTTCGTTCCCCTGTCGAACTGGCCAGTACGGGCAGTGAGCTTAGGAGGCCCTCTCCTTACTCACTCAGGTTCTGTCAAAGAGTCTTCCCATTGCTTCCAGCGAGGCAGCGAGTGGTTTCCAGGCGCCCCCTATGGCGCCGCCTCCCGGGATTGGAAACAGGCCGCTTTCTGATCCCTCTGGTGTTCCGACACCATGGGAGGCGTCGGCTGGTTTGCCCACGATGGGCTATGTGTCTTCCGACTCAGGGGAAGAGTCAGACATGCTTGATGTCGAGAGCCAGCAGTCTTCGGACTTGGGGGCAGCTCTTGATTTCGTGTTTGGGTTCCTTCCGGATCTCAAACCATCTAACCAGTTGACAGTGTCGGCCAGGCCACGATCATCGGTCTCGCACCAACAGCCTATGGAGCAACCCGCTTCTGGGCGTCTTCGACCATGCCAGTCGGTACAGTTGGTTGAAGCATTTTCAGCCTTGGACTCTAAGCTAAGTTCCAAGGATATGAAGGCTCCGTTCTTCACCAGGGTTGACACCGTTTTGCCTCCGGCGCGTTATCGTTCCTACGATTCCGCCAATCCGTCGGTCTACCAGACTTTGACGGTTTGGGATCAGGACTCCAATACCCTCGGGCTTTCCAAGTCCAAGTCTGCCGTCATTCCGATGATGACTCTGGAGTCCATGTTGGGCTTATCGAGAAGATGCTTGGTATGCTTTCTCCCTGATCACGTCGTCTCAGCTTTAGCTGCTTATCTGCCTCCAGATAAGTTTGACGAGGTACAGGCACCTTTGCATATGCTGTCCAAGGCGCTCATGCATCTAACTCACACACATGCCTGTAACACGGCTAATCTGGAATTAGTTCGAGGGGACTCTGTGCTGGACACAGGCCAGTCCCTTACTGAGGAGCAGTGCGCTACTCTTCGATCTGCTTTTTTGGCAGGTCCGCAACTTTTCCATGGTTCTGTGTTGACGGTCCGGGATGACGTCCTACGTCATTCCAAAGATCAGCTGCTGTTTCTTCAGCTTGATCAGCCTTCTAGGGTAGGCAGGGGCCGTTCCAAGCCTAACAAGTACCCTCTGCTTCCTCTGCAAATCAAAGGGGCTGATCCTTCTGCCACCGCTCCTACTTCTTACTCAAGGGGTAAGGGTAAGCATCGGCAGTCTTGAGGGAAGTCCCAGGATTCTTCATTCAGTAGAGGAGGTGTTTTCTCCTCTCGTGAGCCTCGTCGGGGTTCGAAATGAAGGTCCTCACCTCGACTCGTCCCAGGTTGGAGGAAGGATAGCAGAGTTCACAGACCGTTGGGCCATCATCACATCTGATCCTTGGGTGTTAGATGTTGTTCGGTCCGGGCTGCGAATATTCTTCCGAAGGCACCCCACTCTGTCCAGGGTGCCTCTTCCAACCACAGTTCCTTCAGACATTTTCCGTCGGGAAATTTTGTCCACGGAGATAGACAATCTCCTGACAAAGGGGGCGATTGAGGTCATCAAGAACATAAGGTCAGTGGGTTTCTATTCCTGCCTGTTCTTGATGCCGAAGAAGGACGGCCGACTCCGACCGGTTATCGATCTGAGTTTCCAGCTGAACCAGTCTATCATTGCTCCCAAGTTCAGCATGGAGACTTTCAGGTCGGTCCTCCGTTCAATTCACCAGGGAGATTTCGCTTCCAGCTTCGACCTGCGAGACGCTTACTTTCACGTTCCGATTCATTGGGCGTTACGGAAGTATCTCAGGTTCGTTTTTTCTGGGGGCGAGTTTACCAGTTCAAGGCCATGCCTTTCAGCCTCAACCTGTCTCCTTGGGCCTTCACCAGACTGATGTCGCATGTGATAGCTTTCCATCGCACACAGTCCAGGGTGACTACTTTGGCATATCTGGACGATATCCCCCAGGGGCATGCCAATGCTGCCTTACTGGAGTCGGATGTCGCCACTCTGTTGAGCTTGCTCACGTCGCTAGGTTTCAGAGTCAACGAGGAGAAGTCGGACCTGGTCCCTTCTCAGTCGTTTTATCATCTGGGGATGGCTTTCCACACACAATTCAATTTGGTGGCGCCTCCCCAGGTCAAGGCTGTGATTCTCTTGGCTTTTGCTCTAACTCTGTCCCAATCCACATCCGCGACGGCTCGGAGTATTCTCCGTCTATTCGGTCTCTGCTGTTCGGTGACGGATCTCATTCCTCTAGGTCGGCTGCATGTCAGACCTCTCAAACACTTTCTGCTCAGTCGTTGGAGGCCGAATGTAGATTTTCTGGATCTGGTGCTTCAGTTTCAGAATATTTTTATCCTCACCTTCTCCTCTGGGCGGATGTCCAGTGGCTTTCGCAGGGTGTTCCGTTGGGCTTACCCACGTCCGTTCGCGTTCTGATGGCAGATGCCAGCGATCTTGGATGGGGTGCGACGTTGGATCCTCTAGGTCTTTCCATTCACGGGATGTGGAACCAGGATCATGCAGCTCTACACATCAACCAGAAGGAGCTTCTTGCTCTTCTTCTTAGTTTCAGGCAGTGGATCCTTCACCTGTCGAATCGCCAGTTCCTTCTGTTGTCCGAGCATTCTACAGTGGTTGCTTACATTCGGAACCAGGGCGGCACGCACTCTGTTCCAATGTACGAATTGGCTCGGGATCTTCTACTGCTCGCTCAGGATGTCCACGCCGGGGTGGTTGTTCGTCACATTCCCGGTCGTCTGAACGTCCTAGCCGACTCCCTGTCCCGTCGGGGCAGGGTCATTTCCACCAGGTGGATGCTTCACATGGCAGGTTTCATCGATCTCTTGCGACTCGTTGGAACCATCTGGTGGACACTTTCGTGTCCCCGTGTCCAGATGCTCTGGCTTTTGCCGTGGATGCTCTGGCCCTCCTTTGGGATGGTCTTGTCGGCTACGCCTTGCCTTCCTACCGGTTCCGATTCCGCCTCAGGTTCTCGCCCAGATATGAACCTGCAGTCGTTGAATCCTTTCGATCACACCCATCGCCTCGGTGGGTGTGGATCAATCTGCTCCGCTCTCTGTTAGCGGCGGTTCTGGCATGTCTCCCTCTACCTTGCGACTTTCTTTGCCAAAGTCGCCCGAGGAGGTTTCACATTGACCCGACTTCATTGTGCCTTCGCACATGTCTTTTATCGGGTCCTGTCTCCTCTGTCGAGACACGCAGTGGAGTTGCTTTTCTTCTTCGAGGAGGCACTCGTTCCACTGGTTTAGCCTCTGTGGCTAAGTGGAAGGTTCTTCTGTCGATGGTGTGCAATCACTCTGTTGCTTCTGTCACTCCTTCGATCACACCGCTTGTGGAGTTTCTGGTATATGTTTGTTTCTGGGGGTCTCCAGCAATGGGTACATGTCCATGCTTCGGAGACATTTTTTCATATGTGATACCGCATTGTTTCGACACTCATCCTTGCCTCTCCAAGCTTGTTCAGCTCTTTTCCTTGAAAAGGCCTTGGACTTTGCAGTTTATTCCAAGATGGTCACTTTCTTGGGCGCTGCTCTGCTTGGGGGTGGGGGGGGGGGGAGCGTTCGCGCCTTTATCCTGGAAGAATATGCATTTTCTCACATGCCAGATCTCTCCTGCATCCATTTCTTGATGGATTTGTCTTGCTATTCAGTATTCAGTTGTTAACTGGTTGAGGAATAAATTATTTGGTGGTCTGAATTTGTTATTCAAAATTTGTTTTATTACAAACTATTGGAGAGTGCCCACAGGCACTCTCTAGTAATTTGTAACAGAACAAATTTATACAATCAAAATTTTATTGGCATTTAACTGAATATGAAACATGGGCAATGAAATGTTGGCTTTTGCTTTGGTCCCCACTTTTTAAAGCTCTGATAGTGGCTTCTAGCACTCAACCAGTTAACTTTTCCAGATTCCTAATTTATTTCATAATGCTGACAAAAGTTGGAGTACTTTGACTTTGGTGATGGAATCCTGCTATATATTATACAGTTTGAAGGGAGTTTCTAAGCCCATTCCAATAGTTTGTTACATTGTAGCATAGTATTAGCTTTATGAAAGTAACTGAAAAAATAAGCTGCAGTATTTAACTGACACTAAATATATGAGGACGACTTTGCATTTCTCTTGGAAAAAAAAGTCTGAAAAGGTGCTGCTTGAAAAAAGTTATTGATGATATCTAATTTTTTTGGAATAGATTCCAGAATTATCTTGGGAGCGACTGAAAGTTGCAAGGAAATATAAATTTTCATGAGCAGTCACAAAGGCTATAATTCTAGTATCGACCTGGGAAGGAACAGCTTTAACCTTCAAGGGCCTAATTCTGACTTTGATAACTTTTTAATGCAAAGGAACAGGTGCCTCAACTGGGTAAACTCAAAACTTGTTTTCTAAGTACTTTGTCAGTTGTTTCTAGGCAAGGCTTGGTTGCCTCTGTATGCAGCTAAGACTTGACTAGAAACAACTGCAAATCCACTGGAGGTAGACTTTCAAAGTAGAGCGAAAATGTATAAAAATCTCCAGGCTCTTAAGGTTAACAATGTGTTCGTTGGAAAACCTGTTTGTGAGAGGGTGGGGTTACCAAGTATAACTTATGGAATGGATGTAATCCCCTTGAACCAAACAGTAGTGAGGAACTTGGGGATTGTGCAAAATGATGCAGGTTGGTGGATAACCAGGTCAGATTAATGAAGCTGCATTGGAAGCTGTCAGAGGGGAACTTGGTTGGGTGCCTGTTAAAGATAGAATAGATGTGGGAAAACTATATTACTTGAACACCTGGTAAATCTTCTAAACAGTAGTTGGTGTAAGATGGCATTTAACTATGTGTGGGGTTCCAACATTCAGACAGGATGGACAAGGCAGGTTAGGGAGTTGATGGAGAATCATTCCATTGAGACTGGAGATCAGATTTAGAAGGTAAAGTGAAGCAAGAGGGCTGTGTAATTAGGGGGAAGGGTTCTCCATGATTGCAATAGATGCTGGAAAACTGGAGTTAGGGCCAAGAACTCTTTGGACAGGTTATACATAAAATATGTGCCTGCTTTGAGGAGAACGTCGATGGATCATTTGGGGAGTGGGGGGGGAGGGAGGGGAGGGGGGGTGAGTCTTTGTTGTTCAAAGTGAGATCAAAGTCACTCAAGTTGAGGGGAAAAATCAGGTAAGACAAGGAAAGAGGGTACCAAATATGCTACTTAGGGGGTAACAGAGACCCTGGAGCATTTCATTTTAGAATGCCCTAAATATTTGCGTAGAAGAATAAGATTCCTTGAAAAACTACTGGAAGAATGGGATGAAAGCAAGAAAGATAAGTGGATGAGGGATGATATGAGGGAAAGAGTAAATGTCATAGTTGGGAAAATTGAGAAAGCACCTATGGGCGAAATAATAAAACAGTTTGTTTCAGAATGTTGGGCGATTAGGAGGGATAGTGAGGGAGGCTTGACTAGGTGGGTGATGAGCTGATGTAGAAGGCTTCCTTTTTAGAAAACCGTGGCAAATCAGCGGAAAGGCAAAGAATTATAACTACTTCTCAAAAACAGTAGGTATTCATTTTATTATAAGCACTGTAATGTTTTAATTGCAGTTAAAACACCCACATGCCCAAAATGTGCTGTGATAGCGATCTAAACTTATTGCATAATGTGCATTACTTCTGGAGAGATATCCTCTTTTATCTATCATGACATTAGATATCCAAAAATATTTGTTAGACAATTTCTGCTCTCATAACATAGCATATAATAAAAGGTAATCCATTTTAGTTCAACTTGACAACGTCAAGTATGAGCTATTGGGATGGGTTGGGATCTGTCATCTGTACATACATCCATCTGTATGTTCCTCTGTCCATCCACAATTCCTTTAGCACACCCTACAGACTGCAGTTGTCACCCGCTCAGTTCCAGATTTCATACATGGCTTTGGGGCAATGTCTTCTGGATGGGAGCTATCATTTTTTTCCAAATTTTGTTGAAAACATGACCACCAGTGGCCATCTTAGATTTGGCATACAAATTGTCAACAATTCTATTGGCACACCCTAAAGGCCACATCTCTCACCTGAACTTTTTCACATTTTATATGTAGCTTTGGTGTGATGTCTAGATGGGTGCTATCAAATTTTTTGGAATTTTGTTGAAAAACATGACTGCCAGCAGCCATCTTGGATTTGTCACTTAAATTGTCAACAATTCATTAGCACGCCATACAGGCCACATTTCTCACCCAGTCTTTTTCAACTTTCATATGTAGCTTTGGTGTCATATCTATATGGGAGCTATCAAATTTTTCTGAATTTTGTTGAAAAACATAGCCGTCAGCTGCCATCTTGGATATGGCATATAAATTGTCAACAATTCCATCAGCACACCCTACAGGCCACATCTCTTGCCTGATTTTTTTTCAAATTTTATATGTAGCTTTGTTGTGATGTCTATACGGGAGCTATCAAATTTTTCTGAATTTCGTTCAAAAACAAACCTGTCATCGGCCATCTTGGATTTGGCATATAAATTGTCAGCAATTCCATTAGTACACTCCATAGGTCGCATCCCTCACCCAATCTTTTTCAGATTTCATATGTAACTTTGGTGTGATGTCTTTTCTGTAGAAACTTGACTAGAAACATTACTGGAGCTTTCTATTTAGTTCAGTCCCTTTTTGGACAAGTTGAGCTGCAGTGTCATTGACACTTTCATTTCATGTTGCCTTAATTTATAATTTGTACAGGCTTGCATTTTTGGTTTGAAATATTAAAATATTTAATCAAATTTTATTTTCCGAATAGTGATAATAAACAAAGCACTGGATAATTTAATATCCTGTTTATTTGAATATTTTGTAATCAGAAAATGACTATTAGCTGATAGAGAGCTAAATTTTTTTAGTCATCAAAATTGTTCACATGTCTTTGCCTCATTACAATTTGTAGGAGACTGCCTAGTGGAACTCTCGCACAAATTGTAACAAGGCAAATCAATACGGACTAAATAATTTTACTTCAATGATAATAAGAAGCATATCCACTGAATATGAAGTCTTCGAGTTGTGATACCTGCACTTCAAAGTAAAGCCCAAATATGGGCTTCCAGCACTCTACCAGTTAAATTATCAGGTTCTACCATATCATGTTGTGCATATGTTTTTTTTTTTACAGAACATGTCCTGGTCATTTGGATTGAATCGAAATGTGCCCGCTTTAAATCTCACAGATGACAACAGAACATTAATTATGTATGCCTGTGCCCATGCTGGAATTATTTATGACTATAAAAGTAATCAACAGCACACATTACAGGGACATGTAAGTTTTAGCCAATATCACTTCTGTACCTTCCTATTTTTTGGCTTTGAATTGATACCTTCCTATTTTTTGGCTTAGAATTGAAACACATTGTTAATGAGCAGGGAAACATGTTCTTTGTATATTAAGAGTGCCAAAGTTGAAAATACCTTAAGGACCTGAAAAATTCAGCCTTATTGGATGATGACAGAAATCTTGTTTATCTCAATTTATTGGCAATTTTAAAATATCCTCTTGATTCTGACTGAATATATTGTTTTCAAAATTTTTCTGTTAAGTTGTTAAATGTATACATTTTTTAAATACAGATATCTTCACATTACATTTAGACTTATTATTCAAACGTTTAGATTAGCCCAAATGCATGCCGTTTAATGATGTCTCCAGAATATGACCATATTCCCATATTATGAGAGATGTGCAGCAGAAATGCTAAAAAAAAAAAACTTCAAATAAAGTCCAGTTCAAATGCATGATCTCCATGCTCCATACTTTGGAAACAATTTTTAAATTTTTTTCAAAAGATTTCAACAAAACCATATCATGTGACCCCTCTTTGGAACGAGTTCGTCGAGCTTGTTCCAAAGGGGGGTCACATGATATGGTTTTGTTGAAATTTTTCGAAAAATAATATTTTTTCAGCTGCTGAATTTGCATGATATGGTTTAGTTGAATTTTTTTTTCTTTGACTGGCTGAATTTGCATATTACATAGGCAGATGCAGGTACTTTGTTAGATAAAGGGTTAAAACTGTTCAAGGTTTTTTCATACTGACATATGTTTTTTTTTTTGTCTGCATGTTTGAACTCAAAAGCAATTTTTATCAATTTTGTATTAAACATGTCATATTTATCAAGATCTGGAACCCACATGATCATATTTTTCATTCTTGGTTACCATTACACCTTTACCTCTTGTTTTCTTTACTTTCTTAACCAGTTAAATCCTTTTATATAAATAGGCCTTTAGATCATTCTAATTTCAGATCAATATAGACTCTCCAAGTCAGCTGTTATTTTGCCTCATTGCAGAAACCATTTGACCAATTGCTTGGCCCAAATCGGCCAGATGTTTTTTTTTCAGTCCAAGGTCTCCCAGCTTCCCCACTGAGTTTGGATTTCAACCCAGGGAAAGGGTAATAGCACAATAGTGATGAGAATGAATTATTTTCTTTTAAGATTATCTATATTTCAGTAAATGTGTGGGCTCTATACAAGTGATTTGTTCGAACATCGGTGAAAAATGAGGCAATGTTGTCTGCCTCACTTCCAAGATGGCTTCAAGTTGATCAACAACTCCTCCCATTGATTACATTTGATGATGGGTAAGCTTTTATGCTGCGACTGTACAGTTAAAACTAGAAGTCCTGTCAGGAAATACGCACAAATAGCACGTCGACCTGCGTGTTAATCTCTGGAGGTCCATTGGAAGAAACATTGGCTGTGTTTGCTATGAGTAACCAGGAGAACCTGCCGTGCTTTGGATGCCATTCGATATGGCAATTGCGCGCCATTCCTACGTGCAATTAAGCCTAGATAAGCACACAGTTCATGGCAGGACTTCTAGTTTTAACTGTAGTCCTTTGCATAACAGCTTTCACATGACCAAACAAAAGACTAGAATGAAAACTTGTGACACAGTCTCACCTTTCCAATCTCAGCACTTTTTTCTCAATAATAACTAAAATATATTGTAAATATGCAGTTTGCATTGCTATAAAAATGCGCACATCATCAACATATTTATTTTTCTCAGACATCAAACTTTATTTAGTTTAGTTTAAACAGTATTTATTTCCAAAGTATGAAAGTGCATTTTTTCACAATTCAATAAAAGCATAAAACTATTAAGGAAATGGATTTAGCATCAAGCTAAAGAGCTTATACTCGGCTGTTTCCAGTCAAATATTTTGTAAAAATATATCATATGCGACTGATACATACACTATTATTATTATACACTACTATACACTAAACTTTATTTGAAAAGTGATTAGAGATTTTTAGTTGCCGGAAAAATTAAAACTTTTCGGAATTTTTTCCAAGGTTTAACTCTTAACCCGCTGAGTATTTTCAAAATATTTTTCATCAAATCAAGTCATGGCTGCTCTGAAGCAGCCATGACTAGATTTGATGAAAAATTAATCTAAGTGTAACACAAGAAATCATTCGTGAAAAAATGTTTTCAATTTACAGGGGAAAATATAATCAAATGTACTCAAATTATACTTACTTCGGTGACAAGAGAAACCTTGTGCTGGGCAGGAATATCTGCCAACAACATGCAAGGAGTTAACATTGTCTATTTATAGCAATAATCCATCCCAAGATGGTGGCTGGTGAGATACTTTTTCTGTTGGTGACCAATGAGCTTTCTTGCAATCCAGTTGTATACAGATCAGTGCTCAGACCTAAATGAACAGAGTCACAAATAGTATAAATTTTATAATATTGTCAAAGCAGCAGCTTGAGTCATTTGGGGGCTAACTCTTAACCCTTTACCCAATGCAGACAATATCAAAATTTATTATTTTAAATATCATTATTCCCCCCCCAAAAATTTGGGGGAATCTAGCCGTGACGTCGTCCGTCTGTCCATCTGTCCGTCTGTCCGTCCTGGCGTAGACGGAATTCGTGTCCGCTCCATAACTTCTTACAGCCTTCAAGGATATTAATGATACTTGGTATTATTATTGCCCACAACCAGAGGGTGTGTCGCGAATAAGGTTGGAATGGCTATCAAGGCTTTTTTTCGGGGGAATCAGCCACCCTTTGGTGGCCATCCTCTAGTTTTTTTTAATTTTTCAAAATTTTTTAACAAAAGCATATCATGTGACCCCTCGTTGGAACGAGCTCGACGAGCTCGTTCCAACGAGGGGTCACATGATATGCTTTTGTTCAACTGCTGAATTTGCATATTACGTGGGCAGATGCAGCCGATTCGTTGGGTAAAGGGTTAACCTGCTGAGTATTTTCAAAATATTTTTCACCAAGTCTAGTTATGGTTGCTGAAAAGCAGCCATGACTAGATTTAATGAAAAATTCATCTAATTTTAACTACAGAAATCATTGGTTAATAAATCCATTCAATTTAGAGGAGAACATTTTGGTTAATTGTGCCCAGGTCATACTCATTTAAGTGGCAAGATATTTTGTGTCCTGGGCACTAATATCTGCCAGCAGCATGCAAGGAGTTAAATATCAAATAAAACTTTTACTATTCATGTTATTTTATTTTTAGTCAAACCCAATTACCTGTACATGTGTCAGTGAAGACAAAAGATGGCTAGCAACTGGAGATAAGGGCACCAACTCAATGGTCATTATATGGGATACTTACAATGGGTAAACAATTTTTTTTATCACCTACTTATTTTAATGAAATCCTCCATTCTGCATACATTATGCTTCTAAGAATGATGTTTTAACTTTTCCAGAAAACAGGCCTGGCATTTTGAAGTGGGCAGTTTCATCATCTGCCCACTGCTTCACACAAACATGATCCAAGGAGGGCAAAAAACATGCAAATCAGTCAATTCACAAAATGAAAGATTATCAAATGACTCATGAGACTGTAGTTCCTTGTTTACACTGATCCCTGATGTGGGTTAAATATATCACAGTTAGAACTCAGGGCTTCATGGAAAAGAAGCTTGACCATACTCACGCTTCTTAGTGCCTCTGAAAAGAAGAATAGAATCGCTGAAAGTTGTCTCCATCAACACCAATTTTTTAAGCACTAATAGTTAATGTTAACTTTTATTCACTTAACAAGAGCTTAACCAGCCATTCCCAAATTGTTAACCCATTACCTGACGTAACGTCCAAAATCGGCCAGCGCTATTCTAAAAAATAGCCAATTAATTTTCATTATTTTTTTCATTTTTTGTCTCAAAAACATAGGTAATCGCGCATCGAGCTTGTTCCAATGAGGGGTCATAACCTATGTTTTTGAGACAAAAAATGAAAAAAAATTAGTTATTCAAGAATTATTTTTGCAAGCGTCGTCTGCTTTTCATGTTAGGTAAAGGGTTAACATGTAAACTAAAGCCTAATTAATATTTTCTGTTTGTCAAACATACAATTTTACTACACGCCTGTTCTATGTAATCCCCATCTACAGTAATAGTAAACCATGCAAAAAATAAAAATCTGTTCCGCACATATGTGCGGAACGGAAATTGTTGACAGACTATTTCTAAATAGAAGCGAAATTTCACTGGAATTTTCTACAAATTGTGCCACGCAATTACAGTTCGAATCGCCAGTGATAGCTGAAAATCGTCCCCTGAGTTCCATTGTGTTCTATTTGCCAGTGGGCACATAGAACACATTGGAACTCAGGGAACGAAAAAGTGACTTGGATTTCCCTCACAGATTTGGTTGGCGATAAAATGTATCCCTTTTGATGAGAGTTGGCAAATGAATTGCTGACTGTCCTTTTCATAATGGTTTTTATAGACGTGAAGGCATGTAATAAACACAGAACAACACACGCATGTGAATGGGTTAATCGATATGGCACTTGTGCCATCGCAGAAGGATAAAACTCGAGGCCTCTGGCCTCTCGTTCTATCCTTCCGTGCTGGCACTCGTGCCATATCAATTAACCCATTCACACGCGTATGTCGTTCTGTGTATTGACTGTTATTGGATCACTGGCATGGTTGGAAGTTTTTTTGATTTCAAACCGAAAGGTCCGTGGTTCAATACCCACTGGGGTAATTGCGTTGTGTCCCTGGACAAGGTACTTAATCCTGATTGCCCACATCAGTCAAATAAAATAGTTGGCCCATTTTCTGTATGAACTAAACCATTCAGTGTTACATGTTCTGAAAAATCCCAAGCATTTCTTACAGAGAGTTGTTAGTCTGCATGTGCACACATGTGCGGAGTGAATCATCACTGAGCATGGTGGCACTGTGTACTAAGGTGTCTGCATGTCGATGGTACACTTGTCTTCAATGAATGCTAACCCAGTGTATGCAGAGTTAGTACGTTGGGGAGTCTAGCAGTTGCATGCCATTGCTCAGTGGTTCCCTCCAGGTACTCTGGCTTCCTCCACCTGTAAAACTGTTTGACACAAGGTGACCCTGGCTGTCAAAAATGCCATTAAATTTCAATAAATAAACATTGCAGATAGTTCAGTTGCATGCAGTCGCAACATTTGGACAATCAAGTCGATATGGAAATCAAACGTGATTATGCATTCGTACCAGTAACAACATAATTGCATCAAAATTTGAAAATATTTTAATTTTAATTCAACCTCACACAAACAGTGCAATAGTGTTTAACCTGAATATACACAACTTTCTCTGAATCAAATAAAATAGTTTCCCCATTTTCTGTATAAACTAAACCATTCAGTGTTACATGTTCTGGAAAATCCCAAGCATTCCTTATAGATAGTTGTTACTCTGTATGTGCACATATGTGCAGAATGGATTATCACTGGAGGGACATAATCAGTTAAATGAACAGAAATAACAGTCCAGCACTTTGACCAAGAAATAGTAAGGTTGACTGTGAGTATCTGTTTATAACCCTGACTTGTGGAGTTATAGTTCAGTTTTAGTTTATCTAGTACCAATATTTAAATGAAGTGAAGTTTAATTTCTCAGTTAACAAACAAAGATGTCCAAGAACACAATAAAGGCTGACGTTATGAATTTTATGCAAATAGAAAAAAAAATAATACATGTGTTCCAGGAAAATTAGTTTTCTTGTACCGATCATCAATCAGATCTTCCAGGAGTGTTTTTATGGTTGTACTTGGAATCAGTTTCTTTGCACAGCACTTGACTTCTGTTTTGTTGGAGATCATTGCTGAACAACAGATCAAGGGGAATAAAGTTAAACTGAAGACTTATATGACATGGAACACTGGCGGATATATTGCCACTTGTAACTTGTTGAAATGATGGCATCCCTAAATAAGGGGTGGGTCTGGGAACATAAGTGGGTTTATATGATTGTTTTATTTTCCTTGAAACATCTCATAATCAAAGATGATAAAACATTTAAAGTTGAACCACACAATGTATCATGTTATGATTTGTTATCAACTTATCATCTTGTCTTTATACAGTTTAAAGCCGATTCCACATTTTGTTTTCAGTGGAAAGGGATGCACTATACAGTGGAGCCCACCTAATAGAATAACCTTGTTTATTGAATATAATTTCCAAACACAAAACCATTCACCATACCTGCAACACACAATTGACCTGTTAATTCCATATAGGTTATAGAGTAAATTAAATAAAAACCTCCTTTAACCCTTTACCCAACGAATCGCCCGCATCCGCCCGCGTAATATGCAAATTCTGCAGTTGAAAAAATATTAATATTTTTATACTGTACCAATGACCTAGACATAGCTGGTGCTAACTCTTAAAAATCTAGGGCCAAACACAAATTTTGCCCCCCAATCCCCAAAATTTGCATCTAAAACCAAAGAAATCATGTCCTGAATGGCCCTCCATACTTTGCCTCTACTGCGCATGCGCAGTGTCAAGGAGGTCCCGAAATTGGCGCCAATTATCATTCTTTGTTTGGCCCTTCATCAGTTCACATCTGACTGATCTTTGTGCTTGTAAATCTCAGTTTAAATGATGCCAGACACATAAATATTAGAGAAATGGTGGATCTAAAGAGGAAATAGAAGGAGGAGAGGAAAAATGAGTGACAGAAAATAATCAGGGCTGTAACTTGAAATTTTTTTATGAAATTATGTTAAGTTACCTATTTTCGAGGCATGGGCCTGTTGTTGTCATTCTTGCTATAAAGTTACACTGCTTGTTCCGTGTTTCCTCTCTCCCTTTCCTTTAAGTCCCCCCTTGCTATTCTCCCATGCTTTTGGCATATTTTCTGTAATATTATTACTAAAATTTCTTGGGAGATTTAGCTTGGTAACAATGAATTCTGTTATTTTCCCCATGTTTACGTCCTCACCCATGGGTGTTTAGGCGTAGTGTTCTGCATCTACCATCTGATGTTCTGCAGTTTCTTCCCTGGAAGTCTCTGTTTTGCATCAGATAGTGTATTATTGGTAACTGATTTCGGGCCATGGTTATCAGTGCCTGGAGTCATGTTTCTGGTGTTCATACACTTCTTGTTTCAATTGACAACAGTCTCTGTGGAGGGGGATTTCTTGTCTTTGTGTTAGTTTAATCATAACAAGATACATTATTATTATTCGTAAGTGTTGCATTAATTTTTAAAAATATTTTTAAATTTTTTGTCCACACTTAGGCATGGGATCCATTGGGGCTCAACGTTACTTTTCAGAAACTTGGGCTTTTCTGAAAAAATATTTTTTCAAAATTTTTTTTTGATTTTTGATTTCAATTATTTTTTCTTTGTTAATGGATCATGTTATTATGTATTTTTGTTTTCAGGGGTTGGTGCGAGTACTAGGACTTTTTGTATTCTTTTCACAATGAAAGGATATTGTTCAAATTGTAATAAGAGGAAATCTTCCTCTGACTTTCATAATCATTGTATTAATTGTAGTCAGTGTACTTGCACTAACCCCTGTTCAGTATGTGTCAATTGGGATGACAAACATGGGAAGCGTATGTCACGGTATGTTGTTAGCGGGGAAATGGCCATGCCGGTCCTTTCTCCACAGGGTCACTCTAGTTTATCAATCTCTATTTCAGAGGAACAAGAACAGGGTGATGTATCCGTGATGTCTTCCAAAAGTGTGCCTCCGTCGTCACAATTAAATGAAGAGCTAGCGGCAAAGTGCTCATGGAAATACGTCAATTGCCTAAGAGGTCCCTAGTAGGATCGACGGCGTTGACGTCCGCTAGCTCGCCCGGTGTAGCATCCATTCATCGAATGGTTCGGCAGCCGGGTTCGTCCGTTGCGGTCCAGGAAGGAGTTTTGGGTGATGCGAGCACTATAAATCAACAAAGTGCACACCCAGTGACGGCGGATCAGAGGAGAGAACGGAGGAAGCCTATTAGTCCGGTTCCTAGCTCGTCCAGGTCCATCCGGGCTGCGAGCGAGAGAAGCCACTCTCTTGTACAACAACATCTGGGACCAGATGTTGTGGTACAAAATGTTTCGCATTCAGAGCATACGTCCGCCGCTCGGGACGCTCCGTTATATAGACAGTCCGGAGAGACTGTCGATAAGGCTTCCTCATCCTCATGGCAGTGCACACGACCGCACCTTGGCTACGTGACCACGGATATCCAGCCAGCTTCGCCAATCAGGGATTCCACGGCGAACAGGTCACGCCATCCGGTAGCCAAGGGACATGAGGCCTGTAGACTCCGGACGCTCGCATAAGAGAAGTAGACAGGGGTCAACGTACACGGAGCTTCCAGCGACAAAGCAACGTAAGACCGCTACTCCACAGGCCTCAGTGACGGATGTGCTATCCCAAATAGCACAACTTATCGCAGCATCCCAGCAAACGACAGAATCTCTGTCGGATCAGGAATAATCCGACGACGCTGGGTCGGTACGCTCTGCTGAAGCATCAGGTACGGACAACCGAGAACTTCATAGGGTCCGACAGGATGGCGAAAGGGATTCGGAGGATTTCGAGCTTTCCCTTTCGGAACAACGTAAGCTGCCGTAGATTTCATCCGGCATTATCTTCCAGAGGTTGTTCCATCGGACTAGAATGCTGCGATGCTGGATAAGAGACTAATAGCGTCATTGGACACAGAATTTTTTTTTGATCGGTTCAGGGACATCGTCCCCGAGTTTCCGACACAGTCCAATAATGTCACAAGAACATTCGAATTATTGAACGACGCTATATATAAGCTTGCTACCAAAACAGGCAAGTCTGGTTTCTTGTCCGCAAATGCTCTAAATCTGCCTTTCATCAATTCAAGGAATAAATTCGAAACGGCAGGACAGGGCATACCGAGAGTTCCTCTGCGTCTAGACGACAAGGCTGAAGACTTGGAATTGTCTATACTGTTGTCTATGTCAATTCCAACCACGACGTTGGAAACGACAATAATGTCTAACAGACTTAACTTAGACGCTTTATCATACGCAGACCACCTTACTAAGGCATTATCATTACGTCTTCAAGGGAAAGAATTCCAGGATATGATCCTCATTGAGATTTCTTTCAAGGGCAGTAGCTTTTCCACGTATAACTCCGCCCTTCAGTGGCAAACCTGGAGTTGGTTAGACGTGACGCAGCCCTAGCTACATCCACGCGCGTGGATAGTAAGGTGAAGAACTCTCTCAGAGTCGCTTCGGTCTCGGAGAAGCTTCTCTTCGACGGCAAGCTTTCAGCAATCTATGAATTGCTCGATATAGACGTTCTCTTGTCAAATCAAGTGTAACAAGAGATTCAGACTTGGGCAAACATTCAGTGGTTGACTCAGGGAGTTCCACTGCAGTTGCCGGATCCGAGTTTTACGATTATGACGGATGCCAGTCAAACAGGCTGGGGTACAACATTGATTCCAATGGATTCGAAGTGCCAGGGTGTTTGGGTTCCGCAGTTCTAGGCAAGCACATAAACATCCAAGAAATGATGTCAATTTGGCTTGCACTACGTCATTGGATGAACATTATTCAGAAAGCGCATGTCCAAATCCTGTCAGACAATACGACAGTAGTTGCGTATATCCGGAACCAGGGAGGCACTCATTCCGTTCCGTTATTCAATTTAACGGAAAGAATCCTCCTGTTTGTTCTAGAACACCAAGTTCTGCTTTCGGTATGTCATATTCCGGGTCGTCTGAATGTATTAGCAGAGTCCCTTTCATGGAAGGGTCGCTTGTTGCCGTCAGAATGGACTCTCAACAAACAGGTATTCAATCAGATTTGCTACCAATGGGAGCGGCCAATGATAGACTTATTTGCGACACAACTCAACAATCAATTGCAGACGTATGTGTCACCATGTCCGGATCCCCGAGCATATGCAGTAGACGCTCTATCGATCTCGTGGGACGGAATGATAGGATATGCATATCCTCCAGCGCCATTGATTCAGCAAATATTGCTAAAGATAAAACAATCACAATGCAATTCTGTTGGTAGCATCTCTGTCTCCACAGAGACCGTGGATAAATCTACTCAGGTGTCTGCTGTGGGATTTACCGTGAAAACTTCCTCCACGAGAGGATTTTCTTTCGCAGGGGAAATCGTGTCAACTTCATCACAACCTGCAAGGTCTCAACCTTCACGTATTCCGTTGTGCGGTCCTTCTTGCACGGCAAGCATTGTACAGGACGAGCAGTGGACGCGATTTCTAACTGTAGGAGGACCTCCTCTTCACTATACTATGCGGCTAAGTGGAAGGTCTTTCGTTGTTGGTGTAGGGATCATTATGTTGATATTTTTGATCCCTCCATACCAGACATTGCAAACTTTCTAGTATATTTGTTTGACGAGATCAACTGCAGCCTGTTACTATTAAAGGTTATAGGTCTATGTTATCTGATACCTATGCACACCATGATAGTTTACAATTGAGTCTAATGTCTCTTTATCTAAGTTAGTTAGAAACTTTTGATAAATAGACCTAGAATCCTTAGATCAATTCCTATACGGAATTTAGCTTGGGTTCTTCTTAAACTAAAAGAAAACCATTTGAGCCTCTTGAGACAGTAGATTTCAAATTCTGATCTTATAAGACAGCATTTCTCTTAGCTTTCTCTTCTGCTTGAAGAGTCAGTGAGCTTCATGCACTATCGGTGGACGATTCTCACTATCGTAGTGTCGGGAACACTATTACCTTTACTACTAATGTTGGATTTTTGGCTAAGAATCAGGGTCCTAATAAATATCCGGAACCTATTGTTATTAAGGCCCTTCCGTCTTCAGATGGGCATAGGCCTTTACTCTGTCCAGTTAGAGCTTTATGTATTTATAAACAAGATCTCAGTTTATCAGAAAGGGACGTAAATGCTTCTTTCTGTCTCTGATGCCTAATAAGAAAGGACATTACGGTCCATTCTATTGCTAGATGGATTCAATTAACTATCCGTACTGCTTATGATAATCTATCTTCAACTCCGCAGTCTGTGCTTAAGGTTTCGGCTCATGAAGTAACAGCTCTTTCTACATCTTGGGCTTATGCAAATAGTGTTTCCATTACAGATTTAATGAAGGCTGCATATTGGTCTCAGCCATCCACATTCATGAATTTTTATCTCAGAAATATTGAGTCCATTTCTGGAGACCTGCATTGTTTAGGTCCGTTATCTGCTGCTCAGAATGTCATTCACTAAACAGCTGCAACTATAGTTATGCAGGCTTTCTGTTCAGGCAGTGACTCCGTCCTGCTGCCCTCTTCGCTCTGGGCTATTTGACCCAGGGCAAGGGGAAGGGGGGGGGGGGGGAGGGTGTTCCCTTAGGTCACCTGTTTTATAGTGAAAACAAGGGGATACCTCCTCTGGTTTTAAAGTGAAAAGTTAATGTTTAAAAATTCATTCATGTCATATTTATAAAGTGTAGCTCGGTGTGAAGCATTTGTATATGTCATGTGTCAAACAGGCGTTAATATACAATCCTCGGACAATTTTAAAAGAGTATAAAGAGTCTCAATTCTCTGGACTAACTTTATTTATTGGCTTACTTTAAAAATAATTAGTATAAGGATTATACTGGATGTTAATAGAGAACATGAATGTTATTATGCTCAATTATGGAGGGTGTTGTGTCTTTCTAATTTATCATAAATAAGAAAGATACATGTAAAGCCTAATACTCCTTTTCTCCTCGAGGGGATGACTCTATTTTATATAGTTGAGCTTATTGGATTTTCCTCTATGTCCTAGGCCCTCCAGCCTTTTTACTATTCAGCTATGTCTGGGTCATTGGTACAATATAAAAATGTTAAAAAATTTATAGTAATTTATATATTTTTTATACTTACGAATGACCCAGATGGGGATGGCCCTCCCAGGAGTTGGGAACTCATACCTCCCTGCTGAGTACATAGCGCTGACCAGGCACTGCTTGTAAGAATGATAATTGGCGCCAATTTCGGGACCTCCTTGACACTGCGCATGCGCAGTAGAGGCAAAGTATGGAGGGCCATTCAGGACATGATTTCTTTGGTTTTAGATGCAAATTTTGGGGATTGGGTGGCAAAATTTGTGTTTGGCCCTAGATTTTTAAGAGTTAGCACCAGCTATGTCTGGGTCATTGGTAAGTATAAAAAATATATAAATTACTATAAATTTTTTAACTTTTCAAAAAATTTCAACAAAACCATATCATGTGACCCCTCATTGGAACAAGCTCGTCGAGCTCGTTCCAACGAGGGGTCACATGATATGGTTTGGTTGAAATTTTTTTTAAAAATTATATTTAAAATAATAAATTTTGATATTGTCTGCATTGGGTAAAGGGTTAATATGTTGAGAAATTACTCAGGCACTCACTGAATTGCCCATGTTTATAGACCTATTTGGCCTCCATATATCGGCATTTCATCTAGTTTATCTTTTCATTGGCAAAGTGGCTATTCAGTTAACAGGGTTCCACTGTATGACCTGTGTACAGTCAACAGGTAAAATTTATACTAAAGGTGTGGTAATGGGTTTGATTTTTGATAAATAAATAGAAACAACAAAGAAAATTCTATGATAAATGGTCATATTATTGTGCACATGCTTTACATTCGACTTTGAAGTGAAATCACTTTTTATTCCTTTGAATTTATTTACTTACAACTTATTGGGGTAGGTCTTTAGATACTCCAATAAATTGTAACAAATTTCTCCCTGCATTAAATTTATCCAAACTCCAAATATGAATGGTATTTGAATGCTATTCTCAGTGAAAACTTTGAATGTGTCAAATTTCTATTCCTAAATTATTTATCACTGTATCCAATTAACTGGTTGAGTGCTAGAAGTCGCTATCATAGCTCTATTGAAAAGTACTAGGGGGCGCGGTGGCATTGCGGTAACCGGTTCTCGTCAGATCACCAAAGTTAAGCAACGTCGAGCCCGGTTAATCCTCAGATGGGTGTAGGGTCCTACGAATATTCGAGATTCGATTCGATATCGATACCATACGTATGCTTCGAGATCGATCCCGAATCAGTCTCAGGATTCGATTTTTTCGAATCTCTCGTACTAACTTCAATTTGTAACATTTCCAACAAAAATAGGATAAAACTGTCATTAGAAAATTCATTCATGTAGGCTCAATTCCTATTTATTTGAGTAATTGACAATGTTTAATTGTTAGGTAAGGTGTGAATTTGACCCAAAACATTATCCATAGTTTTGGTTTTTGAAGGATTAACTTGAGAACGTGAATAGTAACAAGTTAGGCCTTCAAAAACTAAAACTATGGACAATAGGCCTAGCTGTTTCAGCGACGGTGCTACAGAGAATATTTAGTTATTGGTGTTTAAGGTGTTCACTCCGTCGTGTAAGGGTCATCACAGTGTTCCGTAACTTCCGTTTGATGCAATATGAAATAACTTGTCTTTTAAGATTTGATTCGGGATTTGATTCGATGTCGATATCAGAGACATGATTCGATTCAAGATTTGATTCGAAAAGAAATTTGTGATTCGCAGATCCCAAGATGTGTGTCCATCTTATCGATCGATTTGGACTCCCACGTTGTGTCCTTGGGCAAGGCACTTAACCCCAATTGTCCATGACGCCGTGTACTAAGGCGTACTGCACGTCGATGGTGCACATGTCTTCAACCAATCTAACCCTGCCTGTGCTGCAGTGCGGAGTTACGATGTTGGGGAGCTGGCAACTGCTCGTCATTGCTCGGTGGTTCTCTCTGGGTACTCCGGCTTTCTCCACCCGTAAAACTGCCACGGTCATGATTAGCCATTGTTCATAAGTATGTGACCTTAAACACCAATAAATAAATAAATAAAGTGAAAAGTACTGGAAGTCACTTTAGTGACTTTACTCTGTATGCATTGGACTGATGTTTGCTCAGCAGTAGAAGATCAAAACTTTTATATAAAATTGTTTTGTTGCAATTTATGGGCACTCTCCAATAAATTGTAACAAAGCAATTATTTTTTAACAAAATCTTGCTAAACTAAGTCTACCCTTGCTGATAGTGTGGTATCTTTGAAAGCAATGCTCATGTTTCAAATCGCCTTTCAAAAATAATTTAGCACTCAACCAATTAAAACTACAAAGTCCTGTTTTATCAAACTATGCTATATTGCCGGGATATAACTATCAAGAGCAGATGTGTACTAAGTACCAATAAGGCCACACAAAGTAGATCTTCTGTTTCTCAGGCCATTATTTGTGAAATTTCATGCGGGCGAGCGGTTTTTTATTTTATTTTTTATTTCAGTAATTTCTTCTTTGCCATCAAAAGTTCATGTTCTTGGTTCAAGTATTAGGCCTCATAATCTACAGAATAGCATGGGTGGTGGTGTATTTCATCCCTTGAGTGCAAGAAGGCTTTGCAATGCTAAAGCATTGCAAAGCCTTCTTGCACTCAAGGGACAAATTCATCAATTTTTTTAACTTGGGTAAAATATCAGACATAAACCATTTAATTTTTATTTTTTTCAAGTTTAAATTGCTTATAAAAAGAGAGCATGCGGCAGCCAAAAGGACCATGTGGGAGGACCTGAGAAACAGATTTTTTATTTTTTGGGGCCTAAAGAAATAAATAATATTAAGTCATCATCTTTCATTAGTGCCAATAAAGAAATTAATACAATATATCAAACCATAAATCAGGGTTCCCGCGGGCCTGGAATTTCAAAAATGAAATTCAAGGCCTTGAAAAGCCTTCATTAGGCTCCCTGGGCCTGGAAAAGCCATGAAAAATGAAGCATTGCGCACTGAGTTGAGATGAATGAAATACGTCCGAGACGGTTTGAGTTGTTCAACTATGATAAGCCTGGAAAAACCATGAATTTAACTTTCTATTAGCCTTGATACTCCTTGAATTTGGTGTGTATATGGCCTGGAAAAGCCTGGAATTTCATGTCAGGTCAGGTGCAGGAACCCTGTAAATAAGTTGTATCAAACAGAAAGAGACTGTCTCTTCTTCATATAATCCATATTATTTCTACCCCACTACCCTCCCCACTCTTATACTATCACTGACAGCAGTTGAACATTTACACCTCTTATTTTATTCTGTTATATAGCATACCGATCCAAACCTTGTTTGACCCAAATCCAAGTTCTAGTGAAGGTGGTGTTGTGTCTGTAGCAATGACTAAAGATGCTAGGTACTTGGCCACACTCAGTGCCAGTGCATGTCAGGTAAGATGGAATTTTTATGTAATATGTTTTTTAATTGATTATGTTTTGTATATTTAAATTTCGATCATGCTAGCTTAATCGTGTCACAAAATAGCTAAGGCCATACAAAGTAGATCTTCTGTTTCTCAGGCCATTATTTGTAAAATTGCATGCGCGCGAGCGTTTATTTATTTTATTTTTTATTTCTGTGATTATTTCTTTGCCATCAAAAGTTCATGTTCTTGGTTTATCTTTTTGGCCTCATAGTCTATGGAATAGCATGGGTGGTGGTGTATTTCATCCCCTGAGAGCAAGAAGGCTTTGCAATGCTAAAGCATTGCAAAGCCTTCTTGCCCTCAAGGGACAAATTTATCAATTTTTTTAACTTTGGTAAAATTTCATACATAAACTATTTAAATTCTTTTTTTCAAAGATTACATTGGTTTTAAAAAGAAAGCATACGCCAGCCAAAATGACCATATGGGAGGGCCTGAGAAACAGATTTTTTTGAATAACTAATTTTTTTCAGTTCTGCGTCAAAAAGATAAAAAAATAATGAAAATTGAATGGTAATTTTTGTGAATAGTGCTCACTGGTTTTGGCCGTTATGTTGGGTAAAGGATTAAGAGACAGGTTCTATAAAAAAAAATTTGTAATTAACCATTTACCCAATAAACATATCACAATTTGTTTCAAATTTCAACAAAATCATTTAATGTGACACCTCATTGGAATGAACTCATTCAAGTAAGGGGTCACATGATATGGTTTTGTTGAAATGTTTTGAAAAATTTCTTTATGCAACTGCTCATTAAATTATGCAGGGGATACTTCCTATTTCCAAGGTAAAGGATTAACTGGTAGAGTGCTGAATTATTTTTGGCAATCAAAATTTGTTCACATGTCTTTGCCTTGCTACAATTTATGGGAGAGTGCCAGTGGGCACTCTCCCATAAATTGTAACAAGGCAAATCCTAACTGACTAAATAATATCACTTCAAAGATAATATGAAGCATTCCCATTGAATTTGAAGCCTTTATGTGGCAGTACCTGCACTTGAGAATGAAGCCCAAATATGGGCTTCCAGCACTCTACCAGTTAACAGAGGTATTCTTTTGGCCAGTAACTAATTAAGTGGAGTATATTGTATTCTCTTTTTCAGAATTTAACAATTTGGGACTGGACAGTAGATGGTGACACACCATTGTGTACAGCAGAGCTGAACCCTAATTATGGAGTACAGGTATTTATTTATTTATTTATTGATGTTTTAAGGTCACATATTTATGCACAATGGCTAATCATGACCGTCACAGTTTTACGGGTGGAGGAAGCCGGAGTACCCGGATAGAACCACCGAGCAACGACGAGCAGCTGCCAGCTCCCCAACATCGGAACTCTGCACTGCAGCACAGGCAGGGTTAGATTGGTTGAAGACATGCGTACCATTGACGTGCAGTACGCCTTAGTACACAGCATCATTGTGCCCCCACGCGGGCAATGGAGATGAAGTGTCTTGCCCAAGGACACAATGCAGTTGCCGCAGGTGGGATTTGAACCGAGGACCTCTCGGCTTGCAGCCTGCACCTCTACCTAGTGAGCCACCGCGCTCCCATGGAGTACAGGTAATGTTAAGCTTATTTTTGTCGATCATTTGTGTAATGGTACAGTTCAGTACATAGCTCTTCTCCAAGTGACACAAAATTTTAATTTAGTCTTGATATTTGTGGTTGAATGTTGTGACTAGTTAATATTTAAGCAGCGTATTTATTCTTGTTCTGCTAAAATTTAGGTACATATGATGCAAGCATCAAAACTAATTTGATAATTTTCACATTTAAATATCCTGATGATAAAATATATATCTTTGTGTGTAAATTAAACAGAAAATGTAAAAATTTTTGCCCAATCGAGAGCCATAACTGCAGATTATGTCCACTAGAAATCACAAAGATTTTTCTTTTCTATGGCAGATAAATCTTATTTTTGACAAGATTTTTTATGATCACAAATTGAAGGCAAAGTTCCATTTTCACATTTCTAGAAATTCCAGTTATCGCACTTGATTTTGCCAGAACGTTCTTTTTTGAAATCTGCACTGCAGCTTTTGGGTGTCTTGGTATAATGATTTGAAATATTGAATATTTTTTAGGTTTACAAAAAGAAGGCCTGGTTCAATTTTCAGCTTTTTCTTCCCAGTAAAATGGTAGTTCAGATCCTTCATTGTGCAAACATTTTGTTATTTGGGAGTTCTCACACAATACCTTTGTTTTTTTTCTAGCATAATGATCTGAAATTTCAGACTTTCACTTGCCATTATAAAAGGAAGGCCAGCTTCTATTTTAACTCCTTGCATGCTGCTGGCAGATATTCCTGCCCAGGACAGGATTTCTCTTGCCACTGATTTAAGCATAATTTGGAAACATTTAATAATATTTTCCCTCTGTAAATGGCATGGATTTTTTCACCAAACATTTCTTGATTTAAATTTAATTGGATTTTTTATCAAACCCTGTCATGGCTGTTTTACAGCAGCCATTACTAGATTTGATGAAAAATATTTTGGAAATACTCAGCTGGTTAAGAGTTAAGCTTCTTATGTGAGTAATGCAGTACTTACATCCTATGATTATGCAATACTTTAAATATTTTGGGGCTTCTGTGCTGGGCATTTTTGTCCCATCTATGGACATATTCATTCTAATTCATCCATTTCTATATTAGATTGTAATAACATTGCAGTTTGTTGCAATGTTTTGAGGCAGACTCTGCTACTCTTCTTAACACTGGTTTTTGATACCAGCCATAAAATGGCAGTATGAAGAGGAAAGAGAAGTCTTTTAACTTCTAGGCTTCTGATGTGAATTCTCACAGGGTCACATTTCAGTTTGTAGTGTGGACTTTTGTGATGGAAATTCAAGCTAAAGGGAAAAATTGTTGGCTCAGAGATTTATTTTTGATCTTTTAACTTAATGACATTATATTGTATTTTATAGAATATTTCTTTGTTCTTTTATCTCCTCTTTCATCTAAGATCTCACTTGTTTTGTGAAACAAATTACCAGAGGGAGTTGAAATGATCCTGAATGAGATTTTGTTGGAATAAATTTACGAATAAAAGGACCTTTATGTGCTAAATGGATTGAAGCAAAATGGAAGTTAAAATAGGAAGACTGAAAAATAGTAGTAGATGATTTTTTTTTTTTCAGAATTACATTCTCTTCAACCCAGAAGATATTCATTATGTGGTGACTAACAGTGATTCACAAGTAATTTTTTATCACTGGGTAAGTTTTCTTTTTTATTCTTGAAATATTTATTAATTTTACAATAATTTGTAAGCCAATTATACAACTTACTTGAATATCTTCCAACTGGCATGGGTGTGTGTGTTGACCTCTATAGTGGCAACCACATAGCCTTCCTTGCTCTTCTTGAAAACAGCGAAGGTATCTTTAGGATGAACAGAGTGTGTCTCTCTCTGTACTAGGGACAGCTATTCAACGTCCCTACCTGATAGGACAGCACACTCTGAAAGCATCAACTAGGTGGGGGGGGGGGGGGGGGGGGGGGGGGGGGGGACGGTATTCAAATTTTGATACTGGTATCGGTATTAAAAAATATACCCCGATATACCAGTATATTGTAGACTAGTTCAGAATCTGAACGCAGCTATCAGTAACTGTGATTGATTGTTACCGATACTGATGATTATTATACCCTCTGCAAACAAAGTTTGGGGGGGGGGGGGGTATATACGAATCACCCTGTCCATCCGCCCGTCTGTCCATCCTTATAAGTGCAACTCCTCCTAAACCGTTTGAAGAATTTTCATGAAACTTTACACAATGGAAGAACTCCATATGAAGATGTGCATGAAGCAATATAATTCCGTTCTGACATTTCCAAGGGGAGATAATCTAACTTATACATTTCAATTGCTACATCATATGATTGTGTCCTCGAAAGCACAACAACTGAGGTGCAGGGGGTATCACTTTGTGAGCTTGCTCACAGTACCTCCAGTGTTCAGATTGCTGAACTAATTAAAAAATAAATTTATAAGTAGTAGTCTATTGACAGTATTCACAGTAATTACCCCCAAAAAATTTCTAAGGGTATACCTGGCTTGCAATATATTTATATTGCAGATATAATTATAATGTATTTTGTGGTGAGTGATTAAATGTGCGTAATTTGGAAATATTTTATGTTCCGTGAGTATATCAAAGTATAATTTCTAATTTTCAACACACTCTGAAAATTTTGAAAATTGAAATATTACTCATGATAAATATTGAGGGGTGTAATGGGCGTGACTAATTACTATTACTAATATATCGATTCTGGCATCCATAATTTGATACAATACCATAATTTGTGGTGTACTTTCAAAATGATACCAGTATTGACTTGGTATCATTTTAGAAAACAGTAAATATCTAATAATTACTAATCACACTGAGTTCATCTGTGGGTAGCAATCTTTGTCAGCAGTATCGAATACAAAAGTGTTGATACAGGCTGTTTTTCAATTACAAATTCCCTATAAGATTTTGCATGATGCTGAGAAAATAACAAGTCTTCTGGAGTAAGCTTCATTTTATCCCTTTAGCCAACGAATTGGCCACATTCGCCAACATAATATGTAAACTTAGCAGATAAAAAATATTGAAAATTTTTTTTGATAAAGCCTTATCATGTGATGCCCCTCCCCCCCCCCCCCCCCCCCCCCCATTGGAATGAATTTGATGCGCTCGTTCCAATTAGGGGCTCACAGGATATGGTTTTGGTGATATTTCTGGAAAAAATTGGAAAATTAGTATCTAAAATAAGACATTTTGATATTGTCTGCATTTGGTAAAGGTTTAAGGAGGAGGAGACCAACAACAACAGGGGAGTCCATAGCAAGGATCCTACAAAATGAAAAGTATCACAAACATGCAGCAAAGGCATGTTTTCTCTTTCTTTTGCCTCTAAAGCCTAACTTATGCCACCTAATTGAAACAAGTTTATTGATCTCAACCCGTTGAGGAGTCATAAACCATGTTTTTGATGTTGAAAAAACAAATCTTTTTTAACTTTATAAAGTTTTTGGACAAGTGTCAAGTCTCTTTTTGTACATGCAATATGGGCTTCTAATATGATGATACTTGCACCAAGGGCTCTGTCCAATAAGATATTAGTACTCAAATGTTTAACCGGATAACCGGTTACCTACCTAACCAATTAGAAAAACGTCAATATCGATAGTGATTGTCATTCCACATTTAAAACATAATAAATCTACCGCTTCTTCTTTGTGATAAATTACACATTGAAGCCGCGTTGTATATATTGAGAAATAATCGACATTGGTGTTCAAGACTTTGTTAATGATCGGCAGTTTCCGCGAGTAATGAGAAATCGCAGAAACTATTCTGTAGTGTGTATACAAACAAACATTGTTGAGTACTCGACAATGTTCGTTTGTATACACACTACAGAATAGTTTGAGAATACTGCTTTCCAATTTCTATTGTTTTGGTCCCATATCCGGTGAAATAATGGCCACGGATAACCGGATATTATCTGGTTATAGCTCTCGGTTAGTCGGTTACAAAAATGAGCAAACCGTTTCAGCCCAATAAGATATAATAGAATAAATACCCACTTTATCACTAGAAAACTGGAAAATGACTGATTCCTGTTTGCTGAATATCAGCAAAATTACTGTTCACTTAAAATGATTGCACTGCATATAGAAGTGGATTACACTGCACAAGAAAACCCAAAAGAATAAAAAAGTATTCAATCCACCCTTAACCCTTCAGGGCCTGGAGATTTGTATACATTTTTGCAATATATTGAAAGTCTACCTCCTGTGGCTTTGCAGTTGTTTCTAGTCAAGTCTTGGCTGCCTACAGAGGCGAACCAAGACTTCCCTAGAAACAACTGACAAGGTACTTAGAAAATAAATTTTAGGTTTACCCAAGCAATGCATGTTGGGGCACCTGTTCCTTTGCATTAAAAAGTTATCAAAGTCAGAATTAAGCCCTTAAGGATTAATAGACTTTTAGAAATAAACCTTTCACTTGTAACTTGGTTCTGTTCTTTGGGGAAATAAATTGTAGAATAATTATGTTTATTTATTTTTGGTAATGTCAGCAGATGACATTGATTTTTGGAGGATTCCTTCTCTCAGAAAGAGCTTGGTCTTATCAGGGTGAAATACCCCCAAACATTTGTTCATGGTTATCCACCACATAATGCTCTGATACCAGAGATAGACATTGTTTTGAAATTATACTGCTATTTAATACAAACTGGACCACTGCGGGAACCCCGGGAAGTTAGGCAGTGCTTGTTTACTGTGGTAAACAAGCACCATTTTACTGGTAAAATAGAACCCAGTCACTTGGGTGCAAGTCCTCTAAAATAGGCAACACGGGGCATAAATGATTGACTGACCTTGACTTTATCTTCATGTTGTGGTCACGATTAGCTATTGTGGAGAAGTATGTGACCTTCAAAATCAATAAATAAATACAAACTGGAAACAGAAATAAAAAATCTTAATTATTTTACAAATCTGAAACTGAGACAGAATTATCAAAATTATCAAAATCACACAGCTTTCAGTACGAGACAGTTAACCCTTTGTGTAAAATTTAATATTTTTATACTGTACCAATGACCCAGACATAGCTGGTGCTAACTCTTAAAATATAGGGCCAAACACAAATTTTGCCCCCCAATCTCCAAAATTTGCATCTAAAACTAAAGAAAACATGTCCTGAGAGGCCCTCCACACTTCGCCCCTACTGCGCATGCGCAGTGTCAAGGACGTTCCGAAATTGGCGCCATTTATCATTTCTAAGTTTGGCCCTTCATCAGTTAACATCTGACTGATCTTTGTGCTTTTAAATCTCAGTTTAAATGATGCCAGACACATAAATATTAGTGAAATGGTGATTCTAAGGAGGATAGAAAAGGAGGAGAGGAAAAGAATGTGTGACAGAATATTATCAGGGCTGTAACTTAAAATTTTTTAATGAAATTATGTTAAGTTACCTATTTTCAAGGCAGCAGCCATTTTGTTGTCATTCTGATTATTTAGTTACACTGTTTTTACAAGTGTTTTTCCTCTCTCCCTGTCCTTTAAGTTCCCCCTTGCTATTCTCCCATGCTTTTGGCATAATTTCTGTAATTATTATTACTAAAATTTCTTGGGAGTTTAGCTGAATAACAGAATGAATTCTGTTCTTTCCCCATGTTTACGTCTTCACCTACGGGTGGTTAGGCGTTGTGTTCTGCATCTACCATCTGATGTTCTGCAGTTTCTTCCCTGGAAGTCTCTGTTTTGCATCAGATGGTGTATTTTTGGTAACTGATTTCGGGCCTGGGTGCCTGGAGTCTTATTTTAGTGTTTTTACACTCATTGTTTACATTTACAACAGCCCTCTGTGTGAGGGGGGGATTTCTAAATAATAATATCTTTATGTTATTTCAATCATAACTAGATACATTATTATTGTTCGTAAGTGTTGAATAAATTGTTTAAAATATTTTTAAAATTTTTGTCCACACTTAGGCTTGGGATCCATTGGGGCTCAACGTTACTTTTCAGAAACTTGGGCTGTTCTGAAAAAATATTTTTTCAAAATATTTTGATTTCAATTATTTTTTCTATATTAATGGATCATATTATTATTATGTATTTTGATTGCCAGGGGTTAGTGCGAGTACCAGGACTTGTTTTCTTTTCACATTGAAAGGATATTGATCAATTGTTTTAAGAGGAAGTCTTCCTCTGACCTTATTATCATTCTTTATGTGGTCAGTGTACTCGCATTAACTCCGGTTCTGTATCGTATGATTTCGATGACAATATGGGAAGCGTATGTCACGGTATGTTGTTGGGGATTTGGACACTCCGGTCCTTTCCCCGCAGGGTCACTCTACTTTATCAATTTCTATTTCAGACGATCAAGATTAGGGTGATGTATCTGTGATGTCTTCCAACAGTGTGCCTCCGTCGTCACAATTAATGAAGGGCTAGCGGAAAAGTGCTCATGTAATACGCCAATTGCCTAAGAGGACCCTAGTAGGTTCGACGGCCTTTGACGTCCGCTAGCTCGCCCGGTGTAGCGTCCATTCACCGAATGGTTCGGCAGCCGGGTTCGTCCGTTGCGGTCTAGAAGGAATTTTGGGGTGATGCGAGCACTATAAAATTAACTTAATGCACACCCAGTGACGGCGGATCGGAGGGAGAACGGAGGAAGCCTTTTAGTCCGATTCATAGCTCGTTCCGGTCCATCCGGACGGCAAGCGAGAGAGGCCCCTCTCTCGTTCAACAACATCTGGCCCCAGATGTTGTGGTACAAATGTGTCGTTAGCGGAGCATACGTCCGTCGCTCGGGACGCTCCGTTGTATAGGCAGTCCGCTGAGACTGCTAAGGCTTCCTCTTCTCGTCAGCGCACACGACCGCACCTTGGCTGCGTGACCGCCGATATATTACCAGCTTCGCCGATCAAGGATTCTTCGGCGACCAGGTCACACCATCCGGCAGCCAGGGATTCGAGACCGATGGACTCCGGACGTTCGCATAGGAAAAGTATGCGGGAGCCATCTGATGCGGAGCTGCCCTCGGCGAAGCAGCGATAGACTGCGCCTCCGCAGGTCTCGACGCCGGACATTCTTGTGCACATAGCACAGCTTATCGCAGCATCCCAGCAGCCGACAGAAACGGTGTCGGATCGAGAATTATCCGACAGCGCTGGGTCGGTAGCCGGGGACTCGAGGCCTGCAGACTTCGGACGTTCGCATAGGAAGTATGCGGGAGTCAACGTACACGGAGCTTCCAGCGGCAATGCATCGTAAGTCCGCTACTGCACAGGCCTCGGGAACGGACGTGCTTTCCTTAATAGCACAGTTTATCGCAGCATCCCAGCATCAACTGAATCTGTCGCATATATTTTATCCGACGATGCTGGGTCGGGACGCTCCGCGGAAGCGGGTACGGACGTCCGAAAGTTTCATCCGGTCCGACGGGATACCGAAAGGGATTCGGTGGATTTCAAGCTTTCCCTTTCGGAACAACATATGCTGCGATGCCGGATAAGAAACTGATAGCGTCGGTGGACTTAGAAATTTTTGGTTCGGTTCAGGGACATCGTCCCTCAGTTCCGACATAGTCCAATAATGTCACACAAACTTTCGAATTATTGAACGACGCTATATATATTATTATTTTATGCTTGCTATCCAAGCATTTCTGGTTTCTTGTTCGAAGAGTTATGGAGATGTCTTTCAAAAGTGGGCCTGTGTCGTCATAGTTAATGAAGAGTTAGCGGCAATAAGTGCTCATGGAATATGTCTATCGCTTACGGAGTGACATTCGCTAGCTCACCCGGTGTAGCGTACATTCATCGAATGGTTCGGCTGCCGGGTTCGTCCGTTGCGGTCTAGGAAGGAGATTTGGGTGATGCGAGCACTTTAATTACTTTAGTACTCACCCAGTGACGGCAGATTGAGGACAGATCGGAGGAAGCCAACAACATAGGGGACCGCATGTTGTGGTTCAGATATTTTACATTCGGAGCATATGTCCGTTGCTCGGGACGCTCCGTTATATTGACAGTCCGAGAGACTGTCTTTAATGCTTCCTCATCCTCACAGCAGGGCACACGACCGCACATTGGCTACGTGACCTCGAGTATCCGATCAGTTTCGGCATTCAGTGATTCCACAGCGAATAGGTCGCGCCATCCGGTAGCCAAGGGACACGAGGCCTATACACTCCGTTCGCTCGCATATTGGAAGTATGCACGGGGTAACGATCTCGGAGCTTCCTGCGGCAATGCATCGTAAGACCGCTGCTCCTCAGGCCTCAGTGACGGACGTGCTATCCGAGTTAGCACAGTTGTTTCGCAGCACCCAGCAATTGACGATTTCTCGGTCGAATCAGGAATTATCCGACGGCGCTGGGTCGGTGCGGTCTGCGGTTGCATCAAGCTACGGACGACCGAACGCTTTATAGGGTCCGACAGGATGGCGAAAGGGATTCGAAAGATTTCGAGTTTTCCCTTTAGTAGTATCGGAAGATGCCTTTCATATCTTCTGGCATTTCTTCCAGTGATTATTTTTCGGACTTCATTGCTGCGATCTTGGATAAGAGACTTATAGCGTCATTGGACTCGGATTTTTCGATCGGTACAGGAACTTTGTCCCTGACTTACCGACGCAGTCCAATATTGTCATTACAACATGTGTTTTATTTTTCGACGCTATATATTTATATATATATACAAGACGGCTACTAAGCATGATAGTTTAGTTTCTTGTCCGCGTGGCTCATTTCTGCCATTTTATCTTTTTTTACATATAGTTTATTTTGGCAGAGCAGGGCATACCGAGAGTTCATATGCGTCTAGACGGTGTGATTAAAGACTGCATATATTCTTTTTCACCGTTTATGTCTTTTCCAATTTCAATGTTGGGAACGACATTATGTATATTAGACTTAACTTAGACGCTTTATTATACGTAATCCGCCTTACTGAGGCGTTATCATTACGTCTTCAAGAAAAGATTTACGGGATATTATTCTCAATGTAATTTCTTTTGAGGGCAGTAGTTTGTTCACGTATAACTCCGCCCTTCAGTGGCTGATTGGAGTTGGTTAGACGTGAGGCAGCCCTAGCTACATCCACGCGTGGATAGTAGGTTAAGAACTCTCTCAGAGTCGCTTCGTTCTCGGAGGAGCTTCTCTTCGACGGCAACTTTCCGGCAATCCATGAATTGCTTGATTTATACATTCTCTTGTCTATCTAGTGTTACAAGAGATTCAGACTGGGGCAAACATTCGGTGGTTGACTCAGAGAGTGCCGCCGCAGTTGCCGGACCCGAGTGTGGCTGTTATGACGGTTGCCAGTCAAACAGATTGGGATATATACTGATCCCTACGGATTCGAAGTGCCAGGGTCTTTGGGTTCCGCAGTCTTTTAGCTATCAGTTAACTTCCGCGGAATAATGTTTTTTTAGGCTTGCTTTATGTCATTGCATGAACATTATTCAGAAACGCATGCCCAAATTCCTGTCCTTTAATTCGACAGTAGTGGCGTATCTCCGGAACCAGGGAGGCACTCTTTCGTTTCCGTTATTCAATTTAATGGAAAGAATCCGTCTGTTGGTTATAGTACACCAAGTTCAGTTTTGGTCCGTCATATTCTGGGTCGTCTGATTGTTTTATCGCACTCCCGTTCTCTTACGGGTCGCTTGTTGCTGTCAGAATGGACTCTCAACAAACAAGTATTCAATCAGATTTGCTATCTATGGGAGCGCCCAATGATGTTTTATTTATGACACAGCTGGCTAATCAATTGCAGACGTATGTGTTGGCTTGTCCAGATCTCTGAGCTAATACTGTTAACGCTCTATTGATCTATAGGACAGAATGATAGGATACGCGTATCCTCCGGCGCTGTTGTTTTTAGCAGGTATTGCTAAGATAAACAACCACAATACATTTCTGTTGATAGCATCTCTATCTTCACAGAGATCATGAGTAATTTACTCTCTTGTCTACTGTGGATCTTAACGTGAAATCTTCCTCTATGTGAGGATCTTTTTTCACTGGGTAAATCGTGTCATCTTTATCACAACCAGCAAGGTCGCAACCTTCATGTATTCCGTTGTGTGGTCCGTATTGCATTGTAAGCACTGTACTGGACGAGCTTTGGACGCGATTTCTTACTATAGGAGATCCTCTTCTTCGCTATTCTATGCGACTAAAGTGGAGGCTCTTCCGTCGTGGTGTAGGGATCATTATGTTCATATGGTTGATCCCTCCATACTACTCATTGCTATTTTTTAGTATACTTGTTTCACAAGATCTACTGCAGCCTGTTGTTATTTAGGTTATAGGTTTATATTACCTCATACCTATGCACTCTACGATAGTTTACAATTGAGTCTTTTGTCTCTTTATCTAAGTCAGTTAGTAACTTTTTGATAAATAGACTTAGAATCTTTAGATTAAATTCCTATACGGATTTTAACTTCAGGTTCTTATTTAGCTAAGTAATCATTTGAGCCTCTGGAAACAGTAGTTTTCAAATTCTGACCTTTTAGACAGTAATTCTGTTGGTTTCTCTTTTACTGTAGAGTCAGTGAGTTTCATGCACTATCGATGGATGATTTTCACTTTCATAGTTTCGGAATCAATACTTCCGTTACTATTTAGGTTGGATTGTTGCATAAGAGTTAGGCTCCTATTATCCGGAACCTATTATTTTAAGGTCCTTCCGTCTTCGTATGGGCATAGGCCTTTACTCTTTCCGGGTACAGTTTATGTATTTATAAACAGATATCTGTTTATTACAAGGGCGTAAGCTTCTTCTGTCTTTGATGTCTAGTAGAAGGACGTTACGCTCCATTTTATTGTTAATGGATTCTATTAACTAGCGTACTGCTTATGGTATATCATTGGCTTAGCAGTTGTGCTTAAGTTTTCGGCTCATGAAGTAAGAGTTCTTCTACTTCTTGGGCTTACATTAATAGTGTTCTATTATAGATTTTTGAAGGCTGCTCATTGCACTCAGCCATCCATTCATGAATTTTATCTCAGAAATATCGAGTCCATTTCTGGAGGCCTCTATTGTTAGGTCTATTATCTACTGCTCAGAATGTCATTCACTTAACAGTTGCTACTATAGTTAGGTAGGCTGTCTGTTTCGGCAGTGTCTCCGTTCGGCTGCCCTCTTCGCTCTGGGCTATTTGACCCAGGGCAAGAAAAAGGGGGGGGGGAGGGTGTTCCCTTGGGTCACCTGTTTTTACTATGAAAACAAGGGGATACCTCCTCCGGAGTTAGTAATTCTGAGCTGTTATTGGGATGGTTGTTTAGTGAGAAGTTTAAGTTTATAAAATTCATTCAAGTCTTAGTTTTTAAAGTATAGCTTTTGAATATTGCATATGTCAACAGACATGATTATGCAATTCTCACACACTTTTAGGAGTATAAGAGTCTCTATTCTCTAGACTTACTTTATTATTGGCTTACTTTAAAAATTATTAGTATAAGGATTATTGGATATTAATAGAGTACATGGATGTATGAAGCTCAATTTTTGGAAGGTGTTGTATCTTTCTAATTTATCATAAATAAGAAAGATACATGTAAGGCCTATTACTTTTTTTCCCTACAGGGGATGACTCTATTTTATTTTATTGAGCGTATTCCATTTTGCTCTATGTCCTTGGCCCTCCAGCCTTTTTACTATTCAGCTATGTCTGGGTCATTGGTACAGTATAAAAATGTTAAAAAATTTATAGTAATTTATATATTTTTTATACTTACCAATGACCCAGATGGGGATGGCCCTCCCAGGAGTTGGGAACTCTTGCCTCCCCGCTGAGTACATAGCGCTTACCAGGCACTGGTTATTAGAATGATAAATGGCGCCAATTTCGGAACGTCCTTGACACTGCGCATGCGCAGTAGGGGCGAAGTGTGGAGGGCCTCTCAGGACATGTTTTCTTTAGTTTTAGATGCAAATTTTGGGGATTGGGGGGCAAAATTTGTGTTTGGCCCTATATTTTAAGAGTTAGCACCAGCTATGTCTGGGTCATTGGTAAGTATAAAAAATATATAAATTACTATAAATTTTTTAACTTTTTTTAAATTTTTGCCTCAAAAACAGCTTATGACCCATCTTTAGAATGAGCTCATTCCAAAGAGAGTTCATAGATGTTTTTGAGGTAAAAGTTGAAAAGATAAGGTAATTGGAATGGTGATTTATGTGAATAGCACTAGACAGATATGGCCATTTCATTATATAAAAGGTTAATTGTATAAACAAGTCAAGATATTCCAAGTATTTATCTTGTGATGACTTTTTCAGAATGACAGAACCATTGAATACTTCGCTCCTCCTTTAACAGATCAGGACTTCAACAAACCTGTTGGTCGATTCCATCAATCAATTTTTCAAAGTAGAAGTTCCAGAGCTTTGACAGCTACATCTATTGGTAATTTAGTAGTGTGGGACAACAACAAGCCTCTGACGAAAGGTAAATAAAGACTGATATGTCTGTGAATATATAGAGAGTAATTGCTTGACTGGTTACGTGAAATAATTCATGAAAGGTGAGGCACGTTGTACAAACACGAGTGTGCGAATGCGCACAAGTGTTTTACAGTATAGTCCCTCGCCTCAAATGAATTAATTCACGTAACCAGTCCAGTCAAGCGATTACTCTGTTTATTACTTTTCATTATTAAACGATAATTATATTATTTAACCCTTTACCTAACATAATGACCAAAAACAGCCAGCGCTATTCTCAAAACCCACCAATTAATTTCCATTATTTTTTCATTTTTTGTCTCTAAAACATAGGTTATGACCACTCATTGGAATGAGCTCATCGAGCTCGTTCCACTGAGGTGTCATAACCTTTGTTTTTGAGACAAAAAATGAAAATAATAGTTTTCAAGAATTTTTTTTGCAAGTGTTGTCTGCTTTTCATGTTATGTAAAGGGTTAAAAAACAATGAAGTCCCCATTACACCCACGGCAAAGCGTCTTCGTTTGTGTGCACAGATGCATGACACAATTGTTGATTGCATAATTCACTTGTGAAGTTATCATTTATAATCAAACCTGGAAATCCCAGTAAATCACACTTTGGAAAGTAATAAATTATATCATTAGATACTTTTATAAAAAACAGACTTTATTAGCTTACCTGGCTGAAAGTAGGAATGAGCTGTCATCATCACTTTTCATCAGTTGTCCATTTGCTTTAAAGGAGGTGTTTTGATCTTCTCCGAAAGAGCCTGTGTGATTTCAATAAAATTTCAGGTGTGTGATAGTTGGGTTGGGACATTTCAATTTTGTTATAACCAATGTGCTTCCCCTCCCCACCTATGTTGAGGGTGTGAGAAAAAATTCTTCCTAGTTTTTTTATTTAAAAATCTTTTTCTCATGAACTAATGGATGCAGTGCCTCAATATTTGGTATTCAGCTTCTTTTGTGGTATAGAATAAAGTTTGTTCACATGAAGTTCGAAGGACAATATTTGCAATTGTCCTGAGAGGATCAAGTGTTTGACCTCACCCAAAGGTACAGTTTTGAGACCCTCTTGGCCAGTTTGATTGAAATTTGAAACCCAATTTAAGTGCCCAACATATTCTGGATGTTAGCAAAAAAAAATTGCTGCAGGCACTCCCCAGTGAAATATAATGAAACAAACTGATATGAATAAAATATTGCATGATTTATCTTGATATGAAATACAATCAAATACTGATTGATAAGAATCATAATAGTCTTCAAGCACTGAGACAAGTAGGCTGGGCTCACTATACTGCAGTGAAAATATTTTCATTTTTTATTACAGTTGTTAGTTCAGAACCATCAGCAGATAAAAAGGCTTTAAAGATTATAAAGTTACAAGAGAGAGGAATAGATGTTCTCACAACTACAGACAAGTATGAGATAAATTTATCATAATTATTCAGTTTTGAGGTTTGTTTTGACATTCCATGTCCGTTTTTTCTTCCCGAAGCATTGGTTTCATTCATTCATTTTCTCTTTCCATTCTTTGGTTCTCATTACGATTTAACTCTTGACGCAACATGAATAGCAGATTCTTGAACAACTAAGTATTCATTTTTTGCAACATAGCTCATGATGCCTTATTGAAACAAGCTCAATGTGCTTTTTCCAATGAGGGGCCATAAGCTGTTTCTTAGGCAAAATTTAAAAAAATAATAAAATTTGAATTGTGATGTTTGTGAATGATGCTGATCGGTTAGGTTTGTTACATGAGATAAAGGGTTAAATGGCCAGACTAAAATATTAAACATGTAAAGATCTGGTACCCACGGATGAACCACCAATCAGGGCAGGTTATCATGAAGCATTCTAACTTCTATCCCCCACATTAAAAGAGTTGGACCATTCTTCCGTCCTTCTGTCCATCCCTCAGTCCGTCTGTTCACTTTCAGGTTTCTAGATGACAGCTAGTGCTAGGGAGAAAAATTTTGAAAATAAAGCCATGAAAGGGGGCATAAAATTTATTCTAGTAGCTGAAATGCCAACACATTTATGATTGAATTATCAGGTTATTATTATTTGATGTTATTCTGGGAATTGAATATGTGCTAAACAAATAATATTGCATAAGAATTACTTGTTTGAACTAGTTTAGAGTAGTTCACTCATTGAGGAATACACATGCATTTGTATAACTGTTACTGGTACTGAACCTGTACTAGCTAAAAGATTGGTGAACTGATGTATATAGGGATTTGAGGTTCTGTGAAAATTGGAGCATTAAACCTGATTGCCACTATATCACTACCTATGTGAGGTACTATTGATAAAAAAACTCAACATAAAGTAGAAATTTCAATTGGAAAAGTGCAAAACCGAACTTAGGACTGACATATACTTTTTTCAATCATCAGAAGTAAAACACAAAATTGAAGTAACAAAAATAGAAACGAGAAGATAAAAAAGAATTCAAAATTTAGGTGTTTCAACTAGTTAATTGTTCACTAAGCTGCTTATGGCATTCATATTAAGCAAAATATTTGGAATTCATCTAAGATCATGTGCATTAATTGAATTCATCCGCTACTGCTTGAATATAATGAGATTTTGCTTGATTTGCTTGTAGAATGTATAATACTACTTGTACCATACTACCATTAGTCATACTACAACCATAAAAGAAATCAATATGACACTGTCTGGAGACTGATGTTCAAACCTTGCAGCCTTCATGGTCAACTGATCTTGGCCAAAGAAGAATGTTTAACATCTGAACATCATAAGTCATTTTTATTAAGCAGAAATGGATTTCCTTCATCAATATACTGAATTGAACAATTCTGAGATTAGAGCCCCTGTAGCCAAAACAACTGACCAATCGCAACAGTGGAGTTTCTCCTCTAGATATGACCCTGAACGTACAGACCAAATTTTGTGGTGACCAGTATTAGAGGCTGTAGACAATGCTGAATAAATGAAAGTGTCACTGGCACTAGTTTAACTTGACTGGGTTTGATGAAAAGGATAATGTTCAATGTTTACGAAAGGATTATGAAATATAACAAGAATTGTGATAATTGAGAATATGTTAATTTCTGTTGCCTGTATGCTATATTTTCAATAAGAATAATTTGTGTAGTAGACTGTACTAAAGAATTTAGGCCTGAGTTAATGTGGCCCTCACAGTTTAATGTATTTCAACCAAAGTTACCAAGTTACAGTAAAATTATTCCAAAACAAGTCATCCTACCAAGTTACAATGAAATCCCTTCTTAAATATAACTCGTAGACTTTGCTAAAGGAATCTAAGTTACATGATGGCTCGGCGGTCACGGTTGACCGATCATGACCAAAGTATGAGAGTCTCATCTAGACAGCATACCAAGTTATCCTACCAAGTTACAATGAAATTCCTTCATAAAAACAACCTGTAGACAGTGCTAAAGGAATCTAGGTCATGTGATCTGGCGGTGGTAACAGTTGACCAACCATGACCAAAATAGGACAGTCTCATCTAGATATCATACCGAGTTATCCTTCCAAGTTACAATGAAATCGCTTCATAAATATGAACTGTAGACTGTGCTGAACAAATCTAGGTCACAGGCCTGTTTGGCCATCACGATTGACCGATCATTGCCAAAATAGAATGTTCTCATCTGGACGTTATACTGAGTCATCCTACAAATTTGCAATGAAATCCCTTCATAAATACAAGCTGTAGACTGTGCTAAAGGAATCTAGGTAACATGCCAACTGCGGCCATCACGGTTGACTGAACCTGACCCCGACAAAAAAGGACATTCTTATCTAGACATTATACAGAGTCATCCTATGAAGTTACAATAAAATCCCTTCATAAATACTACCTGTAGACTATGCTAAAGGTTTTGGGGCTTTGGACCCACGTAGCCATCATGGTTGACTGATCACAACCAAAAGGGGATGTTCTCATCTAGACATTATACAGAGTCATCCTACCAAGTTACCATGAAATCCCTTCATAAATAAGAACTGTAGACTGCTAGAGGTTTTCAGGTTTCAGGCTCGGGCAGCCATCACTGTTGACCGATCATGACCGAAAGGGGATGTTCTCATCTAGACATGATCTCGAACCTCCTCTGTCACCACGTCCCCGATTACAAGACATACTTTGGTCGAAGTATACCTTATCCACACAATAAACACATCACAGAAATATATTGGATTTTACAGTTTGAATAGCCCATAGGCATATTATGCAATACCAACAGTACTCTTGTTTCATTTGGATAGGTGTATAGCCAGAAAAATCCAACTGAAATAATAAAGCTATTTGTTTGGTTCAGAATACTGTTACCTCCGTAAACTAAGAACATAATTCATTATATTCTGTTTGATACAGCCTAAAGAGTACTGTGAAACAATACACTATCAGTTATGTATAATTCTTTGTTCTGAGCAGAAATGGCATTATTAATTCTTAACTCCTCATTTAAAAAACTTTTTGACCCAAAAGGGCTTTCCAAAATGCAGTTATATGGAAGTCTGTCTTTCATCCATTATTCGGGGAGCGTGGTGGCTCAGTGGTAGACTTCTATGCTAGATGTCCCGAGTTTGATCCCCGTCTGGGACGACCCGCGTTGTGTCCTTGGGCAAGGCACTTTATCCCAGTTGCCTACATGGGGGCACGATGATGCCGTGTACTAAGGCACATCAATGGTGCACATGTCTTCAACTGCTGTAACCCTACTTGAACAGAACTATATTTAAAAATACATTTAAGTGATTATTATAAAAATCAATCATTTGGAATAAATAAATAAGAACTGTAGACTGCTAGAGGTTTTCAGGTTTCAGGCTCGGGCAGCCATCACTGTTGACCGATCATGACCGAAAGGGGATGTTCTCATCTAGACATGACCTCGAACCTCCTCTGTCACCACGTCCCCGATTACAAGACATACTTTGGTCGAAGTATACCTTATCCACACAATAAACACATCACAGAAATATATTGGATTTTACAGTTTGAATAGCCCATAGGCATATTATGCAATACCAACAGTACTCTTGTTTCATTTGGATAGGTGTATAGCCAGAAAAATCCAACTGAAATAATAAAGCTATTTGTTTGGTTCAGAATACTGTTACCTCCGTAAACTAAGAACATAATTCATTATATTCTGTTTGATACAGCCTAAAGAGTACTGTGAAACAATACACTATCAGTTATGTATAATTCTTTGTTCTGAGCAGAAATGGCATTATTAATTCTTAACTCCTCATTTAAAAAACTTTTTGACCCAAAAGGGCTTTCCAAAATGCAGTTATATGGAAGTCTGTCTTTCATCCATTATTCGGGGAGCGTGGTGGCTCAGTGGTAGACTTCTATGCTAGATGTCCCGAGTTTGATCCCCGTCTGGGACGACCCGCGTTGTGTCCTTGGGCAAGGCACTTTATCCCAGTTGCCTACATGGGGGCACGATGATGCCGTGTACTAAGGCACATCAATGGTGCACATGTCTTCAACTCCTGTAACCCTACTTGAGCAGAGCTATATTTAAAATTACATTTAAGTGATTATTATAAAAATCAATCATTTGGAATGAAATAAAAAACAATAAAGAGACCCAAATAAGAAGAGTACAGGGGAGATTTTTTCTCAAAATTTAATAAGAGTATCTATATGTTTATTTGGATCCCTAGAGTAATGAGTTGAAACTTGGTTGGTATAGGCAGCCAAATATTTAACTGGTTGAGTGAGTGTGGGAAGCCCATTAGAGATGGGCGGTTAACGGAAAATTTGGTTCGGTTTTATTATCAACACCGAAACTGGAACTGAAACAATTACAGAAAACCCATTGTCGCGGTTTTCAACTTCAGTGTTGGAAAACTAATCAGGTCTTCACTTCTCAGAAATAAAGAGAGAAAGAACCTAAAGTTAACCTTGTTTTCAAACTTCAGAGTCGCGATACCCCTTTTTTCAGAACAGCTGCACTAATTGGTATTGCGTTCAAGCATGGCATTTACCGCAAAAATAGGTGACAAAATTACTTTTGCGCATCATGTTTTAAACGTTCATCTGTTTACCAAATGCAACTTCCTTTGCAGAACTGGAACTTGTCACCTGTTCCACATTTATAATGACAAAACAAATATATTTATTTCTACATGTAATTTTGAAATCTTGAACTCCAAAGACAGCGTCAAAATCACAGTTGATGTTGGATGGAAATTTAGGGTTACAATGATCAATATGAGCGACTTTTACTTGATGAAATTTTTTATGGTCGGCATGAAATATATGGATGAAATTCTCTTCAAAATAATAGTTTGAGTAAAAAAAAAAATGTTGAAACTTTTGAGTGTTGGTGATGGGGGTGGGGGAGGGGGAGATTATTATGATCCCCGATGAGTCTGGAGGTCACCTGAGTTGAACCAGACCCGAGGCTTGCCGAGGGTCTGGTTCAAATATCTTGCCCGAGGGTGAGATTTCCCCATTCCCACCTTCAGACTCACCGAGGATGATTTTTCTCCCCACACTCGAGGATTACATCATTATAGGTAATTGGCGGTCACATGCTGACAAACCCAATTTATCAAGTCGTAGTCCTTTCGAAAAATGAACAGTTTCATCGGAAAGATTGATTGTACAAAAATTAGGTATATACCATAGGTATATACTAAAAAATTGATTTGTAACACTGTTAAGGGGTTAATGAATTTGCGCATGTCAAACTCTAATGTAAAGGGCATTGTGAGATTATTGATCGATCGATAAATTCGCGCAGTGATATTATTAAATCTGCAGTGAAACATTGGGTTGAAACAAATCAAGTTTAATATTTGAATAATACAGTGGAGCCCACTTAATTGGATATCTCTTAATTGTATATCCCTGTTAATTGAATGTAATTTTCAAACACAAAACCATTTACCATACCTTCAGTACAAATTTGATCTGTTAATTGCATATGGGTTGTAGAGTAAACTCCTGTTAATTGTATTTCAATTTTTATAATACGTCAAAAAAATTACTGTGACACACACCAAATTTCCCTTATTTATCAACCTTTTTGGCCTCACTACTTCCAATGCAGGCATTTATTCTATTATATTTTGTTTGACAGAACTCTATGAGCTCTGTCAAACAAGATATAATAGAATAAATGCTAAGTTTACCTCCAGAACACAGAAAACTGACCAAATCCCTGTTAATTGTATACTCCTGTTAATTGAATAATTTTCACTGGCAAAATGGATATTCAATTAAGAGGATTCTACTGTAATTAAATATTGAGTCTATATCAACAAGGAACAGATAAATAGGTAATAAACGAACACAATTTACAGTTTATTTACAGTTGTGCAGACGATGATGAAATAGTTCTGGCGACCTAATAAAATATGCAAATGAGTATGTCACGTGGGGTGGGTGGAATAGAAATACCCCACCCTACTGTCTCACCTGGGACACGCGTATGTTTCACATATAGTTGGGGGAGAAAACCTGGTCAGGCTATCTTACCCACCACCTGAAAATTTTTATGTTTTGCAAAACTTCTGGACATGAATCTTGAAAATGCAAAGTATTGACGAAACTTTGTTAATAATAATGATTTGAGGAAACAAAATTTGTTACTACTTGAGTCAATGGGTAAGATATGCTGGTCACAATATCCTCCCCCACCTTAAAAAGTTCCGATATTTAGAACTTGTGCCTGCAAGTCTTGGGGTGGGAAATGTGGGTGAAATTCTCTTCAAAATAGTGATTTGAGCAAAAACATAGTTTCTGGCTCAAATCTTTCTCTCTTTACAACTTATGCATATAAGCCTTAAAAATGGAATGTATGGATGAAATTGTTCTCCCAGCTGCTCACAGTAATAAATTGAGGCCCCCTCCAAAAAATTTATAAGTTTTTCAAACATTTTTCTCTGTTAACGACTTACGCTCATGGGTCTAAATTGGTTTGTTTTTCTTCTTTTTGATAGCCAGGCATCTCTTGCACTGACTTGCAAGGACTGCCTTGATGCTGGAACCAACCTGAGGCATGCTCGGAAATCTTATAGACTTAACACAACCCTAGAAAATAAAAATACGTTAATCGTATGGAGACGTAAATATAAAGCTGCTCTTTGGAAAAGTAGATTCCACAACAATAATCAATTAAGGGACAAACTACGTCATGTTCAAAGACACACCCCCTAACCCTGTAGAAGAAGCAAACAGGGCTGATAACCTCTCAAACCAATCTGAAAATATTGACAGAAGAGTACTTAATGACTGCATTACAGTCGACGAGATAAAAAGAGCAGTTAAAAGATTAAATAAAAAATGGAAAAGCTCCGGGATACGATAGAATAACGAATGAGTATATTAAGTAAACCTTTCCTAAATTTAGTAACATCTACTCAAAGTTTTTCAATATAATATTAAATACTGGTATCTTCCCAATTGAGTGGACAGTTGGAGCTATTAAGCCCATATACAAAAAGAAAGTCCCCCTTCAACAACCAGACAGTTATCGTAAAATTTCATTATTGAGTAATATTTCTAAGTTATTTACTAGCGTTTTAAGTGCACGAATTTCTATTTTTCTAAATGAGAACAACTTATTAAGTGAAACACAAGCAGGATTCAGGGAAGGTTATTCAACAATTGATCACTTATTTTCAATCAGGGTCATAAGAGAACTGTTACGGATTAACAAACACGACATGTACTGTGCCTTTATCGACATCTCGAAGGCCTTTGACAAGGTCTGGAGAGCAGCTCTGTGGAAAAAACTGTTTGATACACATATAGATGGAAAGATACTCCAAGTAATTAAAAAGATGTATAGCGACATAAAATCTATTGTTATTGTCGACGGACAAATATCTGATCCTGTTGTGAGTTACACTGGTGTTAGGCAAGGGGAATATTTATCGCCGATACTTTTTGCACTGTACCTAAATGATTTAAAATCCGTTTTGAGTAACACAGACTGAAGGGATACGTATTAATACCCCCTTGCCATTAGAGGTTGGAACCTATTCTTACCTACATCTCTTAGTACTGTTATATGCGGACGACACTGTTCTATTATCACGTAAGACCTGCTGCATACACTGGATACTTTCTACAAATACTGCAGAAAGTGGAAACTCGAAGTTAACATAAGTAAAACAAAAATTATGAAATTCGGAACAAGGGTTGGAAAGAATGAAAAATTCTTGGGAGGGGACTCATATTGAAATAGTGAACAATTACAATATCTAGGCGTGACTTTCTCGAAAACCAGAAAATTAACTGCAGAAATAAGCAACCGATGTTCGGAGGCCAAAAAGGCAATGTACTCGATAATAAGTAAAATCAGACAGAACAAACTAGCAATTGATATCATGTTAGAAATATATGAGAAGTCGGTAGTCCCAATCTTATGGCTGCAAAATATGGGGTTGTGAAAGCATCTCAACGATCAAAAAACTTGAATTATGGTTCCTTAAGTTCATTCTGAGACTGAAAAAATCAACTGGAAGCGATTTTATATTTGGGGAGTTAGGATTGTTACCGATAGGAATCAAAATTAAAATACATTTATTGAACTTCTGGGCCCAACTCAGGAAAAGAGAATAAAATCTCGAACACCCTATATTCAATCCTCTATTTGAATCATATCACCGGTCTGTATACGAGCCTTTGGATTAATAGCATATACTTAGGGCTGGGCGATATTTCGATATACCGGTAAATACCGGTATTGGAATCAGTACCGGTTAAATATCGTCTATTTTTTGGCAATACCGGTATATCGTCTGTAACGATATTGGTTTGGGTCACATGATAATAAAATTTCAACATGTGTTTTTTCGTAAAATCGCACAGAAAGTTGCTTTGAAAATACAGGAAGTTTATCTTTCCTTATTTCGTGAACAAATGATAAACAGCGAGAGATGATGAGAGTAACGGAAAACACACCCGACTGTTACGCTGTAAAAACACGGTCACCTGCTGTTGGTCGCATTTTTTGGAACTGTAATCAGCAAGCCATACTTATCGCTTAATTCATTGTCAGCAATCTGACACAAAAATGTTTCAAATCACACTATTCACAATTGCGAAATGTGCAACAATTTTTGTCAAATATGACAGAGGTGTGATTCCATCACTGGGAGAAAACATTGTCGGCTGGTGATTGACACCTGCAGACTATCATGAAAGTGAAGGGTGAACACGTCTTGGAGGCGTGCTTAATAGCAACAGACCGACTGGCCTGACATGTGACAGATGACATTTGACATTGTCATCTTAGGAAGTTCACTGCTGGATGATAGGAGAAGGGGAGGAGCTACTACTGGTTCTTTGTGAAACCAGGCCCTCGGAATTCCATCAACTGGATACCCGTTGTTTTGATAAAAAGTTTTGTTTGCCACAGTTTTCATGAAGCCACACATACGCAATTAACACAATGTGACAATTGACTAGCTCAGTAATTGAACGCTTATCAGTCAAGAGAGGCTGGCCATGTTTTTACAGGAATTAAATTGACAAAGACTAATTTACTTGTATCCCAGATTCAGATGAAAGCCAGTAAACCCATGATAATTTTATGGCTTATTTTCGTATTAAACAATAGGTTCAATAACTTTGTAGACATGGATTATTATGGTCTTCCATTCAAATCACTCATTTTTTCCAGAGCAGTAAGTGATACTTCTATCTTTTGCTCCAAAAATATCTTTTTTATTCATGATATTCTTTGCACTTAATATGTGTTTCACACACTGGTGCACGATATACCGGTATATCGCGATATTTTTTCTGATATCGTTACCGGTATTCAGATTCCCATATCGCCCAGCCCTACATATACTCTCTTCTGAATAATTTAGGTATGACTAATGTGTGGACCAGTCAAAGTATTAACAACAGAAAGTACTTTGACTTCATCATCAAACAAAGACTAAAAGATACATTTTCAAGAATGGCGAGCAAAGATATCTAGTTCCAGGATATACAAATTCTATAACGCGATAAAACCGATGTTTTGTTTCGAAAATTACCTTCGGAAACTACCCATTTATTTGGCTACTCCCCTCCTCCAGTTTCGAGTCAGGAATCATAGGCTCCCAATCGAAACTGGTAGTTGGACGTCAATGGAATTTTCCCAAAGAGAATGTAATCTATGCCATGCAGATATTGGGGATGAATTCATTATATCCTTGTCTGTGATAAATTGAAAGAACTAAGAGCAAAGTACATAAAGCCATACTACAGACGAAACCCAAGTATGTATAAAGCCAGGAGTCTTTTTACCAGTGCAAATACTAAGCAACTCTGTAAACTAGCAAAATTCATCAGGGCCATTAAATCAGTTTTAACTACCTTCTCCGGCTGAAACTAAACAATCCTCTACCATTACACTGAGTTTACTAAACCCTATCGACCATAGACGAAACTTAAGTATGCACAAAGCCTAGACCGCCCTTAACTGTACAAATGCAAAGCAACCCTACAAACATTTTTATTAGAGACAAAAAATTATTGATAACAACCTATACATCTACCACCAAACAATCCCCTCCCATTATGGTAAGTTTACTGAACCCTTTCGACCATGAACACGGATAAAGCTCTACCATAATAATGTTTCAACCAAATGAAACAAAGTACCCGACCCCCTCTATGATAAAAGTGATTAGCAGCTATTTGAGTTCACAGCCTATTGCAGCCAAATGGTGATACATGAAAACTGGTGTGAGGCTGCTGAACAGAAAGATGAACTCATCCCACGGCCGGGTGGCGGTGCATGGACAGTCCTGTGGGGCCATGGAACGGGTTTATCAATGATCGAAGTATACAAGCCCATTGCCCTGGACATACACTCGCTGTCTAGCATCACTTTCTCCAATGATATATATGTGTTTGTACGTATTTATCGCAACTCCCAGTATACATATATGCACGTGTGTGTGGTGTGGGTGAGGTGGTGAATTTGTGTGTGAGGGTGTGTGTGTGCCGTCCTCTCCTCATGTATTAACAGGCTTTCTAGACCGCCGCGAATATAAGACATGTGATGTATGTAAATTTATCCCGTCGCCCTCTCATATTGATAAGTACCGCCATAAAGATGGGACTTGTGATGGTTGGGTCACGCCCTATGGAGTTGCATCAACATCCCGGTGGGACCGTGTGGTGGAGTTGTCACCAGTACCCCCTTCCAAGGTTATGTGGTTATTGCCTGCCCACTTATGAATTGGTAAATTATTCTCCAGTAGGTAGTGGCTTATCAAGAATATATACTTCAGCTGTCGACACTTCCCCCGTTTCTATACATCATTCGGCTATGGACCTGTAAGCTTAGCTGGCCCAACCAGAAGTGATTTATTTATACAGATTTACACGTCGTCACGTGGGTGCCGGTGGGTCCTGTCTTCTGGTGGAGGACAGGGTCTTCTGGCCCTCACGCGACGACGTTTACACTCCTCCTGAACAAGATTTGAGGAGAAGCTGTTGACATGGCTAGATGAGTGCACCTATGAGTGAATGTTTTATATGTCCACAACCCCCACCATTCCTCCAGGGACGGTGTATGCCGTCATGTATTTGCCAACATTCGGGTATGCCCGAGTGTTGGCAGATGTATGCCGGTATGCACTGGATGCACCCATAAAAACAGGACAACAGAAATCCTATAATAATAATTATCTCCTTGAGCATCTGGCATTCCTCGGATCCCCATCCTGCAATAATGTACTCTCCAAAGCATTTCGCTGCTAGAGGGTATCTCCTTGTTCATTTTGTAAAGAGAGTGCCTTGCGGGAGGGGGAGGTTCTGGGTAAACTCTACATGTTGATTCACATTACAGGGCATAATTTGCATCTCGCTACAAAGATGTGCTAAAGCTTCTGATGATTAATCGAAGCCAGGTCTTTGTATGCAAATTATTGCCAAGTCACATATTAATATATTTTGCCGAATAACGTTGAATATTGTGGAATGCATAACGGTGCGACTGATTACCGTTGTTCAGTTGTGCATTCTATATGTTGATGTTTATTTCGACTAAACAACCTTGTTCTATTAGGATGGGGGCACAACACAATATACTCATTCGCGTGGGCGAGAGAGGCAGATAGAGAGAAAGACACAGAGCGAGAGAGAAAGAGGGAGAGGGAGAAAGAACATGTATAATCTGAAAATACCCACCACGGACATGTAACATGAACTAATGTATATTGAAATAGTATTCGTTGTACTTTACACCATCTAAATGGAAAAAAAAAGTAATGAAATAAAATCACAAATCACTGATTAGTTTTTCAATCTGCCCTTGTTGTTTTTTTAATATCAGGAACAGCAACAGAAACAATTTCTGGAAAAAATTCTGTGATTAAATGGAATAGAAAAAAAATTCAGGTGGGGAAAGAAAATTGTTTTGAAGGCAGTCCCAGTTTTTAAGCCCAAACAAGTTTATCTTCCCCTGGTGGAAGATTATGGGAAGAAGATATTGTACTACACTGGAAGAATCCTAAAACAGAATCGGGTTTAAAACTTCCATTAAATGACAGTTAAAATTCTAGTTTATTCTTCTCTCTTTACAGATTTATTGTAGCTGGTGATGTTGCTGGTCATGTGAAATTTTTTGATCAAAGTTTGAAACTTGTTAACTGGTAAATATACAAATGACATTAATTGAGAATTTGTTTTTTGCACAAGTTGAAAGCGCTCAATTCTTTTGCTTCTACTGTGGTTAAAAATTATGAAAATGTCTGCTCAAAATTGTTATATTTACATGTTATTTTCACAAATAACAATATATAATTTTTATGTGAAAACTATTTTTGTTTGTCTTTTTGGCAAACACATCCCACTTCGGTTCAGAATTTTAAAAAAATATAAATAGAAAAATGAGAACTTTCTTGTTCATAAGAGATATATTATGATGCAAAACCAATTTGTATACTAAATTGGCTGGATTATATTAGTTATTGTTAGTCTTGTGTAACTGGCTCACATTTATTGGAAGATGTTTGAAAAAACACAGAATATTTTTGGAATCAACAAGAAATATTCCTGACCCTTTTCCAAAGATAATTTTTGATGAAGATTACAAATGTGTATTCATGAATAAGTTTGGATTTTTTCTGAAATACATCCCCTGATCTTTACTGGAAGTTGTCAGAAAGTGCCCTGAGTTCCAATGTGTTCTATGTGCCTTCTGGCACATAAAACATATTGGAACTCAGTGGACGGGAAGTTGGTTTTGTAAAAAATGATGTTTTTTACATATATATGTGAACTTCATTTCTGATTATTGATAGCTGGATATTCAGAATTATTCACAGAGCAAAACCGTTACTGTGAAAGTTTAATCTCAATCAAACATTTGTCTCAACTGCATGTGTCAACAGCATTATAAAGGTGACACAAATCACTGCATTTAACCCCTTACATGCTGCTGGCAGATATTCCTGCCCAGGACAGGAATTCTCTCACTATTAAAATAAGTACAATTTGAGCACACTTAATCAAATTTTCACCTTCAAATTGTACCAACTTTTTGACCAGTAATTTCTTGAATCAATCTTGAATGAATTTTTCATCAAATGTAGTCATGGCTGTTTCACACTAGCCATGACTAGGGTTGTTAAAAAATATCTAAAAAAATACTCAGAAGGTTAAGAGTTAACCTTCTGATGGCAAAATGGCAAAGATTTCAGTAGCAAATATTTCCCGTAATTCTGTTTGATATTTAACCAAATATACCTTGTTAAACAAAGCTCAGTGAGTTCTGTCAAACAAGATATAATTGGTTAAATTTATAGTTAAACAAGGTAAAAATTCTGTTGCACTACCAAAATTTAGGGGTTAATCTTTACCTGTCAGTTTTGCAGAGACATTAATCATGATTTCTGAATTATTTTTTAAATAATTTCTCTGACCAACTTCAGTGATAGTAGAGTGTGTTCTAATAAGATAATTTTCAAAGGACAGATATTAAGTGTTTTCAAATATATTTTTCTGAACAGCTCGACCATTTTATTGGTTGAGGTGTTTTTTTTCTAACACCCTTTTTCGAATCTTGTTTCCAGCCCAACAAAATTTTAAGTGTAAATATTTGGCTATAATCCTTGAATAATTCATTATATTTTGATGAACCTTTGTCACACTAGTTTTCATTTAAAGCTTGTTGTTGACAGAAAAGTGAAATGTGGCAATATTTCTTTCAGGTATCAAGACTTTCATTTGGGACCAGTAAACTCTATCAGCTTTTCTCATGCACCTGAGTTCACTCCTCTGTAAGTACAAGAACTTAAGTATTCTTTTCTGCAGTATATAATAGATGTCATTCCTTTACCCTTTATACAATGTACACAGTATCATAATTTATTATGTTAAATTTTATTTTTTCAAATTTTTAAAAAAAAATCCACAAAATCATATGCGACTTGTCGAGCATGTTCCAAGGAGGGTCACATGACGTGATTTTGTTCAAGAAAAATTTCAAAGATCAACTGCTCAAATTGTATATTAGGCAGGTGGATGTGTCTGGTTCGTAAGGCAAAGGATAAAATATCAAATAACATGCTAGTGTCATTCTGCTGTGCAATAAATAAGTTAGGGATTGTTTAACCCTTAAGGGCCTAATTCCGACTTTGATAACTTTTTAATTCAAAGGAACAGATGCCCCAACATGCATTGTTTGGATAAACTCAAAACTTGTTTTCTAAGTACTTTGTCAGTTGTTTCTAGGCAAGTCTTGGCTGCCTCTGTAGGCAGCCAAGACTTGACTAGAAACAACTGCAAAGCCACTGGAGGTAGCCATTCAAAGTATGGCGAAAATATATAAAAATCTCCTGGCCCTTAAAGGTTAAGTTATAGAATCAAATTTTTTAAGAATATTTTGTCCAGTGGTTATTTTTATACCCCCACCCCCAGCAGTGGTATATAAGATTCGCCTTGTCCGTCCATCAGTCTGTCTGTCCATCTCAAAATTCTATCATGAATAACTTGTAAAGTACTTGGTTGTGTGACTTTATATTTGATATGCAAGTGTATCCTATTGCTGTATACCCATAGTGAAATGCAGGTGTCATGCGAGATTTTATTGCCAGAGTCATTGCCCTTTATGGACTTAGAATTTGTCTGCCTTGAAATTAATTCATGAATAACTTGCAGAGTACTCAGTGGAATGGCTTCATATTTGGTGTGTAAGCCTATCCTATTGATGTCTATCCACAGCACAAGGCAGATGTTATGCAGTGTATTATTGTAGGAGTTATTGCATTTTAAGGACTTTGATTTTGTCCGTTCCAATATTCAATCATGAATAACTTGTCTAATTAAGGGTACCTCCATGGTGTAATCAACTCCATTGTTATGCAGTGTATTATTGTAGGAGTTATTGCATTTTATGGACTTTTAAGTTTGTTCGTTCCAAAATTCAATCATGAATAACTTGTCTAATTAAGGGTACCTTCATTGTGTAATCAACTCCTCCCACAATTTCTAATATAGAGAGTTGAAACTTTAGGATGTGGTTACATATATCTTGCAGATGCGCAACATATATGGTATCACAGAACTAAATATTTTCCCATAGGCGACCATTATAACGTTCAGGTGGAAGAAAATATGATCACATCACTTTAATTTTGACATTCAAATATCTGTCAAGTATAGCCCTTCAGACGACTTTTTCTGATCCGAAAACAGGGGATCATGCAACAAATAAGAGAGAAAAACTGACACAAAGGGAAGTATCATGCACATATTTTTCAGGGAATTCCCTACAAAAACACACAAAAAGTAAATTGTATTTTTTAGGTCCAAAAGTCATCAACTCACTCTCTTTTTTATCAGGAATATTCAACAATAATGCAAGATGTCAGAAGAATGTTTCATACGTTTATTGAAGCAATTTTTTTTTCCCAAGGCTGTTTATTTTTAGAAATTGCATCATTTCCGAGTGTAACATTTTAAGGCGGTTAACCCTAATTTAAATATTTAGTTTCGCAATACCATATGAAGTGTGCAGAAAAATATTTTTTCACAGAATTAGAGGCGGGGTTACCTTTTTGTGTCGCTCTTTGGTGACAATTAATAGTTCTTATGATATATGCCCCAATGGCCTGTAATCTGTCACAGGTCTGTCCTCCTTCAGCATCACCTAGTAATAAATGTTTCATTTCTGTAATGCTATCCATGGTATTGCAGGCAGGGGTATATGCCACCCTCGACTTTGCTCTAGTTAAATCTAGTATGCAAAGCTGACACTGGTGCTTCCTCAGAAGATATATGTGAGTACATGTATATGTAGAAAATAAATTGAGATGTATATTAGGGTGAAAATTCTGAAGATAATTTGTTGTTCACTGCTTTGAGCCCTAATTGCGATATGACCCTCAATAGATTCATGACAGGGCTGACTGAAAATTCTCCTCACCAGAATAACTTTCTGATTACAAGCTGAAAGCACATATTTAGATTTACTGTTAAAGTATCTACATACTTTCTATTTGTAAACCTTTGTGTGTTTGTAGTGAATATGAATATTTGACCCTTATATATCTGAGTTGGAATGCAGCATAGTTTCTGTTAAACCATTGTCATTATAGGTCATTTCCCCTATTGAACCAGTTAGTGTCAATCACAATATTTCGTATTCCATGATTAACCCTTTACCCAACACAGACGATTTCAAAATTTATTATTTTAAGTACCATTTTTTAGTTTTTTAAATTTTTACAAAAAATTTCAACAAAACCATATCATGTGACCCATCTTTGGAATGAACTCGATGAGCTTGTTCCAAAGAGGGGTCACATGATATGGTTTTGTTGACATTTTTAGAAAAATAATATTTTTTCAGCTGCTGAATTTGCATATTACGCGGGCGGATGCGGGCGATTCGTTGGGTAAAGGGTTAACCCTTTACCCAACGCAGACGATATCAAAATTTATTATTTTAAATATCACTTTTTAAAATTTAAAAAAAACTTTCAACAAAACCATATCATGTGACCCCTCGTTGGAACGAGCTCGATGAGCTCGTTCCAACAAAGGGGTCACATGATATGGTTTTGCTGAAATTGTTTGAAAAATAATATGTTTTCAACTGCTGAATTTGCATTTTACGCGGGCGGATGCCGGCGATTCGTTAGGTAAAGGGTTAACAGATGATGTTAATATCATTCATCTGTGATATTTGGAATACATATATTTAGGGACAACATAAACTTTTACAGAATAATATCATTATGATACGATGTTTGTATCAACAGAATTTCTTAGGTGCCATACAGAATTTATTGCGCTCTGAAAACTTAACTGGTGTCATGTCAAGAATGGTATTGTAGGCAAAAATATCCCAGGTCTCTCTTAAAGCTTTCATCATTGGTTTGATGAAATACTTTTATATGATATATTGCTGGAAAGGGAGAATGGGCTCTTTGCCATTTCTAACAGCAGATCATATACAGTATTGGATCAGGAAACAAGAAGAAAAAAATAACTCAGAGATGTTGTTTCCCTTTTAGATTTGGTTTTGACACAGATTAGTTAATTCATGTACCGTAAGACTGAGTCTTATTTTCAACAGCAATGGTGGTGTTTACATTGTCTCTATTATTATGCCCCTGAAAAATTTTCAAGGGGGTATATAGTTGAGGTCTCTGTCCATCTGTATGTCTGTACACCCTTCTGTCAGTCCATACGAACATTTTGTATTATAACTCGAGCATCAGTTGTTGGATTTTAATGTTCTTTGGTATGGTGATAGGGCAGCTTGGGGGAACGGATGCCCTCATACCTAGCGTTTCGTCCATTCATGTTTGGAAGAGTTATGGCCTCTGTTTGTTTTTGGCCTCTGTTTCTGACTAAGGTAAATTGTACCAAAGCCTATAGGGCAAAGTGCTGCCCAATTTTTTTGTTACTTCATTATTTTTCTGCGGCCCAGTGCTTACAGAGAGGTTGTATGACATTTTAACCTCTACATATCAATATATCCATATAAATATGGATGACACAAGAATTATAGTGATTTTGTTTCCAGACCATTTAAAATTGTATCACCGCACCAATCAATTTCAAATTTTATTTGCTTATTACTAATGTCAAAATACAGGTCAAGTTCGATTTGGAGGTTCACTCCAACCATTCTTGCAAGAGTTCTGCCTCTTTTTGAATTAAAAAATCACTGATTCCCCAATTTCAGCTTTATTCTTACTGTCCAGTGCCTATAGGGGAAGTGCTGCCCGATTTTTTTTTAGTCCACTATTTCTGTAATGCCCAGTGCTTGCAGGGGAGGTTGCATGTCATTTTAAACTATATATCAATATAACCATACAAATATGGATGCCAATTTCAGCTTTATTCTTACTGGCCAGTGCCTGTGGTGGAAGTGCTGCCCAATTTATTTTAGTCCACCATTTCTGTGCTGCCCAGTGCTTGGTGGGGAGGTTGCATGTCATTTTAACCTACTACATATCGATATAACCATATAAATATGGATGCCAATTTCAGCTTTATTCTTACTGGCCAGTGTCTTATAGGGGAAGTGCTGCCCAATTTGTTTTTAGTCCACTATCTTGATTTTTTCTAGTCCACTATTTCTGTACTGCCCAGTGTTTGCAGGGCAGGTTTGCATGTCATTTAAACCTACTACATATCGATATATTCATATAAATATGGTTGGCACAAGAATCATAGTGTTTTTTTAATTCCGTTCATTCAAAGTTGTTTGGATGAACCAATTCTCTTCAAACATTCAGAAGTTATTTATTTACATGCAAGTCCAACTTTGCTACCTTCATGTGCATCAGCACATGCGTTAGCATTGCTCTTGTTCCTTTATCTTCATCATCTAAAATGAGTGACATACTTTTTAACATTTCTTTTTCAGAGCAAAAGAAGGCTCAGATTTTCCACCAGATGCTACTATTACTGCCAAGAAGTTTGTAATTCGAGACTTTGTAGTTGGTAGCAGTATAGCTGTTGTTGGTAATATTACTACAGATGGAACCAAAGTCAATGTAAATTGTTAGCTGTTTACTTTACAAATGTCTAATTGCCCAGTCTAATAACATATTAAATGCAATTTCATTACTATTTTTATTATGCCCCCCAGCCTCCAAAGGAGTGTTTTGTGTGTATAGTGGAGTATCTTGAGTGTGTGTGCATGTGTACATCCATCCAAACAAACATTTTGACTTGTAGCTCAGGTTTGGATAAGCAAATATGATTTTCCTTCGTGGAAAAGAAATCCATGGAGGATGGATTCTGTCTGTACTTTCGTGTCAGAGTTTGTGGCACTTATTGGAGTTAAAAAGTGTGTCCATCCATAGGAACATTTCACCTTGTAGCTATGGTGAGGATAATCCTACAATAATCCTATGGTACATCCTATGGTATACTGATAAAACAGCTTGGGTGAAAGGATCTCCATGTAGGACTAAGATAGAACACAACAGGGCTGGAGTATGGGAAACTTGAGTCAATGACTGAATGTGGAGTTTTTCCTGTATTTCTTGTGCGCTGAAGGCACACTTGAAATATAAGAAAAACTCCACCAAGGGTTGCATATTCCTGTCCTCGATACTCCACCCAAGTTGTGTTCCATATTTTTCCCAGAATTAAACTTGAATTCAGTGAATGAAGCTGATATTTTTAACCCTTGACCTAACACGAAAAGCAGACGACACTTGCAAACAAAATTTTTGAATAACTTATTTTTTTCATTTTTGTCTCAAAAACATAGGTTATAACCCCTCATTGGAATGAGCTCGATGAGCTCATTCCAAAGAGGTGTCATAACCTGTGCTTTGGAGACAAAAAATGAAAAAAATCATGAAAATTAATTGGTGATTTTTGTGAATATCGCTGGCCGGTTTTGGCCGTTATGTTGGGTAAAGGGTTAAAGAAAATATGACTTTCGGCAGTCTGATAAGTTTCTTGCTGGACACTGCTTTGTGTCCAAGCATTTTATTCACATCATAACATCACTTAGGCCACACAAAGTAGATCTTCTGTTTCTCAGGCCAATATTTGTGAAATTGCATGCGTGCGAGCGGTTTTTTATTTTATTTTTTATTTCAGTAATTTCTTCTTTGCCATCAAAAGTTCATGTTCTTGGTTCAAGTTTTCGGCCTCATAATATACAGAATAGCATGGATGGTGATGTACTTCATCCCTTGAGTGCAAAGCATTGCAAAGCCTTCTTGCACTCAAGGGACAAATTCATCAATTTTTTTAACTTGGGTAAAATATCAGACATAAACCATTTAATTTTTATTTTTTTAAAGTTTAAATTGATTATAAAAAGAGAGCATGCGGCAGCCAAAAGGACCATGCGGGAGGGCCTGAGAAACAGATTTTTTATTTTTTTAGGCCTTAGATGTATAACATCCAATCACATGCATTCTTACATGATGTTCTTGTGCATAATCCAGATTTCATGCATGGTGTATCAAGAACATTTCCATTGTCAGTATTGTTTTGCATAACGTTGAATTTGCACAGCAATCATGTTATAAAATTTCTGTCCACACTTTCTTGCCAGAGTTGTGGTCCTTGTTGAACTTAGAGCATCTCAAAGATGACCATTAGAGGGAGATGGGAGTGTGTGTGAACCTTATTTATGCTGACTGTGATGGTTCTTGTCACAACTGATAAAATATTCCAGCTACATCATAAAGGCATGCTGTCATAGAAGTTAATGTTTTGTTGATGTTGTTGGAATATTGATCATTTGGGATTATAGTTCAAAATCTTGAGAGTTCTTGGAAATTTATGAATAAATGCATGTAGTGATGATATATGGGCTTTCCCACTTTCTTATTTAGTGAACACACATCACACTCCATACTGGCAATGATGGGCTCCCAACAGCCCGAACTGAATCCTACAGACGAACCGAAGGGCAGATAAAGGAGGTGGTGTAGGCATGTATGTTAACAAGGATTTAAAACCATAGTTGATCATAGACCTGAACAGGGCCGGAGAGAGGGTGGGGGCCCATGGTAGTAACCCTGGGGGCATAGAACTTTGGGGGCCCAGCTTTTGCCCAGTTGTCCAGGATTCTTGGGTTAGTCAACGACCCACCCCAACCCCTACCCCCACCCCAGTCCACTCATGGTCTGAAAGACTGTATTTTAATTTTTGGATTTGGTACGTCCTTTCAAACGACATTCAAAACCAGAAAATTAAAATACCGGCTTTCAGGCTATGTTTGGACTAACACTCCCACCCAAGGTTTTGACTCCTGTGCCAGCAGTTAAGAAGGGGGCTGTATCATGAATGGAGCTCTGCACTTGACCAACAATTCTAATTTTAGACTGCATAATTCTTGAAGTAATAACTTTGTTAAATCAACTTGACGTAATAAAGTTAGCATTCAAGAATTGTGCAGTCAAAAGCTATAACTCAAGGTCAGTGGATACTAACTGATGAACTTGGCAATTTGAAACATGCTGCTAAAAACGTCATTTTGACAGCCAAAAAATAACATGAGTTTTTATCCCAAAAGCTGCCAGAAGTCACCATTTAATAACTGATTTCAAAATTTCTTGTGGGGAGGACCCCCCCCCCCCAACCCCAGCCCCCCTATCATCTGTCATACCTTTGGCATTTGCAGCAGATGCCTTTGGCATCTTCATCAGTATCCCAACACTTTTGAAAGAGGGCCCATCACAGGATTAACCCTGGGGCCTGAATTTCCTCTCCCCAGTCCTGGACCTTAAACACCAATAAAGAAATAAATGTGCATGATTATTAGCAAGAATGAATCAATATCTAAGATTTCAGTTCATATACTCCCCATTAGTTACACGTCTGGCAGTCTAGGTTACAATTTGAAGGGTAAAATTGATAGGCCAGGTTGAAGATAAAGTAATTTTTACATAATTTTTATAGGTTATTCTCAGAGAACATGATGCTGCAATTCATGCTTTGGCTGCACATCCAACCAGGTAAGTTGAGTGATGCTAAAGATTTCATAAGAATTTCAATTTGGATCAAGATTAAAATTATAAAATTGAAAAATGTTTTGTCAAATTATGACATCTTCTGACTCGCGCTTTGAAAATTATGGAGCAGAATGAAAGGAGTTGGATTTTTTGTCATTTATCTTACTGGAGGGCAGGGACCAGCCGTGAGGGCGACTAGAGCAATTATGTCGCCCTTCTAAGCCCAAAGTCGCCTAGAAAAATTGTCGGGGAGATTACAATCGCCCTCTAAAAATTGGCCAAAATGAGAAAAGGCTGAACTGAGTGATCCGAGGTTTACATAAAAACGATTATTTTCAAGAATTGAATGTGCGTGAGTGTGATAAATGGGCATTTTCATTCGTTAAATAAGCGACCATTTTTATTTGAAATCATACGACAAGCAATTGTCCATTGTCACTTTTTGCAGATTTTTTTATTTCTATTTTGTTCCGTTTCAGTCGGAGCTTCAAGTGTCGAAACGAAAATAGGTGACTTACACGACTCAACAAAATAACCCAGTTTAAAAGTAGGTTACGTCGCTTAAGATGCCGAAAATTCTCTGATGAAAATGTATACACAACGGACGTATTTTCTAACACTGTATTTTTATTTCGTTTTGCTGACGACTGTTAACTGTTGGGCTGTCTATTCCCAGAAAAACACGAATGGAATTGAGACACATGAAAAAAAAAGCTTTAGTGATGGCATGAAAAGCTTTGTACAGGGCACAAGTGTGCATATGAAGGATCTTGAAAAAGGGGGTCCTCCTAAACACCGGAATGACGCGGAATGACACCGCAATGCCGTAAAAATGATGCGGAATGACATTTATTTTACAAAATACTCGACCCGAGAATGTATTTTGTTTATTAACTAACAAAGTACCTTCCAAGCAACCTTCTTACATCTGGTCCTGTTCACACTTTCAGACTTAGGAAATTATTAGCTTAGTAGACTTTGGTGAAAGGCAACCACAGGAGGGTGCTGGGGGGATTGGCATGAAGAAGAGGGGAGGGGTCATGAAGGAGAGGGTAGCAGTGGGGGATTTTCAGTCAATAATTACTTTGTGATATTTTTACACAGTATACCAATGGCCCAGACATAGCTGGTGCTAACTCTAAAATATGTAGGGCCAAACACAAATTCCCCCCCACCCCCCAATCCCCCAAATTTGCATGCAAAACCGAAAATCAGAAGTCCTAACTGGTCCTCCATACATTTACCATCTGCGCATGTGCAGACGTCAGGAAGTGACCAGAATTGGCGCGAACACCATTCTTTGTTTGGCCCTTGTCAGATAACAAAAATCTGAATTTTGAGCTTTTTAAATCTAAATTAATAATGATGCCAGACACAAATCAATGGTTAAATTGGAGGATCCAAGGACACAATTAGATGAAGGAAGGAAGAAACGGTGGTTTGAAAATGTTCAGGACTGTAATTTTATAATATTTATAAAAATTAGTTCATGTTCCCCCCCCCCCCCCCCCCCCCCCCCCCCCCCCTGTTAAACTCTCAAGCTTTTTGGCTTGTTTTTTGAAATTTTTTATATAAAATTTCTTGGGAGTTTGACGTGTTATACAGAAAGTTTTTTCTGTATGTCCCCAGGGTTACGTCCTCACCATAAGGGTGTTTAGGCGTTTTAGTCATGCATCATACATCCAATGTATTGTTTTTTCTTCTGATGAAGATCTTGCCTTACATTGGATAGTTCAAAATTCTGTTACTGACTTCGGGCCGTGTTGTCTGGGGTCTCCTTTCCGGTTTTCAGTTTGACGTTGTTTACATTAGCAACGTTTGTTATTTATGTGTATGTTCCTATTTTTGATATGGTAGGTCTGTTGTAAGATACATTAGACACTCCCATAGTGTGGCAGTTAATTTTTGGGAGAAAAAAATTAATTTTGTCCACTCTTGGGCTCTTTTGGGATACATTTGGGCTCTTTGTTCCCTTTGGGAACTTGGACACTTGTCAAAAATTTTTTAAAATTTTTTTTTGTGTAAACTATTTTTCGATTTATATTTTGAATGTTTTTGTTATGTATCTTTTTATTTGTATTTAATGTGGAATTGGTGGAAGTACGATTGACTTCATTTTATAAGCATATTGCTCAGTAAGCAAGGAGAGGAAGTCTTTACTCTTATTTTAATGTAGTTGCCTTGCTTGTAGTCAATGTACTTCTACTAATTCGTGCTCATATGTGTCGCATAGGGATGACAAACGTTGCTGTCGGGTGTCATGGTACGTTGTTAGCGAGGGACTACTGCCGGTCCTCACGTGATGAGAGGCTGCCTCTGGTCCTCTCGCCCTAAGGTCGCTTTAGTTTATTAGTTTATATTTTCAGAGGAACAAGAACATGGTGATGTTTACGTGACGCCATCAGATAGTGTGCTTCTGTTGTCGCATTTAATAGTCAGAGCTAGCGGCAAAAGTGCTCATGAATATTAGACAGGGCAATAAACCACAGTGTGGTTTCCAATCCCTGTCGCCAGCTAGCTCGACCAGTGAAGCGGTACAATCCCTGAGGGTACCGTGACGCCGGGTGTGTCCATTGCGGACAAGGAGAATAGAAAGGGTAGAGCGAGCACTATAATATAATATCAATATAAGGCTCACCCTGCAACGACGGAAAGGAAGAAGCCGGCAAGTTCGGCAGGAAGATCGGCGAGGTCTGATGGACCGCGAGCGAGAGAGCCCCCTCTCTCTTTTATTATAACATCTAGGGCCAGATGTTATAGATCGGAACTTGCGTCAGTCGGAGCATACGGCCACGCCTCCCGTCCGGGACGCTCCGTTCAATTTACAGCCGGGGTCGGCTATAATTACGGCTTCTTCAATGTCTACCAAGGACACACGACCACACCTTGGCTATATGATGTCTGATATCGAGCCTTCATCGCCGGGAAGTCACTCTTCGTCAGAGACGTCACTCCATATAGTAGCCAAGGAGACGAGGCCTCATTTATAGGGACGTCCGCAGAAAAGAGCCATCTCGGACACACTGTCCCAGGAGCAGCCAGCGGCCATGCAACAGAAGACCACTGCTCCTTAGGCCTCCGTAACGGACTTGCTGTCGCAGATTGCACAGCTCATCGCAGCATCCCAGCAAATGCAGGCCAGACAATGGCAGTCTCAGAACTTGAGTTGTCGGAAGGTGCTGGGTCGGTCCAGTCATCTGCGCATTCAGATGCCAATGACCGTGAGTATAAGCTGATTCAGTTGGAGGATGAAAGGATTTGGAGGAGAAATACCCTTCCATTTCGGAACAACAGGGTGGCGATAGCGTTTATGCATCGATACTTCCCAGAGTTTGTTCCTGAAAATCAGAATGCTGTGACAGCTCAAAAGTATCACTATTCAGTAGCTTAGACGAGGCCTCATATAGCGGGACGTCTGGAGAAAGTGCCGTCTCGGACACACTGTCCCAGGAGCAGCCGGCGGCCACAAGATCTCTGCTCCTCAGGCCTCTGTTACGGTTTTGCTGACGCAGATGCACGGCTCCTTGCAGCATCCCTGCAAGTGCAGTACCAATCGACGGCAGTCTCAAAATCTGAGCTGTCGCATGGTGCTGAGTCGGTCCAGTTATCTGCACGTTCAGATACCATTGACCATGATTTCAACTGATTCAGACGAATGATGAAGGGATATGGAGGGGATTTACCCTCCACATTCAGTACAATACAGGGTTGAGAGGATTTATTCTATCAACACTACCCTGAATGTGTTTCAACGAATCAGAATGCTGCTTCTATTTCAAAGAAACCGCTTGCGTTGTTGAACGTTCAATTGTCCGGAAAAAGAGAAGGAATGTCTTTTCCGGTTAAGTATAGACAGGTGTCGCAGGCTTTTGGCCTTTTAGATGACTCCACATTCAACTTTCCAGTGGAAAGAAGCAAGGCGGTTTCTTGTCATCATCCTCTGCAGTTCCGCTGGTCGGAAAACAGTGAAGATGTATTGAGAGTTCCTCTGTGTTTGAATGAGTCGGCTAAGGACCTAGCTAGGGCCTTACCTTCGTCATTCATTATTCGCTTGCTCACAATTGAGACGACATTTATTCATTCAGAGCAAATTTAGACTCACTGTATTACGCAGATCACCTTTTAGAACTGTGACGCAACGTCTCTACGGAAAGGAATTGGAGGATGTTTGTATCTCATTTAGAGTCCTTTCCAGGGCTATATATTTATCACGTATAACTCTGTCTTAACAAGTTGCTAATTCGGAGTTAAATAGACGTGACAGAGCCCTTGCTTCATCATCCTTAATAAATGACAAGGTGAATAACTCTCTTAGAGTCGCTCCGGTTTCCGGACAGTTTTGGATGATAAATTCTTATTATGACCAAGCTACAAAGAAAGCATCAATACTCTGCTTCTTATGTCGACGTATAATCGACTCGCATTAGCAGAAAGGAGTAAAAGAGGACATCCTGGACAGAAGGTCACCTATAAGGACTCCTCGTGAGGGTATAGTTAACTCTCCCATAATTACTCTAGGAATCGTCATATAGCGACTCGGATACAGGGCTTACGTCTGATCGAGATTTCTGGTCAGACTCCACTAAACTGCTGGGTCGAGGCTATTTGCGAATGAGATGCAGTTCCTCCTTCTGTAGGCCTCGCAGGTGCTACAGGTGTGAGTTAGGACCTCTGTTGTTTTGCGGTTGACGCATGGTTATCAAGATTAGCATCAATCTGGATAACTGTTACGGAGACTAGTAGTTGAGTAGTATGGTTTCCGAGAGAACCACAACTAACTTAATGTTTGATGGACAATGCTTCCGTCTAATCCTTGCATAAGAGTCTCTCCAATCGGAGGTAAAGGTTCTCTTGACAATGATGGTAATAGAGGTCGTTGAGAATTAAGATTCTCTGGAATTCTGTAGCCACCTGTGACTCATTCTGAAGCCAAAGAGCTCGTTCTGACAGATAATAGACTGGAGCTTGATGACAAGTTTATTAAAGCTCTAAAAGTTTATTTATGGTTATCATTTAGTCGGTTAAATGAGTGTTCAAGTGATTGACTATGCTATAAGCATAGATCTAAAGATAGCTTTGGTCTGAAGATAGCGCCCTGCGCTGTCACTCGAATATTAACTTGATAATGTCTCATAACAATCTGGTTCGTCTGCTATTATACCAGAACGAATTAGTTTTATGCGACTGATGGAGATGTGCTGAGCGGCTACGCATCTTGTTTAGATGGGTCGCTTATGCACATGTCCCCTCCAGTAATTCTTACGCAGATCTGGAGTGTGACAGTGCATTCGCTCAGGACCAGTATTGTTTTAATGGATATAGTAAACAAAAAGGTCCATATTGAGGCAGATTTTCAGTGGTTAACTCATTAGTTCCGCTGCAACTGCCAGATCCGGCTTTCATGATTATGACAGGTATGAGTCAGTAGTTTGGGTCTGAGACCCTCGGTTCCTGTAGAAACATATAATCATCAAGAATGATGTCAATATTGTTAGCGCTACATAAATGCGTTCACGCTTGTTCAGACATTGTTGAACATCTCAATAGTGGTAGTGTACATTAAGAACCAGGGCGGCACCCATTCACTTTTGTTATAATACCTAACGGAGAATCATTTTCATGTTCATCTCTCTATCCATGATATACCGGGTCGTCTGAACGTACTAGCAGACTCGCTCCTCAGAAAGGATGCCTGTTTCATATGTATGGATGCTCGTCATGCATTTATTTGTACAATTTTGCTACCAGTGGGATCACCCCATGATTCTTTAGTTTGCGACGCACCGGAACAATTAGTTACCGTCATTTGTGTCGCCTTGCCCAGATTATTGAGCACAGGCAGTAGACGCTCTGCGAATTCATGGGGAGGAATAATAGGATATGCGTATCCTCCTATTCATTTGATTCAATAGCTTACGTTTAAGTTTAAACAGTGGTTCCTCCTGGTAGCACCTCTGTTGTCACAGAAATCTTGGATCAGTATTCTCAAGTGTCTGTTATGTGACGCTCCCCAGAATCTGTCTCCATGAGAGAGTCTTCTTTCAGGAGATGTTTTATTCTTCACGTTCCTCTCCGTCCATAGTGGCATATGGAGTCAGTTAGACATGAGGGAACCATTTCGGTTCCTATATTTTTTATCTTAACTGACACAGGTACGATTAAATAATACGGGTGAGGGGATTTCGTTATGACTTTGAATTTCCACCCCCTCCGTGAGACAACCATTGCGGTTCCTATATTTTTCTGTTAACTGACACAAGTACAATTGAATAATGAGGGTGAGGAGATTTCGTTATGACTTCGAATTCCCCACATTCAGACACTTCCTTATGTGTTATAAGCAATTTCCGGGCAAGACGTAGTTCTCTTCCCGCAAGCTTTATTATTGTAATACAGTGGAGCCCACTTAATTGGATATCTGATAATTGTATATCCCTGTTAATTGAATATAATTTTCAAACACAAAACCATTTACCATACCTTCAGTACAAATTTGATCTGTTAATTGCATATGGGTTGTAGAGTAAACTCCTGTTAATTGTATATAAATTTTTGTAATATGTCGAAAAAATCACCGTGATACGCACCAAATTCCCCCTATTTATCAACCATTTTGGCCTCACTACATCCAATACAGGCATTTATTCTATTATATCTTGTTTGACAGAGCTCTATAACTGACCAAATCCCTGTTAATTGTATACTCCTCTTAATTGAATAATTTTCACTGGCAAAATGGATATTCAATTAATAGGATTCTACTGTACATGCATTTTATGGATTTATGTAGTGTTCTGTGGCGACCTCATGGGCTCATCCGCTTTTTAGCTGAGTTATTGCCCTATTATTTTGGTTGATTTGTTATATACAAGCGTTTATTTATAAATCATCACAATTAAATTGTTACTCTTGGTTACCTCGCAGACTGCATAACCACTTAACTGGTTTCAGATGATTACATGCTAAATATATATGCTCTCGCACATTATTATTATTAGGCTAACACTTTATTGTATTTGGTGGACCTTGAAATAATAATTTATTTTGGGGCGGTCCGTGTAGGAGCCTGTTAATCATACCTTTGTACATCTCTAGATCCAAGTTTCTATTTTGTTTGGTACTCATATTACACATGCTTTTACGATCATAGCTATTGGATTATTCATGTTGGGGAGTGTTGTTACTGGAATTTATTGTACAGTGGCCGCCTGTGGATCATGAGGAAGTATGTTTTCTCTTCAGGAATCGTTCAGTGTGGCTTGATTAGATATGTGTATGTTATATTTTTTATATCACTGGTTTTTCGACATATCTGTGTACGTTGTCTGCGGTGTATGCTATTTACTGTGCAGTATTAATTTCCAGGATTGTCGCTATAGCCGTAACTTCTGAAGTAACGTTAAGCACCATTTATTAATCTTGAAATAATACCTGAGTGCATGTTTGACGATTAATTATATTGTTGTTGGGTACCGCTCTTATTGTTTCCAGAGCTGTCCCCCTTTTTTACTTTGAAGGTTTCTACAAAAAAGGTGGGGGGAGGGGGTGTGTGTTTTTACCCATAATCTGGCTTAAAATGTGTGTATCTTTGAAGGATACTATTTTTATCTGTATTTATATCCTGCATACAGCTGAAATGTTATTGTAAGGCGTATGTTTGTGGGAGATTTTCTCTTATTCTCAGATACGCCATCCTAATTTTTGAGGCTTAGTCTGGGCTAGCCTTGGAAAATTAGGAACTTGTCTTCATACTTACATTAAGGAATTACTTCATTGGGCTCCTTGTTTAGAATATGTCTCCTCTATTACTGTATAGAGAGACATACATGTAATTCCTAACTGTTCTTTCATTATGGATTGCAGGATTGGAATTATTTCAGAAGTCTTAACCCTTTACGCATCGAATCACCCGCAACCGCCCGCGTAATATGCAAATTCAGCAGCTGAAAAAATAATTATATTTTTATACTGTACCAATGACCCAGACTTAGCTGGTGCTAACTCTAACAAAACCAGGGCCAAACACAAATTTTGCCCCCCAATCCCCAAAATTTGCATCCAAAACCAAAAGAAATCATGTCCTATAGGACCTCCATACTTCGCCCCTACTGCGCATGCGCAGTGTCAAGGACGTCCCGAAATTGGCGCCAATTATTATTCTCTGTTTGGCCCTTCATCAGTCAACATCTCACTGATCTTTGTGCTTGTAAATCTCAGTTTAAAGGATGCCAGACACGTAATTTTTGGAGAAATGGTGATTCTAAGGAGGATATAGAAGGAGGAGAGGGAAAAGGAGTGACAAAAAATAATCAGGGCTGCACTTAAAATTTTTTATGAAATTATGTTAAGTTGCCTATTTTCGAGGCATGGGCCTCTTGTTGTCATTCTTGCTAAAATGTTGCACTGCTTATTCAGTGTTTCCTCTCCCCTGGCCTTCTAAGTCCCCCCTTGCAATTCTCCCATGCTTTTGGCATATTTTTGAGAAAGTTCATTTCTAAAATTCTCTTGGGAGAGTTGCTTGGTTACAGAATGTTTTCTGTTATTTTCCCCATAGTTACGTTTTCACCCATGGGTGTATAAACGTTGTGTTCTGCAGATTCTCCCCTGGGAGTCTCTGTCTTGCATCAGATAGAGTGTAATTTTGATGACTGATTTCGGGCCAGTTTTTTTCAGTGCCTGGAGTCATGTTTTCTGGTGTTTTACACTGTTTGTTTACATTGGCAACAGCCTTTTTTGAGGGGGGTTGTTTGCCTTTGGTGTAGTTTATCTCATTATAAGATCCATTTCTATTATCCATAAGTGTCTCATTAATTATTTAATATAAATTTAAAATTTTTGACCACACTTAGCCATCGGATCCATCAGGGCTCAACGTTACTTTTCAGAAACTTGGGCTTCGCTGAAAAAATATTTTTTCAAAATTATTTTTTTTTGCAATTGTTTTTTCATTATTTATGGATCATGTTATTATGTATCTTTGTGTCAGGGGTTTGTGCGAGTAACTAGGACTTGTTTTTGACTTTTCACAATGAAAGGATATTGTTCAAATTGTAATGGGAAGAAATCTTCCTCTGACTTTCATGATCATTGTATTAATTGTAGTCAGTGTTCTCACACTAATCCCTGTTCTATATGTCAATATTGGGATGACAAACATTGGAAACGTGTGTCACGGTATGTTGTTACTGGAGAAAGGGCTATGCCGGCTCTTTCTCCGCAAGGTCACTCTACTTTCTCAGTTTCTATTTCAGAGGAACAAGAACAGGGTGATGTTTCCATGTTATCTTCTGCAAGTGCACTTCCGTCGTCACAAATGAATACAGAGCTAGCGGCAAAAGTGCTCATGGAGATTAAACAAATGTCGTCCGCTAGCTCGCCCGGTGTAGCGTCCATTCACTGAATGGTTCGGCAGCCGGGTTCGTCCGATGCGGTCTAGGAGGAAATGTTGGGTGATGCGAGCACTATAAACATTCAATGTGCACACCCAGTGACGGCGGATAGTAGGCGAGATCGGAGGAAGCCTTTGAGTCCGGTTCCTAGCTCATCCAGGTCCAGCCGGGCCGCGAGTGAGAGAGGTCCCTCTCTCGTACAACAACATCTGGGACCAGATGTTGTGGTACAAAATGTGTCGCAAGCGGAGCATACGTCCGTCGCTCGGGACGCTCCGTTGTATAGGCAGTCCGCGGAGACTGCTCAGGCTTCTTCTTCTCGTCAGTGCACACGACCGCACCTTGGCTGCGTGACCGCCGATATTTTACCAGCTTCGCCGATCAGGGATTCTTCGGCGACCAGGTCACACCATCCGGCAGCCAGGGACACGAGACCGATGGACTCCGGACGTTCGCATAGGAAAAGTATGCGGGAGCCATTTGATGCGGAGCTGCCCTCGGCGAAGCAGCGAAAGACTGCGCCTACGCAGGTCTCGACGCCGGACATACTTGTGCAGATAGCACAACTTATCGCAGCATCCCAGCAGCCGACAGAAACGGTGTCGGATCGGGAATTATCCGACGGCGCTGGGTCGGTATGCTCCGCCGAAGCATCGGGGGCGGACGACCAGGAGCATCATGAGGTCCGACCGGATGGTGAAAGGGATACGGATGATTTGGAGCTATCCCTTTCGGAACAACATAAAGCTGCTGTGGACTTCATCCGGCACTTTCTCCCTCAAGTTGTTCCGTCGGGCTAGACTGTTGCGGTTCCGGACAAGAGGACTATAGCGTCATTGGACTCTGAATTTTTTGAGCGGTTCAGGGACATCGCTCCCGAGTTTCCGTCGCAGTCCAATAATGTTGCAAGAACATTTGAATTATTGAACGACGCTATATTTAAACTTGCTTCCAGAACAGGGAAAGCAGGTTTCTTGTCCGCTAATACTCTCAACCTGCCTTTCATTAATGCAAGGAATAAATTCGACACGGCAGGACAGGGTATTCCGAGAGTTCCTCTGCGTATGGACGACGAGGCGGAAGACTTAGAGCTATCATTACCGTCGTCAGCTTCTATTCCAACCGCGGTGTTGGAAACAGCTATTTCGTCTAACAGAGCCAATTTAGATGCCTTATCTTACGCAGATCACCTTACTAAGGCGTTATCACTGCGCCTTCAAGGGAAAGAATTTCAGGATATACAATCCTCTTTAAGACTTCTTTCAAGGGCAGTAGCTTATTCCACGTGTAACTCTGCCCTTTCAGTGGCAAACCTGGAGTTGGTTAGACGTGACGCAGCCCTAGCTACATCCACACTCGTGGATACTAAGGTGAAGAACTCTCTCAGAGTCGCTTCGGTCTCCGGAGAACTTCTCTTTGACGGCAAGCTTTCTGCTATTTATGATAAAAAAAAGAAAGCTTCGGATTCTCTGTTGTTCAAATCTGCTTCTAAGAAGTCGGATACGGCAGACAAGAATAAGACAGGCACTTCTGGGTCTAATGCATCCAAGAGAGGTTCCTATAGAGGTTCCGGTGCGTCCTCTTGGTCTTATTCGAGAGACCGTCAGGGTAGCGACTCTCGTTCGGGACTTCCTTCGGGCCGGGACAACCGGTCGGACGCCCCGAGGTCGACGGGACGAGGTGCGGGTCGTGGAGGACGTGGTTTTTCCTACCGCAGGCCTCGCAGTCCAGGAGGTGATGGCTTAAACCTCTATCGCGTACCGGTTGGCGGAAGGTTGTCGAGCTTTTCACAAGAATGGGCGTCGATTATGGACGACCCTTGGGTGAGAGGAGTGACTTCGGAAGGTCTAAAGATATCCTTCAAACGAAAGCCTCCATTAACTCGAAGTTCAGAGGTGCAGTCTCTTTTAATGAAGAACGCGGTAGAGGTCGTAGAAAATCAGGACACTCCGGGATTCTACAGCCATCTGTTTCTGGTTCCGAAACCAGACGGCTCGTTCCGTCCAGTCATAGATTTGAGCTGGATAAACAAGCTGATCGTCGCTCCGAAGTTTTATATGGAGACGATTCGGTCGGTCAGAGCGAGTATTCGGGTGAACGATTATGCAACAAGCATAGATCTCAAAGATGTGTACTTTCACGTCATGGTACATCCGACATTCAGAAAGTATCTACGCTTCGCAGTCCTAGGAGTGGTGTATCAATTCCGGGCGATGTGCTTCGGACTGAATCTAGCACCCTGGGCTTTCACTCGGGTAATGAACTCGGTAATGATCTATTTCCGAGCTCATTCGTCTGCGGTAACGTCGGCCTACCTGGACGACATTCTTCAGAGGTACGGCAACGAGTTAACGCTTCAGAACGATGTTCAGAATCTACTTCTATTGCTCCGACGTCTCGGTTTTATAGTAAACGAGGAGAAGTCGGATCTGGTGCCGTCCAAGTCATTCACACATCTGGGAATGAGCTTCGAGACGCACAACAATCTCGTTCGTCTGCCGTTAACCAGAGCGAAATTAGTCAGTTGTTACGCTCGCTATTGTCTGCACGCAGACAAAGTCACAGCGAGAGAATTTATGAGACTGATAGGTCTGTGCGGAGCCGCTGCAGATCTCATACCGATGGGGCGGTTACGCACGCGTCCTCTCCAAATTTTCTTGACTCAGAATTGGAGTGTGAAAATTCATTCGCTCGACGTAGACGTTCTCTTGTCAGATCAAGTGAAACAAGAGATTCAGACTTGGGCAAACATTCAGTGGTTAACTCAAGGAGTTCTGCTGTAGTTGCCGGATCCGAGTTTTACCATTATGACGGATGCCAGTCAAACAGGTTGGGGTGCATCATTGATCCCAACGGATTCGAGATGCCAGGGTCTTTGGGATCCGCAATTCCTGGGCAAGCACATAAACATCAAGGAAATGATGTCAATTTGGCTTGCGTTACGTCATTGGATGGACATTATTCACAATGCTCATGTCCAAATCCTATCCGACAATACGACAGTAGTGGCGTATATACGGAATCAGGGAGGCACTCATTCAGTTCCGTTGTTCAATCTAATGGAAAGAATCCTTCTGTTTGCGTTAGAACATCAGGTTCTTCTTTCGGTCCGTCACATACCGGGTCGTCTGAATGTGCTAGCAGACTCCCTTTCACGAAAGGGTCGCTTGTTGCCGTCGGAGTGGACTCTCAACAAACAAGTATTCAATCAGATTTGCTACCAATGGGAACGGCCAATGATAGACTTATTTGCGACACATCTCAACAATCAGTTGCAGACGTATGTGTCTCCGTGTCCGGATCCAAGAGCATTTGCAATAGACGCTCTGTTGATCCCTTGGGACGGAATGATAGGATATGCGTATCCTCCAGCGCCGTTAATTCAGCAAGTATTGCTAAAGATAAAACAATCTCAATGCAAGATTCTGTTGGTAGCATCTCTGTCGCCACAGAGACCGTGGATAAATCTACTCAGGTGTCTGTTGTGGGACCTACCACGAAAGCTTCCTCCACGGGAGGATCTTCTTTTGCAGGGGAAATCGCGTCAACTCCATCACAACCCGCAAGGTCTCAACCTTCACGTTTTTCCATTGTGCGGTCCTTCTTGCATGGCAGGCACTTTACAGGACGAGCAGTGGATGCGATTTCTAACTGTAGGAGGACCTCCTCTTCGCTAAACTATGCGGCTAAGTGGAAGGTTTTTCGTCGTTGGTGTAGGGATCATTCTGTAGATATTTTTGATCCCTCTATACCAGACATTGCAAACTTTCTAGTATACTTGTTTGACGAAATCAAACTGCAGCCTGTTACTATTAAGGGTTATAGGTCTATGTTATCTGATACCTATGCACATCATGATAGTTTACAAATTGTATCTAATGTCTCTTTATCTAAGTTGGTTAGAAACTTCTCGATAAATAGACCCAGAACTCTTAGATTAATTCCTAAATGGAATTTAGCTTGGGTTCTTCTTAAATTGAAGGAAAAGCCATTTGAACCTCTTGGGACAGTAGATTTCAAATTCTTATCTTATAAGACAGCTTTTCTCTTAGCTTTCTCTTCTGCTAGAAGAGTCAGTGAGCTTCATGCACTGTCGGTGGATGATTCTCACTATCGTAGTGTCGGGAACACTATCACCTTCACTACTAATGTGGGTTTTTTAGCTAAGAATCAGGCTCCTAATAAATATCCGGAACCTATTGTTATTAAGGCTCTTCCGTCTTCAGACGGGCGTAGGCCTTTACTCTGTCCTGTTAGAGCGTTACGTATCTATAAACAGAGATCTCAGTTTATCAGAAAGGGACGGAAACGTTTCTTTCTGTCTTTGATGCCTAATAGAAGGGACATTTCGGTCCATTCTATTGCTAGATGGATTCAATTAACTATCCGTACTGCTTATGAGAGTTTATCTTCTTCTCAGCAGTCTGTGCTTAAGATTTCCGCTCATGAAGTAAGAGCTCTTGCTACTTCTTGGGCTTATGCTAATAGTATTGCTATTACAGACTTAATGAAGGCTGCTTATTGGTCTCAGCCATCCACATTCACAAATTTTTATCTCAGAAATATTGAGTCCATTTCTGGAGACCTGCATTGTTTAGGTCCGTTATCTGTTGCTCAGAATGTCGTCCACTAAACAGTTGCAACTATAGTTATGCAGGCTTTCTGTTCCGTCAGTGACTCCGTCCGGCTGCCCTCTTCGCTCTGGGCTATTTGACCCAGGGCAAGGGGAAGGGGGGGGGGGGGGGGTGTGGGGGGGCGGGTGTTCCTTTAGGTCACCTGCTTTATAGTGAAAAGCAAGGGAATGCCTCCTCCAAAGTCAGTATTTCTGAGTCGCTTCCGGGATGGTTTTAAAGTGTAGTATTAATGTTAAAATTCATTCATGTCATATTTTTAAAGTGTAGCTCGGTGTGAAGCATTTGTATATGTCAAGTGTCAAACGGGCTTTAATATACAATACTCGGACACTTTTAAAAGATTATAAAGAGTCTCAATTCTCTGGACTACTTTTTTTATTGGCTTACTTTAAAAATAATTAGTATAAGGGTTATACTGGATGTTAATAGAGAACATGAATGTTATTGTGCTCAATTATAAAGGGTATTGTATCTTTCTAATTTAATATTAAATAAGAAAGATACATGTAAAGCCTAATACTCCTTTTCTCCTTAAGGGGTTACCTCTTTATTGTATAGTTGAGCTTATTGGATTTTCCTCTATGTCCTAGGCCCTCCAGCCTTTTTACTATTCAGCTAAGTCTGGGTCATTGGTACAGTATAAAAATGTTAAAAAATTTATAGTAATTTATATATTTTTTATACTTACCAATGACCCAGACGGGGATGGCCCTCCCAGGAGTTGGGAACTCTTGCCTCCCCGCTGAGTACATAGCGCTGACCAGGCACTGCCAGTGTAAGAATGATAATTGGCGCCAATTTCGGGACGTCCTTGACACTGCGCATGCGCAGTAGGGGCGAAGTATGGAGGTCCTATAGGACATGATTTCTTTTGGTTTTGGATGCAAATTTTGGGGATTGGGGGGCAAAATTTGTGTTTGGCCCTGGTTTTGTTAGAGTTAGCACCAGCTAAGTCTGGGTCATTGGTAAGTATAAAAAATATATAAATTACTATAAATTTTTTAACTTTTCGAAAAATTTCAACAAAACCACATTATGTGACCCCTCTTTGGAACGAGCTCGTCGAGCTCCTTCCACAGAGGGGTCACATGATATGGTTTTGTTGAAATTTTTTGAAAAAATTTAAAAAATAATATTTCAAATAATAAATAAATCGTCTGCGTTGGGTAAAGGGTTAAGCCCTCCACCTATTTACGATTCAGCTATGTCTGGGCCATTGGTATACTGTGTAAAAATGTGATAAATTTATAACAATTTGTATATTTTTATACTTACCAATGGCCCAGACGGGAAGGGCCCTCCCATGAGTGGGCACTCTTACCTCCCCACTGAATTATTATGTAATACTCTCTTTACAAAGAATGGTGTTGGCGCCAATTCTGGTCACTTCCTGATGTCTGTGCATGTGCAGAGGGTAAATATATGGAGGACCAGTTAGGACTTCCAATTTTTGGTTTTGCATGCAAATTTTGGAATTTGGGGGGCAAAATTTGTGTTTGGCCCTACATATTTTAGAGTTAGCAGCAGCTGTGTATGGGCCATTGGTAAGTATAAAAATATACAAATTGGTATAAATTTATCATTTATGGCTCACCAACGATATTTGTGTGAGCCTATGGCATAGCCCTCATATTGGCGTCGTCTGCATCTGGATTAATTCACTTTGAACTTTTGTGTGCAGGTTTTGATTTTTTTTTTTTTTTTTTTTTTTTTTTTTTTTTTTTTTTTTTTATGTCGGCATGCTTTTCAGGGATAGTAATATTTTATTCAACCCTTTCCATCCTTAGTTACTTGAATTTTGGACTTTTGTGTACAGGTTTTTGACTTTTGTGTACAGGATTTTGAAATTTTGTCTTCAAGTGGAGTTTTACCTTACTGGCATATTGCCATGGTGGTTACCTTAACATTTCAGGGTATTTTTCTCAATTTTAACCCTTTGAAACAAATGTGATACTTTTTTGACTTTTATGTGCAGGTTTTGAGGTTTGTCTTTCTTTTCTTCCAAGTGGATGTTTTTCAAGTAGAGTTTCACCTTACTGGCATATTGCCATTGTGGTTACTGTGACATTTGCAGGGTATATTTTTATACTGTACCAATGACCCAGACATAGCTGGTGCTAACTCTTAAAATATAGGGCCAAACACAAATTTTGCCCCCCAATCCCCAAAATTTGCATCTAAAACCAAAGAAAACATGTCCTGAAAGGCCCTCCACACCTCGCCCCACTGCGCATGCGCAATGTCAAGGACGTTCCGAAATTGGCGCCATTAATCATTCTAAGTTTGGCCCTTCATCAGTTAACATCTGACTGATCTTTGTGCTTATAAATCTCAGTTTAAATGATGCCAGTCACATAAATATTAGTGAAATGGTGATTCTAAGGAGGATAGAGAAGGAGGAGAGGAAAAAAATGTGTGACAGAATATTATCAGGGCTGTAACTTAAAATTTTTTAATGAAATTATGTTAAGTTACCTATTTTCGAGGCAGCAGCCATTTTGTTGTCATTCTGATTATTTAGTTACACTGTTTTTTAAGTGTTTTCCTCTCTCCCTGTCCTTTAAGTCCCCCCTTGCTATTCTCCCATGCTTTTGGCATAGTTTTTGTAATTATTATTACTAAATTTTCTTGGGAGTTTTAGCTGAATAACAGAATGAATTCTGTTCTTTCCCCATGTTTACGTCTTCACCTACGGGTGGTTAGGCGTTGTGTTCTGCATCTACCATCTGATGTTCTGCAGTTTCTTCCCTGGAAGTCTCTGTTTTGCATCAGATAGTGTATTCTTGGTAACTGATTTCGGGCCTGGGTGCCTGGAGTCTTATTTTAGTGTTTTTACACTCATTGTTTACATTTTCAACAGCCCTCTGTGTGAGGGGGGGATTTCTAAAAAATAATATCTTGATGTTATTTTAATCATACCTAGATACATTATTATTGTTCGTAAGTGTTGAATAAATTGTTTAAAATATTTTTAAAATTTTTGTCCACACTTAGGCTTGGGATCCATTGGGGCTCAACGTTACTTTTCAGAAACTTGGGCTGTTCTGAAAAAATATTTTTTCAAAATATTTTGATTTCAATTATTTTTTCTATATTAATGGATCATATTATTATTATGTATTTTGATTGCCAGGGGTTAGTGCGAGTACCAGGACTTGTTTTCTTTTCACATTGAAAGGATATTGATCAATTGTTTTAAGAGGAAGTCTTCCTCTGACTTTATTATCATTCTATATGTGGTCAGTGTACTCGCATTAACTCCTGTTCTGTATCGTATGATTTCGATGACAATATGGGAAGCGTATGTCACGGTATGTTATTGGGGATTTGGACACTCCGATCCTTTCCCCGCAGGGTCACTCTACTTTATCAATTTCTATTTCAGACGATCAAGATTAGGGTGATGTATCCGTGATGTCTTCCAACAGTGTGCCTCCGTCGTCACAATTAATGAAGGGCTAGCGGAAAAGTGCTCATGTAAATACGCCAATTGCCTAAGAGGACCCTAGTAGGTTCGACGGCCTTTGACGTCCGCTAGCTCGCCCGGTGTAGCGTCCATTCACCGAATGGTTCGGCAGCCGGGTTCGTCCGTTGCGGTCTAGAAGGGATTTTGGGGTGATGCGAGCACTATAAATTAACCTAATGCACACCCAGTGACGGCGGATCGGAGGGAGAACGGAGGAAGCCTTTTAGTCTGGTTCATAGCTCGTTCCGGTCCATCCGGACGGCAAGCGAGAGAGGCCCCTCTCTCGTTCAACAACATCTGGCCCCAGATGTTGTGGTACAAAATGTGTCGCAAGCGGAGCATACGTCCGTCGCTCGGGACGCTCCGTTGTATAGGCAGTCCGCGGAGACTGCTAAGGCTTCCTCTTCTCGTCAGCGCACACGACCGCACCTTGGCTGCGTGACCGCCGATATATTACCAGCTTCGCCGATCAAGGATTCTTCGGCGACCAGGTCACACCATCCGGTAGCCAGGGACACGAGGCCTGCAGACTCCGGACGTTCGCATAGGAAGTGTGCGGGAGTCAACGTACACGGAGCTTCCGGCGGCAATGCATCGTAAGACCGCTACTGCACAGGCCTCGGGAACGGACGTGCTTTCCTTAATAGCACAGTTTATCGCAGCATCCCAGGATCAACTGAATCTGTCGCATATATTTTATCCGACGATGCTGGGTCGGGACGCTCCGCGGAAGCGGGTACGGACGTCCGAAAGTTTCATTCGGTCCGACGGGATACCGAAAGGGATTCGGAGGATTTCGAGCTTTCCCTTTCGGAACAACATATGCTGTTGTGTATGTCATCTGACTTGGTCTTCTACAGCTTCTTTCGTCGGACCAGAATGCTGCGATGCCGGATAAGAAACTGATAGCGTCGGTGGACTTAGAAATTTTTGGTTCGGTTCAGGGACATCGTCCCTCAGTTCCGACATAGTCCAATAATGTCACACAAACTTTCGAATTATTGAACGACGCTATATATATTATTATTTTATGCTTGCTAACCAAGCATTTCTGGTTTCTTGTTCGAAGAGTTATGGAGATGTCTTTCAAAAGTGTGCCTCTGTCGTCATAGTTAATGAAGAGCTAGCGGCAATAAGTGCTCATGGAATATGTCTATTGCCTACGGAGTGACATTCGCTAGCTCACCCGGTGTAGCGTACATTCATCGAATGGTTCGGCTGCCGGGTTCGTCCGTTGCGGTCTAGGAAGGAGATTTGGGTGATGCGAGCACTTTAATTACTTTAGTACTCACCCAGTGACGGCAGATTGAGGACAGATCGGAGGAAGCCTGTTAGTCCGGTTCCTGGCTTGTCCAGGTCCGTCCGGGCTGTGAGCGAGAGAGGTCCCTCTCTCGTCCAACAACATAGGGGACCGCATGTTGTGGTTCAGATATTTTACATTCGGAGCATATGTCCGTCGGTCGGGACGCTCCGTTATATTGACAGTCCGAGAGACTGTCCTTGATGCTTCCTCATCCTCACAGCAGGGCACACGACCGCACATTGGCTACGTGACCTCGAGTATCCGATCAGTTTCGGCATTCAGTGATTCCACGGCGAATAGGTCGCGCCATCCGGTAGCCAAGGGACACGAGGCCTATACACTCCGTTCGCTCGCATATTGGTAGTATGCACGGGGTAACGATCACGGAGCTTCCAGCGGCAATGCATCGTAAGACCGCTTCTCCTCAGGCCTCTGTGACGGACGTGCTATCCGAGTTAGCACAGTTGTTTCGCAGCATCCCAGCAATTGACTGTTTCTCAGTCGAATCAGGAATTATCCGACGGCGCTGGGTCGGTGCGGTCCGCGGTTGCATCAGGTACGGACGACCGAACGCTTTATAGGGTCCGACAGGATGGCGAAAGGGATATGAAAGATTTCGAGTTTTCCCTTTAGTAGTATCGGAAGATGCCTTTCATATCTTCTGGCATTATCTTCCAGTGATTGTTATTTCGGACTTCATTGCTGCGATCTTGGATAAGAGACTTATAGCGTCATTGGACTCGGATTTTTCGATCGGTTCAGGGACATTGTCCCTGACTTACCGACGCAGTCCAATATTGTCATTACAACATGTGTTTTATTTTTCGACGCTATATATATATATATATATATATACAAGCCTGCTACCAAGCATGATAGTTTAGTTTCTTGTCCGCGTTGCTCATTTCTGCCATTTTATCATTTATACGAATAGTTTATTTTGGCAGAGCAGGGCATACCGAGAGTTCATATGCATCTAGACGGTGTGATTAAAGACTGCATATATTCTTTTTCGCCGTTTATGTCTTTTCCAATTTCAATGTTGGGAACGACATGATGTATAGTAGACTTAACTTAGACGCTTTATCATACGTAATCCGCCTTACTGAGGCGTTATCATTACGTCTTCAAGAAAAGATTTACGGGATATTATTCTCAATGTAATTTCTTTTGAGGGCAGTGGTTTGTTCACGTATAACTCCGCCCTTCAGTGGCTGATTGGAGTTGGTTAGACATGACGCAGCCCTAGCTACATCCACACGCGTGGATAGTAAGGTTAAGAACTCTCTCAGAGTCGCTTCGTTCTCGGAGGAGCTTCTCTTCGACGGCAACTTTTCGGCAATCCATGAATTGCTCGATTTACACGTTCTCTTGTCTATCTAGTGTTACAAGAGATTCAGACTGGGGCAAACATTCGGTGGTTGACTCAGAGAGTGCCACCGCAGTTGCCGGACCCGAGTGTGGCTGTTATGACGGTTGCCAATCAAACAGATTGGGATATAATACTGATCCCTACGGATTCGAAGTGCCAGGGTCTTTGGGTTCCGCAGTCTCTTAGCAATCAGTTTTCTTCCGCGGAATAATGTTTTTTAGGCTTGCTTTATGTCATTGCATGAACATTATTCAGAAACGCATGCCCAAATTCCTGTCCTTTAATTCGACAGTAGTGGCGTATCTCCGGAACCAGAGAGGCACTCTTTCGTTTCCGTTATTCAATTTAATGGAAAGAATCCGTCTGTTGGTTATAGTACACCAAGTTCAGTTTTGGTCCGTCATATTCCGGGTCGTCTGATTGTTTTATCGGACTCCCGTTCTCTTACGGGTCGCTTGTTGCTGTCAGAATGGACTCTCAACAAACAAGTATTCAATCAGATTTGCTATCTATGGGAGCGCCCAATGATGATTTATTTATGACACAGCTTGCTAATCAATTGCAGACGTATGTGTTGGCTTGTCCAGATCTCTGAGCTAATGTTGTTAACGCTCTATTGATCTATAGGACGGAATGATAGGATACGCGTATCCTCCGGCGCTGTTGTTTCAGCAGGTATTGCTAAGATAAACAACCACAATACATTTCTGTTGATAGCATTTCTATCTTCACAGAGATCATGGGTAATTTACTCTCTTGTCTACTGTGGGTCTTAACGTGAAATCTTCCTCTATGTGAGGATCTTTTTTCACTGGGTAAATCGTGTCATCTTTATCACAACCCGCAAGGTCGCAACCTTCATGTATTCCGTTGTGTGGTCCGTATTGCATTGTAAGCACTGTACTGGACGAGCTTTGGACGCGATTTCTTACTATAGGAGATCCTCTTCTTCGCTATTCTATGCGGTTAAAGTAGAGGCTCTTCCGTCGTGGTGTAGGGATCATTATGTTCATATTGTTGATCCCTCCATACTACTCATTGCTATTTTTTAGTATACTTGTTTCACAAGATCTACTGCAGCCTGTTATTATTTAGGTTATAGGTTTATGTTACCTCATACCTATGCACTCTACGATAGTTTACAATTGAGTCTTTTGTCTCTTTATCTAAGTCAGTTAGTAACTTTTTGATAAATAGACTTAGAATCTTTAGATTAAATTCCTATATGGATTTTAACTTCGGTTCTTATTTAGCTAAGTAATCATTTGAGCCTCTGGAAACAGTAGTTTTCAAATTCTGACCTTTTAGACAGTAATTCTGTTGGTTTCTCTTTTACTGTAGAGTCAGTGAGTTTCATGCACTATCGATGGATGATTTTCACTTTCGTAGTTTCGGAATCACTACTTCCGTTACTATTTAGGTTGGATTGTTGCATAAGAGTTAGGCTCCTATTATCCGGAACCTATTATTTTAAGGTCCTTCCGTCTTCGTATGGGCATAGGCCTTTACTCTTTCCGGGTACAGTTTATGTATTTATAAACAGATATCTGTTTATTACTATGGGCGTAAGCTTCTTCTGTCTTTGATGTCTAGTAGAAGGACGTTACGCTCCATTTTATTGTTAATAGATTCTATTAACTATCGGTACTGCTTATGGTATATCATTGACTTAGCAGTTGTGCTTAAGATTTCGGCTCATGAAGTAAGAGTTCTTCTACTTCTTGGGCTTACATTAATAGTGTCGCTATTATAGATTTTTGAAGGCTGCTCATTGCGCTCAGCCATCCACATTCATGAATTTTATCTCAGAAATATCGAGTCCATTTCTGGAGGCCTCTATTGTTAGGTCTATTATCTACTGCTCAGAATGTCATTCACTTAACAGTTGCTACTATAGCTAGGTAGGCTGTCTGTTTCGGCAGTGTCTCCGTTCGGCTGCCCTCTTCGCTCTGGGCTATTTGACCCAGGGCAAGAAAAAGGGGGGGGGGGGCGGGTGTTCCCTTGGGTCGCCTGTTTTACTATGAAAACAAGGGGATACCTCCTCCGGAGTTAGTAATTCTGAGCTGTTATTGGAATGGTTGTTTAGTGAGAAGTTTAGGTTTTTAAAATTCATTCAAGTCTTAGTTTTTAAAGTATAGCTTTTGAATATTGCATATGTCAACGGACATGATTATGCAATCCTCAGACACTTTTAGGAGTATAAGAGTCTCTATTCTCTAGACTTACTTTATTTATTGGCTTACTTTAAAAATTATTAGTATAAGGATTATATTGGATATTAATAGAGTACATGGATGTATGAAGCTCAATTTTGGAAGGTGTTGTATCTTTCTAATTTATCATAAATAAGAAAGATACATGTAAGGCCTATTACTTCTTTTTCCCTACAGGGGATGACTCTATTTTATTTTATTGAGCGTATTCCATTTTGCTCTATGTCCTTGGCCCTCCAGCCTTTTTACTATTCAGCTATGTCTGGGTCATTGGTACAGTATAAAAATGTTAAAAAATTTATAGTAATTTCTATATTTTTTATACTTACCAATGACCCAGACGGGGATGGCCCTCCCAGGAGTTGGGAACTCTTGCCTCCCCGCTGAGTACATAGCGCTTACCAGGCACTGGTTATTAGAATGATTAATGGCGCCAAGTTTGGAACGTCCTTGACACTGCGCATGCGCAGTGGGGCGAGGTGTGGAGGGCCTTTCAGGACATGTTTTCTTTGGTTTTAGATGCAAATTTTGGGGATTGGGGGGCAAAATTTGTGTTTGGCCCTATATTTTAAGAGTTAGCACCAGCTATGTCTGGGTCATTGGTAAGTATAAAAAATATATAAATTACTATAATTTTTTTAACTTTTCTCAATTTTCACTCTTTGAAACAAATGTGATACTTTTTTGGACTTTTATGTGCAGGTTTTGAGATTTGTCTTTCTTTTCTTCCAAGTGGCGACTTACCTTGTAGCATATTGCCATGGTTTCTATTTTATGTTAGGATGCTTCTTGGGGCTAGTATTATTAGCTCACCGAAGGGAGCTAAACTTATCACTTGCCGTCCGTCGTTGTCGTTGTCCATCCGGCGTCGTGAACATTTTTCCAATGACTTCTCCTCTGAAACTACTGGTCTGATTTTCACGAATCTTCATGTGGATGTTCATTACTATATGGCAATTCATGTTTGTTCAAATGAATGACCACGTCCCTTGGGGGCTCTGTATGGGGCATAACTCTGATAGCACCATATGAATTATAGAACAATTATTAAACAATCTTCTCCAGAACCAGTGGGCAGAATATTTTGATACTTGGTATGCAGCAAGTTTGTTCAAATCGGCCCCCTGGATTCATATTTGGGCTCACTATAGAAGCCCAAATTCGAACTTAGTGCATTTCAGGCAAATTTCTTAAAAAATCTTCTTCTCCAGATCCAGCAGGCAGAATCTTTTGATATTTGGTATGCAACATTGTGGGTGGATCTGATTCAAGTTTGTTCAAATCGGCCCCCCTGGATTCACATTTGGGCTCAGTATAAAAGCCCGAATTCGAACTTGGTGCATTTCAGGCAAATTTCTTAAAAAATCTTCTTCTCCAGATCCAGCAGGCAGAATCTTTTGATATTTGGTATGCGAAATTGTGGGGTGGATCTGATTCAAATTTGTTCAAATTGACCCTCTGGATTCATATTTGGGCTCAGTATAGAAGCCCAAATTCGAACTTAGTGCATTTCAGACAAATTTCTTAAAAAATCTTCTTCGCCAGATCCAGCAGGCAGAATCTTTTGATATTTGGTATGCAACATTGTGGGGTGGATCTGATTCAAGTTTGTTCAAATCGGCACCCTGGATTCACATTTGGGCTCAGTATGGAAGCCTGAATTCGAACTTAGTGCATTTCAGGCAAATTTCTTAAAAAATCTTCTTCTCCAGATCCAGCAGGCAGAATCTTTTGATATTTGGTATGCAACATTGTGGGCTGGATCTGACTGAAGTTTGTTCAAATTGACCCCTGGGTTCATATTTGGGCTCAGTATAGGAGCCCAAATTTGAACATAGTGCATTTCAGGCAAATTTCTTTAAAAATCTTCTTCTCAAGATCCAGCAGGCAGAATCTTTTGATATTGGGTATGCAGCATGCTTAGGGGGGTGAGATTCAAGTTTGTTCAAGCCAAGTCCCTGGGTTCACATTTGGGCTCACTGTGGTAGCCCAAATTATAACTTAGTTCAAAATGAGGAATTTTCTTTAAAAATCTTCTTCTTCAGATCCAGCAGTCAGAATGTTTTGATATGTGGTATGAAGCATCCTTAGGGGGGTGAGATTCATGTTTGTTCAAGCCATGTCCCTAGGTCCATATTTGGGCTCACTGTGGGAGCCCGAATTATAACTTAGTCAATATGAGGGATTTTTCTTTAAAAATCTTCTTCAGATTCAGCAGTCGGAATGTTTTGATATTGGGCATGCAGCATCCTTAGGGGGTGAGATTCAAGTTTGTTCAAGCCAAGTCCCTGGGTTCATATTTGGCCTCACTGTGGGAGCCCGAATGATAACTTAGTTCAAAATGAGGAAAATTCTTTAAAAATCTTCATCTTCAGATCCAGCAGATGAATGCTTTTGATATTTGGTATGCAGCATCCTTAAGGGGGTAAGATTCACGTTTGTTCAAGCCATGTCCCTATTTCCATAAAATTTGTTTCTCATGACTTCATTCATTTGTAGTGTTGATGAACCATGTCTAACTGAATGTGACCCCAAATACTTCTTTGAACCACTTTGGCCGGTGAGCGATTAAGGCTATTTGGGGCCTCTTGTTTAGTTTCTATTTACAGAGGAACAAGAACATGGTGATGTTTACATGACGCCGTCAGAGAGTGTGATTCTGTTGTCGCATTTAGATAGTCAATCAGAGCTAGTGGCTAAAGTGCTGATGAATATTAGACAGGGCAATAAACCACAGCGTGGTTTCAGCTCCCTGTCGCCAGCTAGCTTGACCCGTGAAGTGGTTACACTGTCCATGGGTACCGTGATGCTGGGTGTGTCCGTTGCAGTCGAGGAGAGTAGAAAGGGTAGAGCGAGCACTATAAAATAATAACAGGCTCACCCTGCGACGACGGAGAGGAAGAAGCCGGCAAGTTCAGCGGGAAGCTTGGCGAGGTCTGAAGGACTGCAAGCGAGAGAGCCCCCTCTCTTTCATAACAACTTCTGGGGCCAGATGTTGTGGTTCAGAACTTGCTTCGGTCGGAGCATACATCCACGCCTCCCGTCCGGGACGCTCCGTTCAGTTCACAGCCAGGGTCAGCTATAGTTGCGGCTTCTTCTTCAGCGTCTACCAAGCACACACGACCGCACCTTGGCTACGTGACTTCTCATATCCAGCCTGCATCGCCGAGAAGGTCCACTCTTCGTCAAGAAGTCACACCATACAGTAGCCAAAGAGACGAGGCCTCATTCATAGGGACGACCGCAGAAAAGAGCCATCTTGGACACACTGTCCCAGGAGCAGCCGGCGGCCAAGTAACAGAAGACCGCTGCTCCTCAGGCCTCCGTAATGGACTTGCTGTTGCAGAATGCACAGCTCATCGCAGCATCCCAGCAAGTGCAAAAGCAACCGACGGCAGTCTCAGAACTTGAGCTGTCGGATGGTGCTGGGTCGGTCCAGTCATCTGCACGTTCAGATGCCGATGACCGTGAGTATAATCTGATTCAGTGGGATGGTGAAAGGGATTTGGAGGAGAATTACCCTTCCCTTTCGGAACAACACAGGGTGGCAATAGATCTAATGCATCAATACTTCCCTGAGTTCGTTCCTGAGAATCAGAATGCTGCGACCGCTCGAAAGTAGCACTATTCAGTAGCTAAGAGACGAGGCCTCATATATTGGGACGTCCGGAGAAAAGAGCCGTCTCGGATACACTGTCCCGGGGGCAGCCGGCGGCCAGAATAGAAGACCGCTCCTCCTCAGGCCTCCATAATGGATTTGCTGTCGCAGATTGCGCAGCTCTTCACAGCATCCCAGCAAGTGCAGAAGCTGCCGACAGCAGTCTCAGAACCTGAGCTGTCGGATGGTGCTGGGTCGGTCCAGTCATCTGCAAGTTCAGATGCCGCTGACCGTGATTTTCAACTGATTCAGACGAATGATGAAAGGGATACGGAGGGGGATTACCCTTCCCTTTTGGAACAACACATGGTTGCGGTGGATTTAATCCATCAACACTACCATGAATTTGTTCCAGCGAATCAGAATGCTGCGACTACCTTCAAGAAACCGCTAGTGTTGTTGGACGCTGACTTCATTACGAAAAAGAGGAGGTCATGTCTTTTCTGGTTAAGTTTAGATAGGTGTCACAGGCCTTAGGCCTTTTAGATGACATCATATTCAACTTTCCAGTGGGAAGAAGTAAGGTGGTTTCTTGTCATCATCTTCCGTTATTTTACCGATTACAATTGTCGGGGAAGATTATAGAGAGTTCCTCTGCGTTTGAATGAGCAGGCTAAGGACCTAGTTATGGCCTTACCACGTCATTCACTATTCGCTCAGACTCAATTGAGACTGCAATTTCTTTATTCAGAGCGAATTTAGACTCACTGTCTTACGCAGATCACCTTTAAGAACTGTGATGCACGTCTCTATGGAAAGGAGGACGTTCATACCTCATTTAGAGTCCTTTCCAGGGCTATTATATTTATCATGTATAACTCTGTCTTAACAGTTGCTAATTTGGAGTTAATCAGACGTGACGGAACCCTTGTATTGTCATCTTTCCGGTTTCCGGACACTAAGTTTTTGATGATAAGCTTTCATTGGTTTATGACCAAGCTACAAAGAAAGCATCAATACTCTGCTCCTTAAGTCGGCATCTAATTAACCCGCAATAGCAGAAAAGAGTAAGGGGGGACGTCCTAGACAGAAAATCGTCTAAAGGACTCCTCGCGAGGGTATAGATAACCCTCCTATAATTACTCTAGGGATCGTCATACAGCGACTCGGATAGGGGGGCTTAGGTCTGATCGAGACTACCGGTCAGATGCCCCTAAGCCGTTGGCTCGAGGCTCTTCGTGAAGGAGACATAGTTTCTCCTTCTGTAGGCCTCGCAGGTACTGCAGGTGAGGGTTAGGACCTCTATTGCTTAGCAGTTGACGGATGGTTATCAAGATTCGCATCAAACTGGATAACTATTACGGAAGACCAGTAGGCGAGAAGTGTGGTCTCGGTCGGCCTACGTCTATCATTCCAAGAGAAACCATCACTACTTAATGTCCGTGATGGACAATGCTTCCATCAAATCCTTGCACAAGAGTCTCTCCAATCGGAGGTAAAGGTTCTCTTGACAATAAAAGTAATAGAAGTCATCGAGAATCAAGATTCTCTAGGATTCTCTATTCACCTGTTACTTGTACCAAAGCCAGAGAGCTCGTTCTGACCGATAATAGATTGGAGCTGGATAACAAGTTTATCATAGCTCTAAAAGTTTATTTATGGTAATCATTTAGTCGGTAAAAGCGAGTGTTCGAGTGAATGACTATGTGGCAAGCATAGATCTAAGGATCTGTTCCTTCACGTCTTGGTATATCCAGCATTCAGAAAGTACCTACGGTTCATCGTCCAAGGGATAGTATTTCAGTTCTGAGTGATGTGCTTCCATCTGAATCTAGCGCCCTGGGCTTTCACTCGAATAATGAACTCGGTAATGTCTCACAACAATCTGGTTCGTCTGCTGTTATCCAGAGTGAAATTAGTCAGTTGTTATGCTCACTTTTGTCTACTCTCAGACGCATTAACAGTGCGAAATTTTATGCGACTGATGGGGTCGTGCGGAGCGACTACGCATCTTATTCCAATGGGTCGCTTACGCACACATCCCCTCCAGTTATTCTTTAGCCAGAACTGCAGTGTGAAGACGCATTCACTCAAGAACAGTATTGTTTTAATGGATCTAGTAAACAAAAAGGTCCATATTGGGGCAGATATTCAGTGGTTAACTCAAAGAGTTCTGCTGCAACTGCCAGATCTGGCTTTCACGATTATGACGGATGTGAGTCAGTAGTTTGGGGCACGACCCTGAGTCTGACTGACTCGAAATGCAGAGGTCTTGGGACCCTCGGTTCCAGGAGAAACACATAAACATCAAAGAATGATGTCAATATTGTTAACGCTACATTAATGGATTCACATTATTTGCCGACATGCATGTTCAGATATTGTTGGACAACTCGATAGTGGTAGCAGACATCAGGAACCAGGGCGGCACCCATTCATTTCTGTTATGATAACTAACAGAGAAGATTTTTTCTAATCATGTTCATCTCTCTATCCGTCATATACCGGGTTGTCTGAATGTACTAGCAGAGTCGCTCCTTGGAAAGGTCGCCTGTTTCATTTGCATTGGACACAAGCGAGTATTGGGACAATTTTGCTACCAGTGGGATCGCCCCATGATAGTTCAGTTTGTGACGCCCCGGAACAATTAGTTACTGTCATTTGTGTCGCCATGCCCAGACCATTGAGCACATGCAATAGACGCTCTGCAGAATTCATGGGGATGAATGATAGGATACGCGTATCCTCCAATTCATTTGATTCAGTAGATTACATTTAAGATTAAACAGTCTGGTTGTGAATCCTACTAGTAGCACCTCTGTTGTCACAGAAACCTTGGATCAGTATTCTCAAGTCTCTGTTATGGGACACTCCACAGAAGCTTCCTCCATGAGAGAGCCTTCCTTCAGGGAAAGTTTTATTCTTCCCATCCTTCTCTGCCCATAGTGGCATAATGGAGTTGGTTAGACGTGATAATTGGCACAGGAACGATTAAATAATGCGGGTGAGGAGATTTCGATATGACTTGAATTCCCCCCCCCCCCCCCCCCCCCCACATACACACACACACACTCACACACACTGCCTATGTGTTTAGAGGCAATTACCAGGCAAGACGTAGTTTTCTTCCCACAAGCCTCATATAATTTAATACATACATACTATGCATTTGGGTCATGTTCTATGGCAACCTCATGGGCACATCTGCTTTTTAGTTGGATTAGTTTCCTGTGATTATTTGTTGATTTGTTATATACGAGTGCTTATTTAAAAATCATCACAATTAAATTGCTACTCTTTGAGTACCTCCCAGGCTGCATAACCAGTTAACTGGTATTCAGATGATTACATGCTAAATATAAATGCTCTCACGCATTATATTATTAGGCTAATGCTTTATTGTATTTTGTGGACCTTGAAATTATAATCTATTTCGGGGGCGGTCCGTGTCTGAGCCTGTTAATCATACCTACTTCCTTTTCTAGCTCAGGATTTCTATTATGTCAGTACCCGGTACTCAATTCGCATATTCTCACGTGTTTACGATCGTAGATATCTGATAGTACACGTTTGAGAGTGTTGTTACTGGAATTTATTGTACAGAGGCCGCCTGTGGATTACCTAGGAAGTGTGTTTTTTCTTCAGGGATCGTTCATTGTGGCTCGATTAGATATGTGTATGTTATATTTTATATCACCGGTTTTCAACGTATCTGTGTACGCCATCTGCGGTGTACATTATATAGCGGGCAATTTTAATTACCAGGATCGTCGCTATAGCCTTAACTTCTGAAGTGGTGTTAAGCACCATTTATTAATTATGAATTAATACCTGAGTGCCTGTTCGACAATTATTTATATTGTTTTTTGGTACCGCTCTTATTGATTCCAACGCTCTCCTCTCTTTCTTTTGAAGATTCCTTCAAAAGAAAGGAGGAGGGGTGGATTTTCACCTCTTCTCTGGCTTAATGGGTATGTAACAATGAAGGAAACTGTTTTATCCGTAATTATATCCTGCATACAGCTGAAGTGTTATTATATAGCGTGTGTTTGTGGGGGGTTTTCTCTCATTCTCAGATATGCCATCCTAATTTTTGGGGACTTAGTCTGGACTAGCCTTAAAAATTGGGAACTTGTTACATCCTAATTATACCCCCACTTTCAAGGAAAATGGGGGTATACTGGATTACATGCATCCGTGCATCTGTCCGGGCCAACATTGGGGGTTTAGGGGATATTATTATTAGGGGCTACCTCCAAATTAAGGTAGGGTTAGGGGTAGCCCCAGAGTAGGGCTTAAGGTTGAGGAGGGTTAGGTCCCAGAGGGGGGGGGGGGGTGTTAGGGTTGGGGTCAGGGGTGGGGTTTTAGTTTTAGTAGTCCCTAAACCGAAGAATAGCTCCTAATCCTATTGGTTTGGCTAGGGTGGGGTTGGATCAGGGGTAGGGTTAGGGGTAGCCCCAGAATAGGGCTTAAGTTTGGGGGGTTAGGTCTTGGAGTGGGTGGGGTTTAGGGTCTGGGGGGCTTTTAGGGTTTAGGGTCAGGGTGGGGTAGGGTTGGGGTTAGGGTGTGGTTTTTGGGTGGGAGGGTGGGGTTAGGGTTAAATATAAGTTCTAGGGTAGAAGGGTGGGGTTCTGGGTAAAATAAGGTTTTGGACATACAAAATGTTTTTTTGGTAGCCCATAAACCCGAAATGTTGGAGCGTCTGTGCGTCCGTGCGTCCATCCGCACTAACAAATCACTACTTATGTGGCTACGAGTTAGTAAAACAGGATACTTATGTGGTTAAAGTCTGCTGCGTGGCTAGCCATGTAACAGAATCTCTTACTGTGGGGGGTGGGGGTGGTTGGGGGGGGGGTGGATAAATGTAGAGTAGGGTTAGGGAATTCCAGGGTGGGCTTTAGGAGTGGGGTGGGGTGGGGGTCAGAGAGGGGGTGTTAGAGTTATGTGGCTAGGGTTAGTGTTAGTTTAGGGTTAGCTTAGGGTTAAGGTTAGGGGTGGGTAGTATTAGGGTCAGTAAAGGGTAGGGTTAGGGTTAGCTGGCCCCCCCAGAAATTTTTCCCCAAAAAACTTGTTTTATTATGTTGGACATGTGTTTTAGGTTAGCCACCTAATATGTCCATAAAATAGCCACATAAGTAGCCATTTGTTAGAACGTCCATCTGTCCGCCTGTGCATCCGTGTGTGAGTTCGTACGAGAATATTCATAACTTAAGTAAATTATTATTTTTTATAATATTTGTTGGTCATAGGTATGCCCACACTAGTTATTTTTTTTTTTTTATATTACTTGTTCACTTAGGAATTGTGTCCGTCCGAGCCAAATTTTGTCTGTTCAGCCTGTATCTCGGGTATCGAATGTTCTATCGCAATGAAATTTGCCATGAACACTGCTTATGGTATAGGCTTTAAAAAAAAGATGCAACAATATTTCTCACATTCCCCTTTTTAGAGTTATCCCCCTTTTTTGACTTAGAAATGGTAGGAAATAGACATTATTTGTCTGTTCAGCCTGTATCTCAGGTATGGGTTATCGGATTTCAGTGAAATATGGCATGCAGTTTGCCTATGACAAAGGCTTCTGCCACATTGCATAAACCTTCCAAACACCAAACAATTTACCATACCTTTTGACTTAGAAATTGTTGGAAATTGTTCAAAACTTTTGAAGAAAATGGGAGGGGGGGGGGGGGCCCATACTGGATTGGGGTTATCGGATTTTAGTGAAATATGGAATGCAGTTTGCCTATGACAAAGGCTTCTGCCTCATTGCATAAAACTTCTAAACACCAAACAATTTACCATACCTTTTGATTTAAAAATTGTTGAAAACTTTCGAAGAAAATGGGGGGGGGGTATACTGGATTGCGTCCATCCATCTGTGCTTCCATCTGTCAGTCAGTCCATACGAGGATATTCATAAATAATATTTGTTGGTCATAGGTATGCCCACACTAGGCGGTACACCACGTGGAGGTATGCACGGGATGAAAGTTCAGCTCTTGTTAGCATTGTCTTCATGCTTAGAATAAGGAATTACTTAAATTTGGCTTCTTATTTAGGATATGTCTCCTCTATTACTGTATAGAGAGACATACATGTATTTCCTAATTATTCTAATTTCCTTTCATCATGGATTGCAGGATTGGAACTATTTCAGAAGTCCTAGGCCCTCCACCTTTTTACGATTCAGCTAAGTGTGGGCCATTGGTGTACAGTGTAAAATTATTATAAATTTACAGTAATTTGTATATTTTTATACTTACCAATGGCCCAGTCCGGGATGGCCCTCCCATGAGTGGGTACTCATACCTCCCCATTGAATTATTATGTAATACTCTCTTTTACAAAGAATGATGTTGGCGCCAATTCCAGTCACTTTCTGGCATCTGCGCATGTGCGGAGAGTAAATGTATGGAAGGCCAAATAGGACTTCTAATTTTCGGTTTTGCATGCAAATTTTGGGGATGGGGGGCAAAATTTGTGTTTGGCCCTCGATATTTTGGAGTTAGCACCAGCTAAGTCTGGGCCATTCGTAAGTATCAAAATATACAAATTACTGTAAATTTATAATATTTTTATACTGTACCAATGACCCAGACTTAGCTGGTGCTAACTCCACAAAAACCAGGGCCAAACACAAATTTTGCCCCCCAATCCCCAAAATTTGCATCCAAAACAAAAAGAAATAATGTCCTAAAGGACCTCCATAATACGACTCTACTGCGCATGCGCAGTGACGCAGTCGTCCCGAAATTGGCGCCAAATATCATTCTCTGTTTGGCCCTTCATCAGTCAACATCTCACTGATCTTTGTGCTTGTAAATCTCAGTTTAAAGGATGCCAGACACGTAATTCTTGGAGAAAATGTGATTCTAAGGAGGATAGAAGGAGGAGAGGAAAAAAGAAGTGGCAAAAAATAATCAGGGCTGTACTTAAAATTTTTTGTTAAAATTATGTTAAGTTGCCTATTTTCGAGGCAAACGCCTCTTGTTGTCATTCTTGCTAATTGTTGCACTGCTTATTCAGTGTTTCCTCTCCCCTAACCTTCTAAAGTCCCCCCTTGCAATTCTCCCATGCTTTTGGCATATTTTTGAGAAGTTTCATTTCTAAAATTTCCCTGGGAGAGTTGCTTGGTTACAGAATGTTTTCTGTTATTTTCCCCATAGTTACGTTTTCACCCATGGGTGTATAACGTTTGTGTTCTGCATCTTCCATCTGATGTTCTGCAGATTCTCCCCTGGGAGTCTCTGTTTTGCATCAGATAGAGTGTAATTGAGGACTGATTCCGGGCCAGTTTTTTCAGTGCCTGGAGTCATGTTTTCTTCTGTGTTTACACTGTTTGTTTTCATTGGCAACAGCCTTTTTTGAGGGGGGCTGTTTGTCTTTGAGGTAGTTTATCTCATTATAAGATACATTTATATTATCCGAAAGTGTCTCATTAATTATTTTATATAATTTTAAAATTTTTGACCACACTTTGCCATCGGATCCATCGGGGCTCAACGTTACTTTTCAGCAACTTGGGCTTCTCTGAAAAAATATTTTTTCAAAATTATTTTGTTTTGCAATTGTTTTTTCATTTATTAATGGATCATGTTATTATGTATCTTTGTGTCAGGGGTTTTTGCGAGTAACTTGGACTTATTGTTGTTCCTTCACAATGAAAGGAACTTGTTCAAATTGTAATAGGAAGAAATCTTCCTCTGACTTTCATGATTATTGCATAAATTGTAGTCAGTGTTCTCGCATTAATCCCTGTCCTGTATGTGAACATTGGGATGAGAAACATTGGAAACGTGTGTCACGATATGTTGTTTCTGGAGAAAGAGCGATGCCGGCTCTTTCTCCACAAGGTCACTCTACTCTCTCAGTTTCTATTTCAGAGGAACCAGAACAGGGTGATGTTTCCATGTTATCCTCTTCAAGTGTGCGTCCGTCGTCACAATTAAATACAGAGCTAGCGGCAAAAGTGCTCATGGAGATTAGACAAATGTCGTCCGCTAGCTCGCCCGGTGTAGCGTCCATTCACCGAATGGTTCGGCAGCCGGGTTCGTCCGATGCGGTCCAAGAGGAAATTTTGGGTGATGCGAGCACTATAAAAATAATAGATGCACACCCAGTGACGGCGGATAGTGAACGAGAACGGAGGAAGCCTTTTAGTCCGGTTCCTAGCTCGTCCAGGTCCAGCCGGGCCGCGAGCGAGAGAGGCCCCTCTCTCGTACAACAACATCTGGGACCAGATGTTGTGGTACAAAATGTGTCTTTAGCGGAGCATACGTCCGTCGCTCGGGACGCTCCGTTGTATAAGCAGTCCGCAGAGACTGTTAAGGCTTCCTCTTCTCGCCGGCGCACACGACCGCACCTTGGCTGCGTGACCTCCGATATCTTGCCAGCTTCGCCGAGGAAGGATTATTCGGCGACCAGGTCACACCATCCGGCAGCCAGGGACTCGAGACCGATGGACTCCGGACGTTCGCATAGGAAAAGTATGCGGGAGCCATCCGATGCGGAGCTGCCCTCGGCAAAGCAGCGAAAGACCGCTCCTCCGCAGGTCTCGACGTCGGACATTCTAGTGCAGATAGCACAGCTTATCGCAGCATCCCAGCAGCCGACAGAAACGGTGTCGGATCGAGAATTATCCGACGGCGCTGGGTCGGTACGCTCCGCCGAAGCATCGGGGGCGGACGACCGGGAACATCGGGAGGTCCGACCGGATGGTGAAAGGGATACGGATGAATTGGAGCTATCCCTTTCGGAACAACACAAAGCTGCCGTAGACTTCATCCGGCACTTTCTTCCTCAAGTTGTTCCGTCGGGCCAGACTGCTGCGCTTCCGGACAGGAGAATTATAGCGTCATTGGACTCTGATTTTTTCGAGCGGTTCAGGGACATCGCTCCCGAGTTTCCGTCGCAGTCCAATAATGTTGCAAGAACATTTGAATTATTGAACGACGCTATTTTTAAACTTGCTTCCAGGACAGGGAAAGCAGGCTTCTTGTCCGCAAATACTCTCAACCTGCCTTTCATTAATGCAAGGAATAAATTCGACACGGCAGGTCAGGGTATACCGAGAGTTCCTCTGCGTATGGACGACGAGGCGGAAGACTTAGAGCTATCATTACCGTCGTCAGCTTCTATTCCAACCGCAGTGTTGGAAACAGCTATTGCGTCTAACAGAGCCAATTTAGATGCCTTATCTTACGCAGATCACCTTACGAAGGCGTTATCACTGCGTCTTCAAGGGGAAGAGTTTCAGGATATACAATCCTCCTTAAGACTTCTTTCAAGGGCAGTAGCTTATTCCACGTGTAACTCCGCCCTTTCAGTGGCTAATCTGGAGTTGGTTAGACGTGACGCAGCCCTGTCTACATCCACACTAGTGGATTCTAAGGTGAAGAACTCTCTTAGAGTCGCTTCGGTCTCAGGAGATCTTCTCTTTGACGGCAAGCTTTCCGCTATTTATGATAATATTAAAAAGAAAGCTAGTGATTCTCTGTTGTTTAGATCCGCTCCTAAAAGGTCGGATTCAGCAGACACGAATAAGGCGGGCACTTCTGGGTCTTATCCGCCCAAGAGAGGTTCCTATAGAGGTTCCGGTGCGTCCTCTAGCTCTTATTCGAGAGACCGTCAGGATAGCGACTCTCGTTCGGGACGTCCTTCAGGCCGGGACAATCGGTCGGACGCCCCGAGGTCGACGAGGCGAGGTGCGGGTCGTGGAAGACGTGGTTTCTCCTACCGCAGGCCTCGCAGATCCAGGAGGTGATGGCTCAAACCTCTATCGCGTTCCGGTTGGCGGAAGGTTGTCGAGTTTTTCTCAAGAGTGGGCGTCGATTACGGACGACCCTTGGGTGAGAGGAGTGACTTCGGAAGGTCTAAAGATATCCTTCAAACGAAAGCCTCCATTAACTCGAAGTCCAAAGTGGACTCATCTTCCGTCAAACCCTCAGAAAAGAGACGCTCTGCTATCAGAGGTGCAGTCTCTTTTAATGAAGAACGCGGTAGAGGTCGTAGAAAACCAGGAATCGCTGGGATTCTACAGCCATCTGTTTCTGGTTCCGAAACCAGACGGCTCGTTCCGTCCAGTAATAGATTTGAGCTGGATAAACAAGCTGATCATCGCTCCGAAGTTTTATATGGAGACGATTCGATCGGTCAGAGCGAGTATTCGGGTGAACGATTATGCAACGAGCATAGATCTCAAAGATGCGTACTTTCACGTCATGGTACATCCGACATTCCGAAAGTATCTACGCTTCGCAGTCCTAGGAGTGGTGTATCAGTTCCGGGCCATGTGCTTCGGATTGAATCTAGCACCCTGGGCTTTCACTCGAGTAATGAACTCGGTAATGATTTACTTCCGAGCTCATTCGTCTGCGGTAACGTCGGCCTACCTGGACGACATTCTTCAGAGGTACGGCAACGAGTTAACGCTTCAGAACGATGTTCAGAATCTTCTTCTATTGCTCCGACGTCTCGGTTTCATAGTAAACGAGGAGAAGTCGGATCTGGTGCCGTCCAAGTCATTCACTCATCTGGGAATGAGCTTCGAGACGCACAACAATCTCGTTCGTCTGCCGTTAACCAGAGCGAAATTAGTCAGTTGTTACGCTCGCTATTGTCTAAATACAGACAAAGTCACAGCGAGAGAATTTATGAGACTGATAGGTCTGTGCGGAGCCGCTGCGGATCTCATTCCGATGGGACGGCTACGCACACGGCCTCTTCAAATTTTCTTGACTCAGAATTGGAGTGTGAAAATTCATTCGCTCGATGTAGACGTTCTCTTGTCAGATCAAGTGAAACAAGAGATTCAGACTTGGGCAAACATTCAGTGGTTAACTCAAGGAGTTCCGCTGCAGTTGCCGGATCCGAGTTTTACCATTATGACGGATGCCAGTCAAACAGGTTGGGGTGCATCATTAATCCCAACGGATTCGAGATGCCAGGGTCTTTGGGATCCGCAATTCCTGGGCAAGCACATAAACATCAAGGAAATGATGTCAATTTGGCTTGCGTTACGTCACTGGATGGACATTATTCACGATGCTCATGTCCAAATCCTATCCGACAATACGACAGTAGTGGCGTATATACGGAATCAGGGAGGCACTCATTCAGTTCCGTTGTTCAATCTAACGGAAAGAATCCTTCTGTTTGCGTTGGAACATCACGTTCTTCTTTCGGTCCGTCACATACCGGGTCGTCTGAATGTGCTAGCAGACTCCCTTTCTCGAAAGGGTCGCTTGTTGCCGTCGGAGTGGACTCTCAACAAACAAGTATTCAATCAGATTTGCTACCAATGGGAACGGCCAATGATAGACTTATTTGCGACACATCTCAACAATCAGTTGCAAACGTATGTGTCCCCGTGTCCGGATCCAAGAGCTTTTGCTGTAGACGCTCTATCGATCCCTTGGGACGGAATGATAGGATATGCATATCCTCCAGCGCCGTTAATTCAACAAGTATTGCTAAAGATAAAACAATCTCAATGCAAGATTCTGTTGGTAGCATCTCTGTCGCCACAGAGACCGTGGATAAATCTACTCAGGTGTCTGTTGTGGGACCTACCGCGGAAGCTCCCTCCACGAGAGGATCTTCTTTGGCAGGGGAAGTCGCGCCAACTGCATCACAACCCGCAAGGTCTCAACCTTCACGTTTTTCCGTTGTGCGGTCCTTCTTGCATGGCAAGCACTTTACAGGACGAGCAGTGGACGCGATTTCTAACTGTAGGAGGACCTCCTCTTCGCTAAACTATGCGGCTAAGTGGAAGGTTTTCCGTCGTTGGTGTAGGGATCATTCTGTTGATATATTTGATCCCTCTATACCAGACATTGCTAACTTTCTAGTATACTTGTTTGACGAAATCAAACTGCAACCGGTTACTATAAAGGGTTATAGATCTATGTTATCTGATACCTATGCACATCATGATAGTTTACAAATTGGATCTAATGTCTCTTTATCGAAATTGGTTAGAAACTTTTCGATAAATAGACCCAGAACTCTTAGATTAATTCCTAAGTGGAATTTAGCTTGGGTTCTCCTTAAATTGAAGGAAAAGCCATTTGAACCTCTTGGGACAGTAGATTTCAAATTCTTATCTTATAAGACAGCTTTTCTCTTAGCTTTCTCTTCTGCCAGAAGAGTCAGTGAGCTTCATGCACTATCGGTGGATGATTCTCATTATCGTAGTGTTGGGAACACTATCACCTTCACTACTAACGTCGGTTTTTTAGCTAAGAATCAGGCTCCTAATAAATATCCGGAACCTATTGTTATTAAGGCTCTTCCGTCTTCAGACGGGCGTAGGCCTTTACTCTGTCCTGTTAGAGCACTACGTATAACTATCCGTACTGCGTATGAAGATTTATCTTCTTCTCAGCAGTCTGTGCTTAAGATTTCTGCTCATGAAGTAAGAGCTCTTTCTACTTCCTGGGCTTATGCTAATAGTGTTGCTATTACAGATTTAATGAAGGCTGCTTATTGGTCTCAGCCATCCACATTTACTAATTTTTATCTCAGAAATATTGAGTCCATTTCTGGAGACCTGCATTGTTTAGGTCCGTTATCTGTTGCTCAGAATGTCGTCCACTAAACAGTTGCAACTATAGTTATGCAGGCTTTCTGTTCCGGCAGTGACTCCGTCCGGCTGCCCTCTTCGCTCTGGGCTATTTGACCCAGGGCAAGGGGAAGGGGGGGGGCGGGTGTTCCCTTAGGTCACCTGCTTTATAGTGAAAAGCAAGGGAATGCCTCCTCCAAGACAGTATTTCTGAGTCGCTTCCGGGATGGTTTTAAAGTGTAATATTAATGTTTAATTTCATTCATGTCTTATTTTTAAAGTGTAGCTCGGTGTGAAGCATTTGTATATGTCAAGTGTCAAACGGGCTTTAATATACAATACTCGGACACTTTTAAATGATTATAAAGAGTCTCAATTCTCTGGACTACTTTATTTATTGGCTTGTTTTAATAATAATTAGTATAAAGGTTATACTGGATATTAATAGAGAACATGAATGTTATTGTGCTCAATTATTAAGGGTAGTGTATCTTTCTAATTTAAATATTAAATAAGAAAGATACATGTAAAGCCTAATACTCCTTTTCTCCTTAAGGGGTTATCTCTTTATTTTATAATTGAGCTTATTGGATTTTCCTCTATGTCCTAGGCCCTCCAGCCTGTTTACTATTCAGCTAAGTCTGGGTCATTGGTACAGTATAAAAATGTTAAAAAATTTATAGTAATTTATATATTTTTTATACTTACCAATGACCCAGACGGGGATGGCCCTCCCTGAGTTGGGAACTCTTGCCTCCCCGCTGAGTACATAGCGCTGACCAGGCACTGCCAGTAAGAATGATATTTGGCGCCAATTTCGGGACGACTGCGTCACTGCGCATGCGCAGTAGAGTCGTATTATGGAGGTCCTTTAGGACATTATTTCTTTTTGTTTTGGATGCAAATTTTGGGGATTGGGGGGCAAAATTTGTGTTTGGCCCTGGTTTTTGTGGAGTTAGCACCAGCTAAGTCTGGGTCATTGGTAAGTATAAAAAATATATAAATTACTATAAATTTTTTAACTTTTTGCCCCATAATCATAGCTTATGACCCCCTCATTGTATGGAGCTCATTCCAGTGAGGGTTCCTAAGATATGTTTTTAATTACAACCAATGTTTTTGAAAAGTTGAATGGCAATTTTTGTGGACAAGTTTTTGCTGTTGCGTTCGGTAAAGGGTTACATATGTTCCGGTTTGTAAGAAAATTTAATTTGATGGATAGGAAAATTCTTTCAAGAAAAAGCATGATGTTTGGTGTGAATATTTTGGAGAAAATTCTTCAGTTTTGTATATCCTGCCAACTTTCATCCAATTGAACTGGTTGTTTTTTGTGTGCTCCCACATTTTTTGTAGTTGCCAATCAAACTATCAAAAGTTAGAAGACTATTTGTAAGAAAATTTTGAATGTTTTAGGTGAAAATTAACTGTCAGAGGTTAGAAGATTACTTGTAAGCAAATGGTTGAATGTTTCAGTTGAATATCCATCAATGAACTGTCTTAAATTAACCCCCTGCACACTGATGTCAAAATATCTAAATTTCAGGCAGAAAAAATTTCCCATAATGCAACTAGAAATTTAACCAATTCAATCTCGTTTGACAGAGCTCATTGAGCTCTGTCAAACGATATTGAATTGGTTAAATTTCTAGATGCATTATGGGAAAAAACATTTTCCTGAAATTTTTTTATTTTGACATCAGTGTGAAGGGGGTTAAATATTTTATATCTTTTCAGTCCACAAATAGCAGTGGGAAGTTACTCTGGCCTGTTGAAGATCTGGAATTATGAGAAGAAGTAAGACTATAAATAGATGTTTTTTTATTGACTCGTTGACAGTTTGATTACGTGTTCCTAGTTTTAACCCTTAACATAGTACAGTGGTGGGGGAGCGCGGTGGCTCAGTAGGTAGAGGTGCAGGCTGCAAGCCGAGCGGTCCTCGGTTCAAGGTTCCTGTGTGGGGGCACGATGACGCCGTGTACTAAGGCATACTGCACGTCGATGGTACGCAAGTCTTCAACCAATCTAACCCTGCCCGTGCTGCAGTGCGGAGTTACGATGTTGGGGAGCTGACAGCTGCTCATTGTTGCTCGGTGGTTCTCCCCGGGTACTCCGGCTTCCTCCACCCGTAAAACTGTCACGGTCTTGATTAGCCATTGTGCATAAATATGTGAACTTAAACGTCAATAAATAAACAAATAGTACAGTGGTGCCAACTTAATTGGATATCTCTTAACTGAATAACCCTGTTAATTGAATCTAATTCCCCAACACAAAACCATTTACCATACCTCCAGTACAAATTTGACCTGTTAAATGAATATAGGTTATAGAGTAAACTCCTGTTAATTGAATAAAAATATCTTGCAACCTGTTGAGAAATTACCCTGACTCTCCCCTGTTTTCCTTTGTTTATGGACCTATTTGGTCTCAATACATCCAATACAGGCATTTAATCTATTATATCTTGTTTGACAAAGCTCATGGAGCTCTGTCAAACAGGATATAACAGAATAAATGCTAAGTTTATCTCTAGAATACAGGAAAATGATATTATCCATGTTAATTGAATACTCCTGTTAACCCTTTACCCAACATGAAAAGCAGACGACACTTGCAACAAACATTCTTGAATAACTAATCTTTTTCATTTTTTGTCTCAAAAACATAGGTTATGCCCCCTCGTTGGAACGAGCTCAACGAGCTCGTTCCAACGAGGGGCCATAACCTATGTTTTTGAGACAAAAAATGAAAAAATACTGAAAATTTATTGGCGATTTTTGAGAATAGCGCTGGCTGGTTTTGGCCGTTACATTGGGTAAAGGGTTAAGTGAATAATTTGCATTGGCAAAGTGGCTCTTCAATTAACTGTTATTTATGTACACTGATCTATATACAGCTGAATTGCTGGATTGCTCATTGATCACAAATAGGAAAATGTCCCATTTGTCGCCATCTCTGATGGATGGTAGGGCGGAGGGTATGGTGTGAGGGTGTGGTGGGTGCACGTTTTCAATTTTTCTGACGCCTCGCAATCTCCATTTTCTTTTTAACCCTTTACCTAACATAAAAGGTGGACGACACTTGCAAACAAACTTCTTGAATAACTTCTTTTTTTTTGCACCAGAAACATGGATTATAGATTATGATCCCTCATTGGAATGAGCTCAGAAAGCTCGTTCCAATGAGGAGTCATAAGCTATGTATTTGAGACCAAAAAAATAAAAAAATAATGAAAATTGAATGGTGATTTTGTGAATAGCACTGGCCGGTTTTGGCCACTATGTTGCGTAAAGGGTTAAAGAATCTATCTTAATGTCTGTAAAAAATGAATATTTTGATGATGAGCACATTTTTTCTCGGCAATACAGATTGAATATTTATAACATGTATTAGTTATTATTGCCAAAATTCAAGTTCTGATATTATTAACCCTTTACCCAACGTAACGGCCAAAACCGGCCAGCGCTATTCTCAAAAATCGCCAATTAATTTTCAAAATACTTTAATTTTTTGTCTCAAAAACATAGGTTATGACCCCTCGTTGGAATGAGCTCGTCCAGCTCGTTCCAACGAGGGGTCATAACCTATGTTTTTGAGACAAAAAATGAAAAAAATTAGTTATTCAAGAATTTTTTTTTCAAGTGTCGTCTGCTTTTCATGTTAGGTAAAGGGTTAATTAAGTATTGTGTTAGTAGTTTTGCACGCTAGGCTTTCATTTGATGTGGTTGACATGAAAGCTGTTGGACTGTGACAACAGTCACAGTGTAACAGCTTGCTCATCAACAGCTTGCTCATTATTAAACATCACAGATAAGTGGACTTAATGTGTTGAATGACCTGACACAATTGTTAAATGGCAGACATCACTTAACATTAGCATTCCTCTTCACTGCTCTATATGTTCGTCTTTTCTAGAGCACGCCATTGAATCATCCAGAGAGGTGCTCAGTGTTCATTCCATACAATATCCCATGATTTGTAATTGAAACATGAATTGTCTTATTTTGAGTACCTTTGGATGCATTTATATATTGAATTCCTTAGTCAAAATTAGCATTTTGGGAAATGCAAGGTATGTAAAAGAGGTAATACAGTGGGGCCCACTTTATTGGATTTCTCGTAACGGAATAGCCATGTTAATTGAATATAATTTCTCAACACAAAACCATTTACCATTCCTCCAGTACAAATGTGACCTGTTAATTGAATATAGGTTATAGAGTAAACTGCTGTTAACTGAATCAAAAATATTGTAACCTGTCAAGAAATTACTCTGACTCACCACAATTTCCTTTCTTTATAGACCTATTTGACCTCAGTACATCCAATACAGGCATTTATTCTATTATATCTTGTTTGACAGAGCTCATAGACCTCTGTCAAATAAGATATAATAGAATAAATGCTAAGTTTATCTCTAGAAGACAGGAAAGTAACACAATGCCTTTTTAAAAAAAATGAATCCTGTTAATTGAGTTATTTTCATTGGCAAAGTGGCTATTCAATTAACAGGGTTCCACTGTATACATATTAATCCAGATTAGAGGTGTTTTTACACTGAAAATACGGTTTCATTTATGGTGATAACAGTATATACCCCACATGACCGGTATATTCTCTTGCTGTGAAATATTCGATAGTGATTACAAAAGCTGTTTGTAATCAATGATCATGACAAGAAACTTGATTAAAAATATATTTCTGTCACAATTAGTCACAAATGATAACAGTTTGGTCCCATTGATATTGAGATACTGCAAAAGTATGACAGCTTTTTAGCTCATCTGACTTCCAGTCAGTGTGTGCTATTGCCATCACTTCGCATCCATCATCTGTCCATCATGCATTGTCCATTAACTTTTGGAAACTTGCATTCTTCTTCACAACCATTAAGCCAAATTCAAACATATATTGCAGACCATCTATGGAGTATACCCTTTTTATTTTGTTCAAATGAAGCAGCTGCCATCTTCGTGCTATGGTTAATGCCCCAAAAGCCTAATGATTTTTAAAAATCTTCTTCTCATGAACCACCAGAGAGAATGCCTTGATATTTGGTATGGAACATCCATTGGTATTGAAGATTTAAAGTTTGTTCAAGGAAAGTTGGCAGGTCAATATTTGGGCTCTCTGTGTGAGCATATCCATTTTGAGCTCTGCCCAAAATTTATATTTCAAGAACCGGTTGGCCGATTTGAATCAAATTTGGCATGTAGTATAAGTGGGTCCTAAGTAATTGATTGATGCCCGAAAAAAAATTTGTACAGCCCTGTGGGAACCCCAGGGGCTAAAAATAGAAAAAATTAAAATGCCCATATTTCCCAATCAACACGGAACAGAGATTTGTTATTTTGTATGAAGCATCTTTAGGACCAGTAGAATGGAATCGTAAAAAAAATTGCCATCGTTTGAGTGAGGCTGTTCTGAACGGGGCATCAAAAAAATGCTGAGTCAGCATATTTGTAAAAATTGAAAAAAAATTTTTCTTCAGGACCACTGCTCAAAATCTTTTTATAATTGGGGTACACCATCCATAGGGTGGTCAGATACAAGTGTGTTCAAATTAAACCCCTCAGTTAATATTCGTGCTCAATACAGGAGCCTGAATAATTAACTTAGGGCAATATGGGGAATATGCTTTAAAAATCTTCTTCAGATCCAACAGTCCAATTCTTTTAATATTTGGTATACAACATTCAAGTTTGTTCAAAATGAATGGAAGCCCAAATATTAACTTAGTGCAATATGGGAAATAATCTTTAAAATTCTTCTTCAGATCCACCAGTCAGATTCTTTTGATATTTGGTGCAGAACATCTCTGTGGGGGGTTAGATTCAAGTTTGTTCAAATCAAGTCCCTGGGTTAATATTTATGCTCCCTATGGGCACCTAAATTGTAACATAGTACTATATGAGGGAATTTCTTTAAAAATCTTCTTTTTCACATCCACCATTCAGAATATTTCCATATTTGGTATACAACATCTCTTGGAGGTCAGATTCAAGTTTGTTCAAATTGGGCCCTTGGGTTAATATTTGGGCTCTTTATTAGGGCCCATAGTTTAACTGCAATGTGAGAAAATTTCTTGAAAAATCTTCTATAGATCCACCCATTAGAATCTTTTCATATTGGGTGTGTGACATCTCTAGGGGTGTCCGATTCAAGTTTGTTCAGATCGAGTACCTGGGTTTATATTTAGGTTCTGTATGCCAGTCACTTACTGATAAACTCATCTTTTTTAACAACTTGAGCCAGGTGAGCATTTTAGGCTCACTTGAGCCTCTGGTTTGCATTTTCATTTAAAAAAAAAAAATCATTTGAAAAGCGCGCTCAGTTTGATCCAGCAGCAATCATGGAAATAGTGGTGAAACCAGAAGCCGCAAAAGCAATGATGCTCGCAGATCGGTTTCGGAAATACACCTATCCGAATTAGTGTTAGACCGGTCCTCATACCGAAACCAGAAGATATCAAGATGCATCATAAATGAACATAATATGGGTATCCGAAATTGGATATGGGTATTTGGGAGAGCGTAAAAATGCCTCAGGATTCTTGTATCCTTTATAGTCTCCACATCTTTTAATAGATATTAGTTTAATATTAATGTATGTAGACTCCTATCACTTCAGATCTCTAACTCTATCCTTCGTCCTGTATTGGGCCTCTGTCCTTTTATTAGCTCACCTGACTGAAAGTCAGGGTGAGCTTTTCTTATCACTTTTTGTCTGTCTTCCGTCGTCCGTCGTCTGGCGTCCGTCGTGAAGGTGGTGTTTGGGCCTTTTTCTCCCAAACCACTGGCCGCATATTAATGAAATTTGATGTGAGTAGGGGTTATATAAGGGCATTTTGATTTTTTGTCAAATTAGGTTTCAGCTCATATTGAGCAGAGGGATGGGGCAAAAATGCTCCAATTCTTAAAAAATCTTATTCTCAAGAACCAGCAACAGCAGAGACTTGATATTTAGTATGCAGCTTTCTTTAGAGGTGTAGACTCAAGTTTAGTCAAGAGAAGTTTGTTGGGCATTATTTGCCTTCGTTATGGGAGGGGCAAAAATTTTGGCCACGCCTAAAATTTCTATTTTCAGAACCGTCAGGTCGATTTGAACCAAATTTGATATGAGATGATAATGGGTCATAAGCAGTTGATTGATACAAAAAAAAATTTCTCATTGCCCCGTGGGAACCTCGGGAGCTAAAAATAGGAAAAACCTTAAAACTCCCATATCTCCAAAACTACACAGCACAGAGAATTCTTATTTTGTATAAAGCTTACTTTTATCCAGTAGAATAGAATGGTTAAAAAAAATCCCTATCGGTTTGATCACAACGTACTTTTTTCAGGACTTTGAAAAAGTGCTTAGTCAGCACTTTTTAACACTGTAGGCAATGGGAAAAAGATTAAAAAATCTTCTTCTCCAGATCCAGCAGGCAGAATCTTTTGATATTTGGTATGCAACATTGTAGGGTGGATCTGATTCAAATTTGTTCAAATCGGCCCCCTGGGTTCATATTTGGGCTCAGTATAGGAGCTCGATTTCGAACTTAGTGCATTTCAGGCAAATTTCTTAAAAAATCTTCTTCTCCAGATCCAGCTGGCAGAATGTTTTGATATTTGGTATGCAACATTGTGGGGTGGATCTTATTGAAGTTTGTTCAAATCGGCTTTCTGGATTCATATTTGGGCTCACTATAGAAGCCCGAATTCGAACTTATTGCATTTCAGGCAAATTTCTTAAAAAATCTTCTTCTCCAGATCCAGCAGGCAGAATCTTTTGATATTTAGCATGCAACATTGTGGGGTGGATCTGATTCAAGTTTGTTCAAATCGGCCCCCTGGGTTTATATTTGGGCTCAGTATAGAAGCTCGAATTCGAACTTAGTGCATTTCAGGCAAATTTCTTAAAAAATCTTCTTCTCCAGATCCAGCAGGCCGAATCTTTTGATATTTGGTATGCAACATTGTGGGGTGGATCTGATTCAAGTTTGTCCAATTCGGCCCCCTGGATTCATATTTGGGCTCACTATAGAAGCACGAATTCGAACTTAGTGCATTTCAGGCAAATTTCTTAAAAAATCTTTTTCTCCAGATCCAGCAGGCAGAATCTTTTGATATTTGGTATGCAACATTGTGGGGTGGATCTGATTCAAGTTGGTCCAATTTGGCCCCCTGGATTCATATTTGGGCTCACTATAGAAGCCCGAATTCGAACTTAGTGCATTTCAGGCAAATTTCTTAAAAAATCTTCTTCTCCAGATCCAGCAGGCAGAATCTTTTGATATTTAGCATGCAACATTGTGGGGTGGATCTGATTCAAGTTTGTTCAAATCGGCCCCCTGGTTTTATATTTGGGCTCAGTATAGAAGCTCGAATTCGAACTTAGTGCATTTCAGGCAAATTTCTTAAAAAATCTTTTTCTCCAGATCCAGCTGGCAGAATCTTTTGATATTTGGTATGCAACATTGTGGGGTGGATCTGATTCAAGTTGGTCCAATTCGGCCCCCTGGATTCATATTTGGGCTCACTATAGAAGCCCGAATTCGAACTTAGTGCATTTCAGGCAAATTTCTTAAAACATTTTCTTCTCCAGATCCAGCTGGCAGAATCTTTTGATATTTGGTATGCAACATTGTGGGGTGGATCTGATTCAAGTTTGTTCAAATTGGCCCCCTGTGTTTATATTTGGGCTCAGTATAGAAGCTCGAATTCGAACTTAGTGCATTTCAGGCAAATTTCTTAAAAAATCTTCTTCTCCAGATCCAGCAGGCAGAATCTTTTGATATTTGGTATGCAACATTGTGGGGTGGATCTGATTCAAGTTTGTTCAAATCGGCCCCCTGGATTCATATTTGGGCTCACTATAGAAGCCCGAATTCGAACTTAGTGCATTTCAGGCAAATTTCTTAAAAAATCTTCTCCAGATCCAGCAGGCAGAATCTTTTGATGTTTGGTATGCAACATCGTGGGGTGGATCTGATTCAAGTTTGTTCAAATCGGCCCCCTGGATTCATTTTTGGGCTCACTATAGAAGCTGGAATTTGAACTTAGTGCATTTCAGGCAAATTTATTAAAAAATCTTCTTCTCCAGATTCAGCAGGCAGAATCTTTTGATATTTGGTATGCAACACTGTGGGGTGGATCTGATTCAAGTTTGTTCAAATCGGCTCCCTAGATTCATATTTGGGCTCACTATAGAAGCTCGAATTCGAACTTAGTGCATTTCAGGCAAATTTCTTTGAAAATCTTCTTATCAAGATCCAGTAGGCAGAATCTTTTGATATTGGGTATGCACCATGCTTACAGGGGTGAGATTCAAGTTTGTTCAAGCCAAGTCCCTAGGTCCATATTTGGACTCACTGTGGGAGCTTGAATTGTAACTTACCGTAACCGGTAGTTCAAAATGAGGAATTTTCTTTAAAAATCTTCTTCTTCAGATCCAGCAGTCGGAATGTTTTGATATTTGGTGTGCAGCATCCTTAGGGGGTGAGATTTAAGTTTGTTAAAGCCAAGCCCGAATTATAACTTAGTTCAATATGAGGAATATTCTTTAAAAATCTTCTTTTTTTTTTTAGATCCACTGGTCAGAATCTTTGGATATTTGGTATAAACTTTTCTTAGGAGGAGCAGATGCAACTTGTTGAAATCAGTTCTCTGGGTTGATATTTAGGCTACCATGTCAGGTGTGCGCCCTCAGGCCCCTTGGGGCCTCTTGTTTATTCAGCTAGTCTGGGCCAGTGGTAATGGTTGATAAATATTAGAAATTTTAAATAATTTATATATTTATTATACCTAGCACTGGCCCAGAACAAAAGTTCCCTTCAGTGAGTTGTTCACCCTCTCCTCCCTACATACAACTATAAATACTTAGAACACATTAACCCTTTACCCAACGCAGACGATATCAAAATTTATTATTTTAAATATCATTTTTTTAAATTTTTAAAAAAATGTCAACAAAACCATATCATGTGACCCCTCGTTGGAACGAGCTCGTCGAGCTTGTTCCAACGAAGGGTTACATGATATGGTTTTGTTGATATTTTTTGAAAAAATAATATTTTTTTAACCTCTGAATTTGCATATTACGTGGGCGGATGCAGCCGATTCGTTGGGTAAAGGGTTAAAGAAGATTGGATCTCACTTCCAATCTTGTGGACATGCGCAGTAGTCATCTACGGAGTACCGTACAGGACACAGCTTTTTTAACTCTCCTGACTGAAAGTCAGTAGGAGCTATTGCCATCACTTCGTATGCATCGTCTGTTAACTTTTGAAACTTGTCTTCTTCAAAACCCCTGGGCCAAATTCAAATATATATGGCCCAGACCATCTTTGGAGTATATCTTTTCTACTTTGTACAAATGGAGTTTCTGTCATCTTCACGCTGGGGTTAATGCCCAAAAAGCCTAAAAATCTTTAAAAAACATCTTCTCTTGAATCACCTGAGAAAATGCTTTAATATTTGGTATGGAACTTCCTTTGGTGGTGGAGATTAAAATTTGTTAAGGCAAATTTGTTGGTCAATATTTGGGCCCTCTGCGAGAAGCATGCTCATTTTGGGCTCCACTCAAAATTTCTATTTCTAGAACTAATAGGCAGATTTGAACCAAATTTGGCATGTAGTATAATTGGGTCATAAGTAGTTGAGTGAAGCCCTGATGGAACCCTAGGAGCTAAAAACAGAAAAAATGCAAGTGCCCATATTTCAAAACCTGCACAGACCAGAATATTGCTTTGTTGGTATTTGGGAGAGCGTAAAAATGCCTCAGGATTCTTGTATCCACTGCTTCTTTATGACCAGTGGAATCAGATGGACCAAAAAAGTTACTATCAATTTTGTCATGGGGTGCTGCTGTATGGGATGCCCATGGGATGCCCATTTTAACACTGTTGGCGATGGGAAAATGCTGAGTCATCGCCTATCTTGTAATTCATCAACTAAGTATTTTTCTTCAGAACCTTTAGGCCAATCTAAACTAATTTGGTACAAAGTATATTGGTGGAGTATACTATTCAGAATTTTTTTCCCATAAAATTGCTACTCCCAGAAATCTTTAAAAATCTTCTTCTCATAAACCACTCGAAATAATGCTTAGATTTCTGGTATGGAACTTATTTTAGTGATGTAGATTCAAATTATTTCAAAGGAATTCAGTAGGTCAAAATTTGGGCTCTCTGTGGAAGGATGCTTTTTTTGGGCTCTACCCTGAATTTATATTTCCAGAATCGATGGGCCGATTTGAACCAGATTTGTCATTGAGCCTCCTGATTGGGTCATAAGTACTTGATTTATGTCTGAAAAATATTTGGGGGGGGGGGGGGGGATAGAGAGAACCACAAGTTAAAAACAAAAACAAATATTCATACAGACACTTTTTTAAAACTTTACAGAACAGAGCTTTGTTTTTGCCTGAGAAACTTTCTTTGGACTAGCAGAAATGAATGGCCAAAAAACTGCTTTTGGTTGTGTCATGGCAAATCAAAAAATTGCTCTTGCTGTCCATCACAAACTGACATGCTCTTCTCTTTTGACATCCCGGTGGGAACCCTGGGAAGTAAAGCAGTGCTTGTTTACTATGGTAGACAAGCTCCGTTTTACTGGTAAAAATAGGATCCAGTAACCAATGCTTGGGGTGGAAGTCCTCTAAAATGGGCAACATGGGTTTTAATGATTGACTAAACTTGGCTTGTTGTTGTCATGATTAGTCATTGTTCAGAAATGTGTGGCCTTAAACACCAATAAATAAACAAATAAATAAATATCTCTTTTGACAACTTGAGCCAGGTGAGCGTTTTAGGCTCACTTGAGTCTCTAGTTTTGTTATCTGGCTTCATTTTTTTTGGGGAGGGGGGTGGGGGGGGTGGTTTAAAGCTTAAGTGTTTGGTCTGATTCTTTGCATTGAGCTTGCTAGATAGTCTGGGCCAGTGGTAGGTATAGTAAATGTAGAATTTATTTTGAATTTCTAATTTTTTTTTTCGTAGAGACATAATTGTATCAAGAGTATTTGATAGAGGAAATTTAATCAGATGCTGTACTTATGATTCAAAGGGAGCTCACTTAGGTAAGAATATTATGTTTTAACTTCAAAGACTCTAAGCTTTAGAATATTTCACTCATAAAAGATGTTATATGGTAGCTGACATTGTCATCGGGTACATTGTAATTTCAGTTAGAAATGATTATACCTAGCAAGCCTTAATTACAAAAAAATCGCCATTCAAATTGTTTGTTTTTTCTTTCATCCCAAAACAGAAATTGCTAATGTCGCCTTCTAGTCATGTTACATTTTCAACCTGAGACATAAAACAGCAGTACTAGAGTAAAATATTAGTTGATCTGCAACTCAAATACAGACTCATTCAATCTCTATTATTTAACTGACATGGGATATGTCATTTGGAAAAATCAGAGTCCAGATAAATAATTATGAAGGTGACTGATGAATATCAGTACTGTCACATACATAGACAGAACGTGATGTGTGTTTGAATCAGTGGGTGTTTACATAACGAGTTGGAATGGCGTACGGCTCTCGCGAAATATGATTATGCCATTCCAACTAGTTAAGTCTTGAATGTATACCTAGGGATGCAAATGTCCAGAGTATTTCAGATGGCATAGTAAATAGCCTAACAGAGGCAGGGAAGGATTGTATAGGAAGGGTGAGGGTCCCAACGAGAGAGCTTGGATACAGGGTTAACGAGGGACTGAAAAAGGCTATAAAAGAAAGGAAGGTAAAATGCGCTGCTTACAGAAGAAGTAGGAAGCTTAAAGGGGTGGATAACAATGACACGAGACTAATGAAAGGAGAATATGAACTGGCACGGGAAAAGGTGAATGAGATAAAGAATAATAATAGGAAGGAGCGCAATTGCAGTCTTGCCAGAACAATAAAGAAAACGGGGGGTTCGAGCTCAAACGTATTTTGGAACTGGGTAAATAAACGGGGGAAAAGTAGTGTGCAGAGTATCAAAGTGGATGGGGAAAGTACAGAAGATAAAGGCCGTATCGCTTCAGAGTTAGTCAAGCACTGGGAAAAGATAAACGATAGGCGATGGGGCAGTGGGTCCCCACCAAAAAGAAATACACTGGTGGAGGAGAACCTATCCAATCGTGTATGTAGCGAAATAACGGCAGAAGAAGTGCGGAACGTGGTCTCGAAACTAAAAAATGGTAAAGCGGGAGGGACTGATGAAATTCCGAACGAATTCCTCAAAAATGGAGGGGAGGCACTTATTGAAGTCCTGACAAACCTTTTCAACCTGGCTCTGCGAAAGCAAGAGGTCCCCAGAGAGTGGAGGGAAAGTAAGGTGTCGTTCATACACAAAAAGGGGGATAAGGAAGTTCTAGATAACTATAGGGGGATATCAGTTAGTAGTAACATCGGGAAAGTATTCTGTAAGGTCATATACAGTAGACTAGAGGAAGTTATTGAAGAGAAAGGTTTTCTAGGAGAAATTCAAAATGGTTTCAGGAAAGGACGAAGAGTCACTGATCACCTATTTACACTCACCCAACTGATAGAATCAACAAAGGCTGAAAAGAAAAAGATGTTTCTGGCATTTCTAGATGTGAAAAAAGCGTACGACCGAGTGTGGAGGGAAGGTATGTGGCGAAAGCTCGAGGGCATCGGACTGGGGGGTGACTTTGTGGGAATCATGAAAGCACTGTATACAGATGTGCAAAGCCAACTCAGTCTAGGGAGTATCACTACAAAACGAATTACTCTATGGAGGTCACAAACATAGAAGTAGGAATGAAAGAAGGCAAAAGGTTTGTCAAAGAGAGAGTCATGGAAGATTGCAATCGAAACTGGCGAGCAGGGGTTAGCGTGAAAAGATCACTGCAGGGGTTACAATATAAAGAAAAGCCAGCTTTTGAGAAGTACCTAGATGGCACCTTTGGAGGGTCACTGCTGTTCAAACTGAGATCAAGATCACTGGAGCTTCGGGGAAAAATTGGGAGAGATGGGGAAAAGGGATGCCAAATGTGCCACTCTGGAGTAGTGGAGACCCTGGAACATTTTCTCTTGGAATGCCCACAGTATATACCTCATAGAATAAAATTTACTGGAAGAATAATGCAGAAGTGGGGTGAAGAAACAAAGGATAGATGGCTGAAGGCGGACACGAGGGAGAGGGTAGGAATGCTTATTGAAGAAATTGAAAAAGAGGAAGTGAGGGACACTATTAAGCAGTTTATATCTGAATGCTGGGAGGAGAGGAGGGGAAGAGGGGGTGGGGTGCTGGGGGAATGATGGCCTTCTCTTATGAGGACCGCGACAAATCAGCGGCTGGCCAAAGAGTTATTATTATGTAAAACACCCACCAATTCAAACACACATCGCGTTCTGTGTTTATTACACAACCCATAAATTAAAATGCATTTAAATAAACAAATTTTAATTCCGATAATTAAACCCAAAGGTGAAGAGTTTGTTTGACTGAAGCTGTACTGATCATATGGATCGATAAAAAATCAAAACAACCTTTTCGGAACCAGTGTTTGTTGAAATTCCTATCGCTGTTTACTAACAGTAATAGCCACCAAAAGGTTAGGCGTGAATGGGCTGTTGCCCATTCACGCCTAACCATTTGGTGGCTATTACTGTTAGTAAAAATATAAGTTCAAATATGTGCAGATTTGCAAAGCAGCTGGGAGAAACGTTTTTAAAAGAAGTTCGAAGCATGTCAAGGTGTACGAAGATTTACCGAAATAAAGTTGACCAATTTAGATATAATGGGATCCACAAAACGAGATGGCAATGGGACTGGGTTAATGTTCTGGTTGGAAATGATTGGGTTTTTTAAAAATATTATCTCATTTTTGGCTAATTTTTTGTGAATCGAAGTTATTTTGCTTTGAACATTTTCATTTTCACACTATGCGACAGACAGTCGATGATTGTTTCATGAAATTTGGAAACTGTTCGAAGTGTAACTAAGCAGTGCGGTAAAAAAGTTCCGGCTTGTATATCGCCCATTGAATACAGAATCATTTATATCATAGCGGCGATTCCTTTGAATACAAGGGTTTAAAGTTTAATGGAGGTGTAATAAAATCACTTTCTAATAATAACATGGTTGATTTCAACAAAATGTTATTCACTGCTAAGAATAAAGTTGTATTGGAGGCACTTCTCAGCAAAATCGTGATTATGAAAATTTTGATGGTAAATGTTAACCGAACCAGAATCTGATGATCTTTGGAAATTACTCCTTTTATTCAAACTGTGATTCCACTTGTAGTTTTTCTTACTCAGTTGTTAAATTAATTTGTTTTTGAGACTTTTAGCCCTTTACCCATAAGGTCCCAGTTATGACTTTAACCCTTTACCTAACATGAAAAGTAGACGACACTTGGAAAAAAAATTTGTCTATAACTAATTTTTTTCATTTTGTGTCTCAAAAACATAGGTTATGACTACTCATTGGTGGGGCGTAACCTATGTTTTTGTAACAAAAAATGAAAAAATAGTGAAAATTAATTGGCGATTTTTGAGAATAGCCCTGGCCGGTTTTGGCTGTTAAGTTGGGTAAAGGGTTAACAAAGGTAATGAGTGTCAACAATTTCCCCAACATAAAGTTTTCTGGACAATCAGCAGACTGACCTGACAGAAATCACTGCCATGCCACTAAATTTAACAGTTGTGGTGTAAAGGTATACAGTGGAACCTGTTAATTGAATAGCCACTTTATCAGTGAAAATTTTTCAGTCAGCAGGAGTATTCAATTAACAGTGATTGTGTCACTTTCCTGTGTTCTAAAGATAAACTTAGCATTTATTCTATTTTCTCTTGTTTGACAGAGCTCAAACAAGATATAATAGATCAAATGCCTGTATTGGATGTACTGGGCCAGATAGGTCTATAAACAAAGGAAAACTGGGATGCGTAAGGGTAATTTATCAACAGGTTACAAGATTTTTTATTCAATTAACAGGAGTTTACTCTTTAGCCTATATTCAATTAACAGGTCAGATTTGTACTGGAGGTATGGTAAATGGTTTTGTGTTAGGAAATTATATTCAATTAACAGGGTTATTCAGTTAAAAGAGATATACAATTAAGTGGGTTTCACTGTATCAGATAAATTGAAGGGTTTACAGATTTGGAGAATGTTAGCTGTAAATGTTTATATGGCCTCACAAAGTAGATCTGTTCTCAGGCCATTTTTTGTAAAATTGCATGTGGGCAGGCGTTTTTTTTTTAGCTTGCCTTGCTTTCAGTCAGGGGAGCTATAGTGATCACTCATCGTCTGTCGTCCGCGAACATGGTGTTTTCATCTTCTCCCAAACTGCTGAACCAATTTAATTGATATTTGAGATAATAGTTTGTTATGACATCGCATTTTGATTTTGTTCGAATCAAGTTGCCTCGCCCCTTGGTAGGGCCACACCCAAAAAGTGTGCTTAAATCTTAAAAAATCATCTCATGAACCAGTAGTATCAGAGACTTTATATTTGGTGTGCGGATTCCTTTTGAGGTGTAGACTCAGATTTGTTCAAGAGAAGTTCGAGGAGCTATATTTGCCTTCGTTATGGGAGGGGCAAGAATTTTTGCCCCACCCCAAATTTCTATTTTTGAAACCGAGAGGCAGATTTGAACCAAATTTGATATGAGGGCTTATTGGGTTGTAAGTACTTAATTTATGCCAAAAACATTTTCCTGTTGTCCCATGGGAACTGTAGGAGCTAAAAATAGAAAAAAATTAAAACGCCCATATCTCCAAAACTGCACGGCACTGAGAATTCTTATTTGGTGTGAAGCTTCCTTAGGACCAACAGAATGGAATGGTCCAAAAAAATTGATATCTGTTTTATCATGGGGTACTTTTTTGGGACTTTGAAAAAGTGCTGAGTCAGCATTTTTTAACACTGTGGGTAATGGGAAAAACATTTAATACTACTTTTCTCCCAAACCACTGCTCCAAAAGCTTTCAAATTTCACCTATAACACCTTTGGAAGATTGTTTCACATGTTTGTTGAAATCAAATTCCTGGGTCCATATTTAGGCTCTATGGGAGCCCAAATGTTTAAATTAGTGCAGTATGAGGACTATTCTTTAAAAATCTTCTTCTTCAGATCTACTGATCAGAATCTTTTGATATTTGGTATGCAGCATGCTTAGGGGGGTGAGATTCAAGTTTGTTCAAGCCAAGTCCCTGGGTTCATATTTGAGCCCACTGTGGGGGCTCGAATTGTAACTTAGTTGAAAATGAGGAATTTTCTTTAAAAATCTTCTTCTTCAGATCCAGCAGTCGGAATGTTTTGATATTTGGTATGCAGCATCCTTGGGGGTGGGGGGGTGGGGGGGGGGGAGATTCAAGTTTGTTGAAGTAAAGTCCCTATTTGGGCTCCCTGTGGGAACCCGAATTATAACTTAGTTCAATATCAGGAATTTTTCTTTAAAAATCTTCTTCTTCAGATTCAGCGGGCCTCTTGTTTATTTTTGTAATTATTTCTTTGCCATTAAAAAGTTCATGTTCTTGGTTTATTTTATGTTTTATGCACCATAATCTACAGAATAGCATTGGTGCTGGTGTATTACGTCCGTTGAGTGCAAGAAGGCTTTGCAATGCTAAAGCATTGCAAAGCCTTGTTGCACTCAAGGGTCAATTTTATTAATTTTTATTAACTTTGGTAAAATAAACCATTTGATTTTGATCTTTTTAAGTTTGAATTTGTTATAAAAAGAGAGAATGCGGCTGCTGAAAGGACCATGCGGGAGGGCCTGTGAAACAGATTTTTAATTTGTTTAGGCCTAAGTAACATAAACATAAGATTATAAAGGAAACATCAATCAATAATATAGATTTTTTTGTTTAGTCACTTTGCTTGTTTTATTCTCCTAACCTTTTACATAACATATCCATCTGCTGAGCACATTACACAGGAAGTGTTACTCACATTTTATTTTATAAATTTTTGCATCCCAAACTAGGGCCAAGCAAAGCTTTGAAATTTGAAATGATTAAAAAATTGTCCCAACTTGAACTCTTCTGTCATCAGGTCTACAGGAGACCTAATGATAGATGATAGATGAAAAGTTCAAGAGGAGATACAAAACTGTACAGGAGACCTGCTTCTGACACTATTGTGACCTGGTCCTGGGTGGGTTAGTGACTGGTGGATCCATTTTGGGGTACTTTGTAATTCAGTCAAGAAGATTAACCCTTTAACTAACATACCAGTAAAATTGACCAAAATAAGCCTACCACAGACTAAAATATCTTTTTTAGAAAAATTGTGAAATTTAATTTATTTTTGAAAAAAACTGTGTCAGGTAAAGGGTTAACAATAATTGATTTTACAAAGCATAAGTAAGATGTGTACAGTCAACTTGCCCATTCTCATAGCTAGAAAACTTACTGCGTTTCTATCCTCTCAGTTAATTTCATATCCACTGTAAATTAAGCGGTCTTGTGTTATTGTGTGATATAGTGGATCCCTGTTGATTGAATATCCACTTTGCCAATTAAAATTATTCAATTAACACGTACAGGAGTATTCAATCCACAGGGATTGTGTCATTTTCCTGTATTCTAGAGACAAACTTAGCATTTATTCTGTTATATCCATGAGCTCTGTCAAACAAGATATAATAGATTAAATGCCTGTATTGGATTACTGAGGCCAAATAGGTCCATAAACAAAGGAAAACTGGGGAGAGTCAGGGTAATTTCTCAATATGTTACAAGAAGTTTTATTCAATTAACAGGAGTTTACTCTATAACCTATATTCAATTTACAGGTCAAATTTGTACTGGAGGTATGGTAAATGGGGTTCAGTCTACTTTCGCCTACAGTGCACTTTCGCCTACAAAAATTATCAGGTAAAAATGTAGACGAAAGTGCACTAATTGAGGTATAGATATTAGTGGCTAATTACCATCTCTACCCACAATAAAATAGACTGACCTTTTGGGAATAGAAATAATGACAAACCTTGCAGTCAAGTTACTTTATTACAACATTTTAATTCTAACAGAATATTAGACATCAATATGTAATAAATATACATAAATAAGAAAAGAAAGAATGTAACATGAGCGAACTCTCCATGGAATAATAGCGGAACCTGACACTTTATATAGAATTTTTGCTCCAATATGTAATTTGTTGTGCTGCATTGGTGGCACCAGAGTCTGCTATTATTCCATGGAGAGGCCGCAATAGTGAACTCTCCATGAAATAATAGCGGAACCTGACACTTTATATAGAATTTTTACTCAAATATGTAACTTGTTGTGCTTCATTGATGGCACCAGTCTGCTATTATTCCATGGAGAGCTCGATGAAATATAAAATTTATAAACACAGTACTTTACTTATTGCAAGTTAACATCCCAATTTTACCAGGTGCCCAGCTGCATCAAGAAACAGCATTGGCAACTTTTGTCCTAAAGATAACTGATCTTTGAGTCTTAGAAGTCTCTGATCAAGCTCACGGTATTGTCGTTTTCGCGGAGGAGGACGTGCACCATGCATATACTGGCTAAGTTTGTTTCTCTGTGTTTTTTCAAGTCTTTGAAGCACATTTACAAAAGCAAATATGTTGGGGTGAGCACGTTGGACAGTCTTATTGAGGTGACAGTGCCATCCCTCTAGATGGTTGTTGGTTCTAGGACCAATGTTACTGTGTTGGTTCCATATTGGTGGAGGAAACGAGCCTCCTCGTCAACCCAATTCTCAACCATATAGTCATTAAATGCCGTTACTTGCACTACATCTGGTGAATCACCCATCGCTTCAATCCACACATCTTGAACCTGTTGAATTGGTAAAAGTGGCAGTGCAGCTGCACGACGCACCCATTTATGCACTTCCTCGTTGCCCTGGTACGGGTTAACCATTTCCAACTTCAGAACCTTTTTCCATATAGCCTGTGTATAGTGAAAAAAGCAGCCTCGTGTGTCACAGTTGGGAAATGTCAGTTGTACTGCTCTTATTGCTGCCATTTCGAAATCAGTTTGAATGACCTCGGGAAGTAACTCATGGCCAGTCACCTCTTGCACCACAGCTTTAAGTTGTGTAAACAAACGCACATATGTACCACACTGTCTATTAGGAAGAAGGCAGAGTGCAAGCTGGGACATTTTAGTACCCACAAGTCCATGAATAACATACAGTTGATCCCACAATGGGGGACAAGAATAGAACGTACCGTCCATATACAGCTCTGACACTTGCTGCATAATTTTAAGGCATTCATCTGTAGCAAAGCACAAAATCCTTTCATCATCACCATCATTGATACACAGGAATCGTTGCTCATTCAGTGTCTTAAAAACAACAAACAAAAAAGTTGTTTTAACTGAGGCCATGCTAATAAGTTGATTTATGCTTTAAAAACATATCAGTAGTTTGTCTTAAAAACAACAAACACTGTACTTGTTCTAACTGAGGCCATTCCAGTAAGTTGATTTGTGCTTTTAAAAACAAATCAATATTTGTCTAAAACAACTATCTTACACTCATGTTCTATTTGTAACAAACATTATTTATTTATTTATTGATGTTTAAGGTCACATATTTATGCACAATGGCTAATCATGACCGTGACAGTTTTACGGGTGGAGGAAGCCGGAGTACCTGGAGAGAACCACCGAGCAACGACGAGCAGCTGCCAGCTCGCCAACATCATAACTCCGCACTGCAGCACAGGCAGGGTTAGATTGGTTGAAGACATGCGTACCATCGACGTGCAGTACGCCTTAGTACACGGCGTCATTGTGCCCCCACGCGGGCAATGGAGATGAAGTGTCTTGCCCAAGGACACAATGCGGTTGCCGCAGGTGGGATTCGAACCGAGGACCTCTCGGCTTGCTGCCTGCACCTCTACCTACTGGGCCATCGCGTTCCCTTGTAACAAACAAACGCATAACTTAAGAAAAAAACACATAACATTAGAAAATGGTCGGTCAGTCCATTTATTGTAGGTAGAGCAGGTAATTATCTAGTAATATCCATACCTTAATTAGTGCACTTTCGCCTACACTTTTACCTGATAATTTTTGTAGGCGAAAGTGCACTGTAGGCGAAAGTAGACGACACCGTAAATGGTTTTGTGTTGGGAAATTATATTCAATTAACAGGGTTATTCAGTTTATAGATATCCAATTAAGTGGACTCCACTGTATAACTAATTGCATAGTAAATTATACATATCTGAATGTATTTATCCAGACATTTAGGATTGTATAACTTTAGCCCTTTACTCAATGCACAGGATATCAAAATTTATTATTTTAATTATTGTTTTTTGTTAAATGTTTTCAACACATTTCAACAAAACCATATCATTGGTCCCTTCATTGGAATGAGCTCATTCCAATGAGGGATCACATGATATAGTTTTGTGGAGACTTTTTTAAAAAAAAATTTTTTTCAACTGATAAATTTGAAAATTATGTGGGCGAATGCGGCCGATTCATTAGGTAAAGGGTTAAGATTGCCTTTTAGAAATATACAATAAATAGATGAATTGTGCAACACTCTTGTATAATATAGAAAGACATGATACATAGCTAATGATTTAGTATTTCATTTATATAATTAAACCTTTTCTCCTGGCTACACCACTTTGATGGGGGCACGATGAGGCTGTGTACTAAGGCATACTGCACGTTGATGGTGTACGTCTTCAACTGCTGTAACCCTGCTTGAGCGGAGCTTGAACAGAGTTAGAATGTTGAGGGGCTGACAGCTGCTCGTCTATGCTGGGTGGTTCTCTCCGGGTACTCCAGCTTCCTCCACCCGTAAAACTGTCATGGTCACGATTAGCCAATGTACATAAGTATGTGACCTTAAACACCAGTAAATAAATAACTAAATAACACAGCTTTGATTCCATTCTGGAATATTCTGTTTCTCTGATTGACTTCCTATACAGCTGAGTTTCCATTGAATACAATACTTGAGTGAATATGGGCAATAGTTCTGGTTCAGTTTCCATTGAATACAATACTTGAGTGGATATGGGCAATAGTTCTGGTTGAGTTTCCATTGAATACAATACTTGAGTGGATATGGGCAATTGTTCTGGTTGAGTTTCCATTGAATACAATACTTGAGTAGATATGGGCAATAGTACTGGTTGAGTTTCCATTGAATACAATACTTGAGCAGATATGGGCAATAGTTTTGGTTGAGTTTCCATTGAATACAATACTTGAGTGGATATTTGCAATAGTTCTGGTTGAGTTTCCATTGAATACAATACTTGAGTGGATATGGGCAACAGTTCTGGTTGAGTTTCCATTGAATACAATACTTGTGTAGATAAGGGCAATTGTTCTGGTTGAGTTTCCATTGAATACAATACTTGAGTGGATATGGGCAATAGTTCTGGTTGAGTTTCCATTGAATACAATACTTGAGTACATATGGGCAATAGTTCTGGTTGAGTTTCCATTGAATACAATACTTGAGTGGATATGGGCAACAGTTCTGGTTGAGTTTCCATTGAATACAATACTTGTGTAGATAAGGGCAATTGTTCTGGTTGAGTTTCCATTGAATACAATACTTGAGTGGATATGAGCAATTGTTCTGGTTGAGTTTCCATTGAATACAATACTTGAGTACATATGGGCAATAGTTCTGGTTGAGTTTCCATTGAATACAATACTTGAGTGGATATGGGCAATAGTTCTGGTTGAGTTTCCATTGAATACAATACTTGTGTAGATAAGGGCAATTGTTCTGGTTGAGTTTCCATTGAATACAATACTTGAGTGGATATGGGCAATAGTTCTGGTTGAGTTTCCATTGAATACAATACTTGAGTACATATGGGCAATAGTTCTGGTTGAGTTTCCATTGAATACAATACTTGAGTGGATATGGGCAATAGTTCTGGTTGAGTTTCCATTGAATACAATACTTGTGTAGATAAGGGCAATTGTTCTGGTTGAGTTTCCATTGAATACAATACTTGAGTACATATGGGCAATAGTTCTGGTTGAGTTTCCATTGAATACAATACTTGAGTGGATATGGGCAATAGTTCTGGTTGAGTTTCCATTGAATACAATACTTGTGTAGATAAGGGCAATTGTTCTGGTTGAGTTTCCATTGAATACAATACTTGAGTGGATATGGGCAATAGTTCTGGTTGAGTTTCCATTGAATACAATACTTGAGTACATATGGGCAATAGTTCTGGTTGAGTTTCCATTGAATACAATACTTGAGTGGATATGGGCAATAGTTCTGGTTGAGTTTCCATTGAATACAATACTTGAGTGGATATTTGCAATAGTTCTGGTTGAGTTTCCATTGAACACAGTACTTGAGTAGATATGGGCAATAGTTCTGGTTGAGTTTCCATTGAATACAATACTTGAGTGGATATGGGCAATAGTTCTGGTTGAGTTTCCATTGAATACAATACTTGAGTAGATATGGGTAATAGTTCTGGTTGAGTTTCATTGAATACAATACTTGAGTGGATATTTGCAATAGTTCTGGTTGAGTTTCCATTGAATACAATACTTGAGTGGATATGGCCAATAGTTCTAGTTGAGTTTCCATTGAATACAATACTTGAGTGGATATGGGCAATAGTTCTGGTTGAGTTTCCATTGAATACAATACTTGAGTGGATATGGGCAATAGTTCTGGTTGAGTTTCCATTGAATACAATACTTGAGTGGATATGGGCAATAGTTCTGGTTGAGTTTCCATTGAATACAATACTTGAGTGGATATGGGCAATAGTTCTGGTTGAGTTTCCATTGAATACAATACTTGAGTGGATATGGGCAATAGTTCTGGTTGAGTTTCCATTGAATACAATGCTTGAGTAGATATGGGCAATAGTTCTGGTTGAGTTTCCATTGGATACAATACTTGAGTGGATATGGGCAATAGTTCTGGTTGAGTTTCCATTGAATACAATACTTGGGTGGATATGGGCAATAATTCTGGTTGAGTTTCCATTGAATACAATACTTTGGTGGATATGGGCAATAGTTATGGTTGAGTTTCCATTGAATACAATACTTGGGTGGATATGGGCAATAGTTCTGGTTGAGTTTCTATTGAATACAATACTTGGGGTGGATATGGGCAATAGTTCTGGTTGAGTTTCCATTGAATACAATACTTGAGTGGATATGGGCAATAGTTCTGGTTGAGTTTCCATTGAATACAATACTTGGGTGGATATGGGCAATAGTTCTGGTTGAGTTTCCATTGAATACAATACTTGGGGTGGATATGGACAATAGTTCTGGTTGAGTTTCCATTGAATACAATACTTGGGTGGATATGGGCAGTAGTTCTGGTTGAGTTTCCATTGAATACAATACTTGAGTGGATATGGGCAATAGTTCTGGTTGTAAAAAGGTGCAATATCTATAACTTGAGTGGTGAAGTTCAATTTGAGGTCCTGATTAATTTCTAGATTCGCTTCGATCTGAAATTGACATTTACAGTGCCCTGTCCAAACCGAGGTTACTGTCACACAATCAAATTCCAATGGGGGAAGAGAATGGAGGCTAAGCTATACTATGGTTTGGAAGCAGAAAATTAAAATATTTTGTTCTTATTCAAAAAAGAAAATAATAATGTAATTGCCATTTGCAATTCATGTTAGGTCAAGGGTTAACCCTTAGGGGATAGGAGATTTTTATAATTATTTTGCTAAAGTCTGACAGTCTACATACTGTGGCTTTGCAGTTGTTTTAGGCAGGTCTTGGCTGCCTATATAAGCAGGCTTGTAAAAACACCTGCCAAAAAATTTAAATTTAACTTGTGAGTTAACCCTGAGACAGCATTTGGGGCACCTGTTCTATTGCAGTAAAAGTGATCAAAGTCGTAATTAAGCCTTTTAGTCCAGGCACATTAGACATAAAAATGAGAAAGTAAGGAAAAAAATCGGAGAAAGCTGATTTTTTTATATGTTTCCGGGACACACATTGCGGATAAAGTGTGAAAAGTCCCCGCGAATCCGAGTTGAGCTTTTTTAGTTATAGCGTTTTTTTGATGAAAAAAAAAATGTAAAAAAAAATTCGACCCAGCTCCATATTTCTCATTCGTATTCGCCTTAGTAGGGCGAGAATCATAAATATCGTGCTGAATTATATTGAGAATACATATCCCCAACAAAAAATGCCAACTTTGTTCCAATCCTCACACTCAATGGTGAAATATTCATGAAAATGTACAAAATTACGAAAAATTTTTTATTGTTTTCATACACACAACAGTACACAACATCCATTAAATCAAATCTACGACTACTTTGGGAGTTAAATTATATATCAAAAATTGCAGAAAAGCAGTGGCTTTATAATGATATATAACAATAGTCATTTATTCCATAATGAACTGGTGAAACGTGTGAAATATTAACCATACTCCCTAAACTCAAATTCAAACGGCATCGACTTTTCTCATTCAAATACCGTATTATAGCATCATTGTTTCAATTTCCATGTTCGATTAAATCACATAATGTGGTGTTCGCCTACACTCAAGATGCATTGGCATGTAATGTGTGCACGCCCTTGATGTGTACTCATAAACAAATTTGTTTTGACAAAAGTTTTCGTTAGACTCGGCGGCTTCCATATGATTATGTCATATTTAGGGGCAATTGGTTCGATCATGGCTGGTAGCGGCTTGGATGAACTTGGATGAATCCATCATTTGATCAGTGGTCATGCATATTCAAGAGCAGTTCGTGCCCATTTGCTAACACAAATTGCCATTACAAAACTTGTGTTTGAAGAAAGCCGAACACTAGATAACATAGACTGCACAGAAGTCAATGAAATATTCTGTGGACTTGCCAGAGGTGACTGTACAACAGCTGACGCTGTCAATTAAGAAAGTGTCAACCATCTACTGTCAAAATTACACGAACTGCTCCAGAATGTGTCCGTAGGATGCACAGGAAAGCTTTGGGTACAATACTACGAGCAAATAGGTCTTCTCCAGTTGTTCTTGAGAGCAGAGCGCACAGGCAACTGGGAACTCCACACATATTGTTTTCGCAATATGATTCCAGTATTTCACGCATGTGGTCATTTTGCATACGCAAAAAGTTCTCATCTCTATTTGCAGCAGATGAATGAGCTAACAGAAATAATGCAACAGGATGATTTGAAGTTGTTCACTGAGAAAGGTTACTTTACCATAAGGCGCTCAGATAAATTCTGGGATGGGATATATTCTGATCAGACCATAGAGCAGTGTTTAATGAGAATGTTCAAGCTTCCTGGTGGTCTCACACATGGCAGGGGAATAACCGATAGCACTGTTGCGAAATGGGTACATGGACTACCTCTTTGCCTTCCGATATGTAATGCTCTCGAAAATTTTGTTCATGTTCACACTGGTCATGGCGAACAACATCGGGATCTCCGTCAAAGGTCACAATTGACTGATGCCAATGATATCACCAAATTATTGAACTGGCTCAGAGTGCATTCCCCCTTTCAGAATAGAGATCCACTACAATTAGTCTCTATAGCGACCGGGCTTGTGGCCGACGAAACTGTGAACTGTGACCAAGTTCGCAAAATTGGTGAATGTTGCGTATCGAATGTTGTAAGCAAAACGTTCAACAGCATCAAACTACGACGTGTTGACACTGTGAAGTCTTTCGCATCGATGGCAAATAGCATCAAAGTCCGTGGAAGTAAGGTAGTGATTGACCCCACAATTCTGTTCAACCACATCACATGTGTTATTCAGTCACAAGCAGAGATGGAAGAGTATCTCAAATATGAACTCGCCCCGAAACCACCAGCATTGTTTGATTCTGCTGGAATGAGGAAGACACAGAAAAGCACGCTCGGTAAGATCCTCAAAACATACGGTTCCGAGCAAACTAAAATCCCAGAACATTCTCTGTTTGTTGTAGATGGTGGATTTTTATTGAGGGCAGTTGTATGGCCTAAACAGTCGTCATATAAGGACATATGTACATCATATTCCAATTATCTAGTGAGACATTTTGGGGCGAACGTCGTGGTTGTTTTTGATGGTTATGCTTTTACAATGTCGACAAAGGGCATGGAACAAGCCCGTAGATCTAAAGACAGGTATTCCATTGATATCAATATCTCACCCGAGTAACCAGCCACCACACCCCAATCCGATTGCCTTGCAAATGCCAAGAACAAAACCCAACTGATCGATCTTTTAATGCAGGAGCTATCTGCTATCAATATTCAGTCCAAGCAGGCCGAGGCTGATGCTGATGTACTGATAGCCGAAACTGCACTTGACATCGCTCAAGATGACAACAATGTTGTCGTTGTGGGAGCAGACACAGACTTGTTAGTCATTCTTACCTCTCGAGTTCAACCGGGATGTAATATTCACATGATGTATTCCATTACCCCAAACTTACTTTCGAGTTGGTAAGAAGAAAGTATTCAGTACAATTGTCTCCATTGTTACTAGTGACTCACAACAGTATGTCAACACAATTTTGGCGGATGACAGTACACCAAGTGCAGTAGCCACTGCCGGGGAGCAACTTCTCCTGATCTTATATGGGAGTAAAACTGTTTCCTCTCTTGACCAATATAGATATGTCACTTACAAGCGTTATGTAGCAAAATCTAAACTGAATAAACCCATCGACCTAGCCTCACTCCCACCAAGCAGCTATGCTGCACAACAACATGTCTACAGATGTTATCTCCAGGTCCAAGAATGGCTGGGCACTTCGCTTCCTCCGACGGATTGGGGGTGGCCGCTAGACAATGGACTTCTTGTACCGACTGCAGCCACAAAGCCATGTGCCCCCGATAACCTACTGAATCTGATCAGTTGTGGTTGCAAGAGTGCTTGTACAAAAAAGGTGTGGGTGTAAGAAGGCAGGACTCTCTTGCTCAGGTTTGTGTAATTGCAGTTCGGATTCTTGTAACAAAAACAGAAACACTGTCCTGTCGGAAATTTCTGAGTTCGATGAATAATATGTATATAGGTCATGTCATTTCTGTATATAGCGTTGATAATAGTCAATGTAACTTAATCCATGTTGATTGATTTGTACATTCTGTAAATATTATTTATTGATTTTTGTACATTCTGTAAATATTATTTATTGATCTAATGCTGCCAGACACAGACGTGTCTGTTCGGTCCCAAGCCCGAAAATAGTTGAGTTCTCATGCTGACGAATTTTATGCCAAAAGGGGAACTCGACCAGAAGCAGAGGGGGTCTTCCATAATGTCTATTTTGTAAGCAATGATAAAAGTCTTCAAATGGTGGTGGATTTTTTATCGTCTGTCCAGCTAACATCCCGTTCTGTACTATGACCCTTTGGGCAAATCCGTTAGGAAAATCGTCATTTTTTGCGTAAATCCGATACTTTTTTGTGAATTTTCAATAATTTTTCGCAGAAATTGTCACAGAATGCACATTTTTCTCTAGGTAAATATATATTAGACATTATGTAGCTTGAAATACGCGTAAACAAAAAATACAGTTGGATCAATTCGAGGTTACAAAGTTCGTGCGATTTTTTTTTATTTTTTTCAAACGCGTTTTCGAAAAAAGGCTGTAGAAAAAAAAGCTCAACTGGGATTTTAGGGGACTTTTATCTAATCGTTCAGTGACATGTACTCGACATTCCCTGAAAAAATCAGCTTTCTCTGATTTTTTTCCCTAGTGAAACCTAATGTTCTTGGGCTATTTAACCCTTTACCCAAAGAATTGTTCGCATCCGCCCGCGTAATATGCAAATTCAGCAGTTGAAAAAATATTATTTTTCCAAAAAAAATTTCAACAAAACCATATCATGTGACCCCTAGTTGGAACGAGCTCGTTGAGCTCATTCCAAAGAGGGGTCACATGATATGGTTTTATTGAAATTTTTTGAAAAATTTGAAAAAATGATATTTAAAATAATAAATTTTGATATCGTCTGCGTTGGGTAAAGGGTTAAGGGTTAATAAATGAAATTATATCTTGTGTAACATTTTTTTTTAGAAAATTTAATATTATTTATAAAAAAAACCCCATAAAATATATCATCATTTGAACAGCTGAAGCTTTATTGGTTTATTTGTTCTGTAGGACATTAAGAAATTACAGTTAAAAAATTATACAAGAAATCAGAGTTTGTTATCTTGCTGATTCTTATGGGAGCTAACAATTACATTTTGGGGGGAATAAAGGGAGTTATTGTTTTTCATCTTGATAAATCATTAATATCATGGAAGCATAATCAAAAGGTGTAAGAGGTCTGAAAGTGAACAATGATTTATCACACATAGAAATTGACCAAAAAATGTACTAATGTCATTATTAATATATTAATCCTTGACCTAAAGTAACGTCAAATCCGCCTAGCATTATACACAAAAATATCCTTTCAGATTCTGTTATGTTTACTATATCAGCCTCCAAAACTTGGATTATGACACCCCCCCCCTCCCCCCCCCCCCCACCACCACCCATTAGAATGAGCCTGATTCACATGTTTTGAGAATCAAAAAAAAAAATTTCCTATAGCTAGAAAATAATATATTAAGTGTCATCTTCATGTCATGTTAGGAAAGGGTTAACAAGTGTTGAAAGTCATAAACCTGCTTAAAACTAGTTTAGAAAAATAAACTCAAAGATTTATTTATTTCTATTTCTGCAGCAATTGGTTTTGTAAATGGTTGTGTTCGGATTCTAGATGCAATAACACTTCAAGATGAAATTTCAGAACCATACAGATTTTCTAGAGATGCAATAACACATATAACTTTTTCACAGGATTCACAGTATCTTGCAACAGGGGTAAGTTAGAGTTCATTATACTTTAGTCTGCATGGTGACTGGCCTATTGCTCATCCATTTTTATTTGAATTATTGCTGGCCAATTACAAGCCTAAGCCTAAGCTGATTGGTTTTCTTGTTTGTTTGTTTGTTTGTTTGTTTAGTGGGGTTTAATGACTCAACAGCCAGGGTCATCATCTCAGTACCCAGGGAGAACCACCAAGCAGTGGCAAGCAACTGTCAGACTCCATCTTACTAACGGCAGTTGAAGGCAAGAACACCATCAGTACCGTAGTACACTGCACCACCATGCCCCATGTGGGCAATCAGTATTGGGTGTCTTGCCTAAGGCACAGCACAGATGGCATGAGGATAAAACCATTGACATTTTGGTGTAACCCTTTACCTAACATAGCAGCCAAAAACAACCAGGAAATTGACCAAAATAAGCCTACCGTAGCCTAAAATATCTTACAAATGTCTCAATAAAACCATACAAATATGGATATTATTAGAGCCAGCTTGTCGAGCCGGTTCTAATGATATCCATATTTGTATAATTTTATTGAAAAATTGTGAGAATTTTTTCGAAAAATTTGAATTTTCATTTATTTTTTAAAAAGGCTGTGTTAGGTAAAGGGTTCAAGTCTGATGTTCTCTCCAGCGAGCCACCGCACTTCCATTAGTTCTCTTGAAACATGATGAGTTCATTGATCAACAAATTTGTCGTAAACCACTATTAATTTACTGATAAATACATTATATTTTGCAGGATGCTGATTATGCTGTATCATTATACAAGAAACAGAAAGGCCCTGATGTTGAGCCATATTTCTATATTGGAAGATACAGAGCTCACTATAAACCAATCAAAGATATAATGTTTGGAAAACAGTTGGATTCAAATCAGCCACGACTTTTATCATTGGGAGAAGACCGAGTTCTGGTAAAAACATTTATTTGCAACCATATTCAACTGTTTTTGTGCTCTTGGTGACAAATTATCATGATACAGACAAAGGCCTTATAGGATAAAAGCCACAAAAGAAGACCCAAGATAGATGAAAATCTTCATTATTTGTAGAAATATACTGAAGTAGTTTTAATATTTAAAAAATTTATTATACCCTCTATTCATTAAAACATTGTTATCCCCCACTCTACCCCATTCCATCCCACACAGATATTCTCAAAGAGATTGGAGGGGGCAAATCTCCCCCCTCCTCCCTGAGATTGGAGGTCGACAAAAACCCTTCAATATGTATTGTACAGTGGGGCCCACTTAATTGGATATCTCTTAATTGTATATCCCTGTTAATTGAATATAATTTTCAAACACAAAACCATTTACCATACATTCAGTACAAATTTGATCTATTAATTGCATATGGGTTGTAGAGTAAACTCCTGTTAATTGTATATAAAATTTTGTAATATGTCAAAAAAATTACTGTGACATGCACCAAATTCCCCTTATCAACCTTTTTTGGCCTCACTACATCCAGTACAGGCATTTATTCTATCATATCTTGTTTGACAGAGCTCTATGAGCTCTGTCAAACAAGATATAATAGAATAAATGCTCAGTTTACCTCCAGAACAATGGAAACTGACCAAATCCCTGTTAATTGTATACTCCTGGTAATTGAATAATTTTCACAGGCAAAATGGATATTCAATTAAGAGGATTCTACTCTATTAAAATACTTATAAGATTTTTTAACTGGTTGAGTGCTGGAAGCCCATATTTGGGCTTTATTCTGAAGCAGAGGTACCCAAAATTAAAGTCTTTATACTTGGTGGGTTTATTTTGTAGTATCTTTGAAGCAAAATTATTTAGTCTATAAGAATTTGCCTTCTTGTAATCTATGGGAGAGTGTCTGTTGGCTCTCTCCCATAGATTATAACAAGGCTAAGACACTAGAAACAATTGTGATGACCAAAAATAATTTAGCACTCTACTAGTTAAATTAATTATACTCTAATTCTCATAGAGATTGTTATGTCCCAAATCTCGAATTTTACAGGATAATATGCCTGTTTGTTTGTCTGTGCATCCCATATTATTACAGTAACTTCTCCGATGGTTAACAAATCGTGATGAAATTTAGAATTTATCCTCCTCATCACATCCCAGATGCTCACGGAACAAAATTACAAAGCCCAATGAGTTCATCCAAGAGTTATGCCTATTTGTTTATTGTAAAATGTTAAATGAATTTAAGTAGGTTCAGCTTCACAAATAGTAAATAGAATGTAATGCAATCAAGTGTGCATCTTCCCCATCATATGCCAGATACTCACAATGCAACTTTATGATGCCAGAAAGTTTCATCTAAGAGCAGTCCTGGAAATGAGATGGGTGCGAGTGCAATTGCTCCCATCAGCACCCATGTTTTCTGTTTTATGGGAGCTAAAAAATGCTCTTGTTAAAAAATATTGTGGAGCACTAATATACTGTGAGGGCATATAAATGTGTGTTGTTTTGAGAAAGCAGCACTCTGTGGCCAGTGGCAAGTTACTATCATAATTCAGCAATTCCTTATACATCTAACCCTTTGAACACTAGTGGTATCTGCCATGCCAGTTCAATGCCAGCAATTAGAAGAGTCCATATTCATTATTTGGGGTACACCAATCAATATTTTCAACGTGCAGCCTTGGGGCTGCATGTTGAAAATACTGATTGGTCTACCCCACACATTTACTGAACAGCCATCCTATTTAATGACGTTATGAAGTACATGTATCATGTGTCTGGCTGGAAAAACAGCCGCTCATATTCAAAGGGTTAAGGTTTCTGGTGTTTGGTGACAGAATTCCCTTGAAAATTCATGTACTAACATTTTACGGGTGCAGTTTACTCTCGTCTCTAATTTCACGGGAGCTTAAAACTGCACCCGTTAATTTTGTTCATTTTCAGCACTGTAAGAGTTACATCCTATTGTGTATTGAAAATCTATTTTAGCCTTAGTTTGTGCTTGTGGGAGCAGGCTTTATATCCCAACTCTTGAAGAGATTAGGGATATTACCAAATAACAACCCTCTCTGCCCATGTGTCTGTGAATTGATCTGTGCATCTGGAATCACAGCTTCACCAACAGTTGATTGATTGTGATGAAACTTAGTATGTATCCTCTCTAACATATTATTATGCTAGACGATTTCACCAAGCTGTTATGTCTCCTTGTGTGTTTAAAAATACACATGTTGGACTTGATTTTTGCACACAGAGTGTCATGTAATAACATAACTTATGTTTTTTCTTTCGCAGTATCCTCAAAATCCATATATTCATTCAGAAGGATAAGCTTTAGTTATTAACTGTTGGGAGTGCCAGAAGCCACTATCAGGGCTTTCAGAAAAATGAGGGTATCAGAGCAAAAGCCACCATATTTTTATACTGTACCAATGACCCAGACTTAGCTGGTGCTAACTCTAACAAAACCAGGGCCAAACACAAATTTTGCCCCCCAATCCCCAAAATTTGCATCCAAAACAAAAAGAAATCATGTCCTAAAGGACCTCCATACTACGCCTCTACTGCGCATGCGCAGTGACGCAGACGTCCCGAAATTGGCGCCAATTATCATTCTCTGTTTGGCCCTTCATCAGTCAACATCTCACTGATCTTTGTGCTTGTAAATCTCAGTTTAAAGGATGCCAGACACGTAATTTTTGGAGAAAATGTGATTCTAAGGAGGATAGAAGGAGGAGAGGAAAAAGAAGTGACAAAAAATAATCAGGGCTGTACTTAAAATTTTTTGATGAAATTATGTTAAGTTGCCTATTTTCGAGGCATGGGCCTCTTGTTGTCATTCTTGCTAATTGTTGCACTGCTTATTCAGTGTTTCCTCTTCCCTAACCTTCTAAAGTCCCCCCTTGCAATTCTCCCATGCTTTTGGCATATTTTTGAGAAATTTCATTTCTAAAATTTCCTGGGAGAGTTGCTTGGTTACAGAATGTTTTCTGTTATTTTCCCCATAGTTACGTTTTCACCCATGGGTGTATAACGTTTGTGTTCTGCATCTTCCATCTGATGTTCTACAGATTCTCCCCTGGGAGTCTCTGTTTTGCATCAGATAGTGTAATTGATGACTGATTCCGTGCCAGTTTTTTCAGTGCCTGGAGTCATGTTTTCTTGTGTTTTTACACTGTTTGTTTTCATTGGCAACAGCCTTTTTTGAGGGGGGGTGTTTGCCTTTGCTGTAGTTTATCTCACTATTAGATACATTTATATTATCCGAAAGTGTCTCATTAATTATTTAATATAAATTTAAAATTTTTGACCACACTTTGCCATCGGATCCATCGGGGCTCAACGTTACTTTTCAGCAACTTGGGCTTCGCTGAAAAAATATTTTTTCAAAATTATTTTGTTTTGCAATTGTTTTTTCATTTATTAATGGATCATGTTATTATGTATCTTTGTGTCAGGGGTTTTTGCGAGTAACTAGGACTTATTGTTGTTCTTTCACAATGAAGGGACATTGTTCAAATTGTAATAGGAAGAAATCTTCCTCTGACTTTCATGATCATTGTATTAATTGTAGTCAGTGTTCTCGCATTAATCCCTGTCCTATATGTGAATATTGGGATGAGAAACATTGGAAACGTGTGTCACGATATGTTGTTTCTGGAGAAAGAGCGATTCCGGCTCTTTCTCCGCAAGGTCACTCTACTCTCTCAGTTTCTATTTCAGAGGAACCAGAACAGGGTGATGTTTCCATGTTATCTTCTTCAAGTGTGCGTCCGTCGTCACAAATGAATTCAGAGCTAGCGGCAAAAGTGCTCATGGAGATTAGACAAATGTCGTCCGCTAGCTCGCCCGGTGTAGCGTCCATTCACCGAATGGTTCGGCAGCCGGGTTCGTCCGATGCGGTCCAAGAGGAAATTTTGGGTGATGCGAGCACTATAAACATAATAGATGCACACCCAGTGACGGCGGATAGTAAGCGAGAACGGAGGAAGCCTTTGAGTCCGGTTCCTAGCTCGTCCTGGTCCAGCCGGGCCACGAGCGAGAGAGGCCCCTCTCTCGTACAACAACATCTGGGTCCAGATGTTGTGGTACAAAATGTGTCTTTAGCGGAGCATACGTCCGTCGCTCGGGACGCTCCGTTGTATAAGCAGTCCGCAGAGACTGTTAAGGCTTCCTCTTCTCGTCAGCGCACACGACCGCACCTTGGCTGCGTGACAGCCGATATATTACCAGCTTCGCCGATGAAGGATTCTTCGGCGACCAGGTCACACCATCCGGCAGCCAGGGATTCGAGACCGATGGACTCTGGACGTTCGCATAGGAAAAGTATGCGGGAGCCATCTGATGCGGAGCTGCCCTCGGTGAAGCAGCGAAAGACTGCGCCTCCGCAGGTCTCGACGCCGGACATTCTTGTGCAGATAGCACAGCTTATCGCAGCATCCCAGCAGCCGACAGAAACGGTGTCGGATCGTGAATTATCCGACGGCGCTGGGTCGGTACGCTCCGCCGAAGCATCGGGGGCGGACGACCGGGAACATCATGAGGTCCGACCGGATGGTGAAAGGGATACGGATGACTTGGAGCTATCCCTTTCGGAACAACATAAAGCTGCCGTCGACTTCATCCGGCACTTTCTCCCTCAAGTTGTTCCGTCGGGCCAGACTGCTGCGCTTCCGGACAAGAGAATTATAGCGTCATTGGACTCTGAATTTTTTGAGCGGTTCAGGGACATCGCTCCCGAGTTTCCGTCGCAGTCCAATAATGTTGCAAGAACATTTGAATTATTGAACGACGCTATATTTAAACTTGCTTCCAGGACGGGGAAAGCAGGTTTCTTGTCCGCTAATACTCTCAACCTGCCTTTCATTAATGCAAGGAATAAATTCGATACGGCAGGACAGGGTATACCGAGAGTTCCTCTGCGTATGGACGACGAGGCGGAAGACTTAGAGCTATCATTACCGTCGTCAGCTTCTATTCCAACCGCTGTATTGGAAACAGCTATTGCGTCTAACAGAGCCAATTTAGATGCCTTATCTTACGCAGATCACCTTACTAAGGCGTTATCACTGCGCCTTCAGGGGAAAGAGTTTCAGGATATACAATCCTCTTTAAGACTTCTTTCAAGGGCAGTAGCTTATTCCACGTGTAACTCCGCCCTTTCAGTGGCAAATCTGGAGTTGGTTAGACGTGACGCAGCCCTAGCTACATCCACACTAGTGGATTCTAAGGTGAAGAACTCTCTTAGAGTCGCTTCGGTCTCAGGAGAACTTCTCTTTGACGGCAAGCTTTCCGCTATTTATGATAAAATTAAAAAGAAAGCTAATGATTCTCTGTTGTTCAGATCTGCTCCTAAGAAGTCGGATACAGCAGACACGAATAAGACAGGCACTTCTGGGTCTAATGCGCCCAAGAGAGGTTCCTATAGAGGTTCCGGTGCGTCCTCTTGGTCTTATTCGAGAGACCGTCAGGATAGCGACTCTCGTTCGGGACGTCCTTCAGGCCGGGACAATCGGTCGGACGCCCCGAGGTCGACGAGGCGAGGTGCGGGTCGTGGAAGACGTGGTTTCTCCTACCGCAGGCCTCGCAGGTCCAGGAGGTGATGGCTTAAACCTCTATCGCGTTCCGGTTGGCGGAAGGTTGTCGAGCTTTTCACAGGAATGGGCGTCGATTACGGACGACCCTTGGGTGAGAGGAGTGACTTCGGAAGGTCTAAAGATATCCTTCAAACGAAAGCCTCCATTAACTCGAAGTCCAAAGTGGACTCATCTTCCGTCAAATCCACAGAAAAGAGACGCTCTGTTATCAGAGGTGCAGTCTCTTTTAATGAAGAACGCTGTAGAGGTTGTAGGAAACCAGGAATCTCCGGGATTCTACAGTCATCTGTTTCTGGTTCCGAAACCAGACGGCTCGTTCCGTCCAGTCATAGATTTGAGCTGGATAAACAAGCTGATCGTCGCTCCGAAGTTTTATATGGAGACGATTCGATCGGTCAGAGCGAGTATTCGGGTGAACGATTATGCAACGAGCATAGATCTCAAAGATGCGTACTTTCACGTCATGGTACATCCGACATTCCGAAAGTATCTACGCTTCGCAGTCCTAGGAGTGGTGTATCAATTCCGGGCGATGTGCTTCGGATTGAATCTAGCACCCTGGGCTTTCACTCGGGTAATGAACTCGGTAATGATCTACTTCCGAGCTCATTCGTCTGCGGTAACGTCGGCCTACCTGGACAACATTCTTCAGAGGTACGGCAACGAGTTAACGCTTCAGAACGATGTTCAGAATCTTCTATTGCTCCGACGTCTCGGTTTTATAGTAAATGAGGAGAAGTCGGATCTGGTGCCGTCCAAGTCATTCACTCATCTGGGAATGAGCTTCGAGATGCACAACAATCTCGTTCGTCTGCCGTTAACCAGAGCGAAATTAGTCAGTTGTTATGCTCGCTATTGTCTGCACGCAGACAAAGTCACGGCGAGAGAATTCATGAGACTGATAGGTCTGTGCGGAGCCGCCGCGGATCTCATTCCGATGGGGTGGTTACGCACACGTCCTCTTCAAATTTTCCTGACTCAGAATTGGAGTGTGAAAATTCATTCCCTCGATGTAGACGTTCTCTTGTCAGATCAAGTGAAACAAGAGATACAGACTTGGGCAAACATTCAGTGGTTAACTCAAGGAGTTCCGCTGCAGTTGCCGGATCCGAGTTTTACCATTATGACGGATGCCAGTCAAACAGGTTGGGGTGCATCATTAATCCCAACGGATTCGAGATGCCAGGGTCTTTGGGATCCGCAATTCCTGTGCAAGCACATAAACATCAAGGAAATGATGTCAATTTGGCTTGCGTTACGTCACTGGATGGACATTATTCATGATGCTCATGTCCAAATCCTATCCGACAATACGACAGTAGTGGCGTATATACGGAATCAGGGAGGCACTCATTCAGTTCCGTTGTTCAATCTAACGGAAAGAATCCTTCTGTTTGCGTTAGAACATCACGTTCTTCTTTCGGTCCGTCACATACCGGGTCGTCTGAATGTGCTAGCAGACTCCCTTTCACGAAAGGGTCGCTTGTTGCCGTCGGAGTGGACTCTCAACAAACAAGTATTCAATCAGATTTGCTACCAATGGGAACGGCCAATGATAGACTTATTTGCGACACATCTCAACAATCAGTTGCAGACGTATGTGTCTCCGTGTCTGGATCCAAGAGCTTTTGCAGTAGACGCTCTGTCGATCCCTTGGGACGGAATGATAGGATATGCGTATCCTCCAGCGCCGTTAATTCAACAAGTATTGCTAAAGATAAAACAATCTCAATGCAAGATTCTGTTGGTAGCATCTCTGTCGCCACAGAGACCGTGGATAAATCTACTCAGGTGTCTGTTGTGGGACCTACCGCGGAAGCTTCCTCCACGGGAGGATCTTCTTTCGCAGGGGAAATCGCGCCAACTCCATCACAACCCGCAAGGTCTCAACCTTCACGTTTTTCCGTTGTGCGGTCCTTCTTGCATGGCAAGCACTTTACAGGACGAGCAGTGGACGCGATTTCTAACTGTAGGAGGACCTCCTCTTCGCTAAATTATGCGGCTAAGTGGAAGGTTTTTCGTCGTTGGTGTAGGGATCATTCTGTAGATATATTCGATCCCTCTATACCAGACATTGCAAACTTTCTAGTATACTTGTTTGACGAAATCAAACTGCAGCCTGTTACTATAAAGGGTTATAGATCTATGTTATCTGATACCTATGCACATCATGATAGTTTACAAATTGGATCTAATGTCTCTTTATCGAAGTTGGTTAGAAACTTTTCGATAAATAGACCCAGAACTCTTAGATTAATTCCTAAGTGGAATTTAGCTTGGGTTCTCCTTAAATTGAAGGAAAAGCCATTTGAACCTCTTGGGACAGTAGATTTCAAATTCTTATCTTATAAGACAGCTTTTCTCTTAGCTTTCTCTTCTGCCAGAAGAGTCAGTGAGCTTCATGCACTATCGGTGGATGATTCTCATTATCGTAGTGTTGGGAACACTATCACCTCCACTACTAATGTGGGTTTTTTAGCTAAGAATCAGGCTCCTAATAAATATCCGGAACCTATTGTTATTAAGGCTCTTCCGTCTTCAGACGGGCGTAGGCCTTTACTCTGTCCTGTTAGAGCACTACGTATCTATAAACAGAGATCTCAGTTTATCAGAAAGGGACGGAAACGTTTCTTTCTGTCTTTGATGCCTAATAGAAAGGACATTTCAGTCCATTCTATTGCTAGATGGATTCAGTTAACTATCCGTACTGCTTATGAAGATTTATCTTCTCAGCAGTCTGTGCTTAAGATTTCTGCTCATGAAGTAAGAGCTCTTTCTACTTCCTGGGCTTATGCTAATAGTGTTGCTATTACAGATTTAATGAAGGCTGCTTATTGGTCTCAGCCATCCACATTTACGAATTTTTATCTCAGAAATATTGAGTCCATTTCTGGAGACCTGCATTGTTTAGGTCCGTTATCTGTTGCTCAGAATGCCGTCCACTAAACAGTTGCAACTATAGTTATGCAGGCTTTCTGTTCCGGCAGTGACTCTGTCCGGCTGCCCTCTTCGCTCTGGGCTATTTGACCCAGGGCAAGGGGAAGGGGGGGGGGGGGGGCGGGTGTTCCCTTAGGTCACCTGCTTTATAGTGAAAAGCAAGGGAATGCCTCCTCCAAGTCAGTATTTCTGAGTCGCTTCCGGGATGGTTTTAAAGTGTAATATTAATGTTTAAATTCATTCATGTCTTATTTTTATCGGACACTTTTAAATGACTATAAAGAGTCTCAATTCTCTGGACTACTTTATTTATTGGCTTGCTTTAAAAATAATTAGTATAAGGGTTATACTGGATGTTAATAGAGAACATGAATGTTATTGTGCTCAATTATTAAGGGTAGTGTATCTTTCTAATTTAATATTAAATAAGAAAGATACATGTAAAGCCTAATACTCCTTTTCTCCTTAAGGGGTTACCTCTTTACTATATAGTTGAGCTTATTGGATTTTCCTCTATGTCCTAGGCCCTCCAGCCTGTTTACTATTCAGCTAAGTCTGGGTCATTGGTACAGTATAAAAATGTTAAAAAATTTATAGTAATTTATATATTTTTTATACTTACCAATGACCCAGACAGGGATGGCCCTCCCTGGAGTTGGGAACTCTTGCCTCCCTGCTGAGTACATAGCGCTGACCAGGCACTGCCAGTAAGAATGATAATTGGCGCCAATTTCGGGACGTCTGCGTCACTGCGCATGCGCAGTAGAGGCGTAGTATGGAGGTCCTTTAGGACATGATTTCTTTTTGTTTTGGATGCAAATTTTGGGGATTGGGGGGCAAAATTTGTGTTTGGCCCTGGTTTTGTTAGAGTTAGCACCAGCTAAGTCTGGGTCATTGGTAAGTATAAAAAATATATAAATTACTATAAATTTTTTAACTTTCCTCGCTTTTGTTTTATATTCAGTCAAATGCAAAATTTGTTTATAGAAGTTTGTTTTATTAAAAATTATTGGAGAGTACCTATGAGCACTCTCCAATAATTTGTAATAAAACATTTTTAATAACAAACACAGACTACTTAAAATTATCTAGCCCTCAACCAGTTGAGTAATATTGTATGGATAGAAATAAAGTAATACATCTATATTGTGCAAACAGTATGAAAAAAACAACTTCAAGTGAAAACATCAATTGAAAACATTATTGTAAGATTTGCTTCTCATTCATAGGTCGAGTATGATCTTGAGGACACTGATAATGATCATTTCAAGCTGGCAAGCACTGACAGAATTGAACAGAGTGCTGTCCCTTTTTGTATGGCTTGGTATCCACCACTAACGAAGGAGCACTTTATACTCACTGCAAATGATCAGGTAAGTGGTTTGATTATTGATGTAGTCTAATCTATTATGCCTAGGATTTGGGTGTTGTATCTCTCATGTTACTGTTGAATAATTAATTACATGTTGCTTAAGTTGATGAAGTTTATCAAGTTTTGACTGTTGTTCTCAGCCAGGCTTTTTCACTGATGTTAATAACTATTTGCAAACAAGTGGAATAAATTTTCAACAAACTACTTAGGTGAGGCAACCTAAAGGCCACCACCGGAGGATGAGCCAGGTGAAACAACCAGCCCCACCTAAGGCAATGCAAAACCAAGGCCCTCTGAAACAACACAGATTGTGGAGATGAATCAGCTATCCCACATCCCAATGAGCAGCCCAGCTCATGCTGTCCGATGCATCCAATGTACGATCCATAAATCTATCCCACAAAACCCTGTACATCCCAACGAATGCTGGCAAGTACTTCTGTAATGAACTGCTGCATGGCAAATTGGGGAGAGGAAAGCGTAAACTTAACTGAGTGTACTGCTGAGCAGGGTGCCTGCCTTACAAATGCCTATGCCCATGTAGCTGGGTGACATTCTTCAGGACACATAGCCAAACATGACTAATGCCAGTCGACTGATGTATAAAATTGCAACCACAATAGATGAGCAGTCTAGGTGCTGAAAAATGATGGTTGCAATCAGTCGTGAAGAAAAGCATGTCACCAAGAGGCATCACTCTGAATATACTGTTGAAAGGCATTTGATTTCCAATAGCCCAATGCCTTAATCTCCAAATCCCAAACCCCCTGACTTGCCACCCACAAGGCCATGCTGATACGGAAACTATAACCTTTATAAAATGTTGAATCCAATCCAATAAATGTCAAACATGAGTTTAAAACTGTGACAAGTGTCACATGAGAAATGGTGTACAATGAATGGTCCCTCAGGGCTAAATAATCTTTCAGCACTTGAACTGGATAGTGAACCGAATGTTGAGACAATACTGCAATACATGCGGGAGCATGAGAATGTTTTGAAAAGCAAACATAGATGGAAAATTTGTCCAAAAATAACTGCTCATCCAACCGCAATAGTAAATAGTTGGCATCAGAAATGCAGCATTCTGTGACTTTCTCAACCTGTAATAAACTATAAAAGGCAGTAGCTGAACTGTCAATAATATTTCTGAAACAACATGATCAGGCCAGAAAATAAGCAGTCTGACATTTGCAGAATGAGGTCCCCAGAGGGTGAATTTAATGATGCTATCCCATACAGTTGGCCAATTTATCATCTGGGTACCTCTTTCTGTTTTGTTTTGAGACCCTGATTCAGACTGAGGTTCACAGAGGGTAAATTTAGTGATGCTACCCTGCTCTGCAGGGTAGCATCACTAAATTCACCCTCTGGGGACCTCAATTTGCAGATGTCAACCTGCTTATATTTTTATACTGTACCAATGACCCAGACTTAGCTGGTGCTAACTCTAACAAAACCAGGGCCAAACACAAATTTTGCCCCCCAATCCCCAAAATTTGCATCCAAAACAAAAAGAAATCATGTCCTAAAGGACCTCCATACTACGCCTCTACTGCGCATGCGCAGTGGCGCAGGCGTCCCGAAATTGGCGCCAATTATCATTCTCTGTTTGGCCCTTCATCAGTCAACATCTCACTGATCTTTGTGCTTGTAAATCTCAGTTTAAAGGATGGCAGACACGTAATTATTGGAGAAATGGTGATTCTAAAGAGGATATAGAAGGAGGAGAGGAAAAAGAAGTGACAAAAAATAATCAGGGCTGTACTTAAAATTTTTTGATGAAATTATGTTAAGTTGCCTATTTTCGAGGCATGGGCCTCTTGTTGTCATTCTTGCTAAATGTTGCACTGCTTATTCAGTGTTTCCTCTCCCCTAGCCTTCTAAAGTCCCCCCCTTGCAATTCTCCCATGCTTTTGGCATATTTTTGAGAAAGTTCATTTCTAAAATTTCCTGGGAGATTTGCTTGGTTACAGAATGTTTTCTGTTATTTTCCCCATAGTTACGTTTTCACCCATGGGTGTATAACGTTGTGTTCTGCATCTTCCATCTGATGTTCTGCAGATTCTCCCCTGGGAGTCTCTGTTTTGCATCAGATAGAGTGTAATTTTGATGACTGATTCCGGGCCAGTTTTTTCAGTGCCTGGAGTCATGTTTTCTGGTGTTTTACACTGTTTGTTTACATTGGCAACAGCCTTTTTTGAGGGGGGCTGTTTGCCTTTGCTGTAGTTTATCTCACTATAAGATACATTTATATTATCCGTAAGTGTCTCATTAATTATTTAATATAAATTTAAAATTTTTGACCACACTTTGCCATCGGATTCATCGGGGCTCAACGTTACTTTTCAGCAACTTGGGCTTAGCTGAAAAAATATTTTTTCAAAATTATTTTGATTTGTAATTGTTTTTTCATTTATTAATGGATCATGTTATTATGTATCTTTGTGTCAGGGGTTTGTGCGAGTAACTAGGACTTGTTGTTGTCTTTTCACAATGAAGGGACATTGTTCAAATTGTAATAGGAAGAAATCTTCCTCTGACTTTCATGATCATTGTATTAATTGTAGTCAGTGTTCTCGCATAAATCCCTGTCCTATATGTGAATATTGGGATGAGAAACATTGGAAACGTGTGTCACGATATGTTGTTTCTGGAGAAAGGGCTATGCCGGCTCTTTCTCCGCAAGGTCACTCTACTCTCTCAGTTTCTATTTCAGAGGAACAAGAACAGGGTGATGTTTCCATGTTATCTTCTACAAGTGTGCGTCCGTCGTCACAAATGAATTCAGAGCTAGCGGCAAAAGTGCTCATGGAGATTAGACAAATGTTGTCCGCTAGCTCGCCCGGTGTAGCGTCCATTCACCGAATGGTTCGGCAGCCGGGTTCGTCCGATGCGGTCCAAGAGGAAATTTTGGGTGATGCGAGCACTATAAACATAATAGATGCACACCCAGTGACGGCGGATAGTAAGCGAGAACGGAGGAAGCCTTTGAGTCCGGTTCCTAGCTCGTCCAGGTCCAGCCGGGCCGCGAGCGAGAGAGGCCCCTCTCTCGTACAACAACATCTGGGACCAGATGTTGTGGTACAAAATGTGTCGTTAGCGGAGCATACGTCCGTCGCTCGGGACGTTCCATTGTATAAGCAGTCCGCGGAGACTGTTAAGGCTTCCTCTTCTCGTCAGCGCACACGACCGCACCTTGGCTGCGTGACCGCCGATATATTACCAGCTTCGCCGATCAAGGATTCTTCGGCGACCAGGTCACACCATCCGGCAGCCAGGGATTCGAGACCGATGGACTCCGGACGTTCGCATAGGAAAAGTATGCGGGAGCCATCTGATGCGGAGCTGCCCTCGGCGAAGCAGCGAAAGACTGCGCCTCCGCAGGTCTCGACGCCGGACATTCTTGTGCAGATAGCACAGCTTATCGCAGCATCCCAGCAGCCGACAGAAACGGTGTCGGATCGAGAATTATCCGACGGCGCTGGGTCGGTACGCTCCGCCGAAGCATCGGGGGCGGACGACCGGGAACATCATGAGGTCTGACCGGATGGTGAAAGGGATACGGATGATTTGGAGCTATCCCTTTCGGAACAACATAAAGCTGCCGTGGACTTCATCCGGCACTTTCTCCCTCAAGTTGTTCCGTCGGGCCAGACTGCTGCGGTTCCGGACAAGAGGATTATAGCGTCATTGGACTCTGAATTTTTTGAGCGGTTCAGGGACATCGCTCCCGAGTTTCCGTCGCAGTCCAATAATGTTGCAAGAACATTTGAATTATTGAACGACGCTATATTTAAACTTGCTTCCAAGACGGGGAAAGCAGGTTTCTTGTCCGCTAATACTCTCAACCTGCCTTTCATTAATGCAAGGAATAAATTCGATATGGCAGGACAGGGTATCCCGAGAGTTCCTCTGCGTATGGACGACAAGGCGGAAGACTTAGAGCTATCATTACCGTCGTCGGCTTCTATTCCAACCGCGGTGTTGGAAACAGCTATTGCGTCTAACAGAGCCAATTTATATGCCTTATCTTACGCAGATCACCTTACTAAGGCGTTATCACTGCGCCTTCAAGGGAAAGAGTTTCAGGATATACAATCCTCTTTAAGACTTCTTTCAAGGGCAGTAGCTTATTCCACGTGTAACTCCGCCCTTTCAGTGGCAAATCTGGAGTTGGTTAGACGTGATGCAGCCCTAGCTACATCCACACTCGTGGATACTAAGGTGAAGAACTCTCTTAGAGTCGCTTCGGTCTCCGGAGAACTTCTCTATGACGGCAAGCTTTCTGCTATTTATGATAAAATTACAAAGAAAGCTTCGGATTCTCTGTTGTTCAAATCTGCTTCTAAGAAGTCGGATACAGCAGACAAGAATAAGACAGGCACTTCTGGGTCTAATGCGTCCAAGAGAGGTTCCTATAGAGGTTCCGGTGCGTCCTCTTGGTCTTATTCGAGAGACCGTCAGGGTAGCGACTCTCGTTCGGGACGTCCTTCGGGCCGGGACAATCGGTCGGACGCCCCGAGGTCGACGGGGCGAGGTGCGGGTCGTGGAGGACGTGGTTTCTCCTACCGCAGGCCTCGCAGGTCCAGGAGGTGATGGCTTAAACCTCTATCGCGTACCGGTTGGCGGAAGGTTGTCAAGCTTTTCACAAGAATGGGCATCGATTACGGACGACCCTTGGGTGAGAGGAGTGACTTCGGAAGGTCTAAAGATATCCTTCAAACGAAAGCCTCCATTAACTCGAAGTCCAAAGTGGACTCATCTTCCGTCAAATCCGCAGAAAAGAGACGCTCTGCTATCAGAGGTGCAGTCTCTTTTAATGAAGAACGCGGTAGAGGTCGTAGAAAACCAGAAATCTCCGGGATTCTACAGCCATCTGTTTCTGGTTCCGAAACCAGACGGCTCGTTCCGTCCAGTCATAGATTTGAGCTGGATAAACAAGCTGATCGTCGCTCCGAAATTTTATATGGAGACGATTCGGTCGGTCAGAGCGAGTATTCGGGTGAACGATTATGCAACAAGCATAGATCTCAAAGATGCGTACTTTCACGTCATGGTACATCCGACATTCCGAAAGTACCCACGCTTCGCAGTCCTAGGAGTGGTGTATCAATTCCGGGCGATGTGCTTCGGATTGAATCTAGCACCCTGGGCTTTCACTCGGGTAATGAACTCGGTAATGATCTATTTCCGAGCTCATTCGTCTGCGGTAACGTCGGCCTACCTGGACGACATTCTTCAGAGGTACGGCAACGAGTTAACGCTTCAGAACGATGTTCAGAATCTTCTTCTATTGCTCCGACGTCTCGGTTTTATAGTAAACGAGGAGAAGTCGGATCTGGTGCCGTCCAAGTCATTCACTCATCTGGGAATGAGCTTCGAGACGCACAACAATCTCGTTCGTCTGCCGTTAACCAGAGCGAAATTAGTCAGTTGTTACGCTCGCTATTGTCTGCACGCAGACAAAGTCACAGCGAGAGAATTTATGAGACTGATAGGTCTGTGCGGAGCCGCTGCGGATCTCATTCCGATGGGGCGGTTACGCACACGTCCTCTTCAAATTTTCTTGACTCAAAATTGGAGTGTGAAAATTCATTCGCTCGACGTAGACATTCTCTTGTCAGATCAAGTGAAACAAGAGATTCATACTTGGGCAAACATTCAGTGGTTAACTCAGGGAGTTCCGCTGCAGTTGCCGGATCCGAGTTTTACCATTATGACGGATGCCAGTCAAACAGTTTGGGGTGCATCATTAATCCCAACGGATTCGAGATGCCAGGGTCTTTGGGATCCGCAATTCTTGTGCAAGCACATAAACATCAAGGAAATGATGTCAATTTGGCTTGCGTTACGTCACTGGATGGACATTATTCACAAGGCTCATGTCCAAATCCTATCCGACAATATGACAGTAGTGGCGTATATACGGAATCAGGGAGGCACTCATTCAGTTCCGTTGTTCAATCTAACGGAAAGAATCCTTCTGTTTGCGCTAGAACATCACGTTCTTCTTTCGGTCCGTCACATACCGGGTCGTCTGAATGTGCTAGCAGACTCCCTTTCACGAAAGGGTCGCTTGTTGCCGTCGGAATGGACTCTCAACAAACAAGTATTCAATCAGATTTGCTACCAATGGGAACGGCCAATGATAGACTTATTTGCGACACATCTCAACAATCAGTTGCAGACGTATGTGTCTCCGTGTCCGGATCCAAGAGCGTTTGCAGTAGACGCTCTGTCGATCCCTTGGGACGGAATGATAGGATATGCGTATCCTCCAGCGCCGTTAATTCAACAAGTATTGCTAAAGATAAAACAATCTCAATGCCAGATTCTGTTGGTAGCATCTCTGTCGCCACAGAGACCGTGGATAAATCTACTCAGGTGTCTGTTGTGGGACCTACCGCGAAAGCTTCCTCCACGGGAGGATCTTCTTTCGCAGGGGAAATCGCGCCAACTCCATCACAACCCGCAAGGTCTCAACCTTCACGTTTTTCCGTTGTGCGGTCCTTCTTGCATGGCAAACACTTTACAGGACGAGCAGTGGATGCGATTTCTAACTGTAGGAGGACCTCCTCTTCGCTAAACTATGCGGCTAAGTGGAAGGTTTTTCGTCGTTGGTGTAGGGATCATTCTGTAGATATATTCGATCCCTCTATACCAGACATTGCAAACTTTCTAGTATACTTGTTTGACGAAATCAAACTGCAGCCTGTTACTATAAAGGGTTATAGGTCTATGTTATCTGATACCTATGCACATCATGATAGTTTACAAATTGGATCTAATGTCTCTTTATCGAAGTTGGTTAGAAACTTTTCGATAAATAGACCCAGAACTCTTAGATTAATTCCTAAGTGGAATTTAGCTTGGGTTCTTCTTAAATTGAAGGAAAAGCCATTTGAACCTCTTGGGACAGTAGATTTCAAATTCTTATCTTATAAGACAGCTTTTCTCTTAGCTTTCTCTTCTGCTAGAAGAGTCAGTGAGCTTCATGCACTGTCGGTGGATGATTCTCACTATCGTAGTGTCGGGAACACTATCACCTTCACTACTAATGTGGGTTTTTTAGCTAAGAATCAGGCTCCTAATAAATATCCGGAACCTATTGTAATTAGGGCTCTTCCGTCTTCAGACGGGCATAGGCCTTTACTCTGTCCTGTTAGAGCGTTACGTATCTATAAACAGAGATCTCAGTTTATCAGAAAGGGACGGAAACGTTTCTTTCTGTCTTTGATGCCTAATAGAAAGGACATTTCGGTCCATTCTATTGCTAGATGGATTCAATTAACTATCCGTACTGCTTATGAGAGTTTATCTTCTTCTCAGCAGTCTGTGCTTAAGATTTTAGCTCATGAAGTAAGAGCTCTTTCTACTTCCTGGGCTTATGCTAATAGTGTTGCTATTACAGATTTAATGAAGGCTGCTTATTGGTCGCAGCCATCCACATTTACGAATTTTTATCTCAGAAATATTGAGTCCATTTCTGGAGACCTGCATTGTTTATGTCCGTTATCTGTTGCTCAGAATGTCGTCCACTAAACAGTTGCAACTATAGTTATGCAGGCTTTCTGTTCCGGCAGTGACTCTGTCCGGCTGCCCTCTTCGCTCTGGGCTATTTGACCCAGGGCAAAGGGAAGGGGGGGAGGGGGGGTGTTCCCTTAGGTCACCTGCTTTATAGTGAAAAGCAAGGGAATGCCTCCTCCAAGTCAGTATTTCTGAGTCGCTTCCGGGATGGTTTTAAAGTGTAATATTAATGTTAAATTCATTCATGTCTTATTTTTAAAGTGTAGCTCGGTGTGAAGCATTTGTATATGTCAAGTGTCAAACGGGCTTTAATATACAATACTCGGACACTTTTAAATGACTATAAAGAGTCTCAATTCTCTGGACTACTTTATTTATTGGCTTACTTTAAAAATAATTAGTATAAGGGATATACTGGATGTTAATAGAGAACATGAATGTTATTGTGCTCAATTATTAAGGGTAGTGTATCTTTCTAATTTAATATTAAATAAGAAAGATACATGTAAAGCCTAATACTCCTTTTCTCCTTAAGGGGTTACCTCTTTACTATATAGTTGAGCTTATTGGATTTTCCTCTATGTCCTAGGCCCTCCAGCCTGTTTACTATTCAGCTAAGTCTGGGTCATTGGTACAGTATAAAAATGTTAAAAAATTTATAGTAATTTATATATTTTTTATACTTACCAATGACCCAGACGGGGATGGCCCTCCCTGGAGTTGGGAACTCTTGCCTCCCCGCTGAGTACATAGCGCTGACCAGGCACTGCCAGTAAGAATGATAATTGGCGCCAATTTCGGGACGTCTGCGTCACTGTGCATGCGCAGTAGAGGCGTAGTATGGAGGTCCTTTAGGACATGATTTCTTTTTGTTTTGGATGCAAATTTTGGGGATTGGGGGGCAAAATTTGTGTTTGGCCCTGGTTTTGTTAGAGTTAGCACCAGCTAAGTCTGGGTCATTGGTAAGTATAAAAAATATATAAATTACTATAAATTTTTTAACTTTCTGGCTTGAACATGATTCAGAGCAAATAACAGATGGGTGAGAATAGGTTGTCTGATCAGGATATGAGTATGAACAGGCTGTGTGCATTTCAAAATGTAGAAATGTATTGCAGATAAAGGAAATTGTAGCACAAAAGTTTGCCTGTACTGAATGTGCAATAAATAATGTAGTGCTAGCCAGAGAATCGAAACAGATGCATTTGGCAGCGAATACAGAGAAGGCCAGATAACACTAACCAGTGAACCAAAATTGTAATAATTGAATCCCTAGTTGTATGACTGTTGGTGATGTCCTGTAATGCCTAGTTATCGTTAGAAGTTGACACAGTGTGTTCCCACCACAGATATCCCCAAAATATCCACAGTATTAAAAAAGAGTTGCAACAAGGTGGTGTTTAAAGTTTTTCCAGTCATTTGTCCATTCCCTATAAAACCACTTTGTCCCCAAAACTGCCCCAAGCCCAGACGAAACAGCGGTTCCAGTAATAAGATTTAATATGAAACTAAAAGGAATTGCTCATGAATGAACATGGAAACCCCATTGAAATTGACAAGAAACTAAAGCTAAATTGGCTTTGATTCTTGAGGTAACATGGATATGGTGACTTGGATTTGTAGCATGGACTCCGCTGTTGTGCAGTCTGTGAAGGAAAGCTCGACACAGAACGATGATCGAAAAGGCAAAATTCAGTAAGTTAGCTAGTGTTTACAATTCTTTCAATGTAACCTTCTCACATGGTAGAATAGTTTGAATCAAGATAATGCATTTGATGATTTTGTCAATGGGAAGACGTGCCTCCATTCAACAAGCATCAAGCTCAAGAAAAGTGAATATTTGTGAAGGACCCTGCACTTTCTCATTAGCGATTGAAACACTTAGTTTCTTCATTTAGCCGAGAAAGTGGTGTAACTGTGTGAACAAGGAACAAAAAATAATCCAAACTATGGAGCATGAAGTCACATTAGCCATAAAATTTGTTGATCCATTATAAAATTGTGCAGAACTGTTAAACAATATGACAGGAGGTCGAGTAACCCATGTGTAAACAACAGTCATGAAGCCTAATAAATGATGGTCATCAAGACTGGAAATGCTGGTGCTATATCATCTTTGCAAGAGAGCATCCTCTACCCAACTGCTTAATGAAAGAGAGCACCTGTTCAATAGAGTGGTAGGTCACAAAAGAAAAATAGTCGGGGATACCATCCTTCACCAAGTCACCCTTAGGATGTGACAAGTCGTGAAGTAAGTTGGAATTCACCTGCATCATTTTTCGGGACAACACCAGACCTATGGGAGACCACTGGAAAATCTGGAAAGGTGGTGAATTGAAGGGGCCTTTCACCTGTCCTGAAGCAAGTTCTTTCAAGAGTTTATGATTGACCCACCAGGATGTTTCAAAGCTGATGGAAGATTTGTGGACATTGAGTCCTTTCCTGGACCAAAGTAGCACAAATGCAAACCAAATGTAATGCCCTGTAGCAAATATGGATCCAAATCATCATCAGCAGTATGCAAGAAAAGCTATCCACATTTACAGAAGTTGGGCAGAGAGTTGTATGGCTGAGCAGTTGACTTTCACTGCTGACCCAGATATGAGTGTGATCCCCTGGCTGGAATAGTGGACTGGTTGGATTGTCGCTAGAGGGTGGCTCCCATGCACTGGAAACATTTGTGTTGGAGCCTGCAATAAAAGGCACAAAAAAACCCTGCTACTAAATGTTTTATTGTTTTTGTGGGGTTTTATGCCCCACACCATAACATGGCCAGTGGCATATAGTGTTACACTTGTCTGTCCGTCATTCCATAACAGTGTGCTTGTTAGCATGATAACTACAACAACTATTATCTGATTGGTTTGATATTCGATAAAAGAGCTGTTCTTAACACTTTTATGATCAAGTTGAAAAACCAGCCCAATCCAATGATCAGAGGCAGAGTTATTGCACCTAATTAGTCAATTTTAAAAAAGATTTTGTTTGTTACCGCAATAACCAGCATGGTTCGATGATTAGGGTGAAGGTATGGCTCCCAATTAGTTGATTTTGATGCATTTTTCATTTGTTAGCATGATAACTTCGACAAATATTAATGTATTGAGCCATTATTCGGTATTTGAGTTTAACCGAAGAGTCTACAGTTTGAGTTTGAAAACCTGTCTGGTCCGATGATTAGGGGTGGAGTTATGTCCCCTTACTTACCTTAAACATTAATTTTAACTTTTTGTGCTATATGCTGATTTTAGTATGTGTTTTTGTCATGGGCACCTAGTAGAAACTGAATTTTACTGTATTTGGTTGATGTTTGTACAAAGTTGCCTAACTTTAATTTAAACTTGGAAGTACTCAGAATTATTATTTAATTATTTACTCAGAATGGCTATTTATTTCTTCTATATTTCTCCTATATATGGAGATATTGTAAAATGATGGTAGCTTCTGGTCTTATCAGTGTAGGAAGAAAAAGATACATAGTTTATAGTACTTTATTTTGACTTCTACTGTATGCCAAGTGACAGCCATATGTGTATGGTTATGTTGAGAAAGTTCCACCATATTAGTGTCCATATTGACCTTATGGAAATAAGGTCAATACTGCTTTTGGCTGCTATGTTCAGAGGTATTTTATTAAATTTGAAACCTTATGGACTATAGTGAGAACCAAATTCAACACAAAACTTTTCATCGGTCACTTTTAGTCTTGTTATTATTGTTATTGCCCTTTATGGCTTTGGAATTGTTTCATTTTTACCATCCGTCACAGCTTAGGTGCAAACTCAACTTTTCTGAAGTGCAGGAACAGGGTTCGTACAGGTCCTTGAAGGTGCTTGAAAGTCCTTGAATTAAAAAATTGAAATTCCAGGGCCTGGAAAGTGCTTGAAAATCATATCTTCAAGTAGTAAAGTCCTGGAAGTGCTTGAAAAATATGCAGTGTCAATAATCTAGCATGTTTATAAAAAAAAAATTCTGTTATAACTTGCGTAAATTGCATAGATTGCGAGTGCATAAAGTCGGTGTTTTTACATAAAGGGTCAGCATTATGTTATCAGAAGGTCCTGGAAAGGTCCTGGAAGATGCTGTAAAAAGTCCTGGAATTTTTTTCTTAAGGGTGTGAGAACCCTGAGGAAAAGTGGAGCCCACTTAATTGGATATCTCTTTACTGAATAACACTGTTAATTGAATATAATTTCCCTACACAAAACCATTTACCATACCTCCAGTACAAATTTGACCTGGTAATTGAATATAGGTTATAGAATAAACTGTTAATTGAATAAAAAATCTAGTAATCTGTCTAGAAATTACCCTGACCTGCCTCAGTTTTCATTTGTTTATAGACCTATTTGGCCTATAAACATTCAGGCATTTAATTAGAGGATAATTATGTTGTATTTGATCGTTTGGGGCCATAAACCATGGTTTTACTGCCGCAGATATCCGTTTTACTGGCTCCGCATATTTGATTGTTTGGGGCCGCAAATGATGGTTTTACTGTTGCCAATTGAGTTGAAGACCATCTAAAATTCTAAAAATACAGTCTTCGTGACGTCATTTGGGAGTTCCAAACCAAATCACGAAAAAAGATTTACGCTGCCACTATACAAATAGTTCCAAATGTTTTAGTCATTTTATTAGCAATAAAATTATATATATTTATATTTGTACTGACAGCATTTATCATGTTTAAATGTTTGTGACAATCTGAGAACAAAATACGCCGGCTGGTTTCCCTATTCAAAGTTTAGAGTTCACCTTGCGATGTTTCAGTCTGAGTCAGAAAGCACTCGAGGATTTACCATTAAGGCCATTAAAAAAAAAAACGTGTTCTCAGGCATTTTTGGCTGAAACAACAGACGAGGGAGGGATTTTTTTTTTTTTTTTCCAGATTGATTTAGTAACTCTGGAGAAAAGAATTTTATCATAGAAATTTGTGAATATACAATACATGTATTAATGTTGATGCTTGAAATCTTCTGTATTCTTCCTTTTTAGGAGCCTTTAGGTGTGATAATATGAAAAAAAATATGATGACTACATGCTGAGTGCATTTTTAATATAGAAGTGATCATGTTTTCAGTAAGCCCATACATCACAAGATTTCACTGATTCAACTTCAAATTTGTTTTCATCTCGGACTCGCCGGTACATTTGAATCACTGAACATGATGTATTCAACTCTCCCATCACAGTCCAATTCAATAAAATCTTCCAGCCGAATGTAACTAAAGCAGATACAATCATATTGCAAACAGTTCATAACTTTTAAAACAATCACTTTTGTACTGTGACGTCGAGGTGCCTGAGAACCCGGGTTATTTATTTTTTTGGCCTAAAGTTAAAAATTTTGGGATCTTTGATTCGAAGCACTTGTTTGACAGTAATAATTACTTATAGTTACAGAACAGTTATTCATTTTAGACTGTTTCTGGTAAGTGATGGCTTGTGGAATTAGGTTACTGGTATTGACATAATTGTTGCAGAACAAATAGTTTACCTCTCTCAGTCTTAGTGGTGAACATGTTGCTGTAGCTGTACATGTTTGTGCCACGAATGCAAGTGACAAATTAGAAAATGAAAGGACCGCTTGCACTTGAAGTCGATGTTATAACATTGCAAGCGGATCGGTCAGAAATATTTGGCCTTGAACAATTAAAATTATTATTGCCAGTTGTCAGAATTTTGGTTTTCTATTTCGCACAGCATCCATAAATTCTTCATCGTACGAAAAATTGCTATTTATAAATTATAATATCACTGACTTGTTCCACATGGTTACCGTTAAGCCTGTCGGAATTAGTTTTTTCAACTCTCTTTTCATTACTCATCAGTCTCTGCCAAACCTCTTCCGCATTAATATTTAACTTTCCAACTTCATCCATTTTAATTACGGTTAATTATAAGAAAGATAGAAAAGGGTTTTTTTTACAGAAAGTCAATGCATTCACAGCGTTTGTTTACCTTGGATACGGTAGTCAATGACTCCAAATGGAACGAAAATAGAACGCCCATGAATACATCTTGACTTTCCTGAAATAAGTTTTGACAACACAAAATTTCTGACAGGTTATGTTGATTTTACTGTCGCAAATTTTATTGATTAACCAATAAAATTTCGAGATTTATAGTAATTGTATTAGAATCTGTTATATCTTGTTTGAAAGAGCTCTGTCAAACAAGATATAATAGAATAAATGCTAATTTTATCTCTAGAATACAGGAAAGTGACACCATCCCTGTTAATTGAATATTCCTGTTAATTGAATAATTTGCATTGGTATAGTGGCTATTCAATTAACAGAGTTCCACTGTACCACAACTCAAAGGCTTCATATTCTGTGGATGTGATTCAATATTATCTTGGTTGAGAAATTATTTCACTCATATGTATTTGCTTGTTACAGTTTATGGGAGAATGCCTACAATAATTGTACCAGGGCAAAGCATGTGAACACATTTTGACAACCAAAACAATTTGAGCAATCTACCAGTTAAAACTAGTATATAAATAAATATACAAAGCTGCCATGATATATAAACTTGGCAAAATGTCGTAATCAACTGATGGGTTGAATTAGAAGCTCTTGCCAGGCTATGGGAAGAATACCTACCCGCAACAATTGTGTGCTGTGCCAAATGTTTTCAAATTCAAAGATTTGGAAAAACCATACCACATTCTTTTAGTAGTAATGCACTGTCATCTTGAAATGTTATCTACTTGCACTTGCAAATTGAAACAGCTCAAGTATATCCTTTTTAACCTTTTCCAATCATGAAAAGCAGACGACACTTGCAAACAAAATTATTGAATAACTAATTTTTTTCATTTTTTGTGTCAAAAACATGTCTTATGATCCCTCAACGAGATCATTCCAATGAGGGGGCATAAGCTATGTTGTTGACACAAAAAGTGGAAAAAATAATGAAAATTGAATGGCAATTTTTGTGAATAATGCTGGCTGGTTTTGGTAAAGGGTTAAAGAAATAAAAGGCTAATGTGAAAAACTATAAGTGCACACTCAAATACCATAGTTCTTAATAATTTTTTATCGTTTCAGTACAAATTTAAGCTATACAATACAACAACCAAAATGTGTAGACATACATTTCTGGGTCCAACATACGGTTCACCTATTCAAAGGTGAGTTTTCATGTACTTTTTCATGTTTTAAGTAGGGTTTTTTTACCTTGTTTTTAGCACATTATTTGAAAGCAGTGTAATTAGCCAGCCGTATATTTGTTGTGTGCCTCAGATAATTTGGCTTCATCTAATGCTGAAACTATACTTAGGGGTATAAGGTATATACACAGAACGACAGATGTGTGTGAATGGGTTAATCGATGTGGAATGAGTGCCAGCGTGGAAGGATAGAACGAGAGGCCATAGTCATCGAGTTTTATCCTTCCGTGATGGCACAAGTGCCATTTCGATTAACCTATTCACATAGGCGTGTCGTTCTGTGTTTATTACATGCCTTCACATCTTTAAGAGCAATTATTAGGACACTCGGCATTTCATTTGACAAATATCAACAAAAAGAAAATTTTATCTCCAACCAAATCTACGAGGGGAACTCATGTTACTATTTCGTCCTCTGATGTCTAATGTGTTTTTTGTGCTGTTGGCACATAGAACACATTGGAACTCGGGGGTGGGGGGGGGGGTGATTTGGGGAGGGATTTTTAACTATCGCTAGCTATTCAGATTGTAATTGCAGTGCGCGATTTGTAGAAAATTCCAGTGAAATTTCGCTTCTTTATAAAAAATAGTCTGTCAATGATTTCCATTCTGCACATATGTGCGGAACAGATTTTTGTTTTCTGCATGCTTTAGTGTTGCTATAGATGGTAGTTACATAGAACAGGCATGTAATAAATCTTAAGAAGAGTCAGAAAATGCAACATACTCTACTAGCTAACCATTTATGACATAATATGATCCAGGCTGTTGAAAATGTCATGAAACCCCAATAAACAAACTTGGTAACCAGTATATTTTTATTCTGCAGCAGGTAAAGAATTAACCAGAGATTATTTTTAAAATATGTTATTTTCTCAGCATTTCCATTTCTATTATGATTCTAAATGTTTGGTGAGAATAAATTGAATCAAACCATATTTTGTGGGAATCATGTGTATTACATTGAGCAGGTGTGAACAATTTGCCAGATTTTCTATAAGTGTTATCTATCTGAAAGCTTTAATGTTACCAGTACATATTTTGTTACAGAATTCAGATAGTACCAACAGAAAATCCACAGAAAGACAAAAGATACCTTGCATACATAACAAATGATAAAGTTGGTCTTCACAAATTAGCTTTGGATGGAAATCCACATAATGCTATGGCTTTGATAGCCCATCCTGCAGGGGTAAGATATTTAAAAAGAATTTTTAACACATATTCTTGTCTGTCAGAGGTAAATCAACTTTAAAAAAAATATACAGTGGAACCTTGTTAATTGGATAGCCACTTTGCCAATGGAAGTTATTCAATTAACAGGAGAATTCAATTAACAGGGATTGTGTCACTTTCCCGTATTCTAGAGATCAACTTAGCATTTACTCTATTATATCTTTATTGACAGAGCTCCATGAGCTCTGTTAATAAAGATATAATAGACTAAATGACTGTATTGGATGTCCTGAGGCCAAATAATTCTATAAACAAAGGAAAATTGGGGAGAGTCAGTTTAATTTCTCGACAGGTTGTAAGATTTTTTATTCATTTAACAGGAGTTTACTCTTTTATCTATATTCAATTAACAGGTCAAAATTGGACTGGATGTATTGAAAATGGTTTTGTGTTGGAAAATTATATTCAATTAACAGGGTTATTCAGTTAAGAGATATCCAGTTAAGTGGGCTCCACTTTACCAGTCACAATTATAAAGTGACCTTAAGTTTACGTCTTTTATCTCTCAGCCAACATAACTAGTCAGCAAGGAAATCTGTTTGTGATGTAGGTCTTGGACACTAGAGTACTGCCTGGGGAAGAAGCTGGATTGTCCTCATTTTGAGGATTTTGGTGTTGGGTACATAACAGAATATGGCATAACTAAAAAACCAGCAATAAAAATTTGTTTGGTTCACTGACTAGTTCAGATTTCTGTTGTATCATTGTTGTTGTAGGAAAGGAGTTAACCATTTATTTGGCGTAACTAATAGACGCTTAAAATATATTCCTTGAATAACTAAGAAATATAATCTTCTACCTCCAAAACAAAGCTTATGTATCCCAATTGGAATGATCTCAATGAGCTCACCCAAGGAGGGTCACAATCTATGTTTTAGAGGTAATAATTTGAAAAATAATCAATATGAATGATGATTCTTAACTCATCGACTTCAATGAAGTGGTGAGGTTTTAAGGTGACTACAGTGGCATCAACGTCAGATGTTTTTTCGAAGTCCAGTGTATCAAGGGCTTTGATATTGAATGTTTAGTAGTGCCACGTTTGTTGTCAGAGAATGTGAATTGATTTGTGACCATCGTGATGGCATACTGAAACTGCAGGGATACACCTAAGTGTGCCTTGCACACAAATGACATCGTTATAGTTTCAAATAGGGCTGCACGGTATATCGATAAACCGATATGTACCGGTATTGAAACCAATATTGATTGAATACCGGTGCAAATACAAAATTATCGGTTTATCGGCATTATTTATATGCCCACAATTTAATTTTCAAGATGTCTTGAGTTTTTTAACTGTAGCACCAAATGAATAATATTATCCCTTTATCCGAGGAATCGTCCACTTGTGCCCTCGTAATATACAAATTCAGCAATTGAAAAAATAATTTTAAAAAATTTCAACAAAACTATATCATGTGACCCCCTCATTGGAACGAGCTCATTGAGCTCGTTCCAATGAGGGGTCACATGATATAGTTTTGTTGAATTCTTTGGGAAAAATCTGATAAACTAATTTTTAAAATAATAAATTTTGATATCGTCTGCTTTGGGTAAAGGTTTTTCGAACCGCATCATCAAGACATGCTAATTTGTTCCGACTGTATTGCCTGAAGTCTCGATTATGGTTCTTGTGTTCATACATCTGAACAGTTTTCGATATACCGGTATGCAGCAGTATTTTTTTGAATACCGATACCAGTATTTAGTTTTGAATATCGTGCAGCCCTAGTTTCAAGTTAGTAAGCATTTTGGAAAGATCCAGAAATGCTGTTATTCCTGTCATCATGGTCTGTACAGGAGACAGAATCTGGAGAAGTAGAGACTAATACTGAGCAGAAATCATTGCTTATTATTATTAACCCTTTATCCAGAACACATGATACAAAAATTATTTTACATATTATTTTTCAAAAAATTTCAACAGTACTATATCATGTGACCCTGCATTGGAACGAGCTCAACAGGCTTGTTCCAGTGAAGGGTCATGTAATATGGTTGAAATATTTCTACTGCTCAGTTTGTAAATTATGCACTTTGATGTGGCCGATAGGTAAAGGGTTAAAAAAAAAAAAAAAAGAACCGACTAAGTATAGAGCTTTAGAATTGACATACTAATATTATCTTGCTGACAACTGAGGAATAAACATTTTCAGATTGCAAACATGGTGTGTAGTTATGATGGAAAATGTCTTTTCACAGCTGGTGGAAGTGATGCATCTGTACACATGTGGGAAATCAATTTCAAGTAAGATAATTTATATTTTTTTACCTTATTCAGAAGAGGTGTGAACTGGTAGAGTGCTGGAAGCCCATATTTGGGCTTTATTCTGAAGTGGCAGTACCGCAACTTAAAGACTTCATATTCTGTGAGTGCTCCACATATCACCATTGAAGTGAACAGATTTTAGTCTGTCAGGATTTTTCTTGTTACAGTTTCTTAGAGAGTGCCTAGAGGCACTATCCCATAAATTGTAACACACAAGGATATGTGAACAAATTTTAATGGCCAAATATAATTCAGCACTCTATCAATTAACTGGTAGAGTGCTGGAAGCCCATATTTGGGCTTTAATCTGAAGTGGCAGTACCACAACTCACAGACTTCATACTCTGTGGGTGCTCTGCATATCACCATTGAAGTGAACAGATTTTAGTCTTATCAGGATTTTCCTTGTTACAATTTCTTGGAGAGTGCCTAGAGGCACTCTCTCATAAATTGTAACACGCAAGGATATGTGAACAAATTTTAATGGCCAAATATAATTTAGCACTCTATCAATTAAGGCCCAACAGATTTTAAAATATGTTTCTTAAATCATCCCATATGGTCATTTTGGCTGCAGCATGCTCTCTTTTTATTACCTTTGCAAACCCAAAAAGGAAGAAAAATCACTTTGATTTTATCCAATTAATCCTCCAGGTTAATGAAATGGATAAAAATAACGTTACTACTTATGCTCTTCTGCAGATTATGAGTCCTTGAACATAAAACAAAGCAAGAATATGAACATCTTATTAAGGGAAATAGATTACAATTTGGGTTAGTAAATTGGAGGGTATGACTTGCTTGTCATTGCTTGGTGGTTCTCTCCAGGTTGTCCAGCTTTCTTCACCCATAAAACTGTTTGACACCATATGACCCTACTATTCAGTGTTAGAAAAACCCAATGAACAAACAGATTATTGATGCTGTTTTCCCCGAATTTAAAGCATATCTATTTGCCCCTGATTTTTTTCAAATATGTTTTTGTAAAAAATGAATACACTTTCATGCCTTCTTATTTATTTTGATATTACTCCAAAGAAAAGCAATGTAAAGGAAAAGATAAAAATCAAAATAGAAATGGTTGATTAGGTTTTCATTTCATAAAAAGATTATGAGGGTGATTTTTAAAAAAATTTTCAGAGAACTATTAAAATAGCCGGTGTCCATCCATCCCACTTTGATTTTCCTATGATAACTTTAGTTATAGTTGATCAAATGAAATGAAATTTGGTGTGTAGGTGTATCAACATAAAAAGGTCAGGTTCGATTCGTTTGCAGTCTGACACTTTTTGCCTGAGTTATGCCCCTTGTTGACTTTGAAAAGTGAAAACTTAAACTGTAATTGACTGAATCAAATAAAATTTATTCTGTAGGTGTATCAGCATAAAATACAGGTCAAGCTCAAATCGGGGATTGGTCCGACAGTTTTTATCAGAGTTATGTACCTTTTTTAACTTCGAAAAATTCAATTTTTTTTCAGGGGACATTTGACCTTTTATCTGTTTTATATCAGTCAGTATTTGCATGAACTGGTAAGGGGTTTTATTGGAACTCGACTTATAGTTTGATGAGATGGGTGGGCTGTAGGTGGGTGGATGGTCATTTGGGTGGGTGTGCATTCAGGTGTGCATAACCTTTCTCGTTAGCTTGATAACTTCAACAAATATAATGGATTTGGTCAATAGCTTGTATGTGAGACTTTCTTAACAATGCCTTGAATGAGTTTGAAAACGGGTGTGGTTAAGTCATGTTGAGTGTACTTATAGCCCTTAAATACTTATTTGTCTGTTTTCAGCTAGTTAGTACATTAACTTGAACAAATATAAATGGATTTGGTCAATATTTGGTATGTGAGACTTTCTTAACAATGTCTTGAATGAGTATGAAAACTGAGCTGGTTTGGACATGCTGAGCAGACTTATGGACCTTAATTTGTTCATTTTTGCCTGCTTTCAGCTTGTTAGCACGATAAACTGAACAAATATCAATGGATTTGATTTTCTTATAATGATAAGCCGTACAGGTACATGCTGAGCAGACTTATGGACCTTAATTTGTTAATTTTTGCCTGTTTTCAACTCGTTATCACGATAACCTGAACAAATATCAATGGATTTGATTTTCTTATAATGATAAGCCGTACAGGTGCGAAAAAAAAAACACAACCCCATATCAGTAATGCATAATCCTTGATTACTTTGTTTGCAGTACAAACTTATTTTAATGTCAGTCAAATACTTTGTCTGTTTTAGTGCTTTAGAAGCTCAATCCAGTCTTGGTGGAGAAGGTTTGGTACCATTCTATGGTTTACTGGAAGGCGGCCGAGATGGAGAATTATATGCAGAACTGGAAGATTATTTCTATTATGCTCAGATCAGGAGGTAAGCCATGTCTTTACAAAATTTTATTTATTCCACAACATCCATTGCTTGTCACTTTACCAAACATAATGGCTCAAAATGGCCAACGCTAGTCACAAATATCTTCATTCAAAATTTAATATTTTTTTCACTTTTTTTTCCTCAAAATCATTGCGTATGACCCTTCATTGGAATGGGTTTATTAAGCTCATTCAAAGAAGGGGTCATAAGCTATGTTTTCAAAACAAAAAAATGAAATTTGGAGTTATTTTGTAATTGTTAGGTAAAGGGTTAACCCTTTACCTAACACGAAAAAAAGACAACGCTTGAAATAAAGTTCTTGAAAAGCTCATTTTTTTTCATTTTTTGACTCAAAAACATAGATTATGTCCCCTCGTTGGAACCCGCTCAATGAGCTTGTTCCGATGAGGGTCCATAGAGTTCATTCCAATGAGGGGCCTTAAGCTATGTTTTTGAGACAAAAAATGAAAAAATTAATGAAAATTGGGTGGTAATATTGGTGAATAGCGCTGGCCGGTTTTTGCCGTTACGTTTGGTAAAGGGTTAAATAAGAGTATAAATTCATGAGGTATAAACTTTTACTTTCAGCATCTTATGGTATTATATCTATCTGCGCAATCAATTTCCATGAGTTCACACTCCATTGAGCAATGGACCGGACATGGCATATTCTCGGTGGTTGTTGGCAAAAGGGGAGAGAATTTCATACTTAACACTTGAGCTCCGAGTAACAGATTTGTGCACGTACACATTTGCACAATGGTTTCTCGATTTGGCAATGTTTTACATTTTGGCTGTCAAAGTTACCCTCAAATAATTTCTTTGGGAGAGTGTAAAATGCTTGTGTATTTGTCATCTCGAAAAAAATTTTTCGGGGACTTAAAATAACAACCGGTGTCTGTGCATGTATCTGTCCGTGTGTCCGTCCCACTTTGGTTTTCCAATGTTAACTTTAGTTACAGTTGGCCAAATCAAATGAAATTTGGTATGTCAGTGTATCAACATGAAATACAGGCCAAATTTGAATCAGGGTGCGGTCCAACAATTTTTGCCTGAGTTATGCCCCTTTTTCAACTTCAAAAATTCATTTTTTGGGGTTTCCCGATGATAACTTCAGCTGTAGTTGGCAAAATCAAACAAAATTTGGTATGTAGGTGTATCAACATCAAGTTTGAATTGGGATGTGATCTGACAATTTGTCAGAGTTACAGTCCTTTTTCGACTTCAAAAATTCATTTTATTTTGGTTTGCTGATGATGACTTAAGTTATAGTTGTCCAAATCAAATGAAATTTGGTATGTAGGTGTATCAACATAAAATACAGGTCAAGTTTGAATCGGGGTAGGGTCTGACAATTTTTGCCAGAATTATGCACCTTTTTTAACTTCGAAAATTCATTTGTTTTTGTTTTCCCGATGATAACTTTAATTGTTGACTGATTCAAATAAAATTTGGTATATAGGAGCATTCACATGAAATACAGTTCAAGTTCAAATCGGGGTTTGGTTCAACATTGTTTGCCAGAGTTATGTCTCTTTTTTGACTTCGAAAAGTTCAATTTTTACAAATACCTCAAATTACACACTTTTTGGGGGAACGTGTGGCTGGGTGCCCTTTGTTTAAAATGATTTGATTGAAGTAAAGCTGAACGGCTTTTACAGTATAGTAGGTATAAAATGAAATAAATTTTTCAAGAAAAAATAAGATTGCTTGGTTTTACTTAATTTTTCAAAGGTGTGACACATGTGTTACTAATTCTGACAGTAACAATGATGGTGCTGTGTGTAAACTTTTCTAATTATGCTACAGAAAATAAATTAATTGTTTCCCAGGAAATTTGTTTTTCAAATCAGTGAGGGAGGGAGGGTTTTATTTTTACTGCTGTCTTTTCACACACGGAATACAGAGAAAATGCATACTTATACAAACTAACTCTTTAAATTAACCCTCATGGGTCTAATTCTTACTTTGATCACATTTTACTGCAACAGAACTGGTTTCCCAATATACTGTCTCTGGGGAAACTCACAAGTTACATTATAAGTACCTTGGCAGTCATTTCTAGATAAATCTTGGCTGCCTGTATAGGCAGCCAAGACTTGCCCAGAAACAACTGCAAAACCACAGGATGCAGACTGTCTTTAGTCATGCTCTTCAGATTTTACTTACATACATCAGTCAAAAAACGGAAAAAGTTTCGAGTCCTGATTTGTAGTAATATTGGAAATCACTATAAGGCAATAAAAACGTCCAAAGAGGAGGTCAATTTCAGTGAGGGATTATCTGAGAATCAAACTATTCTTTGAATGGCCCAAACTGTGCATATCATTATGTTCTGGAAGAAATGTTGCCATATTTATTTCTTGGTAGGCAATCTCTTTTTAGGTCTGCGTCCTCATATCTGCCAGAATCGAGGTCAAGGTCACTGTGAGACTTGAATATTAGGTTAAAGATTTTTCTTCTCTTCAAATTATCACATGTTTAAGGGATTTCTTCTATATTTGGTATGCTCTTTCATGACATTACCACCTTTCATATGTATATTTCATATTCTCTCAATGTCAAGGTAAGGAATATTATAGGTTTAAGTTTTAGCTTACATTTTTTCAGCTACTTTTAAATTGCGACATGTGCAAGAGATTTTTTTTCATATTTGTTATGTGCCTTCACCTTGTACTCCACATCATCTGCATATCCTATATCTCTGCAAAATCTAGGTCACGGTCATCGATGAAAGTTTTCTATCAATGTTTTTCTGTTGTAGATTTTTGGATTAAATTTTTTTAAATATACATAGAAATTAAATAAAATGACTGTCCATAAGGAATTTCATGAATAGAGGCAAAACTCCACTGAAGGTTGTCTTGTTCAACAAAATTGTAATTACATTCTATTGCAATGTGTTTTTTATTTCAGGTATGACTTGTTTAATAATGTGTATAGTTGAGTTGGATTGTTATCTGTTTTGTACTTTGTTCAGGGATCTTGAGACACCACAAATAAATGTTCATCAGAGTATTTGTCAATAATGTCTGTGTTCTTTTAATGCTTCCCTCTACATGTTCATGTTATTAGTGGAAGTTGCCACCACACCTGATCTTTCCTTAAAATATTTGTTTTGTAAGATGCCTGTGCACTTTCTTTTCACTTATCGTTTACCCTCATATCTTTGTGTTGTTAGTCTCTCTGTTCATCCATCCTTCTGTTTGTTTGTCTTTCCAGATTCGCTATCATTATAGGCTGAAGAAAGCCATTACAGGAATCATTTTCAGATCTTGTATACAATTTTAGTGACAGTATCTTGAAAGGGTTCAAGAAACGTTCAAGCTTTTTGATGAGTTATTGTTATTCGGTCTTCTAACTTAAATTAATCCTTCCTGTGTGGAAGTTGTAATGAGATTATAAAGAGAACTATTCAAGGATTCCTTTTGGAATATCTTTTAAACTTTCAATATGATCATATCTTGAATGGGTCACAAATCACTACCGTATATTCCTTTGCACCTGAGTTATTGTAATCTTGTGTTATTTCAAAAGCTCACTTTGGGTGATCACATGAAAATTTTTTGAATGAATTTTTAAACAAATAATGTCTGATTTCTTCTTTCTGATTCATTGTTCTTGGTGAACTTCAAATGTCAGCATGTCTTCTCATCTGATTTCAAAGAAAAGCTTGAAAGCATTATTAAGTAACTTATTTAACCCTTTACCCAACGTAGACGATATCAAAATTTATTATTTTAAATATCATTTTTTTAAATTTTTCAAAAAATTTCAACAAAACCATATGATGTGACCCCTCATTGGAACGAGCTCAAAAGTTCACTTTGGGTGATCACATGAAAATATATTGAATGAATTATTAAACAAGTAATGTCTGATTTCTTCTTTCTGATTCATTGTTCTTGGTGAACTTCAAATGTCAGCATGTCTTCTCATCTGATTTCAAAGAAAAGCTTGAAAGCATTATTAAGTAACTTATTTAAACCTTTACCCAACATAGACAATATCAAAATTTATTATTCTAAATATCATTTTTTTTAATTTTTCAAAAAATTTCAACAAAACCATATGATGTGACCCCTCAATGGAACGAGCTCATTGAGCTTGTTCCAATGAGGGGTCACACACATGGTTTGGTTGAAATATTTTGGAAAATTTAATTTCTTCAACTGCTCAATTTGCATATTACGCGGGCAGATGCAGGTGATTCGTTAGGTAAAGGGTTAACTGAGAATAGTACAACACTATGATCAGCATTTTGAGATATATTCCACTTTAATTGTGGTAAATCATTCTCATGCTAAAAGGCACAGAATACATCAAATGTTGGTATTACTTTTCACTTTTAAGTCTTTTGGAATGTTGCTTCATGACTTCTTTGCTTTTTTTTAACTTTTGCTTGCCATACTTATGGATATAACTTTTCAGAATGTGGACTTATCTTGGAAACTAACATGAACCATTTGTCTTGTTGTCGTATCCTTGGTATAGTGCCAGTTGTGATCCCTCTCAGTTGTGAGATAAATCAAGCGTTTTTTGCTTTGGCAATGTGTATTAATTGTTCTTTGTGTGTTATCGATCTAACAACATAAGGGTAGATTTCCAAACTGTAAACAACTCTGAACATACTTGAGTCTTGATGCTGAATATGATAATGAAACTATGATTGGATGTGAATTGTATGTGAAATTGTATAGACTGTAATTATTACAATTGTTTTTCTTGTGTTCTAGAGAGCTAGACAGGTAAGGAATGAGTGTTTATGCTTTAGATATAGAAGCAGGATAACCATAATATTGTGCATGAAAGCATAAGATAGCTTATTGATACAGAAAACTGTCTCAATTGAATTGGAAAGAAATCTGATAAAATACATGTTCACAGCATGCTGTTACATTTTCAGAAGCAGCACAGCTCTAAAAGTCTAGATGTCCTCCTTTCAAGTCTTAACTTTTAACCTGCTGAGTATTTTCTAGATATTTTTCATCAAATCTAGTCATGGCTGCTTTAACTGGTAAAGTGCTGATTTTTTTCTGACAACAAATCAAAGCTCATCATATACTGCTCTATTACATTTAATTGGATAGTGCCTTATAGGCACTATCCAATTAAATGTCAGAGAGCAAGGTATTGTATAAAAAATCTGATTCATATCAAGGTCAATAAAGGCTTCCTCAGGCAGAATGTAGCTACAGACAGTTATTGCCTGTCACTTTTAGTAAAGCCCAAAATAGGGCTTCCAGCACTCTACCAGTTAAAGCAGCCATGACTAGATTTGATGAAAAATTGATATAAGTGTAACACAAGAAATCATTGGTGAAAAAATCCATTCAATTTACACGGGGCAAATATGATTAAATGTGCCCAGCATATACTTATTTCAGTAACAAGAGAAACCCTGTGCTAGGCAGGAATATCCGCCAGCAGCATGCAAAGAGTTATAGCTGAATGCTTTTAAAAAGAACTGGGCATTTTTCAACAGTGCCTCTTTCACTAGATTACAGAAGGAGTTTCTTCTGAAGTTAATATTAATTTATTACAATATTTCCAGTGCAAATATCCTTTCTGCATTTGGTTTCCTGATGAAACTTTTTATGTGTTGGATTACAGGATGCCTTTTTTATCCAAAGTTAATATATTTTCATTGTGGTTTGAAAGCGTAACTAATTGCTGTTTGGGGAAAAAACTTGTCGCGCCCATTCCAGTGATGTGTCATTAGCTGTTTTGGGAAACTAAAATAAGAAAATATATAAATATTTCTATGGGAAGTCCAGAGTATAACTAAGGCAGTTTTGTCCATTCCAGCTATTTATGTAAAAGGTTAAATGTACATTATGTGATAAATATTGATTAAGTCATAAGCCAAGATTCAAAAAAAATTTTTAAAGACAGAAATGTTGTGAGTAAGATTGCCAATGGTACTAGAATGATAAAGAAAGGTTGACCATCTTGTTGTGGCTTACATCAAACGATTATAAGATACCACACCGAGAGATGTTCCTTGGCACCAACTGCCTAGTGAAACTATTCACACCACTCAACCACCAACAGATCCATCAAGGGAATGCAAGTGATCACGATACAGGGGACTAGTACAGTACAGGTTCTTTTTCAAATTCCCCAAGTGTGGCAGAATCAAGAAAGAACACTGATTATATTGCAAATGGAGAGCAGGGGGTTCAAACCCATACCAAGAGTTTCTTCAGCACCAATTGCCAAGCAAAACTACTAAACTTTGTGTACTATTACAGCCTCTTTCTTGATTCTAAAGCACTTGGAAAGTTGGAAAATTTGAAAAAGAAGCATTCTGGCTAATTTCCAGTGAAGAGCAGTGTGTGGAATTAACCATTTAGCCAAAGCAGATGATATCAAAATTTATTATTTTACATATTTTTTTTAAATTAAAAAAAAAAAAAAATTTCAACAAAACTATATCATGTGACCCCTCAGTGGAATGAGCCTGATGATCCCTTTCCACTGAGGAGGTTACACGATATGTTTCTTATGTAATGTTGTGAATTTTTTTTTCTTCACTGAATTTGAAAATTATGTGGACAGATGTGGCTGATTCATTAGGTAAAGGGTTAAGTGATGCAAGCTTTTATAATTAATACAAATAATGAGTGTTCCATGTGTTGTTATGCACTAGCCCTGTATATCTTTTGTTAACCCTTTACCCAACGTAACGGCCAAAACCGGCCAGCACTATTCTCAAAAATCGCCAATTAATTTTCTTTATTTTTTTCATTTTTTGTCTCAAAAACATAGGTTATAACCTCTCATTGGAACGAGCTCGTCGAGCTCGTTCCAATGAGGGGTCATAACCTATGTTTTTGAGACAAAAAATGAAAATAATTAGTTATTCAAGATTTTTTTTTGCAAGTGTCGTCTGCTTTTCATGTTAGGTAAAGGGTTAAATTGCATTCTCTTTTATGGTTGGCCAGTGGCAGAGTGGTGTGCTTGGTTTAGTATAGTTTTTCTGGGTAGTTGATGCTGGAAGAAACTCTTGATCCCCTGCTAAGCCATTTGCAATATAATCGGCATCCTTTCTTGATTCTGCAGAACTCAGAAAATTTGAAACAGAGACATTCTTGCTAATTTCTAGTGAACTGCAATCTGTAGAATTAAGTGATGCAATGCTCTGTACTTAATATTGTAAGTAGGTTTTTGAGCATATTCTATTCTACCAATAGCCAAATAAGAGAAATTAGCAACAATTTATTCTGATGTGCAAATGTTGCCATAGTATGTTGTCTTTTCTGGGAGACTATTTCTTTGGTAGATATAGTTACAGTTGACTGGTTTAATTAAAGTTGAGTGAATCTTTCGCGTATCACAGTTTGCTCAGTATGTTTTCTTGTCAGTTGAAGAATAAAAATCTGTCACCTGATCATGACAAATGTGAGCCACTTTTTCCTTCTTAACAAGCTGAAAACATCAAATTGTAATACCAATTTTAACCCTTAAAGGCCTTAACAATTTCACATTATTTCCACTACACAACAGACTGAAAGTTTAATGGCTTAGCAGTGATTTCAAGACAGGTCTTGGCTACCTGTTGAAGCATTCAATACTTAATTAAAAATCACAACCATTTTAATTTAACAAATGTTTGCAGAACATTCCTAGGTTCGCATTTTGGGGCACTTGTTTTAATGTCATGAAGTTTGTGAAAAGCAGAAAAAAGGCCTTTAACCCTTTGCTTGCCCACTGCACATTATTTCACAATTTTAATTTTTCAAACTATTTTCAACAAAACATATCATATGACCTCCCTCATTGGAATGAGCTCAATGTGCTTGTTCCAATGAGGGGTCACATGATATGTTTTTTTTAAAAATCGTTTGACATTATTTTTTCACCTGCTGAGTTTGTAAATTATGTTGTCGAATGCAGCTGATTCGTCAGGTAAAGGGTCAAGGGTGAAAGTGAATTAATCGGCAGTTTCATGAGAGGTGGTGTTTGCTGAAATTTATCTACAGCATTTTCAGTTTAGACAGTTTTCAGTTCAAGATATACTCAATACTGCATAAAAAAACAAACTCATAATTATTTTTTGTTTGAATTTTAGTTCTATTTTGAGTGCAGACTATATGCATTATTAACAACTGAAATAAAAATAGAATTTTCACGTACAATGGAGCCCACTTGATTGGATATCTCTAAAATGAATAACTCTGTTAACTGAATATACCTCCAGTACAAATTTGACCGGTTAATTGAATATAGATTATAGAGTGAACTCCTGTTAATTGAATAAAAAATCTTGCAACCTGTCAAGAAATTACCCTGACTCTCCCCAGTTTTTCTTTGTGTACAGACCTATTTGGCCTCTGTACATCCAAAATAGGCATTTAATCTATTATATCTTAATAGAATAAATGCTAAGTTTATCTAGAATACAGGAAAGTGACGCAATCCCTGTTAATTGAATACTGTTGTTAATGGAATAATTTTCATTGGCAAAGTGGCTATTCAATTAACAGGGTACCACTGTAGCTTGAATGTTATTTCAAGAAGAGTTAGTGCCTAAGATTAAATGTATACATATTTAATTTTTTATTGACTTTGATGAATTTTCTGACAGAGTTCTCTGGGTTCTGTTCAACAGAATGTAATTGGTTTATTATACCTCCACAGCATTTATGTGAAGGTGACTAAATTTTACCACTGTCCATCTGTTCATACATACATGAACATTCTTCAACTAAAGATATTGGTGATCATTTCTATAATTAATATATTAAGGCCTAAAAAAAATAAAAATCTGTTTCTCAGGCCCTCCTGCATGGTCCATTTGGCTGCCGCATGCTCTGTTATTATAACCAATGTAAACTTTAAAAAAATCAAAATTAAATGGTTTATGTCTGATATTTTACCAAAGTTAAAAAAATTGATAAATTTGTCCCTTGAGTGCAAGAAGGCTTTGCAATGCTAAAGCATTGCAAAGCCTTCTTGCTCTCAAAGAGGCAAAATACACCACCACCCATGCTATTCTGTAGAGGCCTAAAACATAAGCCAAGATATGAACTTTTGATGGCAAAGAAATAATTACAGAAATAAAAAATAAAATAAAAAACCGCTCGCCCGCGTGGAATTTTACAAAATATGGCCTGAGAAACAGAAGATCTACTTTGTGGGGCCTAACATTGACTCATTTATCACCATTTCAAATCGATTGACCTTTAAAAATAAATAATCATGATTACTTGTTTACAAGAAAGTGCTTCCCCAATGAGATATGCTCTCCCTCTTGTTAACTCACCTACTTCAAAATAAGTGTTGAGCTTATGTGGTGACTCCAGCAACCTCAGTGTCAGACGTTTATGTCCAGTTTTGTAAGAATTAGTGCATAGGTCATTTTATATTGTATATGTAGATTATAGTGGGGCTATCACATCAGTATCCAACCCTGATACTGTGACTTTTTTCCCACCTTTACCTGAAGGTTTCAGCCCAAACTTAGTCAATTTCTGGTTGTTAGAATTAGCATTGGGGTCAGCCTTTGTGCAGATTGTGGTGTCTTAAATTCTCATTACTGTGTATTTTTTTCATTTGAAAAACATCTTTAGGTATTAACCCTACTGTATGTCAAACTTTTTGTGTTTTTCTCGGGCTAAGACAGTTTTTCAAGTTGTAAAAGTTTGTGTTAAGAATATTGAATATTGTTTCTATGTGTCTTTCCAGATTCTTTGCACATTGTGGTGCCTAACTTCTCATTACTTTTTTTTTAAGGACATCTTTAGATATTAACCAAACTGCAGAAACAAATTTGATGCAAATTTTTTTTTTCATTAAAAATATTCATATTTCTCCTGACAAAGTCAATTTTAGGTTGTAAAAATTTGTCTTAAGGCCATACAAAGTTGATTGTCTGTTTCTCGGGCCATTTTTTCCAAAAAAGCATGAGGGCGGGCGGGTTTTTTTTTTCTTTTTATTTTCTCCCCGAGAGGTTGTTTGTGGTAATTTGACCCCCCACCCAAATGCCTGGTGGACCACGCAAAATTTCGCAAATATATTGGTTATTCACCACAGGGGTGTTGGATCGTAAATGAAGTGGGGTTTGAATGTTTGTTTTTTCAGTGAAACGTGAAAATTATAACACAGGACGAAAGTCCCGAAACGCCTCGTGGGTGAAACGTCTCGGGTTGAAACGTCTCTGGGACAAATCAGATGTCGAAGTGCCAACTTTCAGAGATTTATTTTACCAAAAAAAAAAAAAAATCCTTTCACAACCTGCCTAATAAAATCGTGAATCGTAATTTTTCCCCATTATATCCAAAATTATCACAACCCATTTGAATGGGCAGTTCATCCATAAATCATATTTTTTTTAAATCTGAAAATGAAATACAAAACGAATGTTTGCATGTTTTTATTAACCAATTCGACCGCACATACCTGCCTAAAGCAATTTATTTTCAACTATGACTGTTCCTTTTATATCAAGCAACGGTTACTATTAGTTATCCAATTATCCTGCATCTCAAATGCATTTATTTAAATTAACTGGGAAACTCGTAACGGTTTCAAATAACAGTACACAAATTCCCAATGACGGCCATTTACAATACAAATGTTACTAAAAATAAATGGCAGGAGACTGTGTTCCATTCAACATAGCACCTGACTTTGCAGACTTTCTGAGGGTTGGTGCGAATCAAGCGTGGTGCGAATCGACCATTCCCCTTTGTGACTGTTTGTTGTCAGACTGAAGGACACCTTCCTTCTTGCTGTCATTATGACTTACCTTTTACAGAAATAAACACTTTCTGTCATGAATATTGCTAAAACCCACCCACTTTATTAAGGTATGATGTAGAAAAAGCTTGAAGTGTGTTAATTTAAAATTTGTGAACACATCGATATTGATTTACCGAAATGAGCACAATATCTCCAATTTTTTTTGAAGATATTTTTGGTGTCATAAAAAGGTTGCATGTGCACCAAAAATGACCATGCGCGTGGGACTGAGAAACAGAGGTTCTTTTTTTATGGCCTAAGGAGAGTTTTGTTTTTATGGGTCTTTTCAGATGAGTGATATTATAGACATAGGTTACTGAAGACCATTGCAGTAATATTTAACCCTTATTTTTAAGTATATTTTATGAATTTGATGGAGATTTTTAACCCAAACATTTTTTCTGGTTTTAAGAATTAGCTTTTAATTAAGCATTAATGCAGTTGTTGTGCTTTAACTTATTATTATGTATTTTTTTCTTTTTCGAATAACATCTTAAGGTATTAACCCTTCTGTAAAATTTATGGCATTATAAGTTATCTCCGTCAAGATGTATGGCATATGGAGATTTAATACCTGGATGTCGGTTTTTAAACACTGAGCCGCAGACGATTTGGTAATTTAATGATGTGAACTTGGATGAATATATCATCTATATTCCATTTCAGTAATTTCACTTGATTAATATTCATTAGTGCGCTAGAACATTTAAGTGACAGAAAAACATTGGGTTATAAAGAAACGTACATTGTGTTAAGGTTATGCATTTTAGATCTGCCACACCATTTTATATTTTCTTAAAAATATATTACATTTTTTTTTTAATTTTTAAATGTCCTGTATATTTTCTACTGTTTCACAGCATGAATGAAGCTCATTGTATTTTTGGTTACATGTACTTCACTGCAAAAAGCAAACTATGTTACAGTGAGATTTTTGTGTTGATACAACTGTATTACAGAGTACTTTTCTTCATTGCATGCAGCTAAACAAAATTCTTATCTTACTCGCATATTCATTTGTTAGCACCAACTCATATTCAGTAGGAAATTGATTATTAAATGTAAGTAAGTTGTGGATGAAATTCTGTTAACAAAATAAAATTTTTATCCATCACTGGGAAACAAAGTCAAATGCAGGCTCAAGTTACATAAATTATGTTATGCATTTTTAATAAGTCATGTGATGACAGAAGTATTAATATTCATAAAGTTCAGTTCAAGGTTCAAATGAAATTGAATGCTGGAGCTAGAAATTATTGTATATTGTCAAAGAAAAGGTAATTGCCCAACATTGTAATTTTTTTGTGTGCAGACGTTTTTATTCGGTATTAGCCAAGGTTGGCTTTTTGTCCTGAATCAAAAAATTAAGTAACCCAGTTATGTATTAATCCTATTCATTTTACAAGGATTAGTGAGCAAATTATTCAAAGTATATTAACGCCTCTCATAGTACTGGTATGTGGGATGACCTCCATATTGTCAACTTCATGGCCTCATTCTTCTGGAATAAAACGTCACCTGATAGAATAATATGCGGTGACAGCATCAACCTCACAACTGATACTTTCAGAGAGTGTTTGAACTCCTTGAGAACATTTCCAACTGAAGCTTGATTCTGAGACCTCTGAAATGAGAAACCAGTGTATTGATCCACTTGTCCACTGCTCTCCACTGAATAGTTAATGGATTGGTATCGAATTATATATATTCTCCATCATCTACTAAGTAGTCAAAATTCAAAATTTTAATGCCAGAAGATTTTTATACCTTTTAACATAAACTAATATTTATATGACGTGAACAATCTCAAAGAGATTGGTTGGTATGCTAGATTAACCGTTAACTGGTAGAGTGCTGAAAGCCCATATTTGGGCTTTATTCTGAAGTGCAGGTACACCAACTTAAAGGCCTCATATTCTGTGGATGTGCTTCATATTATCTTCGAAGTAAAATCATTCAATCCATATGAATTTGCCTTGTTAGAATTTATGGGAGAGTACCTACAGGTACTCTCCCATAAATTGTAACAAGGCAAAGACATGTGAACAAATTTTAACGTCCAAAAATAATTTAGCACTCTACCAGTTAAGGGCCAGGACAAAGGTCTGAATTCCCACCATTCCCAGTCTCTTTTCGTCTAATGTAATGGCTTTACAGTGATTTCTAGTTAAAGTCTTAGGCAGCCAAGACTTAACTAGAAACCACAGCCTAGGTAATTTATCTATTGTCAGCACGACCTCCTCATGATGGCATGTTAAGGGCACCTGTTCTGGAGTTGGAAAAGTCGGAAATGGGCCTTTAAGGGTTAAATGTATCATTCCATCCATGTGTCCATCCATTCAACTCATAAACTTGCAATAACTTCTGCCTGAAGTTATTTTCAACAGTTATGGCAATTTGTTTGTTGAAAAATGCATGTTCGTTTTCATTTCTCGATAAAATGAGTAAATTTTGAATACATGTGCCCCTCTTTAATCAAGTGAATGTAGTGATATGAATTGCCCCAAAGTGATAGTTTTTGCTTGTTTCTTCTGATAGTTTATGAGACCTGGAAGAAGGCAATCCAATGAAAGGTCAAAAGCTCTGGAATGAATTGCCCCAAGGTGATAGTTTTGCTACGTCTCTTGATATTTTTTGAGACCTGGAAGACCGCAATCCAATGAAAGATCAAAAGCTATGGTCTGATAAAAAATTTTTTTAAAGTGTTCAGGAAACTGCTGATACATGTGCTGTGATCTGCAACTTTGTTCTTTATAAAGGGTGACTCCATTATAAAGTGATTGATAGGACTATCTTATCTCTGTTGGAGAAGATATGTTTGATACAAGATTAATTTATCCCCCATCATGTAGTGTTTGAGGGTTATAGAAATGGGTTCTGTCTGTCTTTCCATCTTTCTGACCATGCGATTGTATGTCCAGGTTTACATTCACTGCTTTACACTATGGAAATTGGGGAGGGGTCTTTTTGGGCACTGAAGATTCATCGAGGTCACCAAAACCTGTCAAATTTGAGCACTCTTCATCTTAAGTCCATGGATTCCAAAAGACCTGTGCTGCTTGACAATTTGTCAGACTCCACAGATATTTTTATGTCCCTAGAATTGAGGAAGAGTATCACTGGAAACATTTCTAGATTATACCCTATGAAAACATATTTTATGGCACTTTAGTACCTACATCTACAAGTTTTTTAATGCTGATTATAGTTGGTAGGTCAAGGAAATCATGGTCAGTTCATTTGGTGAATTTTATTGCCAGTTTCATTGCAGATTTGTATCCCCTCAAATGCTCAGTGGTAGGAGGTGTGAGACTCAAAACATCTCCATGGTCTGTGTCCCAGATAATGTTTTCTTTGTTGGTAATTATTTTGTTTTATTACTTTCCAAAGTGTGATTTACTGGGATTTCCAGGTTTGATTATAAACGATAACTTCACAAGTGAATTATGCAATCAACAATTGTGTGATGTATCCGTGCGTGCAAACGAAGATGCTTTGCCGTAGATGTAATGGGGACTTCATTGTTTTTTGGGTTTTTTTTAACACATTACCTAACATGAAAAGAAGACGACACTTGCAAAAAAATTCTTGAATAACTATTATTTTCATTTTTTGTCTCAAAAACATAGGTAATGACCCCTCATTGGAACGATCTCGACGAGCTCGTTCCAATGAGGGGTCATAACCTATGTTTTAGAGACAAGAAATGAAAAAATAATTAAAATTAATTGGCTATTTTTGAGAATAGTGCTGGCAGTGCTGGCCGGTTTTGGCCGTAACGTTAGGTAAACGGTTAAATAATATAATTATTGTTAATAATGAAAAGTAATAAACAGAGTAATCGCTTGACTGGACTGGTTACATGAAATAATTCATTCGAGGCGAGGGACTATATTGTAAAACACTCATGCACATTCGCGCACTCGTGTTTGTACAACGTCCCTCACCTCTCATGAATTATTTCACGTAACCAGTCCAGTCAAGTGACTACTCTCTATCTCTTGAAAGTGGTTTGGTGTTGGGTTTTAAATAGAAGGAAAAAACACTTCAGGGATCATCTATAGTGCCATTCACCCATATGCTATCTGTTCCTCCACACTTGTTATCATCATACTGTAAGGAGGACCATTCAAAGAATCATTTTCAAATTTCACACATAGTTTTTTGGTTCCAATATCTGTAGAGAATATCACAGATTAGTCTCATCAGTTCATTTCTTCTTGAGTTACCCATTGTTTTCGTTTTTTGGCATGGGTTGACCTTTCGAACTGAAGTCCAATGCACAAACCAATGAGTCACCTTGTTCCCAGTTTTTCATTCAGTGGAATTATTCATTCTCATATATTAATCCTTTAAATCATGCAATCTGAAGTTGACTTTGTAGATGTGGTACACAACCCTCTTTGTAAACCTTTTACAGTGTGTCCCACTTAACTGGATATTGTTCAGGACAGTAACCCTGTTAATTCATATAATTTTGAAACACCAAAACATTTACCATACCTTTAGTACATTTGACATGTTTATTGCATAAAAATTAATAGTAAATCCTTGTTAACTCTTTACCTAACAAATCAGCTGCATCTGCCCTCATAATATGCAAATTCAGCAGTTGAAAAAATAAAATTTCAACAAAACCATATCATGTGATTTCTCATTAGAAGGAGCTTGCTGAGCGTGTTCCAATGAGGGGGTCACATGATATGGTTTTGTTGAAATTTTTTGAAAAATTTATCAAAAATAATATTTAAAATTATAAATTTTCATATCAGCTTTCCAGAGATCTTTGGCATCATTACTTTCAGTTTAAGGATTTAATAATTTCTGCCTTGTTGGACAGAGCTTTATGTGCTTTATCAACAAGGCATATAAGATTAATACTTAATTCTCTATTTAACCCTTTACCTAACATGAAAAGCAGACGGCACTTGCAAAAAAAATTCTTGAATAACTAAATTTTTTCATTTTTTGTCTCAAAAACATAGGTTATGACCCCTCTTTGGAACGAGCTCGACGAGCTCGTTCCAACGAGGGGTCATAACCTATGTTTTTGAGACAAAAAATGAAAATATTTTGAAAATTAATTGGTGATTTTTGAGAATAGCGCTGGCCGGTTTTGGCCGTTACGTTGGGTAAAGGGTTAATCGAATAATCTTGTTCTTGGAATATTTCCCTGGCAAAGTGGCTATTTCATTAACAGTGTTTTGCTATACTATTCCCATTACCTCTCCATTCCTTAGACTAATGAAGAACAACCTCTAAATTTACCTATGTAAAACATAGCAGTAACTAGTAGCATACTAGTACGGATGCTTGGAAAAGCCTTTTGCTAACCTTTTTATTACATTATTAAGGTAGAATTTATGGTTGGTTCGTATATTACACAAGTGTTTTTTAAAAGTGGAAAATGTGATGGTTTATGAGCAAACAACCAGGCACATAGCCAGGATATCAAAGTTAGGGGGGGGGAGGCAAGATGGGGGCAAGTGTCCCCCTATTTTTATACTGTACCAATGACCCAGACATAGCTGGTGCTAACTCTTAAAATATAGGGCCAAACACAAATTTTGCCCCCCAATCCCCAAAATTTGCATCTAAAACTAAAGAAAACATGTCCTGAAAGGCCCTCCACACCTCGCCCCCACTGCGCATGCGCAGTGTCAAGGACGTTCCGAAATTGGCGCCATTTATCATTCTAAGTTTGGCCCTTCATCAGTTAACATCTGACTGATCTTTGTGCTTTTAAATCTCAGTTTAAATGATGCCAGACACATAAATATTAGTGAAATGGTGATTCTAAGGAGGATAGAAAAGGAGGAGAGGAAAAGAATGTGTGACAGAATATTATCAGGGCTGTAACTTAAAATTTTTTAATGAAATTATGTTAAGTTACCTATTTTCAAGGCAGCAGCCATTTTGTTGTCATTCTGATTATTTAGTTACACTGTTTTTTCAAGTGTTTTTCCTCTCTCCCTGTCCTTTAATTCCCCCTTGCTATTCTCCCATGCTTTTGGCATAGTTTCTGTAATTATTATTACTAAAATTTCTTGGGAGTTTTAGCTTAATAACAGAATGAATTCTGTTCTTCCCCATGTTTACGTCTTCACCTACGGGTGGTTAGGCGTTGTGTTCTGCATCTACCATCTGATGTTCTGCAGTTTCTTCCCTGGAAGTCTCTGTTTTGCATCAGATGGGGTATTTTTGGTAACTGATTTCGGGCCTGGGTGCCTGGAGTCTTATTTTAGTGTTTTTACACTCATTGTTTACATTTACAACAGCCCTCTGTGTGAGGGGGGGATTTCTAAATAATAATATCTTTATGTTATTTTAATCATAACTAGGTACATTATTATTGTTCGTAAGTGTTGAATAAATTGTTTAAAATATTTTTAAAATTTTTGTCCACACTTAGGCTTGGGATCCATTGGGGCTCAACGTTACTTTTCAGAAACTTGGGCTGTTCTGAAAAAATATTTTTTCAAAATATTTTGATTTCAATTATTTTTTCTATATTAATGGATCATATTATTATTATGTATTTTGATTGCCAGGGGTTAGTGCGAGTACCAGGACTTGTTTTCTTTTCACATTGAAAGGATATTGATCAATTGTTTTAAGAGGAAGTCTTCCTCTGACCTTATTATCATTCTATATGTGGTCAGTGTACTCGCATTAACTCCTGTTCTGTATCGTATGATTTTGATGACAATATGGGAAGCGTATGTCACGGTATGTTGTTGGGGATTTGGACACTCCGGTCCTTTCCCCGCAGGGTCACTCTACTTTATCAATTTCTATTTCAGACGATCAAGATTAGGGTGATGTATCTGTGATGTCTTCCAACAGTGTGCCTCCGTCGTCACAATTAATGAAGGGCTAGCGGAAAAGTGCTCATGTAATACGCCAATTGCCTAAGAGGACCCTAGTAGGTTCGACGGCCTTTGACGTCCGCTAGCTCGCCCGGTGTAGCGTCCATTCACCGAATGGTTCGGCAGCCGGGTTCGTCCGTTGCGGTCTAGAAGGAATTTTGGGGTGATGCGAGCACTATAAAATTAACTTAATGCACACCCAGTGACGGCGGATCAGAAGGAGATCGGAGGAAGCCTTTTAGTCCGGTTCATAGCTCGTTCCGGTCCATCCGGACGGCAAGCGAGAGAGGCCCCTCTCTCGTTCAACAACATCTGGCCCCAGATGTTGTGGTACAAATGTGTCGTTAGCGGAGCATACGTCCGTCGCTCGGGACGCTCCGTTGTATAGGCAGTCCGCTGAGACTGCTAAGGCTTCCTCTTCTCGTCAGCGCACACGACCGCACCTTGGCTGCGTGACCGCCGATATATTACCAGCTTCGCCGATCAAGGATTCTTCGGCGACCAGGTCACACCATCCGGCAGCCAGGGATTCGAGACCGATGGACTCCGGACGTTCGCATAGGAAGTATGCGGGAGCCATCTGATGCGGAGCTGCCCTCGGCGAAGCACCGATAGACTGCGCCTCCGCAGGTCTCTACGCCGGACATTCTTGTGCACATAGCACAGCTTTTCGCAGCATCCCAGCAGCCGACAGAAACGGTGTCGGATCGAGAATTATCCGACAGCGCTGGGTCGGTAGCCGGGGACTCGAGGCCTGCAGACTCCGGACGTTCGCATAGGAAGTGTGCGGGAGTCAACGTACACGGAGCTTCCAGCGGCAATGCATCGTAAGTCCGCTACTGCACAGGCCTCGGGAACGGACGTGCTTTCCTTAATAGCACAGTTTATCGCAGCATCCCAGCATCAACTGAATCTGTCGCATATATTTTATCCGACGATGCTGGGTCAGGACGCTCCGCGGAAGCGGGTACGGACGTCCGAAAGTTTCATCCGGTCCGACGGGATACCGAAAGGGATTCGGTGGATTTCAAGCTTTCCCTTTCGGAACAACATATGCTGCGATGCCGGATAAGAAACTGATAGCGTCGGTGGACTTAGAAATTTTTGGTTCGGTTCAGGGACATCGTCCCTCAGTTCCGACATAGTCCAATAATGTCACACAAACTTTCGAATTATTGAACAACGCTATATATATTATTATTTTATGCTTGCTATCCAAGCATTTCTGGTTTCTTGTTCGAAGAGTTATGGAGATGTCTTCAAAAGTGTGCCTCTGTCGTCATAGTTAATGAAGAGTTAGCGACAATAAGTGCTCATGGAATATGTCTATCGCTTACGGAGTGACATTCGCTAGCTCACCCGGTGTAGCGTACATTCATCGAATGGTTCGGCTGCCGGGTTCGTCCGTTGCGGTCTAGGAAGGAGATTTGGGTGATGCGAGCACTTTAATTACTTTAGTACTCACCCAGTGACGGCAGATTGAGGACGGATCGGAGGAAGCCAACAACATAGGGGACCGCATGTTGTGGTTCAGATATTTTACATTCGGAGCATATGTCCGTTGCTCGGGACGCTCCGTTATATTGACAGTCCGAGAGACTGTCTTTAATGCTTCCTCATCCTCACAGCAGGGCACACGACCGCACATTGGCTACGTGACCTCGAGTATCCGATCAGTTTCGGCATTCAGTGATTCCACAGCGAATAGGTCGCGCCATCCGGTAGCCAAAGGACACGAGGCCTATACACTCCGTTCGCTCGCATATTGGAAGTATGCACGGGGTAACGATCTCGGAGCTTCCTGCGGCAATGCATCGTAAGACCGCTGCTCCTCAGGCCTCAGTGACGGACGTGCTATCCGAGTTAGCACAGTTGTTTCGCAGCATCCCAGCAATTGACGGTTTCTCGGTCGAATCAGGAATTATCCGACGGCGCTGGGTCGGTGCGGTCCGCGGTTGCATCAAGCTACGGACGACCGAACGCTTTATAGGGTCCGACAGGATGGCGAAAGGGATTCGAAAGATTTCGAGTTTTCCCTTTAGTAGTATCGGAAGATGCCTTTCATATCTTCTGGCATTTCTTCCAGTGTTTATTGTTCGGACTTCATGGCTGCGATCTTGGATAAGAGACTTATAGCGTCATTGGACTCGGATTTTTCGATCGGTACAGGGACTTTGTCCCTGACTTACCGACGCAGTCCAATATTGTCATTACAACATGTGTTTTATTTTTCGACGCTATATATTTATATATATATATACAAGCCTGCTACTAAGCATGATAGTTTAGTTTCTTGTCCGCGTGGCTCATTTCTGCCATTTTATCTTTTTTACATATAGTTTATTTTGGCAGAGCAGGGCATACCGAGAGTTCATATGCGTCTAGACGGTGTGATTAAAGACTGCATATATTCTTTTTCGCCGTTTATGTCTTTTCCAATTTCAATGTTGGGAACGACATTATGTATAGTAGACTTAACTTAGACGCTTTATTATACGTAATCCGCCTTACTGAGGCGTTATCATTACGTCTTCAAGAAAAGATTTACGGGATATTATTCTCAATGTAATTTCTTTTGAGGGCAGTAGTTTGTTCACGTATAACTCCGCCCTTCAGTGGCTGATTGGAGTTGGTTAGACGTGATGCAGCCCTAGCTACATCCACGCGTGGATAGTAGGTTAAGAACTCTCTCAGAGTCGCTTCGTTCTCGGAGGAGCTTCTCTTCGACGGCAACTTTCCGGCAATCCATGAATTGCTTGATTTATACATTCTCTTGTCTATCTAGTGTTACAAGAGATTCAGACTGGGGCAAACATTCGGTGGTTGACTCAGAGAGGGCCGCCGCAGTTGCCGGACCCTAGTGTGCCTGTTATGACGGTTGCCAGTCAAACAGATTGGGATATTCTGATCCCTACGGATTCGAAGTGCCAGGGTCTTTGGGTTCCGCAGTCTTTTAGCTATCAGTTTAACTTCCGCGGAATAATGTTTTTTAGGCTTGCTTTATGTCATTGCATGAACATTATTCAGAAACGCATGCCCAAATTCCTGTCCTTTAATTCGACAGTAGTGGCGTATCTCCGGAACCAGGGAGGCACTCTTTCGTTTCCGTTATTCAATTTAATGGAAAGAATCCGTCTGTTGGTTATAGTACACCAAGTTCAGTTTTGGTCCGTCATATTCTGGGTCGTCTGATTGTTTTATCGCACTCCCGTTCTCTTACGGGTCGCTTGTTGCTGTCAGAATGGACTCTCAACAAACAAGTATTTAATCAGATTTGCTATCTATGGGAGCGCCCAATGATGTTTTATTTATGACACAGCTTGCTAATCAATTGCAGACGTATGTGTTGGCTTGTCCAGATCTCTGAGCTAATACTGTTAACGCTCTATTGATCTATAGGACGGAATGATAGGATACGCGTATCCTCCGGTGCTGTTGTTTTAGCAGGTATTGCTAAGATAAACAACCACAATACATTTCTGTTGATAGCATCTCTATCTTCACAGAGATCATGAGTAATTTACTCTCTTGTCTACTGTGGATCTTAACGTGAAATCTTCCTCTATGTGAGGATCTTTTTTCACTGGGTAAATCGTGTCATCTTTATCACAACCAGCAAGGTCGCAACCTTCATGTATTCCGTTGTGTGGTCCGTATTGCATTGTAAGCACTGTACTGGACGAGCTTTGGACGCGATTTCTTACTATAGGAGATCCTCTTCTTCGCTATTCTATGCGACTAAAGTGGAGGCTCTTCCGTCGTGGTGTAGGGATCATTATGTTCATATGGTTGATCCCTCCATACTACGCATTGCTAGTTTTTAGTATACTTGTTTCACAAGATCTACTGCAGCCTGTTGTTATTTAGGTTATAGGTTTATGTTACCTCATACCTATGCACTCTACGATAGTTTACAATTGAGTCTTTTGTCTCTTTATCTAAGTCAGTTAGTAACTTTTTGATAAATAGACTTAGAATCTTCAGATTAAATTCCTATACGGATTTTAACTTCGGTTCTTATTTAGCTATGTAATCATTTGAGCCTTTGGAAACAGTAGTTTTCAAATTCTGACCTTTTAGACAGTAATTCTGTTGGTTTCTCTTTTACTGTAGAGTCAGTGAGTTTCATGCACTATCGATGGATGATTTTCACTTTCATAGTTTCGGAATCAATACTTCCGTTACTATTTAGGTTGGATTGTTGCATAAGAGTTAGGCTCCTATTTCCGGAACCTATTATTTTAAGGTCCTTCCGTCTTCGTATGGGCATAGGCCTTTACTCTTTCCGGGTACAGTTTATGTATTTATAAACAGATATCTGTTTATTACAAGGGCGTAAGCTTCTTCTGTCTTTGATGTCTAGTAGAAGGACGTTACGCTCCATTTTATTTTTAATGGATTCTATTAACTAGCGTACTGCTTATGGTATATCATTGGCTTAGCAGTTGTGCTTAAGATTTCGGCTCATGAAGTAAGAGTTCTTCTACTTCTTGGGCTTACATTAATAGTGTTGCTATTATAGATTTTTGAAGGCTGCTCATTGCGCTCAGCCATCCATTCATGAATTTTATCTCAGAAATATCGAGTCCATTTCTGGAGGCCTCTATTGTTAGGTCTATTATCTACTGCTCAGAATATCATTCTCTTAACAGTTGCTACTATAGCTAGGTAGGCTGTCTGTTTCGGCAGTGTCTCCGTTCGGCTGCCCTCTTCGCTCTGGGCTATTTGACCCAGGGCAAGAAAAAGGGGGGGGGGGGGAGGGTGTTCCCTTGGGTCACCTGTTTTTACTATGAAAACAAGGGGATACCTCCTCCGGAGTTAGTAATTCTGAGCTGTTATTGGGATGGTTGTTTAGTGAGAAGTTTAAGTTTATAAAATTCATTCAAGTCTTAGTTTTTAAAGTATAGCTTTTGAATATTGCATATGTCAACGGACACGATTATGCAATTCTCACACACTTTTAGGAGTATAAGAGTCTCTATTCTCTAGACTTACTTTATTATTGGCTTACTTTAAAAATTATTAGTATAAGGATTATTGGATATTAATAGAGTACATGGATGTATGAAGCTCAATTTTTGGAAGGTGTTGTATCTTTCTAATTTATCATAAATAAGAAAGATACATGTAAGGCCTATTACTTCTTTTCCCTACAGGGGATGACTCTATTTTATTTTATTGAGCGTATTCCATTTTGCTCTATGTCCTTGGCCCTCCAGCCTTTTTACTATTCAGCTATGTCTGGGTCATTGGTACAGTATAAAAATGTTAAAAAATTTATAGTAATTTATATATTTTTTATACTTACCAATGACCCAGACGGGGATGGCCCTCCCAGGAGTTGGGAACTCTTGCCTCCCCGCTGAGTACATAGCGCTTACCAGGCACTGGTTATTAGAATGATAAATGGCGCCAATTTCGGAACGTCCTTGACACTGCGCATGCGCAGTGGGGGCGAGGTGTGGAGGGCCTTTCAGGACATGTTTTCTTTAGTTTTAGATGCAAATTTTGGGGATTGGGGGGCAAAATTTGTGTTTGGCCCTATATTTTAAGAGTTAGCACCAGCTATGTCTGGGTCATTGGTAAGTATAAAAAATATATAAATTACTATAAATTTTTTAACTTTCGTTGGAGGAGTTCCAGAGGGCCTGCCCAGAAATAAAAATTTAAATTCAAGAAAAAAAAATGCAATTTCCTTTGCTCCGAGTTCTTTTGTGTCCATAATTTATAAATTGTGAAAGGCTACAGTGTTGCCTAACAAGTTGTGAAAGGCGTCAATAATTAAGCCACAAGGCCTAATTATTGATACCTTTCCTTTTAAATTATGGACACAAACAACAAACAGACGCCGAATCAAGGAAATTGCTAAATATTAAAATATCTTGCCTAATGTTCCCATATGGGTTAACATGTGGGTGGGGGGTGGGGGGGGGTGGGGGGGGTGGGGTGATGACTGAAATTAGGGGAGGGGCATCATGCTCTCCTCATCCCCTCCCACCTAGGCCAGTGCAAACAACACAACAATGAGGAACAGTAGTAATGTAATTTTAAACCATGTTGGTCTGTTGTTTTTTTTCTGGTGGAGTGCTGGATTAATTTTGGTGGTTAGAATTGGTTCATATGCCATTGCCCTGCCACAGTTTATTGGTACTCTCCAACAAATTTTGACAAGTCAAATCCACATCAACAAAAATATTTTACTTCCAACAGAATATGAAGCACATCCATGGAATATGAAGCCTTTTAGTTGAGGCACATCAAATCTCAGTAGAGCCCAAATATGGCCTCTAATACTCAACCAGTGATATTTATTTATTATTAAGGTTTAACCCTTTACCTAGCCTGAAAAGCAGAATACACTTGCAAAAATAATTCTTGAATAACTAATTTTTTTCATTTTTTGTCTCAAAAACATAGGTTATGACCCCTCGTTGGAACGAGCTCGACGAGCTCGTTCCAACGAGGGGTCATAACCTATGTTTTTGAGACAAAAAATGAAAAAAATAATTAAAATTAATTTGCGATTTTTGAGAATAGCGCTGGCCGGTTTTGTCCGTTACGTTGGGTAAAGGGTTAACAACACTTTAACAGCCAAGGTCATATCATGTTGGTGACAGTTTTATGGGAGGAGGAAGCTGGAGTACCCGGAGAGAACTACCGAGCAACGACGAGCAGTTGCCAGCTCTCCAACATCATAACTCCACACTGCAGCACAGGCAGGGTTAGAATGGTTGAAGACAAGCACACCATCGACATGCAGTACGCCTTAGTACATGGCATCATTGCACCCCCATGTGGATAATTGGGGTTAAGTGCCTTGCCCAAGGACACAATGCGGGAGTTCGATTCGATCGCTCAGACAGTCACCCATTCAAGGACTAACCAGGCTCGACGTTGCTTAACCCTCAGTGATCTGGTTATCGCAATGCCACCACACCCCCACTCAACCATTTAAAGTGGAAGCTATATAGAAGTCATATGTCACATCTATCTGGAATGGTACATTATGTAGCTAAATTTGAGTTAACTGGTACTTTTGTATGCCTTTGAATTTGAATTGATATTAGAGTCAGATTTTTAGAAGAAAAAATCATACCGTCATCTGTAAGACAATACATATCTTCTCTAATTTTGACTACCATACTATTATTATTATTATACTTTACGTTCTTAACCTGAAGTTAAACCTCGTTTTGTATGTATTTGTTTTTTTACATATATCATTTTGAATTGCCTTTCTTTTTAACAGTTATTGAAAACTTTAATTTGACTTAAAGGAGAAATGCTTCAAAAGAATCACTTTGATTTACAGTTGGCTGATCATGCTATAGGAATGCCTCAAGTGGTCATGTTGCAATGAAATGTGGTTTAGAAATTTAATGTGGGCAGAAGTGCTATTGAAAAATTGTGGCAGCTATAGTTTGTGGAGGCAAATCTATCAATGGCTCCACATACCTGTACATCATCAGTAATGGTATCTTGACTTGGAGGCATTTCAGAGATGTAATTTTTCATCCTATAGTGTGTCCTTGTACTAGAGTGACGTGATCATATTTCTTTCTTCTGAATCCTCATCATTCCAGAATAGTAAAATATCACCTGTAGGACAAGACTCCCCAAAATATAGAGTTGCCTATCATTTCTTGACCTAAATCTGATGAACATAGGATGTTCTTCCGAGGCAGATTCAGAAGACGAACACTCCAGATGATCCAAGGACGTAAAAATACCCTTTTTGAAGAATGGTATCTGTGTTTGACAAATGACCATCAATGGACTCCTTCACAACTTCAGTAATGGTGTTAATACATACTTGAATCTAGAGAAGACATACAAAATACTGAATGGAAATTGATAACTTTTGATGAATAAGATGAATTTTTGGTGTCATGTGATTTGAGTTTGAAATAGGATCATGAGATGTCCTGAGACTTTTAATTGATATGTTCAAGCTGGAAAATAAGCAGTCTAACATTTGCAGAATGAGGTTCCCAGAGGGTGAATTTGCTGATGCTACCCCATACAGTCACAGCTCTTGTTTTAATTGCTTTATTTCACTTTTTTTTTTTAAATTTCAACAAACCATATCATGTGACCTCTAATTGGAATGAGCTCAGCAAGCTCATTCCGAGGATTGACATGAGTGACATGAGTTGGTTTTGTCAAAGTTTTTTGAAAAAAAAATTTTTTTTTCAACTGTTCAATTTGTAAATTTCATGATCATATGCATCCAATTCATTAGGTAGAGGGTTAATGAAGATCTCTGTCAAAGGATAATCTGATTAAAGTTTGAATTCTGTCAATCTGATGACTATTCTAACTTGATTCTTATCATGATAATTTAGACTTGAATGTGTCTGAGTGTTAACTACAAGCACTCTGGTAGTATTTCAAATTTTTAGTCACAGACTCCATATTGCCCATGCGGCATGACCAATTTAACAAATTAAATCTTGTTTGAGAGAGCCCACTGGGCTCTGTCAAACAAGATATAACCTTTTAAATTCTGAGTTGCATTGTGGGAAAAATTTGCTGCTGAAAACTTGGATATTTTGACATCAGAGTGCAGAAGGTTAACTGGTCGATTGACAGAAATCAGAATTTTATGTCTGGAAAGTCTTTGATTCCAGTGGCTATAGCAGAATAATACAGTGAAAGATGATTTTTTTTTTCTTACAATGTTTCATGAAAATAATAAATTTGAAATGGATTGAATAGTTTGGATGAGCTTCTTTTTCTCTGACAGGCACTTTGATTCTGGGAACTTGGGAGTGGCGTGTATTAGTCGGGGGGGGGGGGGGGGGGGGGGGGTGGTGAGGTAGTATTTCAATAATAATCTTCCTCTGTTTTTCTCAAGGGCAAGCCATCAATATTGTTTCATTCACTCTGATGTGCCCAATATGGCTGAATATATTGACAATGGCACCAGTGTTTAGATTTCATTGGTTATTGGAATTTAGGGAGAGTTGAATGTGTTATCAGGGTTGGTGTGTGCAATCAAAATGTTGATATTGGTGACAATTTTTTTTTACTTTCATACTTTTTCATGGATCCATTTTATTTAGTAATTCATAGTTTGATTTGAGAGTTCATTTTTGTTTTTTTCTATTGACAGCCAAGGTGTGAATTCCATGAAAACAAGACAAGTGTCTGTAAAAATTCTGCTATCAGAAGTTCCATTTGTGATGAGAGCTATGGGATTTTATCCATCAGAGCAGGAGGTAAGAGCATTTCTGTTTTGTAATTACATCAACATGAACCCCTTACCAATGTAATGGCCAAAATCGGCCAATGCCATTCTCAAAAATTGCCAATTAATTTTCATTATATTTTCATTATTTGTCTCAAAAACATAGGTTATGACCCCCCTCGTCAAGCTCATTCCAATGAGGGGTCATAACCTATGTTTTTGAGACAAAAAATGAAAAAAATTAGTTATTCAAGAATTTTGTTTGCAAGTGTCGTCTGCTTTTCATGTTAGGTAAAGGGTTAAAGAGTGTAAATCAGTTCATATTTAGTGATAATTGGCATGACTTGCAGATGAAACAACAACCATTTTTGTACAAATAACTGAAAAAATAATTTGTTAGTTACAAAATCTGAAGAAAAGCACCACTTATGAGCTCTTATTGCAGTGAGCCCAACCAGCCCATTCCAAAGAGTGGAATTTAACTATATGTTGAGAGCAGCAATTTAAAAAATAACATGTTTTGAGTACCAATTTTGTGCACTGTGAAATCATATTTACTAATTCATCTGGAAAAGGAATAAGCTATCTAGGCATCATATTCTCAACACATTTAACTACTGTAATGTACAATGAAAAGTATGTAAAATTGTAAATTTAAAAAAAAATCATTCTGATTAACCCTTTACCCAACAAATTGGCCACATCCGCCCGCGTAATATGCAAATTCAGCAGTTGAAAAAATATTACTTTTCAAAAACTTTCTACGAAACCAAATCATGTGACCCCTCGTTGGAATGAGCTTGTTCCAGTGAAGGGTCACATGATATGGTTTTGGATTTTTTTGAAAAATTTCAAAAATGATATTTAAAATAATAAATTTTTATATCGTCAGCATTGGGTAAAGGGTTAATCCTAAACTATAAATGCAACAATGGACATTTTCAACAATATACACAAGAATAATCCTTCGCGGAAGACAAATCTCTGAAATTGGTTTTAATTTCAAGAGAATTACTGGGTTATACTCACTGGACATTACAAATTTCAAAACTCTTTGCACATGTCATAGTAAGATTATGGTTCTAATGATCTGTTAATACAGTGGAGCCCACTTAATTGGATATCTCTAAACTGAATAACCCTGTTAATTGAATATAATTTCCCAACACAGATCCATTTACCATACCTCCAGTACAAATTTGACCTGTTAATTCAATGTAGGTTATAGAGTAAACTCCTGTTAATTGAATAAAAAATCTTGCAACCTGTCGAGAAATTACCCTGACTCTTCCCAGTTCTCCTTTGTTTATAGACCTATTTGGCCTCAGTACATCCAATTCAGGCATTTAATCTATTATATCTTGTTTGACAGAGCTCATGGAGCTCTGTCAAACAAGATATAATAGAATAAATGCTGAGTTTATCTCTAGAATACAGGAAAGTGACACAATCCCTGTTATTTGAATACTCCTGTTAATTGAATAATTTCCACTGGCAAAGTGGCTATTCAATTCATAGGGTTCCACTGTGTAAGGAAGATGGCTCCCCCAGCAGTTCTCTAAAACATTGACTTGCATTTATTGTCTTTTTTCAGAGATTCAGCATTATATTTATATCATGGTGTTATTATTAAAAAAAACTGCATCAGCTGTACATATATGATTTTATAACTACTCGGATTATTGGAGTTGATGAAGCCCATTTTTTAAAATCATATTTGCTTTAAAACAGAGAAATATTCTATGAAATTGGATAAACTGTTTGTATTGACCATTTCATTTTCTGATGCGTATATACACAGTACATTTTCATGTTCTATTCCTGTATTTCACTAATTAAAATACAATGTGAATTGCAAAAATTAGATTTAATTTTTAGGTAGGGTGGTTTAAAAAAAGAGAATGATAGTCAATTAAAAGAGATACTGCAGTGAGAAACTATATTGGCCCACCTCTACTCCATTTTGTACACACAACCAATATAAGAAAGTCATAGAAGATATCCTCATCTCATACAGCCCACATGGCAACTATCTCATATACTGAACATGACAAATTTGCAAACTTGATTATGGAACTATTTAAAATCGTCTGCAATTGTAAACAAAACATTAGCTACCACTTCTTGTTTTGCTTCTGAAGATACGGCCAAATTCATCAAAGCAAATGAAAATAAAACACATGGAGGAAAACACCAGGTCATCTGAAAAGAAGAGAATTGATCCAATAACCGTACATGTTGACGTAGCAACAATCACTCCACACATTCCAGGGCATTTGCACTCTTGATGAAAGATGTCTATTTTTTGACAGCAATAAACACATTAACTCAAGGAGTATGGGCCATGGTTTTGGTTTTTGTTGTGTATACATACAGTATGAAAAGCACCGGCGGATACAGGATTTTGGAATAGGGGGGGGGTGCCAATCTTGATGACGAAAATTTGGGGGTGTGGCAGAACGGGTTGATCCCAGCACGCAGATGCCAAAGGCATCTGCTGCGAGTGCCGAAGGCACTCGCAATAGAAGGGGGGTTTGGAGGGGTTCTCCCCCCAAGAAAATTTTAAAATGACCGTTCAAATGGTGCGCTCTGGCGACTTTTCGGGTGAAAATGTAGAGATTTCTTTTGCTGTTAAAATGTCACTTTTTAACCAACAATTACCGGTGCGGTGCCAAGGAAAATTCAAACCTGCTGGTTAAAAGTGGTAATATATATACTTATACTTTGCTGCGAGTGTCGGGGGGCACTCGCAATGGAAGGGTGGCGGGGGGGGGGGGGGGGGGTCAGGGGTGCAGATACATTTTAAAATGGGCCTTCAAATGGTGCGCTCTGTTGTGACAGCTGGACCCGGGTACTGGCGGATACAAGATTTGGGAATAAGGGTGGGGGCGCCAATCATAATGACGCGAAGCGTCATCCGAGACCCATCCGTCCCCACCCTCAAACCCCAACCCATCTTCCAGTCATCCATGGTTATGTGGCTCCAGTGTTGTCAGAAATTCAGCAATTTAGATTTTGGTTGACAGAGCTCTGTTAACCAAAATATAAATTGCTGAATTTCTGACAATGCAGGGAGATCACTAGTGCTCGGACGACTATGGAATTTCACAGTCGACTAGCCGAAGCCCCAAAATCGAGTCATCGTCGACTAGTCGGCAACGGCAACTTCCAACAACTCGCCAGCGGCCGAAGTGGACCAGGTCCACTTCGGGCGCACGCCAAGTTGTTGGAAGTTGTCGACCTGTGCTGGTCGCACATCGAAAAGAACTCATGACGTTGTCAAAGCGCAAAAATGTTCAGCAAATAATTATTCAGGGAAAAAATGTCTATTCTCAGGTCCGTCTGGTCCGACCCACATGCCATATCCAACGTTACTGGCTTGAAAAATGGTGGGGGTATGGGCCTCCCACAGGAACATTTCAACAGCGAAATCAGTATTTTGTTGGGAAAATTTGAGAAATTTAAAAAATGGAGCTACAAACCTCACATCAGATCTAGTGTTAACATGACAAAATTCCGTGCCAAAGATGGGGGCCCTGCCGCTCTGGGCGTCCGCCCAGTCTGCCCATTCGTAACTACAACGCAAACAGTAATTCACTGCCTCGTGGTTAGAGAGTGCCTTCTAAACCGTCGTGCTTGATGACCAATGATCATTCAGGTTTGATGTTGGGCATCAAGGGAGCTAATTAACACTAGCATTTCGTTTTTAAGCTTGCGTTGCGCAATCGTTATTGAAAGAAATTCGAATCCTGACAAATTGTCAATGAATAAATTCAAACAAATCGTCATGTGAGATCCAGAGGGTCATCCAGGTTCCTATGTCCAAAACTGGACAAAGCACGTTCTGGTTCTCAAACGACGAAATGGCGCATGTCTGGTCAGTTACTGAGTAAATGATCAGAGGTGTGCCATTTTGTCGTGTGATAACCAGAATGTCTATTGTCCTATGTCAACTGATCAGTGGCGGCGCCAGGATTTTGAAATTTATAAGAGGTGGGGGGGGGGGGGTGAGGGCATGTAAATATTTAGGGGGGTGTCTAGCGAAATGGAGTCGCATATGACATATGAGTAATGACGTTGAACTACGCAATTCAAAAGTGAAGGGAAATTAATTTGAACGTGAACTACTGGGACACCTTTCGACTAATCGACTTTCAATTTCAAAGTCGACTTTGGAAGCTAACCGCGTTTCAGCATCAGAGTGCTGCGGGTTAACGAGCTAGGTAGCACGATTAGCATGGAATCAATACTTTTTAGTAAACTCGGAATTTCTTGCAAACTAAACGACAGGTAATGAGCAAAGCAAATTAATATGTGACAGACATGATAATGTAATAATATTGATGGAGTCCGAGATAACTGTTTAATAAGAGTATATATACATCAGCACATGACAGGCGGCGTATACTTGAGTATTGAGAAATTACCCTAAAATAATTATGCTGACCATTATCAAAAATATACACCCAAAGACTTAGAGGATACATTGTTTTGATAATGGCCAACAAAATTACTTGAAGTCATTTTCTCATCACCCAAGTATAGGACCCTTGGCAGTAGTACAGTGTGAACACTGTGAGTCTGACATTATCGGCCTATTGGGAAACACCCAGTTACTTATCATTATGGAATTCCAGAAGCATGCGGCGAGGATGCATTCTAGAGAAAGAATCAATTATCTCCGAGTAATTCAACTGAATATCTCTGTGTACAAACATGAGTAACAATGCATTCAATCTGTCTTCAGCCATAGTACTTCTAAATTTATTCTTTACAAATTTCAATGCAGAATTTGCCCGCTCAACTGAAGCACTCGTGGCGGCGGTGACAAGTAATATATTAAGTATGGCATATATATTTGGGAATTGAGAATCACATCGGCTTTTCATCATTTGAACGGTTTTGTCAATGGTTGCTGGTTTTTCATTCTCTGTGGACCAATACCTCACCCAAAGTCTGACTTCCTGGTTGAAACTATCGGGTGTCGGCATATCATCACTATAATAATCTCGGATACTCGCGATATCTTTTTGAAATTTTTCACTTTTGCTGTGAAGACCCATATATTTTGGAATAATAACCATCGCACGCACAGCATTGTTAGAAAGTTGATTGAATCGCTCTTTCAGTTGTGCTAACATACTGTCAATAAATGGCGTGAAGATAGAGCGACGATAATAGTCTTCAGGAGATTCGGCTTCAACATTGTTTCTCAGTGTTTGGCGACCGCACCGCCTCGGAACTGTTATTGTTGTTTGAGCTGCATCTGCCATTTGGCTAATTTCGCAATATATGGCCTTAAATTCTTTCTCAGAGTTGCTGCGAATATCAGCCAACTCTGCCCGTATTAAATCGATCTCCTCATAAGCGACGACGATGTCATTCTCCCTACCTTGTAACAATGTTGCAAGTGATTTTGTAAATCCAAATAAGAAATGACATGTCTGGAAAGATGCAATGAAACCAACAGCCGTTAACTGTGCATATAAGCCATTAGCCTCGGTAACGGTTTTGGAATCCCAGTTCCCTTCCCGGTTGTATCTTATTACATCAAGAGTGTCTAACAGTGGTTCGTATATGGCCTTCAATGTGTCAAGAGAAGTATGTCTTTCCACCCATCTCGTCTCACATAGGGGTTTTACTTTAGATTTAGACACGGTAGATTCGGGATGTATGCTATTATATTCATCAACTGCACGTTCTAACCGTCTGGAACGCTTTGGCGAATATTTAAAGAAAACTCCAACGGATTGTAAGACACAAATCATATTTCGAATTTCGGGTACGTTGTATGCTTTGGAGAGAGCTAAATTCAAGTCATGTGAGGCACAGTGAAAATATATTGCTTTGTTGTTGCCTGTTTTCATGCGAAACTGTGCTGCAGCACCTTTATTGCTACCGGCCATGTTTCCCGCCCCATCATATGTCTGGCTGCGACAGTACATAGGGTCTACATTGAGCTCTTTCAAACACTTCAAAAGATAATCAGACAAAGCATCGCCAGTGATATTATCGCACTCTATAAACTCGATAAGGCGCTCACAAGCAACGCCATCTTTAACGTATCTAAGTACAATTCCCAACTGCTCGTGGTTGGAGGAGTCGGTTACCTCGTCAATCATTAAGCCGTAAAATGGACCTGATGGTTGAGAGTTAATTTCCTTAATGATGGTGTTCTGAATAAATTTCAGACAACATTGCAGTATGTCATTTTGAGCGGTTTTGGAAATATATACGGCATTCCGTTTACACGAGACGGAGTCAATGTGATTGCGTAGCTGGGGGTTAAATTCAGCCACTAGATGTAACAAAGACTTAAAGTTACCCATGTTGGTCGAGTAACAGTTATCACTACCAGGAATACCATCATCCCTATGCCCTCGGAGTGGAATCCCTTGTCTCCCACAGAACTCGACACATTTCAGAATAGTTATTAGTATTTCTCGGTTAGCAGCAATAATTGACTTTGAGTTCTCTGACAAAACAGAATCGATGCGCATATCAGGTTTTTCATATGTTTCCATGAAGGACTTGAGTTTCTGCATGGAATCTTTGTGGTATTGCAAAGTTGCATGGAGATCAAAGTCATTGGTGGCATCTTTCCAATTGGTATAACATGTATCTATCATATTGATAGCACGTGTCCCTTTATGAGATGGCATAGGAAACAAGACACAGCTTATACAGAAGATCCCGTCCATCCTTTTGGAGTAAGAAAGAAAATCATATTTGGAGAACCACTCGTGTTGACAGTACCTGTTCATTATACCCGATTTTTTACGCTTGTCTTTGTAAACCTTGGGTGGAAACTTATAAGACCTTTCGGGCGCTCTAATTTTCCACAGGTATGCACGGATGTCGTCTGTGATAACATTTTCACTCGTTGATCCGGGTATATAATCGGATATATCTACTCGTGTAGACTTCTCTCCTTTCTCAGCACTATTACCGACAAGACCCGAGTTCATTGTGGATGCTAAATTTGTTTGGGGTGAATCAGCCATGACAGATCGAGCGGCCACAATCGGCTCAATTTTGGATAAAGTACCGTCCTGTGATTCACAATTGTCATTCATTTTCTTAGCCTTATATTCGATAAGTGCAATCGTGTCGTCATTTGATTGTCTCTTCGTGGACTTTTCACTGCCTTTAGTCCCGAAAAATGATTCAATTTTACTTTGCTGCGACATATTTGACTGCTGCCGCGCTAGTTTACTTTTCAAAACAATGCCGGAAGTTTGTTGATCCAACGAGTAAATGTATATAGGGTAGAAACTGACTCGATTACGGATCGCACAAAAACGGCTGCGGCACATGTATGACGTGTAAGATAACATTGTGCGTTTCGGTCCGTGCACAAGTGTGACGTTCATTTGCAAGGAAAAGATTAACTTGCTAGCATTGTGCTTAGGCAACGCTAGGCGTGGTTCTGATCTGCTGTCGTGGTATTATATAGACTGTTTGTGATAACTTTGCTCTGGAGAATAGGGGGGGCGCGCGCCGGGAGCGCCCCCCCTTAAATCCGCCACTGAAAAGGTGAAAAATTATTAATTTGAATGTCGATTTTCTCCCCACTGAAAAAAATTATGGGGGATATATCCATGGTACTGTCCATCTGTCTGTCAATGGAGTTGGTTTCCACTCTCTAATTAATGTTCTTCTTGGTCTATTAAAACAAAACTTAACATGTGGGGTGGGTATGATGAAAGGAAGAACCCTATGTATTTTGGGTTCATTGTACCAAAGGTCAAGATCACAGTGACCTTGAACTTGAACATTTTTCTTGAGTTGATCTCTGCTCCCTTATTGAACCAACTGAAACCAAACTTGACATGTGGGTTTGGTATGATGAGAGGAAGACTCATGTTCATTTTGGAGTCACTCTGCCAATGTCAAGATTACATTGACCTTTAACTTTAAAGTTTTCCTGGTTTCCGCTCTCTAATTAAAGTTCCACAGGGCTGATCGAAATTGAACTTAACATGTGAACCTAACATGTGGGATGATGCTAAAGATCAAGGTCACTGTGACCTTTGACTTACAAATTTTCCTGTTTTCTGTTCTCTAATTATTAAAATACCACTGGACCAATTGAAACTCGACTTGTGGGTTGAAAAAACCCTGTGTATTTCAGGGACATTGTGCAAATGTCAAGTGCACAGTGAGGGGGCACAGTGGCGTTCCGGTAACCGGTTCTCATTAGATCTCCGAAGTTAAGCAACACCGAGCCCAGTTGGTCCTTGGATGGGTTACCATCTGAGCGATTGATTCAGACTCCCACGTTGTGTCCTTGGGCAAGGCACTTAACCCTGATTGTCCACATGGGGCCATGATGACGTCTTGTACTAAGGTGTACTGCACCTCGATGGTGCACTTGTCTTCAACCAGTCTAACCCTGCCTGTGCTGCAGTGCAGAGTTATGATGTTGGGGAGCTGGCAGCTGCTCAGTGGTTCTCTCCGGGTACTCCAGCTTCCTCCACCCATAAAACTGTCACCGACACGATATGACCTTGACTGTTAATGTGTCGTTAAACCTTAATAAATAAATTCTGAGTGCACAGTGACCTTTAACTTACAAATTTTTTTTGCTGGGGGGAGGGGGTGGATGGGGGCAATTAGCCACCCCTGGCAGTCACCTCTAGTTATTAATAGCTCTGGGTATCTCACTTACACTAGGTAAGGTGTTAATGGCAGAAGCAGCCAGAAAAAGGAAACTGAAGTGAGGTATTTCTCAATATTCATCATCCAAATTCAGTAGTTTATCAAGGGAATTTGATCATTTTTAATTATTTCTGCAGATGTAGCTCTTTTTCAAGAGCTATTTAAGATAATGAAAAATCAGTGTTAACCATTGATGATCAGAAAACTATTGTATTATTCCCTTAAAATCTGTAACATAACAGTTAGGGCTCAACACCAACTCCATATATGGCAACTGATGTTTAATTTGCTCAAATCTCTGTCAGCATGGTAAAGATGTGAAATGGAGAATGTTAAACTTGAGAATATTTGCTCTGTGGGGTCAGTCAGATCCTGTGTCTTGGAAGTGGAAGATGACATTTTTTTAACCCTTTACCTAACATGAAAAGCAGACGACACTTGCAAAAAAAATTCTTGAATAACTAATTTTTTTCATTTTTTGTCTCAAAAACATAGGTTATGACCCCTCGTTGGAACGAGCTCGATGAGCTCGTTCCAATGAGGGGTCATAACCTATGTTTTTGAGACAAAAAATGAAAATATTTTGAAAATTAATTGGCAATTTTTTAGAATAGCGCTGGCCGGTTTTGGCCATTACGTTGGGTAAAGGGTTAACAAAAAAATATTCCAGATACCATCTTTAGGTAGCATAAAGTGAAGGGGTTGTTAATCTTGAAGACTCTAGATTTTATGAAAGTATGTTCTTTCTGATTTGTAGATTGAGGACATGTTAAATGAAGTCAAATTTAGTCAATATGTGGAGACTGGAAAATATATTGAAGAAATTGATCTTGGAGATTTTATAAAATGTATGTATCATTTTTAGTGAAAAATAATTTAACTGTGTTTTTTAACAAAGATGTGCAATGTATCTTGACTTCACTGGATTAACCCTTCCCCTAACACAGCATTTTTAAAAAATAAATTAAATTTAGCATTTTTCAAAATCAGATTTCACAATTTTTCAATGAAACCATACAAATATGGATATCATTAGAACCAGCTCAACAAGCTGGTTCTAATGATATCCATATTTGTTTGCTTTTATTGAGAAACTTCTGAGATATTTTGGGCTGTTGTAGACTTATTCTGGTTAATTTTCTGGCCGTTTTTGGCCGCTATTTTAGGTAAAGGGTTAGAGATGACTTCCTGGATGATGGTTTAGAGTTGCACCTTATTGGAAATGTTTGTCACAATTGTCAGAGAGTTAATTGAATGTTTGAATATATAAATAGTTTTTGTCATTATTGATGAAAATGAAAACTGTTTCATAGCAAAGGTAAAATGTTGTATTCAGCTCCATCTTCAGAATTCTGTAGAATCCTGTTAATTGATAGGGCAAAAGGTTTGGCAACAATTTACAAGTAACAGTAATACTCCTTTAACCAGAATGTTGTTAACTCTTTACCCAATGCAGACGATATCAAAATGTATTATTTTAAATATTATTTGTTCAAATTTTTCAAAAACTTTCAACAAAACCATATCATGTGACCCTCTCATTGGAACGAGCTCATAACTCAAGTATCGATGGCCCACTTTTCATTGCGCAAGTTGGGTTAAGCACATACAGTATCATGATATACTTTATATCAGTAAATTTATGACCACATTCTTCGAAAATACCAACTTGGAATTTCAAACCTACTCAGTGAGTATCACACTTTCTGTTCTTAGTTTTATGAAGCGTTCCTCATTTATTTCTTGTTAATAATTATTTCACAGTCCAGTCACCTAAGATTTCTAAATGAGTGGTCATTATTTATGTAGTCAGACCAACATGTCAGCATCTTTGCAATATTGAAGATTAAGTGTCGTTTTGGTTACAAGAAAATGTGCAACTGTATTCACCATATGCAAATCTTATTACTTCATGTATACACAAAACATCAAAACAACTTTATGAGTTGTATCCATTGATTTTTCAGTGTACATTAACCATAGACCGGCATTTGGTCTCTCACCAGAGAAGATTCTTGAAGCATTCCAGACTTTAGGACTTTCATCGAATGATGGTGTGGTGATAGAAAGAGGAGAATTGTTAGATCTTTTACAGAGTAAAGGTGAAATACATTAAACACTTTTCATTTATATTTGACTGAATAAGCAAATTGTTAGGCCACATAAAGCAGATCTTATGTTTCTCATGCCAGGTTTTGTCAAATTGCATGCGGGCGGGCGTTTTTTATTTTATTTTTAGTCGAGTTGTGACAAAGTCAAACTCGACTTATAGTTTGGTGAATGGCGGGCGGGCGGGCGGGCGGGCGGGCGGGCGGGCGTAAACAATTGGTTTCCGGATGATAACTTGATAGTGGTTCAACTCACATTCATTAAACTTCATACGTAGGTTGGTCTTGGTGGGAGGAAGAACCCTATTGATTTTGGACATGCTACGTCGAAGGTCAAGGTCACAGTGACCTTGAACATAGTAAATCTTAAACAATTGGTTTCCGGATGATAACTTGATAATGGTTCAACTCACATTCATGAAACTTCATAGGTAGATTGGCCTTGGTGAGGGGAAGAACCCTATTGATTTTGGACTCGCTAAGTCAAAGTGACATTTAACATAGTATATCGCAACAATTGGTTTCCGGATGATAACTTGATAGTGGTTCAACCTAGAGTCATGAAACTTCATAGGTGTGTTGGCCTTGGTGCGAGGAAGAACCCTATTGATCTTGGACTCACCAGGTCAAAGGTCAAGGTCACAGTGACCTTGAACATAGTATATCGCAACAATTGGTTTCCGGATGATAACTTGATAGTGGTTCAACCTAGAGTCATGAAACTTCATAGGTGTGTTGGCCTTGGTGCGAGGAAGAACCCTATTGATCTTGGACTCACCAGGTCAAAGGTCAAGGTCACAGTGACCTTGAACATAGTATATCGCAACAATTGGTTTCTGGATGATAACTCGATAGTGGTTCAACCTAGAGTCATGAAACTTTACAGGCGTGTTGGCCTTGGTGCGAGGAAGAACCCTATTGATGTTGGACTCGCCAGGTCAAAGGTCAAGGTCACAGTGACCTTGAACATAGTATATCGCAACAATTGGTTTCCGGATGATAACTCGATAGTGGTTCAACCTAGAGTCATGAAACTTTACAGGCGTGTTGGCCTTGGTGCGAGGAAGAACCCTATTGATGTTGGACTCACCAGGTCAAAGGTCAAGGTCACAGTGACCTTGAACATAGTTTATCGCAACAATTGGTTTCCGGATGAGAACTTGATAGTGGTTCAACCTAGAGTCATGAAACTTCATAGGTGTGTTGGCCTTGGTGCGAGGAAGAACCCTATTGACCTTGGACTAGCCAGGTCAAAGGTCAAGGTCACAACTCGACATTGGATCGGTGATCCTGAGCGGCATTTTTTATTTTTGTAATTAATTCTTTGCCAGTAAAAGTTCATATTCTTGGTTTGTTTTATATTTTAGGCCTCATAATCGACACAATTGCATGGTGGTGGTATATTTCATTCCTTGAATGCAACAAGGCTTTGCAATGCTAAAGCATTGCAAAGCCTTGTTGCACTCAAGGGACACATTTATCAATTTTATTAACTTGTGTGAAATAGACATAAACAATTTAATTTTTATTTTTTTAAGTTTGCATTGGTTATAAAAAGAGAACCTTCGGCATCCAAAAGGGCCATGTGAGAGGGCCTGAAAAACAGATTTTCAACTTTTTTTAGACCTTAGAAAACTATTTTTGAGTATCAGTGGTATCCAACAGTTTGTTATTTGCTTGTTTTCAGCTGTAAATTAGGTATTTAATTTAATGAAGTATGTGGCAGTTCATTAGTCAAAGCAGTTTAATGGGTACCTGAAATATAACCAACATGTATTTACTGGACTCTGAAAAGTTAGTATAATTATACCCCCACTTTCGAAGAAAATGGGGGTATACTGGATTACATGCGTCCATGTGTCTGTCCGTCTGTGCATCCGTGTGTGAGTCTGTCCGAGAATATTCATAACTTAAGTAAATTATTATTTTTTATACTGTTTGTTGGTTATAGGTATGCCGACACTAGTTATTTTTTTTTTTATTACTTGTTCACTTAGAAATTGTGTCCGTCCGAGCCAAATTTTGTCTGTTCAGCCTGTATCTCAGGTATCGAATGTTCTATTGGAATGAAATTTGCCATGAACACTGCTTATGTTATAGGCTTTAAAAAAGGATTCAACGATATTTCTCACATTCTCCATTTTTAGAGTTATCCCCCTTTTTTGACTCAGAAATTGTAGGAAATAGACATTATTTGTCTGTTCAGCCTGTAACTCAGGTATGGGTTATCAGATTTTGGCGAAATATGGCATGCAGTTTGCCTATGACAAAGGCTTCTGCCTCATTGCATAAAACTTCCAAACACCAAACAATTTACCATACCTTTTGACTTAGAAATTGTTGAAAACTTTCGAAGAAAATGGAAGGGGTGGGGGGGTATACTGAATTGCGTCCATCCATCTGTGCATCCGTCTCTTCTCTGATATGACAACTAATGAGTAAACTTGCGCATATTTCCAAATTTTTCATCTGCAATGATTTTAACTAGGTTTTCTCCTCTTCAACTTTGAAAATTGGATATTTTTATGCTGTACCAATGACCCAGACATAGCTGGTGCTAATTCTCAAAATCTAGGGCCAAACACAAATTTTGCCCCCCAATCAGGGACCAGCCGTGAGGGCGACTAGGGCGATTAAGTCGCCCTTCTAAGCCCAAAGTCGCCTAGAAAAATAGTCGGGGCGATTACAAGTCGCCCTCTAAAAATTGGCCAAAATGAGAAAAGGCTGAACTGAGTGATGCGAGGTTTACATAAAAACGAGTATTTTCAAAAATCGAATGCGCTCGAGTGTGATAATTGGCATTTTAATTCGTCAAATAAACGTCCATTTATTTGAAATCACACGACAAGCAATTGTCCATTGTCGCTTTTGGCGGATTTTTTTATTTCTATTTTGTTGCGTTCCAGTCGGAGCTTCAAGTGTCGAAACGAAAATTGGTGACTCACGCGACTCAACAAAACAACCCAGTTTGAAAGTAGGTTACATCGCTTAGGATGCCGAAAATGTATACACAACGGACGTATTTTATAACACAGTATTTTCATTTCGATTTGCTGACGACTGTTAACTGTTGGGCTGTCTATTCCCAGAAAAACACGAATGGAATTGAAACACATGAAAAAAAGCTTTAGTGATGTCAAGAAAAGCTTTGTACAGGACACAAGTGTGCATGTGGACGATCTTGAAAAAGGGTCCTCCTAAACATCGGAATGACATGAAATGACGCGGAATGACACCGGAATGCCATAAAAATGATGCGGAATGACATTTCTTTTACAAAATACTCGACCCCAGAATGTATTTTGTTTATTAACTAACAAGGTACCTCCCAAGCAACCTTCTCACATCTGGTCCTGTTCACACTTTCAGACTTGGGAAATTATTAGCTTAGTAGACTTTGTTGAAAGGCAACCACAGGAGGGTGATGGGGGATTGGCACGAAGAAGAGGTGAGGGGTCATGAAGGAGAAGGTAGCAGTGGGGGATTTTCAGTCAATAATTACATTGTGATTTTTTAACCTGGCACAGATGCATCATAGACAACTGGACCTGGATTATTTGTACGTTAATGGAGGACCATAAATTGAAAATATGAAGGGGCGGCAGGGGTGATACATGAATATTCTTAATTTTCCCACTTGCCTATGAAGTCTCCCTACATGACTCTGCAGTCTCCCTATTTTTTCTGGAGGGAGACTTGAAGTCTCCCTAAAATTCCCCCCTAGGCTGGTCCCTGCCCCCAATCCCCAAAATTTCCATCTAAAACCGAAAAATTCATGTCCTAAATGGTCCTCCATACTTTTCCTCCACTGCGCATGCACACTGTCAAGGAGGTCTTGAAATTGGCGCCAATTATCATTCTTTGTTTGGCCCTTCATCAGTTCACATCTGACTGATATTTGTGCTTGTAAATCTCAGTTTAAATGATGCCAGACACATAAATATTACAGAAATGGTGGATCTAAAGAGGAAATAGAAGGAGGAGAGGAAAAATGAGTGGCAGGAAATAATCAGGGCTGTAACTTAAATTTTTTTTAGGAAATTATGTTATGTTGCCTAATTTCAAGGCATGGGCCTGTTGTTGTCATTCTTGCTATAAAGTTACACTACTTGTTCAGTGTTTCCTCTCTCCCTTTCCTTTAGTCCCCCCTTGCTATTCTCCCATGCTTTTGGCATATTTTCTGTAATATTATTACTAAAATTTCTTGGGAGTTTTAGCTTGGTAACAGAATGAATTCTGTTCTTTTCCCCATTTTTACGTCCTCACCCATGGGTGTTTAGGCATTGTGTTCTGCGTCTACCATCTGATGTTCTGCAGTTTCTTCCCTGGAAGTCTCTGTTTTGCATCAGATAGTGTTGTAATTGGTAACTGATTTTGGGCCATGTTTATCAGTGCCTGGAGTCATGTTTCCGGTGTTTATACACTTCTTGTTTACATTGACAACGGTTTCTGTTGAGAGTGATTTCTTGTCTTTGTATTAGCTTAATCATAACAAGATACATTATTATTATACGTAAGTGTTGCATTAATTTTTTTGAAATATTTTAAAAAATTTTGTCCACACTTAGGCTTTTTTGGGATCCATTGGGGCTCAACGTTACTTTCAGAAATTTTTTTTTGATTTCAATTATTTTTTCTATGTTAATGGATCATGTTATTATGTATCTTTGTTTTCAGGGGTTGGTATGAGTACTAGGACTGTTTGTTCTTTTCACAATGAAAGGATATTGTTCAAATTGTAATAAGAGGAAATCTTCCTCTGATTTTCATAATCATTGTATTAATTGTAGTCAGTGTACTCGCACTAACTCCTGTTCAGTATGTGTCAATTGGGATGACAAACATTGGAAACGTGTGTCACGGTATGTTGTTAGCGGGGAAAAGGCCATGCCGGTCCTTTCTCCGCAGGGTCACTCTAGTTTATCAATCTCTTTTTCAGAGGAACAAGAACAGGGTGATGTTTCCGTGATGTCTTCCAAAAGTGTGCCTCCGTCGTCACAGTTAAATGAAGAGCTAGCGGCAAAAGTGCTCATGGAAATACGTCAATCGCCTAAGAGGTCCCTAGTAGGATCGACGGCACTGGCGTCCGCTAGCTCGCCCGGTGTAGCGACCATTCATCGAATGGCTCGGCAGCCAGGTTCGTCCGTTGCGGTCCTGGAAAGAGATTTGGGTGATGCGAGCACTATAATATGACAAAGTGCACACCCAGTGACAAGGAGAGAACGGAGGAAGCCTATTAGTCCGGTTCCTAGCTCGTCCAGGTCCATCCGGGCTGCGAGCGAGAGAGGTCCCTCTCTCGTACAACAACATCTGGGACCAGATGTTGTGGTACAAAACGTTTCGCATTCGGAGCATACGTCCACTGCTCGGGACGCTCCGTTATATAGACAATCCGGAGAGACTGTCGATATGGCTTACTCATCCTCGCGGCAGCGCACACGACCGCACCTTGGCTACGTGACCACAGATATCCAGCCAGCTTCGCCGATCAGGGATTCCACGGCGACCAGGTCACGCCATCCGGTAGCCAGGGACACGAGGCCTGTAGACTCCGGAAGTTTGCATAAAAGAAGTATGCAGGAGTCAATGTACACGGAGCTTCCAGCGGCAAAGCAACGTAAGACCGCTACTCCACAGGCCTCAGTGATGGACGTGCTATCCCAAATAGCACAACTTATCGCAGCATCCCAGCAGACGACAGAATATCTGTCGGATCAGGAATTATCCGACAACGCTGGGTCGGTACGCTCTGCTGAAGCATCAGGTATGGACGACCGAGAACTTCATAGGGTCCGACAGGATGGCGAAAGAGATTCAGAGGATTTGGAGCTTTCCCTTTCGGAACAACATAAAGCTGCCATAGATTTTATCCGGCATTATCTTCCAGAGGTTGTTCCGTCGGACCAGAATGCTGCGATGCCGGATAAGAGACTGATAGCGTCATTGGACACAGAATTTTTTGATCGGTTCAGGGACATCGTCCCTGAGTTTCCGACACAGTCCAATAATGTCACAAGAACATTTGAATTATTGAATGATGCTATATGTAAGCTTGCTACCAAAACGAGCAAGTATGGTTTCTTGTCTGCAAATGCTCTAAATCTGCCTTTCATCAATTCAGGGAATAAATTTGAAATGGCAGGACAGGGCATACCGAGAGTTTCTCTGCGTCTAGACGACCAGGCTGAAGACTTAGAATTGTCTATACCGTCGTCTATGTCAATTCCAACCACGACGTTGGAAACGACAATTATGTCTAACAGAGTTAACTTAGACGCTTTATCATACGCAGATCACCTTACTAAAGCATTATCATTACGTCTTCAAGGGAAAGAATTCCAGAATATACAATCCTCATTAAGAGTTCTTTCAAGGGCAATAGCTTATTCCACGTATAACTCCGCCCTTTCAGTGGCAAACCTGGAGTTGGTTAGACATGACGCAGCCCTAGCTACATCCACGTGCGTGGATGGTAAGGTGAAAAACTCTCTCAGAGTCGCTTCGGTCTCCGGAGAGCTTCTCTTCGACGGCAAGCTTTCAGCAATCTATGATAAGATAACTAAGAAAGCTTCAGATTCTCTGCTATTCAAATCCGCTTCTAAAAAGTCGGATACAGCAGAAAAGAGTAAGACAGGCACTTCTGGGACAAGTACGCCCAAAAGAAGTTCCAATAGAGGTTCCTATGCATTCTCTAGGTCTTATTCTAGAGACTGTCAAGGCAGCGACTCACATGGGGGACGTTATTCTGGCCGAGATAACCGGTCAGACGTCCCTAGGTCGACGGGGCGAGGTGCGGGTCGTGGAGGATGTAGTTTCTCCTTCCGCAAGCCTCGCAGGTCCAGGAGGTGATGGTTTGAACCTCTATCGTGTTCCGGTAGGCAGAAGATTGTCGAGTTTTATAAACGATTGGGCATCAATTACGAACGACCCCTGGGTTCGAGGGGTAATTTCGGAAGGACTAAGAATATCCTTCAAACGAAAGCCTCCATTAACACGAAGTCCAAAATGGACTCAGCTTCAGTCAAATCCGCAGAAAAGAGACGCTCTTTTATCAGAAGTACAGTCTCTTCTGAAGAAGAACGCGGTAGAGGTCGTAGAAGACCAGGAATCACCGGGTTTCTACAGCCATCTGTTTCTGGTTCCGAAACCAGACGGCTCGTTCCGTCCAGTCATAGATCTGAGCTGGATAAACAAGCTGATCGTCGCTCCGAAGTTCTATATGGAGACAATTCAATCAATCAGAGCGAGTATTCGGGTGAACGACTATGCTACAAGCATAGATCTCAAGGATGCGTACTTTCTAGTCATGGTACATCCAACATTCAGAAAGTATCTACGCTTCGCAGTCCTAGGAGTTGTATATCAGTTCCGAGCGATGTGCTTCGGTTTGAACCTAGCGCCCTGGGCTTTCACTCGAATAATGAACTCGGTAATGATATATTTCCGAGCTCATTCGTCTGCGGTAACGTCGGCCTACCTGGACGACATTCTTCAGAGGTACGGCAACGAGTTAACACTTCAGAACGATGTACAGAATCTGCGTCTATTACTTCGACGTCTCGGTTTTATAATAAACGAGGAGAAGTCGGATCTGGTGCCGTCCAAGACATTCACCCATTTGGGAATCTCGTTCGTCTGCCGTTAACCAGAGCGAAATTAATCAGTTGTTACGCTCGCTATTGTCTTCACTCAGACAAAGTCACAGCGAGAGAGTTCATGAGACTGATAGGTCTGTGCGGAGCCGCTGCGGATCTCATTCCGATGGGGCGGTTACGCACTCGTCCTCTCCAAATTTTGTTAACTCAGAATTGGAGTGTAAAGATTCATTCGCTCGATATAGACGTTCTCCTGTCAAATCAGGTGAAACAAGAGATTCAGACTTGGGCAAACATTCAGTGGTTGACTCAGGGAGTTCCACTGCAGTTGCCGGATCTGAGTTTTACTATTATGACGGATGCCAGTCAAACAGGTTGGGGTGCAACATTGATCCCAACGGATTCGAAGTGCCAGGGTCTTTGGGATCCGCAGTTTCTAGGCAAGCACATAAACATCAAGGAAATGATGTCAATTTGGCTTGCACTACATCATTGGATGAACATTATTCAGAAAGCACATGTCCAAATCCTGTCCGACAATACGACAGTAGTAGCATATATTCGGAACCAGGGAGGCACTCATTCCGTTCCGTTATTCAATTTAACGGAAAGAATCCTTCTGTTTGTTCTAGAACACCAGGTTCTACTTTCGGTCCGTCATATTCCAGGTCATCTGAATGTATTAGCAGACTCCCTTTCACGGAAGGGTCGCTTGTTGCCGTCAGAATGGACTCTCAACAAACAGGTATTCAATCAGATTTGCTACCAATGGGAGCGGCCAATGATAGACTTATTTGCGACACAGCTCAACAATCAGTTGCAGACGTATGTGTCTCCATGTCCGGATCCCCGAGCATATGCAGTAGACGCTCTATCGATCTCGTGGGACGGAATGATAGGATATGCGTATCCTCCAGCGTCGTTGATTCAGCAGATATTGCTAAAGATAAAACAATCTCAGTGCAAAATTCTGTTGGTAGCATCTCTGTCTCCACAGAGACCGTGGATAAATCTACTCAGGTGTCTGCTGTGGGACATACCGCGGAAGCTTCCTCCACGAGAGGATCTTCTTTCGCAGGGAAAATCGCGTCAACTGCATCACAACCCGCAAGGTCTCAACCTTCACGTATTTCCGTTGTGCGGTCCTTCTTGCACGGCAAGCATTTTACAGGACGAGCAGTGGACGCAATTTCTAACTGTAGGAGGACCTCTTCTTCGCTAAACTATGCGGCTAAGTGGAAGTTTTTTGTCATTGGTGTAGGGATCATTCTGTTGACATTTTTGATCCCTCTATTCCAAACATTGCAAACTTTCTAGTGTACTTGTTTGATGAGATCAAACTGCAGCCTGTTACTATTAAAGGTTATAGGTCTATGTTATCGGATACCTATGCACACCATGATAGTTTGCAAATTGGATCTAATGTCTCTTTATCTAAATTAGTTAGAAACTTTTCGATAAATAGACCTAGAACCCTTAGATTAATTCCTAAATGGAATTTAGCTTGGGTTCTTCTTAAACTAAAAGAAAAGCCATTTGTGCCTCTTGAGACAGTGGACTTCAAATTCTTATCTTATAAGACAGCATTTCTCTTAGCTTTCTCTTCCACTAGAAGAGTCAGTGAGCTTCATGCACTATCTGTGGACGAATCTTACTATCGTAGTGTCGGGAACACTATTACCTTTACTACTAATGTTGGATTTTTGGCTAAGAATCAGGCTCCTAATAAATATCCGGAACCTATTGTTATTAAGGCTCTTGAGTCTTCAGACGGGCATAGGCCTTTACTCTGTCCTGTTAGAGCTTTACGTATTTATAAACGAAGATCTCAGTTTATCAGAAAGGGACGAAAACGCTTCTTTCTGTCTCTGATGCCTAATAGAAAGGACATTACTGTCCATTCTATTGCTAGATGGATTCAATTAACTATCCGTACTGCTTATGATAATCTATCTTCAACTCAGCAGTCTGTACTTAAGATTTCGGCTCATGAAGTAAGAGCTCTTTCTACGTCTTGGGCTTACGCAAATAGTGTTGCTATTACAGATTTAATGAAGGCTGCATATTGGTCTCAGCCATCCACATTCACGAATTTTTATCTCAGAAATATTGAGTCCATTTCTGGAGACCTGCATTGTTTAGGTCCGTTATCTGTTGCTCAGAATGTCGTCCACTAAACAGTTGCAACTATAGTTATGCAGGCTTTCTGTTCTGGCAGTGACTCTGTCCTGCTGCCCTCTTCGTTCTGGGCTATTTGACCCAGGGCAAGGGGAAGGGGGGGGGGGGGGGTGTTCCCTTAGGTCACCTGCTTCATAGTGAAAAGCAAGGGGATACCTCCTCCGGGCACTGCTTGTAAGAATGATAATTGGCGCCAATTTCGAGACCTCCTTGACACTGCGCATGCGCAGTGGAGGAAAAGTATGGAGGACCATTTAGGACATTAATTTTTCGGTTTTAGATGCAAATTTTGGGGATTGGGGGGCAAAATTTGTATTTGGCCCTAGATTTTGAGAATTAGCACCAGCTATGTCTGGGTCATTGGTAAGTATAAAAAATATATAAATTACTATAAATTTTTTAACTTTTATTTCTATTTGGGATTCTTGTGTGTTCAACTCCTCCTACATTTAACAACCAATTTTAATGAAACTTCTCATATATTTTGACTGACAAGTGGACATGCTCATATTCAAAAATTTTTTATATGTGACATTTTTGACCAGGTTATCATCCCTTCAACTCAGAAGATTTAATGTAGGTTCTAAGAGATTCTTGTTCCCTGTGGGAACCTCAGGAAGTGAAGCGGTGCCTGTTCACTGCGGTAAACAGGCTCTGTTTTACTGGTAAAATAGGACCCAGTCACCAATGCTTGATACTCATGTTATGGTCGTGATTAGCCATTGTGCAAAAATATGTGACCTTAAACACCAATAAATAAATAAATAATATGAGATTCTTGTGTCCACAACATTTATGAATCAATTGTGATGAAATTTCTAAAAAATTAGGGCCAACAAGTAGATTAGGCATATTCCAAACGTTTTTGATCTGCCACATTTTTAACCAGGATATCTCACTTTAACTTATATTTACTATAGATTTCCAAATGAGTTTCTTGTGTGCACAACTTCTACATTAAAGAACCAATTTTGATGAAACTTCTCCAACCTGACCACTAATAACTAAACACGTGCGTATTTCCAAAATTTTAGTCTGCGATGATTTTATCTCTCCTCCAGTTTAGAACATTTAATATAGATTTGTAAAGGAGATTCATATGTGTGTAACTACACCTACATTTATGAATTGAATTGAAACTTCTCAAATATGACCTCCAACAAGGGAATATGCACATAGGCCAGAATTTTCAACCTGTGACAAATTTAATAAAGTTTACCCCTTAAACTTACAACTAGTTTTGAAGTGCAAAATTTATAGGTGCATTCTGGATTGTGCCAGACACATCTTCAGTAATAGTTCTAGTTATCACAGTCATATGCCCCTGTTTTGACATCCAAACCAATTTGCTGGCATTTATCACATGTGCAACATCCCATCGAACACCAGCATTAAAGGAATGCAAGTTTATCTCAATAACAGGACACAACATTCTCTTGTATTGTTTTTAATACATGTCCATAAACTATAAAAGACATGATCATGAATGACATGAAACTCCTCAAAGTTTCTTCCTGTGAAGAAATCAATGAGGAATTTGCATCTGATTGTGTTTTGTTTCCCAGGTAGTCATTGTAAACTAATAATAACACTTTGGCCAGCCGCTGGTTTGTCGCGATTCTTGGACGAGAAACTAAACATTCGGTGTTGCAGAATCCCTGTGGAAATCCCAGAATGTGTAAAAGTGTTTGCTTACTGTAGTAAATAAGTTCTGTTTCACTAGTATAATAGGAATACGACCCAGCAACAATTGTATTGTCAAATAGGATGGGAAGCATTAGTATAAACGATTGATTTAACTTGACTTCTTGTTTTTGTTGGGGTAGATACTGAAAGCGAATTTGAACACCAATAGACAAATGTTTCAGAAGATTGTGATCATGATTTTGTGTGTGTACATGAACACTGAAATATGTAGGGAGGAGGTACTGTGTAGTGCAACCATCATAATACCAATGATGTGACCCACTATAATAATCTATAATAATAATAATAATGTGACCCACTATAATAATAATAATAGATGACCCAATTTTCTTTCCTATAACCAGTCAGGCTGTGATGTATTTATATTTACCTCCATTAACTAAAGATTCTCTGTTGAAATTTCCATCCTTCTCGTAAATCCACTGTCAGATAAGGAATTATTGTTTGTTTCTGTCTATTTCTTGAGTTATGAACCCCAAAAAACAAAGGCCAAACTGTGTAAATGGGCATAGCCCATTTACACTATGTTTGACCTTTGTTTTTTGGGGTTCATAACTCAAGAAATAGACAGAAACAAATGATAATTCCTTATAATTTTAAACTTAAGGGACAATAAATTTAAACACTCTATACTTTGCGATGTTAAAATGAAAACCAGGTCGCATCATGCTTCCTAGTGATAACTGAATAAAAAAGCAGTTTTCTAAAATTCTGTTTGAAATAATGATACATTTCACTGAAACGTTCTTATTTTATTGACTATTGAACTGCGTAAGTTAAAAGTCATTCAAAGCAACACAGAATTAAATTTAATTCTGATTTTGACCATTTCCTGAGAAATTGAAAATACAGTTTGTAAATGTGGAGTTCGATATAAACCAAGATGACATGAAATTGGTTGAACTTTGTCTCAGAAAGAGTTCATTCAGGCTATTTGGAAATTGGATAGTTTTGTTGGCGTGAGTTTCGTTTGTGGATTATTATGACCAGCCATTGTTTACATTTGATTTGGGTAAAACGATGAAGGCAGATGAATATTTTCATTAACGTGTCCAGTCAATGATAGAATGACAGACTGAAATATTATGATTGAAAATTTAAGATCTTCAGTCTTCATTTTCCTTATTCCACCCCCCCCCCCCTCCCCCACACCTACCCCCTTTTGCAGAAGCTTAAAAAAGTAGTGTATGCAATAAAATAGGATAAAGAGTTAAAATAGACTTCAAAGCCACTTTGGGAAGGTTGCTAAATTGATAAGCAAAGTGGAGTTATCATTTCATTTCCAAAGTCTGAAACCCAAACAACCCATATATTTCATTCTTTTTTCAGGTGAGCATATGACTGAATATGAACTAGCAGAATACCTGACAACATTACTTGGGTTCAATGCAGAAGGAGGAAGTAGTGAATTACAAGAATTTGATCCAGGAACTGCCGGTGATGTAATTGACCAGAATCTTCCACATCAAATTGACTCTGAAATGTTCTCCAATAAAATTCTTGGATTTGCTATGTATGGAGAGGAAGCAGTGCAGAACGATGGTAGTTTAACTGCTGTTGGACAGATTGAATCTGGAGTACACTGATCAAATTTCACTCAAACTCATTATGTCCTTGTCACAAAAATATGCCAATTTTTTATACTTGCATGCAAGAGAGGTATTGAAACATATAAGACTAAGGTGACTGTGCATCATCATACTGAGTAATACTTTGTGTTGGGTTACTTAGCAAGTGAAAAACAAGGAGACTTTTTAACCCATTCAGTGCAGGAGGTCTTTATGCATGGAGTTGATACAATAATATTGTGTTTGATCTATCAGATTGTTAACCCTTACGTCCCTTGACAGCCACAAACTACGCCTTTTATATTGAATTCAAGTGTACTCCTCTAAAAAAACTGCTGGTAGGCTGCATTTATTTTGACAGTGTTTTTACATCCTTGTTGGCTGCCTGTACAGGCAGCCAATAATGATGTAGAAACACTGTTAAGTCATCTGCAGTTGTGTACATGTATATACAGTAGTTGTTATCATAGAATTAATCTGAGGATTTAAGGGTATTTTAGCTTCAAATCAATCATTCTGTAGTCGGCGCATGAACAAATCTTCTCACTGGATCAAACATTTTCATTGGAAAGTTTGTCAAAATTAACCTTCAAAGTTCAGGCAGTTTTTAAGAATTTCCACTGAGCCACGGCACACAACATGGCAGTGAGTTTTTTAGTCAAGTCTTGACTGCCGGTACAGGCAGCAAAGACTTGACAAAAAAACACTGTCAGAAGAATTTGTTGATTATCCCCAAAATTTCCTCATCATTGAACAGTAAAGTGATTACAAAATTTATGGGAATTGATTTCAAAGGATCACATTGATCCTGAAATTATCACTGTTTCAAAAGACAAATGTCAGCAGAATTTGATGATTGCCTCAGGGTTCCTCATGTTTGCACAGTAAAACATCTTTTCTCGGGTCACAAACTTGATCAAAGTTGACATCAAGGGTCTGACTTGAGGCAATAATTTTCATTGTTCCAAGAAAACTACTGTCAGAAGAATTTGATGATTGTCTTGAAAACTTGATATGGTTCTACAGTGAAACACCTGTCCTGAGACCACAAAATGTGTCCGATTTACTTTAAGAGTTAATGTTGAGACAATAAATTCCATTGTTTCAGAAAGAACTACTGTCAGGAGAACTTTGATGATTGTCTCAAAAACTTTCTCATGCTTGAACAGTGAAACACCTATTGTGTGACCACAGAATTCATTAGTCACTCCCCGGTTACCACTAGGCTTGAGCTCAGGTAACCAAGAACTGGTGAGGAGAGTTACATGGGCCACTGTGTCTGTTACTCACACAAGTGAAGTTTATGTGATGGAAGAATCAGAATAAATGTGAACTATGTAATAACCTCAGACATGATGAAAACAGTTACTACTGAAAGCTTAAAGTGAGTCTTACTGTTTGAGTTGAGTAAAAGTTCTGAGTGCTGATGATAACTTTGAGTTGTGGTAAAGTTTGGAATGCTGATGATAAGTTCAAGGTCAGTAATTACAGTTAAAACCAGAAGTCCTGTCATGAAATGCGCATAAATAACACATCGATCTGCGTGTTAATCCACGCATTATGACCATAGTAAGGCTATCAAATTCTGTACATATGGCCTGTTCCCAAGCAATGTTTCAGCCAATGGACCTCCAGGTAACCCGGAGGTTCATTGGCAGAAACATTGCTTGTGTTTGCTATGAGTAACCAGGAGAACCTGCCATGCTTTGGATGCCATTAGATGTGGCAATTGCGCGCAATTCCCGCGCGTAATTAAGCCTAGATAAGCGCACAGTTCGTGGCAGGACTTTTAGTTTTAACTGTACGAACCCAAATTCAGGAATTCATTCAATTCTAGAAAATATTCATCTCTTGTGGGATCTGAACTGTGGTGGTCTCTCATCTCTCTGGTTTCAACTGAATGTGTATATTCTCCAAGACTATGGTTATATATTAACCCTTTACCCAACGCAGATGATTCCAATATTATTTTAAATATCATTTCTTAAATTTAAAAAAAAAAATTCAACAAAACCATATCGTCGAGCTCATTCCAAAGAGGGGTCACATGATATGGTTTTGTTGAAATTTTTCGAAAAATAATATATTTTCAGCTGCTGAATTTGCATATTACGTGGACGGATGCAGGCGATTCATTGGGTAAAGAGTTAAGGAAATTGTAAATATCTATTCAGAATAAATTATAATTTTTATATATTATGGTTTGATCATTTGATATGAACATATTTGAATATTTGTTTAAACTTTATTTATTTCTGATTGTATATTAACGACTGTGATAAAGTAAATGATCAGTATTTGCAATAGTTTTTTTTATTATTTTAATGAATAATAAATATTGGTACCATAATCCTTCACTTAGCAAAGTCTTAATCAATGCAATTATATATGTAAAACCCCGAAATGGTTTCAATTTGGTCACTTTGATGGTTTATAGGTTTCAGTTCCATTGATCAACCTTCTTTGATTCTTTTGTGGTTAATTGGTTGAGTGCTAGAAGCCACTATCAGGGCTTTAAAAAATAAAAGTATCAGTGACACTGTAGCTTAACATGCCCGTGTTGTGTTTGATGAAAAGAATAATGTTCAGTGTTTATGAAAGGATTCTGAAATATGACAAGAATTGTGATAATTGAGAATATGTTAATTTCTGTTCCCTGTACGCGATGTTATCATTAAAAATAATTTGAGGTGTTGACTGCAGTAAAGAATTGAGAGGTAGGTTAGTGTGGCCTTCACAGTTAATGTATGTCAACCAAACTTACCAAGTTACAGTGAAATTATTCAAAAATGAGTCATCCTATCAAGTTACAATGAAATCCCTTCATAAATTTGGCCTGTAGACTGTGCTAAAGGTTTTTGGGCATCGGGCCTGTGTAGCCATCACGGTTGATCAATTGCAACCAAAAGGGGACATCCTCATCTAGACATTATACTGAGTCATCCAACCAAGATACAATGAAATCCCTTCATAAATATGACCTGTCGTCTATGCTGAAGGTTTTCAGGTTTTGGGCTCAGGCAGCTGTCACAGTTGAATGATCACTACCAAAAGGGGACGTTCTCATCTAAACATTATCTGGAATCATCCTACCAAGTTACTGTGAAATCCCTTCATAAATATGACCTGTAGATGGTGCTAAAGGTTTTGGGGATTTGGGCCCCTGTAGCCATCACAAATGACCAATCACAACCAAAAGGATACGTTCTCATCTAGGCATTATATGGAGTCTCCTACCAAGTTACAATGAAATCCCTCCATAAATACGACCTGTAGACTGTGCTAAAGTTTTTCAGGTTTTGGGCTCGGGGCAGCCGTCACGGTTGTCAGATCACAGCCAAACGGGGAAGTTCTCATCTAGACATCATACGGAGTCATCCTACCAAGTTACAATGAAATCCCTCCATATTAAATATGACCTTTAGACTGTGCTAAAAGTTTTTGGGTTTCAGGCTTGGGCAGCTGTCATGGTTGACAGATCATGACCAAAAAGGGAGTCCTCATTTAGACATTATACAGAGTCATCCTACCAAGTTACAATGAAATCCCCTTCATAAATACGACCTGTAGAGTGTGCTGAAGGTTTTCAGGTTTTGGGCTTGGGCAGCCATCACAGTTGACCGATCGTGACCAAAAGGGGACGTTCTCATCTAGACATGACCTTAAACCTGCATATGAAAGTTTGTGACGATCGGACAAGAACTGCAGGGCGTAGCCTGTGCTGAAGGAAAATGTGAACAGATTAACAGACTTCCGCATGTGTGATGGCAAAAGCTTATCTTGACTTTGTCAAGTTAAGCTAAAAATGAGGGTACCCGCACAAAAGCCTAAGTTTTCCTTGCTCATGTTTCATATTCAGTCAAACACATATAATATTTTGTTTATATAAATTTGTTTTATTACAAATTATTGGAGAGTGCCTTTAGGCACTCTCCAATAATTTGTAATAAAACAAATTTTGAATAACAAATTCAGACCATCAAAAATAATCTAGCCCTCAACCAGGTAAGTTTCTTGATGCCTGTATTTTAAAATCATCATCTTAAATTGGGAGATGTCTTCTGTCAAGTGAAGGATATGAGGATAAAATTGGATATAAATGACGTTTTATTGGACTGTTGCTTTGAAGCATCTTGAATACAATAAATGTTACAATTTTTTTGTAAGTGCTTCTCAAATTTATTTGCATCCCAGAACCCTTTTACTGGAACCAAAACCAAAAAAATGAGCAGCCCTTTTTATACCCCATCTTAGGAATGTACGATATCAGTACTGCTTTAAGCTAACCCACTGTGAAGTACAGATGAAAAATGTTATGACTAATGGTGTCTCCATCTTCTTCCTTGACCAATCTTGTGAGTTTGTGTTTTGGTCAGTTTCATTGAAGTCTGTAGTCCAAAGCCTATATTGCAGTTTTTGGTTGCTTATGACCATGACAATGGTAATTGAGCCTCAACTTTTCTTTTTCATTTTCCAAACCAAAGAAACTTTTAAGAAGTTTTATTTTGCTCAGTTCTGTTGCACATTATGGTATTTTTTTTGTGCTCAAAGGTATCTTTGACATAACTTTGAAAGGGTTAATCAGTTGAGCCTCCAAAGCACAGTTGCACAAGTTCCTGTTGCGGTTATTATTCATGTCAAGTTTGGAAATGATCGCTTAAAACGCAATCGAGAACACTTAGGGACCAAAAAAAGAGTTGATGGATGGATGGACGGACGAACAAACAAACAGACCAATCACATAATACGTCCCATCTTTCAATTTTCATATAAAATTTTTGAATAACTGAAAAGTTTCATCTTTTGCCTCAAAACCACAGCTTTTAATAACCCCTCATTGGAACGATTGCAAAGATCCTTTTCCAAAAGGTTTCCTAAGCTATGTTCTGGGGTCAAAGATTTTAAAAATAATAACATTTAAATGGCACTTTTTTTGGATGTGGCCATTATGTTGGTCACTGTTCCAGGTTCCTTCACCACCCCCTCCCTCACTCACTCCCAGAATATTTTTTGTAAAGCTTGAACTTGGAATATTTTGTCTGTGTCAAAACTAAAAACCTGTAGATCTCAAATATCTGATCTAATCGAACTGAATGATGGATTGAATCAGGCAGATGATTTTGAATTGAATTGAATCTCAAATTTAACTTCACCACTCTTCCAAGTTGTAGTTATTGCTTCCCTTATAATCATAAATATTGTCACTCTCCACTCAAAAGTATTGTATGCAAATACATTGGAGCCCACTTAATTGGATATCTCTTAACTGAATAATCCTGTTAATTGAATGTAATTTCCCAACACAAAATCATTTACCATACCTTCAGTACAAATTTGACCTGTTAATTGAATATAGGTTATAGAGTAAACTCCTGTTTATTGAATAAAAAATCTTGCAATCTGTCAAGAAATTACCCTGACTCTCCCCAGTTTTCCTTTGTTTCTAGACCTATTTGGCCTTAGTACATCCAATACAGGCATTTAATATATTATATCTTGTTTGACAGAGCTCATAGAGCCCTGTCAAACAAGATATAATGGAATAAATGCTAAGTTTATCTCTAGAATACAGGAAAGTGACACAATCCCTGTTAATTGAATACTCCTGTTAATTGAATAATTACCATTGACAAAGTGGCTATTCAATTAACAGGGTTCCACTGTAGCAGCTTGTCCATTTGCACAAACCAATAAAAAAGTGGAATTATTCCAAAACTGAATCATTCAAAGTGGTTTTGGAAGCAGAACCTTCTTGAACTCTTCTATCATCGGGTTACTTCCTATTTTGCTGTGGCAAGGCATTTATATTGATGATAGATGTAGTTTTTGACTTGGATAACATTAACTCTTCTGTTGCATCTATATGGAGGCTTTTTCTTCCCCAAATAGCCAATTACAGTAGAATCCTCTTAATTGAATATCCACTTTGCCAGTGAAAATTATTCAATTAACAGGAGTATACAATTAACAGGGATTTGGTCAGTTCCCTGTGTTCTGGAGGTAAACTGAGCATTTATTCTATTATATCTTGTTTGACAGAGCTCATAGAGCTCTGTCAAACAAGATATAATAGAGTAAATGCCTGTATCGGATGTAATGAGGCCAAAATGGTTGATAAATAAGGGGAATTTGGTGAGTGTCACAGGAATTTTCTCGACATATTACAAAAATTTATATATAATTAACAGGAGTTTACTCTACAACCCATATGCAATTAACAGACCAAATTTGTACTGAAGGTATGGTAAATGGTTTTGTGTTTGAAAATTATATTCAATTAACAGGGATATACAATTAAGAGATATCCAATTAAGTGGGCTCCACTGTACTACCACAAACAATTTTTTTTCTTTCCGGGAGGGGTGGGGGGGGGGGGGGATTGTTATGTAGTAATTGTGCATGCATCTGTCCACTTGTAGACAGAGTTTGTTTCTGCTCTCTTTTACCAATCATATCCAAACCCAACGTGTAGATTGGGCATGATAAGAAGAAAATATTTTGGACCTGTTATGCCAAAGGTCAAGGTCACTGTGACAAAGAACTTTCAAGTTGTTTCTTCTCCATATCTAAAGATGTCCTGAAACAATTAACACACACTTGATGTGCAGGTTGAATATGATGGAAGACACTTATTCATTTTGGTGTTACATGACTTCCTTTCTCTTTTGTGTCAACAAGCCTTATTTACTAAATCCTACTTTAACCCTTTACCTAACGTAATGGCCAAAACCGGCCAGCGCTATTCACAAAACTCACCATTCAATCTTCATTATTTTTTCTAATTTTTTGTCTCAAAACCATAGCTTATGACCACTCATTCGAACGAGCTCATTGAGCTTGTTCCAATGAAGGGTCATAAGCTATGGTTTTGACGCAAAAAGTCAAAAAATTAGTTATTCGAGAATTTTATTCGCAAGTGTCATCTGCTTTTCGTGTTAGGTAAAGGGTTAACCTTTCTCAGGTGAGTGATTAACCCTTTACCTAACATGAAAAGCAGACGACACTTGCAAAAAAAATTCTTGAATAACTAATTTTTTTCATTTTTTGTCTCAAAAACATAGGTTATGACCCCTCGTTGGAACGAGCTCGTTCCAACGAGGGGTCATAACCTATGTTTTTGAGACAAAAAATGAAAAAATAATGAAAATTAATTGGCGATTTTTTAGAATAGCGCTGGCCGGTTTTGGCCGTTATGTTGGGTAAAGGGTTAAAGCTCCTTGAGGCCTCATTATTTCTGTGTTGACATTTATTATACCCCTGTTTTGGTGTGGGTATATAGGGATCCTTGTGTCCATTCATCTGTCCTTCCATTCATCTGTCCTTCCATTCATCCATCCTGAATTTTTCTCTGCAACTAGTCTCACACTTTCCATCAGATATTTTTTTATATTTATCCACCATTACCATTGGCCCAGACATGCTGTCACTCTATTGGATAGAATCCAGGTCAAATGCTTAATTTATAGAACCCTGACACCCCAAAATTTAAGCCAAACTAACCAAACAAAACTAGAGTGCTGTTTGGAACTCCGTACATAGCACCTACACATGTGCAGAGCAGAAGAAGTGTCCTTCATTCACACCAGTAATAATTCATTCATTTGACCCTCTTGTAAACTGTTTTGAGAACACGACAAAAATATGATACTTGTAAAATATGTTTCTTGAATAACTAAATATTTTCATTTATCATCTCAAAAATTTAGTTCATGCAAGGATGTCACAAAAGGGGATTTAGAGGGGGTGGGCGACACCCCAAATACCTTTTTTAGCTCACCTGAGCGAAGCTTTACCAATTGCTTTTCATCCGTCAGAAGACTTGTGGTCCATCGTCCGCCCATCCGGCGTTAACTTTACATTATCGACTTCTTCTCACAAACTACTTGACCAAATCTAGTGTGCATGTTCCCTGTCATATGTCAATTCAAGTTTGTTAAAATAAGGTTGTCACGCCCACTGGGGGCACCACAAGGGACATAACTCTGATAGCACCCGTAAATTTGTTTCCAAAATTCAAAAAATCTTCTTCAGAACCACTAGTCAGAATCGTTGCATATTTGGAATACAACATCTCTAGGGGGTCAGATTCAAGTTTGTTCAAATTGAGTACCTGGGCCAATATTTGGGCTCCCCATGGGAGTCCGAATTTTAACATAGTGCAATATGGGGAATAATCTTCAAAAATCTCCTTCTTCAGATCCATATTTGGTATACAACATCTCTAGGGAGGTCAGATTCAGGTTTGTTCAAATCGGATCCCTGGGTTGATATTTGGACTCTTTATTGGAGCCCAAAGTTAAACTTAGAGCAATATGAGAAAATTTTTTTTTAAATCTTCTTCTTCAGATCCACCCTTCAGAATCTTTTCATATTTGGTATACAACATCTCTAGGGGGGTCAGATTCAAGTCTGTTCAAATCGAGTCCCTGGGTCAATATTTGGGCTTCCCATGGTAGTCCAAATTTGAACTTAGTGCAATATACAGAATAATCTTTAAAAATCTTCTTCTTCAGATCCACCAGTCAGGTTCTTATGATATTTGGTATGAAACATCTCTATGGGGTTAGATTCAAATTTTTTCAAATCAAGTCCCTGGGTTAATATTTATGCTCCCTATGGAGCCCGAATTGTAACATAGTACCATATGATGAAATTTCTTTAAAAATCTTTTTCACATCTACTAGTCAGAATATTTTCATATTTGGTACTCAACATCTCTGGAGAGGGGAGGGGGTCATAGGATTCAAGTTTGTTCAAATTGGGCCCTTGTGTTAATATTTGGGCTCCTTATTGGGGCCCAGAGTTTAACTCTGTGCAATGTGAGAAAATGACTTGAAAAATCATCTTCTTTGGATCCATTAGTTAGAATCTTTTCATATTGAGCACATGTGTGACGTCTCTGGGGTGTCAGATTCAAGTTTGTTCAAATTGAGTCCCCGGGTTGATATTTGGGCTCTGTATGCCGGTCACTAACTGATACAGTCATCTATTTAGGCAACTTGAACCAGGTGAGCATTTTAGGCTCACTTGAGCCTCTGGTTTGGTAACTTTGGCTTAATTTGTTTTTTTCTCTCTGTGTGTGTGTGGGGTGGGGGTGGGGGGGGGGTGCTAAATTACGCATTTGGACTGAATTCTATCGAATACACTGCCAGCATATCTGGGCCATTGGAAAGTATTAGAAATTTCCATTATTTTGAATTATGAATAACAATCATATTAACTCTTAGAAGCCGGGAGTCGAGTTTTCTTGCATGTGATGTAATACGGCAGGTAATCTGGCTGTGATGGTTTGGCTCTCTTTGGGCTGGGGCAGAATTAAACACTGAGCAGGTGCTTCTAGTCAAGTGTCGTCTGCCTGAATAGGCAGACGACACTTGACTAGAAGCACCTGCTTTGCTGTAAGTTTTTCGTGGTATGTCATGTTCAATAAATTCATTCTGATTCCCCGGCTTCTAAGAGTTAACTAACGCATATCATTACACTATGTCGCTGCACCTTATTTCTCAAGGATTATTGTTTTTTTATTATGCCCCTGATATGGAGGCATCTTAAGTCAGAGCTGTCCATCCATCTGTCCAACTTTATTTGTCCGTCCGGAGCCATAACTCTATAATGCTTTGGTGGATTTCCATGAAACTTTCCACAAGGCATAAGGATGAAGACCAATGGAAGGTCTTTTGCACAGCAGCACCATGCTTGAGTGACAAAGGTCAAGGTCACAGGAATGAGAAAACTTAATTCTCTCACAGACTGTATTTGTGTATAGCGGTTATCCTACAACTTTATTTTGACTTTTACTCTATACCAATCCATGTGACGTCCGTATGTGCATGTTTCTGTTCAGAAAGTTCCAACATATTAGTGGCTGTATTGAAATTATGGAAATAAGGTTAATACAGCTTTTGGCCGCTGTGTGCAGATGTATTTTATTAAATTTGAAACATTGTGGACCATAGTGAGCACTAAATTCAACACAAAACTTTTCATTCCAGTATTATAGGCCACTTGGCCATAGTTCAGGGGACATCCGTGGCTGGGCGGTCAACATTAGTCTTGTTTCATTTATATTATTGAGCAAGTGCATCTTGAAACTTTTATCCACAACTTGTCTTACACTTTCTATTGGATGTTTTTGATATTTTGTATGATGAATAGCTGTGATATGAACTTGTGCATATTGTTATGCCACATTGCTACTCCTTATTTTTAGCCTGACTGTTTACAGTGAGGGCTATAGTCATGACTTTTGTCTGTCTGTCTGTCCGCACACACAAATGACCACTTATGTGGCTACGAGTTAGTAAAACAGGATACTTATGTGGTTAAAGTCTGTTACGTGGCTAGCCACGTAACAGAATCTCTTATTGTGGGGGTGGGGGTTTGGATAAATGTAGAGTAGGGTTAGGGCATTCCAGGGTAGGGTTTAGGGGTGGGGGGGGGGGCAGTGAAGGGGTGTTAGAGTTATGTGGCTAGGGTTAGTTTAGGGTTAGGGATAGGTATGGTTAGGGTCAGTAAGGGTAGGGTTAGCTGACCGCCCAAACATTTTCCCCCAAAAAACTTGTTTTATTATGTTGGACATGTGTTTTAGGTTAGTCACCTAACATGTCCATAAAATAGCCACATAAGTAGCCATTTGTAAGAACGTCCGTCTGGTAACATTTAGAGTTTTGGTTAAAGTTTGTGGTTAAAGTTTTTTACTGAAGGTTCAAGTGTTTTGGTTTTTTTTTTCCCCATTTAGTCATGACTTTTGTCTGTCCGTCTGCTAACATTTGGAGTTTGGGTTAAAGTTTGTGGTTAAAAGTTTAGTCAACCTTAAAGTTTTGTGGGTTTTTTAGCTCACCAACTTTAGTTGTGTGAGCTTATGGAATGGCTCGATCGGTAGGCGTCGGCGTACATGTCCAATAATGTTAAAGTTTCTGTTTAGGTCACTTATTCGCCCTATTCCCATATTATGGCTTTTATAATGCTGCTATATGATGATTATTATCATTTTACCATGATTTAACCCCTCATACCCTACATTTTAGACATTTTTCTTGACATTTTTAGTTGCGTTTAGTTTTCTGTTTAGCTCAGAATTTCATGTTTAACTAAGTGTTTAGGTCAGCTGCTGTGCTCCTTCTCTTCCAATGGCACTTATATTCATCATACATGTTCCTCAGTATCATTGTTCCATGATTAACCCCTCATACCCTGCATTTTAATCATTTTTCTTGACATTTTTAGTTGCGTTTAGTTTTCTGTTTAGCTCGGAATTTCATGTTTAACTTAGTGTTTAGGTCAGCTGCTGTGCTCCTTCTCTTCCCATGGCACTTATATTCATCATACATGTTCCTCAGTATCATTGTTCCATGATTAACCACTCATACCCTGCATTTTAAACATTTTTTTTTTACATTTTAGTTGCGTTTAGTTTTCTGTTTAGCTCGGAATTTCATGTTTAACTTAGTATTTAGGTCAGCTGCTGTGCTCCTTCTCTTCCCATGGCAATTATTTTCATCATACATGTTCCTCAGTATCATTGTTCCATGATTAACCCCTCATACATTGCATTTTAAACATTTTTCTTGACATTTTTAGTTGCGTTTAGTTTTCTGTTTAGCTCGGAATTTCATGTTTAACTTAGTGTTTATGTCAGTTGCTGTGCTCCTTTTCTTCCCACGGCACTTATATTCATCATACATGTTCCTCAGTATCATTGTTCCATGATTAACCCCTCATACCCTGCATTTTAAACATTTTTCTTGACATTTTTAGTTGCGTTTAGTTTTCTGTTTAGCTCGGAATTTCATGTTTAACTTAGTGTTTAGGTCAGCTGCTGTGCTCCTTCTCTTCCCATGGCAATTATTTTCATCAAACATGTTCCTCAGTATCATTGTTCCATGATTAACCCCTCATACATTGCATTTTAAACATTTTTCTTGAAATTTTTAGTTGCGTTTAGTTTTCTGTTTAGCTCGGAATTTCATGTTTAACTAAGTGTTTATGTCAGCTACTGTGCTCCTTTTCTTCCACGGCACTTATATTCATCATACATGTTCCTCAGTATCATTGTTCCATGATTAACCCCTCATACCCTGCATTTTAAACATTTTTCTTGACATTTTTAGTTGCATTTAGTTTTCTGTTTAGCTTGGAATTTCATGTGTAACTTAGTGTTTAGGTCAGCTGCTGTGCTTCTTCTCTTCCCATTGCACTTATATTCATCATACATGTTCCCCAGTATCATTGTTCCATGATTAACCCCTCATACCCTGCATTTTAAACATTTTTTTTGACATTTTTTGTTGTGTTTAGTTTTCTGTTTAGCTCGGAATTTCATGTTTAACTCAGTGTTTAGGTCAGCTGCTGTGCTCCTTCTCTTCCCATGACACTTATATTCATCATACATGTTCCTCAGTATCCTTTTCCATGATTAACCCCTCATACCCTGCATTTTAAACATTTTTCTTGAAATTTTTAGTTGCGTTTAGTTTTCTGTTTAGCTCAGAATTTCATGTTTAACTTGATGTTTAGGTCAGCTGCTGTGCTCCTTCTCTTCCCATGGCACTTATATTCATCATACATGTTCCTCAGTAACATTTTTCCATGATTAACCCCTCATACCCTGCATTTGAAACATTTTTCTTGACATTTTTAGTTGCGTTTAGTTTTCTGTTTAGCTCAGAATTTCATGCTTAACTTAGTGTTTATGTCACTTTCTGTGTTTTACTTTTAAGAGGTTGTGTTTAGGTAAGCTTTGTTACATGTTATGAGCCTGTTTGATACAGTTCTTGTGTTTGCCAAAGTTACTATCAAAGAGGAATGTTGGTGAGCTATAGGGCGTTGGCGTCCTTCTTGTTAGACAAGTCTTGGCTGCCTACCTAGGCAGTCAAGACTTGTCTAAAAACGACAGAAAAGTTGCATGATTTAGACTGTCAAAGTGTATCAAAATGTATAAAAATCTTCAGTATTTTAAGAGTTAACGCTCTGCACACTGATGTCAATCAGGGTCGTAGGTAGAGGGTCTTGGTCCAGGGGGTTGGTGCCCCCTCTGAGTTTCCGACAATATTTTGAAGTGGCATATACACAAAAAAGGCTGATTATGACTAACCAGTGGTCCAAATACTGTGATCTTTGACACGTAGTATCTATGTTTTTATTATTAGCTCACCAACTTTAGTTATGTGAGCTTATGGCATGGCTCGATCGGTCGGCGTCAGCGGACATGTCCAATAATGTTAAAGCTTCTGTTTAGGTCATTTATTCACCCTATTTCCATATCATAGCCTTTATAATGCTGCTATATGATGATTATTATCATTCCACCATGATTTAACCCCTCATACCCTGCATTTTAAACATTTTTCTTGACATTTTTAATTGCGTTTAGTTTTCTGTTTAGCTCGGAATTTCATGTTTAACTTAGTGTTTAGGTCAGCTGCTGTGCCCCTTCTCTTCCCATGGCACTTATATTCATCATACATGTTCCTCAGTATCATTGTTCCATGATTAACCCCTCATACTCTGCATTTTAAACATGTTTCGTGACATTTTTAGTTGCGTTTAGTTTTCTGTTTAGCTCGGAATTTCATGTTTAACATAGTGTTTAGGTCAGCTGGTGTGCTCCTTCTCTTCCCATGGCACTTATATTCATCATACATGTTCCTCAGTATCATTGTTCCATGATTAACCCCTCATACTGTGTATTTTAAACATTTTTCTTGACATTTTTAGTTGCATTTAGTTTTCTGTTTAGCTTGGAATTTCATGTTGAACTTAGTGTTTAGGTCAGCTGCTGTGCTCCTTCTCTTCCCATGGCACTTATATTCATCATACATGTTCCTCAGTATCATTGGTCCATAATTAACCTCTCATACTCTGCATTTTAAACATTTTTCTTTACATTTTTAATTGCATTTAGTTTTCTGTTTAGCTCAGACTTCCATGTTTAACTAAGTGATTAGGTCAGCTGATGTGTTCCTTCTCTTCCCATGGCACTTATATTCATCATACATGTTCCTCAGTATCATTGTTCCATGATTAACCCCTCATTCTCTTCATTTTAACATTTTTCATGACATTTTTAATTGCGTTTAGTTTTCTGTTTAGCTCAGAATTTCATGTTTAACCAAGTGATTAGGTCAGCTGATGTGTTCCTTCTCTTCCCATGGCACTTATATTCATCATACATGTTCCTCAGTATCATTGTTCCATGATTAACCCCTCATTCTCTTCATTTTAACATTTTTCATGACATTTTTAATTGCGTTTAGTTTTCTGTTTAGCTCAGAATTTCATGTTTAACTAAGTGTTTAGGTCAGCTGCTGTGCTCCTTCTCTTCCAATGGCACTTATATTCATCATACATGTTCCTCAGTATCATTGTTCCATGATTACCCCATCATACCCTGTATTTTAAACATTTTTTTTTACATTTTTAGTTGCGTTTAATTTTCTGTTTAACTCGGAATTTCATGTTTAACTTAGTGTTTAGGTTAGCTGCTGTGCTCCTTCTCTTCCCATGGTACTTATATTCATCATGCATGTTCCTCAGTATCATTGTTCCATGATTAACCCCTCATACCCTGCATTTTAAACATTTTTCTTGACATTTTTAATTGCGTTTAGTTTTCTGTTTTGCTCAGAATTTCATGCTTAACTAAGTGTTTAGGTCAGCTGCTGTGCTCCTTCTCTTCCCATGGCACTTATATTGATCATACATGTTTCTCAGTATCATTGTTCCATGATTAACCCCTCATACCCTGCATTTTAAACATTTTTCTTGACATTTTTAGTTGCGTTTAGTTTTCTGTTTAGCTCGGAATTTCATGTTTAACTTAGTGTTTAGGTCAGTTGCTGTGCTCCTTCTCTTCCCATGGTACTTATATTCATCATACATGTTCCTCAGTATCATTGTTTCTTGATTAACCCCTCATACCCTGCATTTTAAACATTTTTCTTGACATTTTTAGTTGCGTTTAGTTTTCTGTTTAGCTCGGAATTTCATGTTTAACTTAGTGTTTAGGTCAGCTGCTGTGCTCCTTCTCTTCCCATGGCACTTACATTCATCATACATGTTCCTCAGTATCATTGGTCCATAATTAACCTCTCATACTCTGCATTTTAAACATTTTTCTTGACATTTTTTATTGCGTTTAGTTTTCTGTTTAGCTCAGAATTTCATGTTTAACTAAGTGTTTAGGTCAGCTGCTGTGCTCCTTCTCTTCCCATGGCACTTGTATTGATCATACATGTTCCCCAGTATCATTGTTCCATTATTAACCCCTCATACCCTGCATTTTAAACATTTTTTTTTACATTTTTAGTTGCGTTTAATTTTCTGTTTAACTCGGAATTTCATGTTTAACTTAGTGTTTAGGTTAGCTGCTGTGCTCCTTCTCTTCCCATGGTACTTATATTCATCATGCATGTTCCTCAGTATCATTGTTCCATGATTAACCCCTCATACCCTGCATTTTTCTTGACATTTTTAATTGCGTTTAGTTTTCTGTTTAGCTCAGAATTTCATGCTTAACTAAGTGTTTAGGTCAGCTGCTGTGCTCCTTCTCTTCCCATGGCACTTATATTGATCATACATGTTTCTCAGTATCATTGTTCCATGATTAACCCCTCATACCCTGCATTTTAAACATTTTTCTTGACATTTTTAGTTGCGTTTAGTTTTCTGTTTAGCTCGGAATTTCATGTTTAACTTAGTGTTTAGGTCAGTTGCTGTGCTCCTTCTCTTCCCATGGTACTTATATTCATCATACATGTTCCTCAGTATCATTGTTTCTTGATTAACCCCTCATACCCTGCATTTTAAACATTTTTCTTGACATTTTTAGTTGCGTTTAGTTTTCTGTTTAGCTCGGAATTTCATGTTTAACTTAGTGTTTAGGTCAGCTGCTGTGCTCCTTCTCTTCCCATGGCACTTACATTCATCATACATGTTCCTCAGTATCATTGGTCCATAATTAACCTCTCATACTCTGCATTTTAAACATTTTTCTTGACATTTTTTATTGCGTTTAGTTTTCTGTTTAGCTCAGAATTTCATGTTTAACTAAGTGTTTAGGTCAGCTGCTGTGCTCCTTCTCTTCCCATGGCACTTGTATTGATCATACATGTTTCTCAGTATCATTGTTCCATGATTAATCCCTCATACCCTGCATTTTAAACATTTTTCTTGACATTTTTAGTTGCGTTTAGTTTTCTGTTTAGCTCAGAATTTCATGTTTAACTAAGTGATTAGGTCAGCTGATGTGTTCCTTCTCTTCCCATGGCACTTATATTCATCATACATGTTCCTCAGTATCATTGTTCCATGATTGACCCCTCAATCTCTTCATTTTAACATTTTTCGTGACATTTTTAGTTGCATTTAGTTTTCTGTTTAGCTCAGAATTTCATGTTTAACTAAGTGTTTAGGTCAGCTGATGTATTCCTTCTCTTCCCATGGCACGTATATTCATCATATACGTGTTCCTCAGTATCATTGTTCCATGATTACCCCATCATACCCTGTATTTTAAACATTTTTTTTGACATTTTTAGTTGCGTTTAATTGCTGTTTAACTCGGAATTTCATGTTTAACTTAGTGTTTAGGTTAGCTGCTGTGCTCCTTCTCTTCCCATGGCACTTGTATTCATCATACATGTTCCCCAGTATCATTGTTCCATTATTAACCCCTCATACCCTGCATTTTAAACATTTTCTTGACATTTTTAGTTGCGTTTAATTTTCTGTTTAACTCGGAATTTCATGTTTAACTTAGTGTTTAGGTCAGCTGCTGTGCTCCTTCTCTTCCCATGGCACTTATATTGATCATACATGTTCCTCAGTATCATTGTTCCATGATTAACCCCTCATACCCTGCATTTTAAACATTTTTCTTGACATTTTTAGTTGCGTTTAATTTTCTGTTTAGCTTGGAATTTCATGTTTAACTTAGTGTTTAGGTCAGTTTCTGTGTTTTACTTTTAAGAGGTTGTGTTTAGGTAAGCTTTGTCACATGTTATGTATACAGCTCTTGTATTTGCCAAAGTTACTATCAAAGAGGAATGTTGGTGAGCTATAGGGCGTTGGCGTCCTTCTTGTTTCTTTTAAATTAATATTACTATTGATTGTATCATTCTCATTATGTTTTTGTTTTTTTCATGTTTTATGTTATTTTGGGAAATATTTAACCCTTTTTTGTATGACAATTTAACTTACAACTACCTGGTTTAAGTTTTTGGTTGAAGTGTTTTGGGGGTGGTATTTTAAAATTACACCTTTAATTCTTCAAACAGTTTAGTCGAATGTCACTGTTTCTTATTTGGGACAATGTCTACTATCTACTGAACATTTCTACAGTGATTTTCATTAATATTGGCATGATTTTAACCTCTTTTAAACATGTTTTCAGACTTTCTTTCTTTGTATTTGAAATTAGACTTTGCTACATACTTTCTTACTCTAATTCTTGTATGGTCAATACAACTTAATGATTCCATTTACATCAGTGATTTCTTTTATTGGTTTTAGGAAATATTTAACCCTTTTTTGCCAATCAATTTTACTTGGTATTCCCAACTTAAAGTTTCGGATTAAAGTTCTGCTTTTCAAGGTTCTACCTTTCATTTTCCAAACACTCTGTTACAATGTCACTTCTTTTTTTCATTTTGGGCAAGGTCTACTGAAGCTGTACACAGTCGTTTCAAATAATATTGGCATTAATTTAACTCTTTTCACAATGGTTTTCAAACTTAGTTTCTCTCAATTTCAAATTAGGCTTCTACCACATACTTTGTTTTTTTTATCTCATCCAACAAGGGAGGGATATAGCACAGAGCTCGCTCCATCCGTCTATCTGTCAGTCTGTCCGTCCATCCATCCGTCTGTCCGAACTTTTTTCTTTATGCCATAACTTAAACAAAAGTTAACAGATTTCAATTCTTTTCAGTACATGTCTCTAGGTCAAGTTTGATGACCACAATTATCCACTGAAAATTGTTGAAGTTATTTTTTCTTTCCTCCAATATGCATTTTGAACTATTTACAGTCACTACATGTGGAACTTTTTTTTAAACGGGCGCAAGGGGAGTGGGGGAGTGATTTTGAACTTTAGCTCGATGAGCTCATTCCAATGAGGGGTCCAAACCTGTCCAGCATATCTCTCACTCCCCTCCCCTCCACACCTGCCTCAAAATAATTTTGAAAAAGTCTCTGAAGTTTTGAATTTTCTCAATTATTTCCCATAAAGTCACACAAAGTATAATTTTAAAAGTTCTAAACAGCGATAAGAATCAAATGCATTCTCATTCTATGTAGGGGAAGATACCTGGGGTACCTAGCTCTGGGTATCTTCCCCCCACCCCTCCCCCCCTACACACTCTAACCACAACCAAATTCTCTCAGACGTGGAGGTAAAAAAGACAACAACGTCAGATTGTATGAATATAAGATATCTGCATACTTCTTATTCTCACACATAGATGGAGGAAGATGCCCAGGGTACATATCCCTGGTGAACCATCTCCCACCTCCACCCCCCTCCAGTGCCACTGGCCAACCCCAAGCCACTGCTCTGAGACATAGAGCTAAAAATGACTGAAGATTATCTAAATATAAGATTTATTCATACTTCAGATAGAACAATTTCCCCTGTAATTGACAGAAAGTAGCCCTGGGTATATTTCCCCACCCCCAACCAACCCCAAAACACAACCAAGTCCTCTGAACTTTTTCATTTTCTCTCACAAAGTCTCACAAACTATAAATATAAAAGTTATAAACAGAGATAAGAGTCAAATGTAGATGTAGGAGGATGCCCAAGGTTCCTAGTCCTGGGTATCTTCACTGTACCCCCACTCGACCAACCCCAACTAAATCTCTTAAGATCAGGCCTGAAAATAAGCAGTCTGACATTTGCAGAATGAGGTCCTCAGCGGGTGAATTTGATGATTCTATCCCATACAGTGGGCCAATTTATCCTCTGGATACCTCTTTCTATTTAGTTTTGAGACCCTGATTCAGATTGAGGTCCACAGAGGGTGAATTTAGTGATGCTACCCTGCCTGTGCAGGGTAGCATCACTACTTTCACCCTCTGGGGACCTCATTTTACAGATGACAGTCTGCTTATTTTCTGGCTTACTCAAGATATGGAGATAAAAAGGACAACTGCTGACTGTCTAAATGTAAGATTTTTGCACAATTCAGATAGAACAATTTCCCTTGTAATTGCCAGCAAGTATCAGAGAAGACTGATAACTCCCCATGGTATTATGTTGGCAAAAAAATAATAGTTTTATCCTTTATTAAGAGTCCAAACTTCCAAATACCCTGTTATAAAGTCTCAATTATTATTGTGAAAGTTGAAAACAGAAATAAAATTCAAATGTATGCAAGATACCCAGGGTGGGATGAAGATATCACACTTTCCATCAGATATTTTTTATATTTTCTGAGATGAATAACCATAATATTGAACTTGTACATGTAGTTAGTCTAGTTGTAGTTTTTGGAGATGGTGGTGGGGAGGGGGGGGGGGGGGGAGGCTAAAGTATATTTGTGCACCATGATGAAATGATCAAAAAGTATTTTTTTGTTTCAAACCTGCCACCTTAACTAGTAGAGTGCTAAATTATTTTGCAAAGGCGGTTTGTAACATGTGTATTTTTTTTTCACCGAGTCTATTGCTACAAGCAAGGAAAGCTTAGTTTAGCAAAATTTTCTTGATATTTTATGTGTTATAATTTATTGGAGAGTGCCTGTTGGCACTCTCCAATAATTATAACAAAACAATTTCATACAAATATTCTTTTTTTTTTTACTGCTGAGCCAACATCAAGCTAATGCTTGCAGAGTAAAGCCACTGAAGTGGCTTTCAGCACTTTACAATAGACCCGTGATAGTGGCTTCTAGCACTCAACCAGTTAACTGGTTATTATTTTTGGTCATCAAAATTTGTTCACATATGTTTGCCTTGTTACAATTTATGGGAGAGTGCCAACAGGCACTCTCCCATAAATTATAACTAGACAAATCCTAACAGACTAAATAATTTCACTTCAAAGGTGGTATGAACAACATCCACAAAATATAAAGCCTTTAAGTGCTGGTACTGACACTTCAGAGTAAAGCCCAAATATGGGCTTCCAGCACTCTACCAGTTAATAGTTTATAAACTTGTATCTTTTTCATTTTGCTTTTGGTTTAAATGATGGATACAACTGTTTTATTTGTGAGTACAAGTGCTGATCCTGAACATCACCACCAATTATGCTTGGTTTACAGGCATGCTAAAAAGTGCCCTCCAAGGAAAATTTTAGACAGGCATTAGACTGAAGGATGGCTACACACATTGAAAATTCCAAGCCTGCATTACAGAGATATTAGATGTAACATGGAATCATTTCCAAAATAGTGATTTGGGAGAAGAAAATTGTATACCATTTCCCTATTACTCACAGTGCTAAAATTTGATATTATATGTCAAACTTGGAGACAGAAGAAGGGGTTTGGAAGAAGATATAATTTTTCCTCATTTCCCAGAATGTTGAATGTAATTGGTATACCAATGACACCCCAAAATATGACACCAGGGTCGTGCTTTAACCGTTTACCCAACGTAACGGCCAAAACCGGCCAGCGCTATTCTCAAAAATCAACAATTAATTTTCATTATTTTTTCATTTTTAGCTCAACTTTGACGTAAGTCAAATTTGAGGTTATGCCATGGCCAGTCGTCCCTCTGTCCGTCGACAATTCAATATGGCTTGGGCTAGAGTCCGTATTTATGAACTGATCTTTACGAAACTTCTTGAGTACCTTTGTTATCACCGTGGGACGAGAACGAGTGTTTTTGGGTGCGGTCCAAAATTCTAGATGGCCACCAGCAGCCACTTTGTACTTAGTTAGCACAATCAGTTTTTTGAACAGAACTTCTGTATGAAAGTTCTGATTTGAATAAATTTTTGTATGAATGTTTAGTAACATGGAATACATCACATATAATACGGGTTTTTTTCTCATGCAGAAATTATGCAAACTGGATGAACTTTTCTTTATTCTGTGCTACTTATACACAGTAAGTGCACATGTCAATACAGCTCAGTCTGGAGGCTGTATTTATGAACCGATCTTCACGAAACTTCTTGGGTACCTTTTTTATCACCTTGGGACGAGAACGAGTGATTCTGGGTGCGATCCAAAATTCAAGATGACTGGCAGTGGCCATTTTGTACCGAAATTAGGTCCAATCAGTTTTTTGTACACAACTTCTATACGGCTCAGGCTAGAAGCCGTATTTATGAACCGATCTTTATGAAACTTCTTGGGTACCTTTGTTATCACTGTGGGACGAGAACGAGTGTTTTGGGGTGCAGTCCAAAATTCAAGATGGCCACCAGCAGCCATTTTGTACCAAAATTAGTGCAATCAGTTTTTTGTACAGAACTTCTGTATGAAAGTTCTGTTTGAATAAATTTTTGTATGAATGTTTAGTAACATGGAATACATCACATATAATACGGGTTTTTTTCTCGTGCAGAAATTTTGCAAATTAGATGAACTTTGATTTATTCAGTGCTACTTATACACAATAAGTGCACATGTCAATACAGCTAGGGCTGGAGGCTGTATTTATGAACCGATCAACATGAAACTTCTTGGGTACCTTTGGTATCTCCTTGGTACAAGAACGAGTGTTTTGGGTGCAGTCCAAAATTCAAGATGGCTGTCGGTGGCCATTTTGTACCAAAATTAGGTACAATCAGTTTTTGGTACAGAACTTCTATTTGAAGGTTCTGATTTTAATAAATTTTTGAATGAATGTTTAGTAACATGGAATACATCACATATAATACAGGTTTTTTTCTTGTGCAGACATTATGCAAATTAGATGAACTTTGATTTATTCAGTGCTACTTCTACACTGTAAGTGCACATGTCAATACAGCTCGTGCTAGAGACTGTATTTATGAACCGATCTTCATGAAACTTCTTGGGTACCTTTGTTATCACCTTGGGATGAGAACGAGTGTTTCTGGGTGCGATCCAAAATTCAAGTTGGCTGCCAGTGGCCATTTTGTACCGAAATTAGGTCCAATCAGTTTTTAGCTTAACTTGACAAAGTCAAGATAAGCTATTTCCATCACGCGTGCGGAAGTCTGTTAGTCTGTTCACATTTTCCTTTAGCACGGGCTACACCCCTCAGTTCTTGTCTGATCATCACGAAATTTCATATGCAGGTTTGGGGTCATGTCTAGATGAGAACATCCCCTTTTGGTCGCGATCGGTCAGCCGGTATGGCTGCCCGAGCCCAAAACCCGAAAACCATTGACACAGTCTACAGGTCGTATTTATAAAGGGATTTCATTGTAACTTGGTAGGATCATAGGATGCCTCTCCTCTGTATAATGCCTAGATGAGAACGTCCCCTTTTGGGCATGATCTGTCAACCGTGATGGCTGCCCAAGCCCGAAACCCAAAAACTTTTAGCACAGTCTGCAGGTCATGTTTAATATGGAGGGATTTCATTGTAACTTGGTAGGATGACTCCTTATGATGTCTAGATGAGAATTTCCCCATTTGGGAGTGATCTGCCAACCGTGACGACTGCCCGAGCCCAAAACCCGAAAACCTTTAGCACAGTCTACAGGTCATATTTACTGTTTCATTGTAACTTGGTGGGTTGACTTCATATAATGTCTAGATGAGAAAGTCCCCTTTTGGACGTGATTGGGCAACTGTGACGGCTACAGGGGCCCAAAGCCCGAAAACCTTTAGCACAGTCTACAGGTCATATTTATGAAGGGATTTCATTGTAACTCGGTAGGATGACTCCAAATAATGTCTAGAACGTCCCATTTTGATCGCGATCATTCAGCCTTGATGGGTGCCGGAACCCAAAAACCTTTAGCACAGGCAAAAGGTCATATTTATGGAAGGATTTCATTGTAACCTGTTAGCAATATTTTTTTCAAGGATTTTCAAAGTTGTGGGAACACTGTAAGTCCACTAAAATAGAAGTTAATTTGTTGATTTGATGGGTGGTTTCCACTATGTAACTTGATGAAAATTGGATCTTTTTAGAGAATAAAACAATGGTAAGATATTCTTCAAAAAGGATAAGCTAGATGTTTAAAATCTGGAAGTGATTTCAAGGACAGTTTCTTGGTAACTTAGTGACAAAAATTAATAAATAGATTTCAGGACCTTTGGGGGTTAAAAAAACCTAATCTGAGTTATGAACCCATTTTACATACAGATACTGACACTTAAAAACTATGATTTAAATTTGAAAATTATTTGTTCATCTGTTCTCAAGGTATGATGACAACAACTTAAGCAATTTGTAAAAAAAGATTAAAATGAAATAATATATAAGAAAAACAACACAAAAAAGGGCAAACATCTCTTATAAATTACCCAGTCTGGCTGACTAGCAAACCCTTTGAAATTTGTCAGCAAGAAAGCTATATGTGAAATTTACTTAAGATTGCTATAGGAATCAATGGCAGCACCGAGATTTCCCTGACAAGGGGGTGTGTACTCACTGACAGAGTGCTTATAGAGTGTTTCCCGACAAGCATGCAATAAAAGAAGCAGTTTTCCTGATGGGGAGGGGGTACATCTCCTCAACAGGAAGTTCTAGTCTCCTGGACTCTCCTGGCACCATCACTGGTAAGAATAACCTGACTGTGTGATGATAAATGGGGTAACTTGGAAAAATGGGAGCATTGGTTCAGTATAACTCAGTGAAGAAATGAATTTAAGCAATTAGGCTGATTTGTGAAACCATTCAAGATACTATCACCAAAAAAGTATGTTCAAAACATGAAGATGATTTTTTGAATGTTTTTCCCTACAACTTGGTATAAGTTACAGTGTGATAGTCTGGAAAGATGGAAGTCGGGTATGGGTGGACAGTAAGATGCACAGAACCCATTTCTACATCCCATGTACATTTCATGGCAGGATATATTCACCACTGACAGGCTGCTCTGCATGCCCAAAGCTTGCAAATTGGATTCATTACTAGCTTTCCAAATTTACCCCTAATGTGAGATATATTCGCATGCATTTATTTATCATGCATGCTAATCATTGTCAAATATCTTTAATCAGTTTGGAACTCTATCAATTAATTAAATAGAAAATATAACCCTTGATGAATTTTTACTGTGAAAATGCAGTTTTCCTGATGAGATTTTTTACTGATAAAGTCTTTGGATAAATTTTGATTGGCCAAGTCGGCTTTGGATGGTTTGAACTGAATTAACTAAATTGAATCTCATCAATGTATGTGTTACCCGATTACTGCACCTCCAATATTCTTTGACCAAACAAAAGTTCTGGTGGCCTAGATGCATTTACTTAAGATTACAGATTATGGATTTCGTTGTTACAAATACTTTTTAAAACCTTTTTGCTATACATTTTCCGTCTTTGCATCAAAAGTCTATGTGAATATTTTCCCAAATCACAATATCTTTACAGAGCTGTCAGTATTTCTCTGTTTCCCTTGTAAATTATAGCCAGTTGTTAGTTTTCTGCTCTACTACAACAATTTTAGTCGCTGATTAGTAGCAAATAATTAATTCTTAGGCTATAATCCTTCAGGGAAGTAAAGGTATCTGTGATCTGTCAACCTGCATCCATCATCTGTTTCCTTTTGAATTTCAGGCTTCTTATTTAGAACCACTGAGCTAAAAAGATAATCATTATCCTTTGGGAGTGCTCTTCCAAGTTTGTTGTCATGAAGATATTAACCCCTGTAGTCTGAGGCCTTGTCCAAAAAAGCCTGCTTATTTGTTTGAGATTAATAACACTTGAAGCAGCCAGGGTTATCTCATGTTGGACAGTTTTATGGTTGAAGGAAGCCGGAGTACCCGGAGAAAACCACTGAGGAACAGCGAGTAATTATCTAACTCCCCAACGTACTAACTCCACACAAGGAGGGTTAGCATTGGTTGAAGACAAGTGCACCATCGACATGCAGTATGCCTTAGTATACAGCTCCACCATGCCCCCACATAGGTAATCGGGATGAAGTGTCTTGCTGAAAGTCATTGAAAAAAAATTTTTTGGCTGCTTTGAGATTTGGAATGCATCTTTTCTTGACTGACATTTAAGTTTGTTCAAAGAATGTTTCTTGGTGAATATTTGATCCTATGCCGAGAGGGGCAAACTTTATTATCTCACCCCATATTGCTATTTTTTTAACTAGGTAGCCAATTTGAACTGCATTTGGAATTCCAAATGCAGTATTTGGGGTGACATGTACTTGATTCAGACAAAATAAAAAAATGATTCCCACAAACAGTAAGAACATCAGGTGCTAAAAATGGATTATAAATAAATGCCCATGATTGCTTTTGGGTTTATTCATTATTACACTTTTCTTGTTTAGTATGTTTACATGATTCAGTGGAACCCAGTTAATTGAATGGCCCATTTGCCAGTGAAGGTATCCATTTAACAAGCATATTCAATTAACAGGTAATTGATCACTTTTTCTGAATTCAATCGATAAATTTATTCTATTATATTTTATTTGACAGAGCTCATGAAGCTCTGTCAAACAAGATAAGATAGATCACGATAGATTAAATGTCTGTATTGGATGTCCTGATTCCAAATCTATTGTATAAATGGGGAGTGTGTAATTCCTTCCAATTCCGCATCCATGTCCACATCCAGCTAGAAATTAAAAACTTTGATTATCTCCCTTGATACGCAATGCAACTATAAAATTTCTGTTGCATGTGCAGGTCTACTCATCCCAGGAAGGGTCAGCACTGCTAGTACAGTACAGCCACCATGAACTGGTCACTTTCCACATGTGGGGATTATTTCTACAGATGCAATAATATTATATTGCAAACACTAATTACAGGAATAATCATAAAAAATTAAATTAATGAAGCACCAGATACAACCTGGTGCATCATTAACTAAAATTTTGCTGATGATTATTTGTAATTACCTGGTAAACGCATGCATGTACATCACTGCCCATGTGTGGATTTTGACTATTCCACGGGCACTATACTGTAGGTCTGTAAATAAGGGAAGTTCAGTGATTTTCAGGGTAATTTCCCAAAGTATTAAATGATTTTTTATTCAATTAACAAGAGTTGATTCTATAACCTTTATGTCATTAACCAGTCAAATTTGTATTGAAGATATGGTAAATGGTTGTGTGATTGGAAATTATGTTCAATTAACAGTGTTATTCAATTAAAAGACATCCAATTAAGTAGGTTCCACACTTCACCCCGATTGCCTACATGGGGGCACGATGACGCTGTGTACTGAGGCGTACTGCACGTCGATGGTGCGCATAATATAATAATAATAACACTTTGGCCAGCCGCTGATTTGTCGCGGTTCTCGAACGAGAAGGCCTTGGTTACCCCTGAACTCCCAACTGCCTCCCTGTTCCCACGCTTCTCCTCTCCTCCCAACATTCGGAGACGAACTGCTTGATGACATCCCTTACCCCATTCTTCCCAATCTCTCCGATTAGCACATTAACCCTCTCCTTTGAGTCTCCCCCCAACCACATGTCCTTCATTCTCCCATCCCACTTCCCCATTATACTCCCAGTGAATCTCATTCTTTTAGACTGATACTTTGGGCATTCTAGAAGGAAGTGTTCCAGGGTCTCCACCATGCCCAAGTTACACATCTGGCACTCCCTTTCACCGTCTTTCCCAATTTTTCCCCTCAGCTCCAGGGATCGCGACCGCAGCTTGAACAGCAGTGACCCCCCAAAGGTGCCATCAAGGTACTCTTCAAAACCTGGCCTCTCTTTATCACGCAGGCCACCCAAAGACCTCTTTGATTTGACCCCCTCTCGCCAATTACGGTTACAATCCTCCAAGACCCTTTCTCTGACAATTTTTTTACCCTGGTTTGCCCCAACGTCCAGGTCCGAGATCTCCAATGAGTAGTTCTCTACTAGCTCCCTCACTTGGATCATCCACCCCGTTTTGATATTTGAGTTGAAAATTCTCAGGAACATTACTTTACACCATCGGCTGTCGGGGAGATTCACCAAATAATTAAGATAACCGAGTTTCAACAGGTCTATCCTGTCCTTGATCCTCATCCACCCAAGCTCACCCCTGATTGCTTCTAGCGCTGCGGCATTGCTCGACCCCGTTATCCATCGGCCTGCATCGTTCTGTAAGATTTCCAAGCTCTTTATGGCCGTCTGGTTTAGAGGTACCACTTCCGTACCGTATGTTATACTTGGCAGCCCCACCATTTCCCAAATGGTTTTCCCCACGAAAACCTTATTGAAACTGTTTCTCCCTATAAGTTTCATTTGGTTAAGGATTCGCTTCCCCTTCAGAATCAATTTGTTTGTGTGGTTTCGGTAGATGCCTCTTCCTGTAATGTTTATATTTACCCCCAAATACTCGTAATCACCTGTCTGTCCTACATTGAGAAGTTTGCTGCTCCCTTCCGGAATGCAGAACTCACCCACTCTCCACCTTCGAGTGGGGTCCACTTGGCGGCCCACAGGTATAACTTTGCTCTTGCTTTCATTAAGTTCGAGTCTCCATTTGCTCCCATATTTCCCAACAATTCCCAGCATTTTCGTTAGCCCCTCTTCGCTTTCTGACACTAGAACCATATCGTCTGCAAAAAATAGCCCTGGGATCTTCAAGTTCCCAACTGCTACCCCCTCGTCGCTACGCAGGAGTTCATCTCCTAAACCTTTGATGTACAATGCAAACAGGATTGGCGAAAGGATACACCCCTGTTTTAGGCCTATCTCCATAGGCACACGTTTTGTTGTAATGTTTCCCAGACTAAGTTCACTCTGTACATCTTTATATAATGCTTTCATAATTCCAACAAACTCGCCTCCTAAGCCCAGAGCCTCCAGCTTGCGCCACATACCCTCCCTCCATACTCTATCGTATGCCTTTTTGACATCCAAAAAGGCCATAAACATCTTTTTCTTTTTTGCTTTCGCGGATTCTATCATTTGGGATAGCGTGAAAAGATGGTCGGTTACTCTCCTTCCCTTCCTGAAGCCATTCTGGATTTCTCCCAAAAAACCCTTCTCCTCAATTACCTCCTCTAGTCTCCCATAAAGGACTTTACAGAAAACCTTTCCAATGTTGCTACTGACAGAGATCCCTCGATAGTTATCCAAAACGTCTTTTTCCCCCTTTTTGTGAATAAACGTCACTTTGCTTTCCCTCCACTCCTTTGGGACCTCTTGTTTTTCTATGGCTAAATTGAATAGGGCAGTCAGGCTTTCCAAGAGTTCCTCTCCCCCTTTTTTGATAAACTCGTTAGGAATTTCGTCCACCCCTCCCGCTTTTCCATTCCTCAATTTTGAGATCACCCTTCGCACCTCCTCGGTTTTGATTTCGCTGCACACGAAGTCCGAGAGATTTTCCTCGACCTGGTTCGGACACTCCGGTGGGTTCCCCATGCCCCATCGCTTATCGTTTACCTTTTCCCAGTGCTTGACTAGTTCTAATGCGATTTGATCTCGCTCTTCTGTAACTCTGCCATCTACTTTAATGCTCTGTTGGTTATTCCCTTTGTTACGTTTGTTCACCCATTTCCAAAATACGCTCGAACTCGACCCCCCTGTCGTACTTATCGTCCTAATAAGACTGCTATTTCGCACTCTCCGGTTGTCGTCTTTAATCTTGTTTACTTTATTTCGTGCTTGTTGGTATTCTTCCTTTGCCACCATGGCCTCATTGCTTTCCACCCCCTTAAGTTTTCTACTTCTCCTGTATGCAGCACATTTATCTTTTCTAACCTTTATGGCCCTTTTCAATTCTTCGTTCACTCTGTACCCAAGTTCCCGTGTTGGCACCCTAATCTTTCCTACACTTTCCTTCCCTGCCTCCACTAGGCTCGCAACTATGGCGTCGGCCATCTTCTGGACACTACCCCCCTTGTGTACGGCTGCAAGCTTTGGTTTCAGTTTTTCTTCGAACTTCGCCCAGTCGGCATCCTTTTTGAGTTCCCAAATCTCCTTGAAGCTTCCTTTCCTTTTCTCTGGGTTTTTGGCCCTCATCGTCACTGTAATCAAGTTGTGATCACTATCCAACTCCATTTTGCCCTCATCATCCACTTCTACCCTTATCACCTCCCTCCATAAATTCATATCTATGAGAATGTAGTCAATTATTGATTTTCTGTCGTTTCTCTCCCAGGTCCATTTCCCCTTACATCTAGCGTCCCTGTTCAGAATCTTCAGACCGAGCTCATTTGTGAAGTTCAACAGCTTCCTTCCATTCCTGTTGACTTTCTTGTCCCCACCCTCTATGCCTTCTTCCTTGTCACCTATGTGTCCATTAAAGTCGCCCATCAGAATTATACCGAGCCCCCTGTTTTCTAGTTCAGTGATATTGGACCTTAGTGTTGAGTATATCGAGTCATTCCACTCGGGTTTACTTCCCTCCACCGCACAGTACACAATCCCAAGGGCAATACTTTTGTTTCTCAGACTGATCTTTACCCATCCAATTTCTTTTGACACATCAGCCGAGGTGATGATATCTTCCAGATCTGTAATCAGCGACGGTTTTAAATCCTCTTTAATGTACATGCCTACCCCTCCCCCCTTTTTCTGGCCTTCCGTTCGCCCTACACCTATCCACACACACCCGCTTACTTGGTCTACCCGTTCCTCGTGTCTTACCCACGTCTCGCTTAAGCCCATGACATCAAACTCCTCTGCCTCGATCAATGTAGCAATTTCACTTACTTTCCGGTGGAGACCCTGGATGTTGCTATAACCCACTTTCAGGGTACCGAGGTTCATTGGCTTCCGCCTACTGGGCCCATTGTTTTCTGGTGCTAGTCTTGGTAAACTTATTCTGTCCCCCTCACTCTTGTTCACCCCACCTATGTCCACTCTCGTTATACTTGCCTCTGACCTCCCACCCCGCTCCTCTCCAAAAAAGGCTCTGCTACCCGTAGAATTTTATCCCCTAATACCCGTTTCCCCGCCCTGCTAAGATGCAGCCCGTCACGCCCGTACATGCTCCCATTGCCCCAAAACGTGTCCCAATGGTCGATAAAGGGAATTCCCAGATCAACACAGTAGTCCTCTAACTCTTCATTTAGTGCCAAAATCCTTGAGTTCCGTTCGTCCCCACCTCCAAGGACAGGAAGGACCCCGGATACGACTACCCTTGCATTCCTACTTAGCAGTTTGCCGACTAAGCCTCTATACGACTCCACCAAACTTACTGACCTTCTCTCCCTGATATTATTGGTCCCCACATGGACCACCACTACCGGTTCCGGCCCTGACCCTGCCACAATGCCGTCTACCCGGTCCCTGAGATCCTCCACCTTCGCCCCCGGAAAGCACAAGACTGTTCGATTGGAACTATCAGGACCACAAACAACATTGTCAATCCCACGTACAATGCTGCTCCCCGCTACAACTAATTTTCTTCTTCTGGCCCCAGTTCCTATATCATCTGCACCTCCTCTCGTTTTGCAAGCTCCTGGCCCCCTCTTTCTCTTGACCGCCCTCCTTACCCCGACTGGCCTATCATCATCACCAACCATCTCACCCCCCACACTTTCCCCCTCACTCTCGTCCCCAGGGGTATCAGAGTCTAAAACACTAAACCTGTTTTCTAAACACCGCCTAGCAACCTTGGCAGCCTTACGCCGACTCTGGCTTCCGGACTCGACGCAGCCCTGACTTGACGCCACCTTCCGGATTTTCCTACTAGAACCCCCCTCCTCAGTTAAACCCCGCACATCAAGCATTAATCCCCCACGTTTCCTGCTTCCCACTTTCCTCCTTGAATCCACAACGACCTTCCACCCACCTTCCACCTCACCATCGTAGGTAACCTTCAACGGGGTAACTCCAGATACACCGGCCCTCCCCAACCTCCCTCTCAGCTCTGCAATCTCCCGCTCAAATCCAACACACTTCTCTAACAACTGTAAAATATCCCTGCAATTCGCACATACCCCACTACTCTCCATTGACCGACCACCACCATACCTCATATTACACTGTCTGCATGCCTCCGGATCCTCACTCTCCCCCACCTGCACCCCTCGACTCACCTCCCTCAGACCTCCCTTAACACCCATACTTACCTCCGTCTGAACACCCGTCGTGCACTTACCATTCATGACTACAAATATTATACAATGACCGAAAACGACAAAAACGACAAAAACACCAGAGCAACAAACACACACGAAAAAAGGCAACTAAGGCAAACAAACAACAAAACCGGAAAAACCTATCACCTAAACCTCCTTATTACACCGTACGATCCTCCCAAACACACTTGCAAAACTAAATATATAAAAACTTCCCTGAAATAAAACTGATATTAAAAGCAATACTTATAGACAGTTCCGAGTTGAAAATTTTCTTCTCTCTTCGTGAGTAGTATTCACACGACACGCATGTCTTCAACCAATCTAACCCTGCCTGTGCTGCGGTGCAGAGTTCAGAGTTACGATGTTGGAGAGCTGACAGCTGCTCGTCGTTGCTCGGTGGTTCTCTCCGGGTACTCCGGCTTCCTCCACCCGTAAAACTGTCACGGTCACGATTAGCCATTGTGCATAAGTATGTGACCTTAAACACCAATAAATATAAATTAAGTAGGTTCCACTGTACCACTTTGGATACTCGCAGAAATGCCGGGTGGAAGCCGTCCTTTTTTATACAAGTCCAATAGATCAAGATGTTTATTCAAAAAAATCATTTAAAACAAACATCGACACTAACATATCAATTGCACGTCAATGAGTTCAATGGGTCTAAAGAAATACCTACTGATTATCTAATCATGGACTACTCTTTTGATTTAATTAGTTTAATAATTGCATGGTTCATTCATTGATGAATAACAACAACAACTGCCACCTAATCGGTTTCACACTTTCAACCTGTAGATCAAAACCAGCGAGTGACTTATGTGTCTTAACTGATGAAATATACTTATATCCTTAATAAATAAGAGTAGTTTTAGCTAAGGTATATGAAGATGCTTCCAGAATACCTGACAACCCAAATGCAACGGGGAGCAACGATGTATGAAAAATGCGGTGACAAACACATCGCGAAGGCATGTAGTGCTACAACTCTGAAATGCCCCAATTGCGGCGGTCAACACCCCAGCAACTACCGGGGGTGTATCCACTTCAAAAATGTTAAAACAAACATCCAGCTTAAAGCTCTAAATGTAAGTAATGTCGAAAACTCATCTTACCCTTATTCCACGTGTACTCTAATGGCTGGCTCTATTTTCAGCATAATGAAGAAACACATGGACACCAGTCTTTCGGACGTTTGCAAAGAGATTAGTAAAACAGCCTCTAAGTTATAGTATACTCAAATATCTCACACGGTATTAGAAGCGGACGTCAACAAAATATAATTATGTAACAATATTACAAATAGTAATTAAACTTAAATAAACTTAGTACAGTTATTCCTAAACCATTCATGGATACACTACACACTAAAAACTAAAGTGTTAAAACTGACACTTTCAAGGTGTTAAACCCATTCTAACTCTTATGGTTTGATTTTAACACTCAAAGTGCAATGCTTTAAGCACTTAGACATTACAATAGTCAGGCATCTGAAACTTGAATGGATGGCACTTCCCATGTGTCTAGCATTGGTGGTTCTTCCAGAATTTGATTTGCGCTTGGTGGGTTCATAATTAAAAGGACACAACGCAGATGACGCGGATCAGGCTCGAGAGTTCGAGCCTGATCCGCGTCATCTGCGTTGTTTCCTTTTAAGTGTCGTGACATTACACTTGTCAAGTGGTATTATTGTCAACACCTGTCAAGTTCTGGGATATCTACACTTGAACAAAGTGCTAGTTCAGCACTTAGTAAGTGTTAAATACAGCACTTCAAGTGTAGTTTTTAACACTTTAGTTTTTAGCGTGTAAAATAGTCCAGTGGAACGCTCGAAGCGTTAATCAGAAAAACTTGCAAATATCACATTATTTAAAAGATATGGACGTAATTGGAATTAGAAAAACATGGCTTAAACCAAACAAAAAATTCTCGTTATGTGGTTTTGATATTATTAGAAGAGATCTCCCCGTCCAAAAAGGTGGCGGTGTCGCTCTGCTGATAAGGTAGGAGATTAAATACAAAACAATACCATGCGACCATCTCAATGCTGAAGTGATTGCAGCTGAAATTGAACTTGACTACAAACACGTGGCCATCATATCATATTATAACAAGCCGCAAGCAACAGTAGACAGTAAAGTATTTGAATTCTTTACCACAAAGTACAAGCACTGCATATTCTTGGGTGATTTCAATTCCAAACACCAGGCATTCGGTTGTCATAGGATTGAGCCTAATGGTGACGCCCTTTTCCACATCATTGAAGAACTCGATCTATTCGTGGTAAATAACGATCAAGACGTAACATACATAAGCAACAACCCACTCCATCAATCAGATATCATAGACTTGATTATCACCAGCAAATCACTAACCAGCCAAATGCAAGACATATTTGTAGGGGATGATGAGCTAGGCAGTGATCACCTGCCGCTTCACGCCACTTTGAAATGTAATACTGGTCCCGCAATATCCTCCCGCGAATAGGAGGAACCTATCAAAAATTGACTGGAACCTCTTCAGAAACATTATCGAAGTAAAAATAAAGGCAAATGACCCCTTAAATGCTCATGAACTAGAACAAGCCTGCACCCATCTTAACGAGGTTATCAGCAGTACACTAGCTGAAATTTGTCCCAAGCAAACAGTCAAGACGCGGATAAACAGAATAACACAAACAACTCTTCAAATAATCAAACAAAAAAGAAAAGCCTTCCGGGCGGGCTTACCAATCAGAGAATAATCAAATGAAAAGATCAGAATTTAAAACCGCGTATAATCGCCTACATGGAGAAGTTAAAAATGCCATAGCTAACGACAATCGCGTGAGGTGGGAAAAGGGAACAGAAAACCTAAATGGGCTGAGAGAACCTAAGAGGATCTGGGATACATTTAAAACTCTTACTGACCAAAAGAGCAAAAGTGCCAATAATAATGCGTTGAAGACTAGCTACGGAACTATGCCCATGGACAACAAGGCAAAGGCCAGCGCTTTTGCCGAACTTCTAAAGAAAGCGCATCGTCCACAAGAAGGGAACAGATATGACAACGATTTTAAGGTCAAAGTTAATAAATTTGTACAAGATAACAACTCAATTTTCAATGAACCGAACTTCGACCAAAGGCATGAAGACGGGGATGACCATAAATTAATCGGACCAATAAGCGTAGAAGAGGTCATGGGTATAATCAGAAAATACAAGTAATCTTCGTCCCCCAGGAGAAGACGAAGTCTCTTACAAAATAATGAAACAGTGCCCCAACATCTTCTACTGCAGACTTACCAAACTCCTAAACTGCTGTCTCTCCTGTGGGTACTTCCCAAAATGTTGGAAAGTGGCCACAGGAGTCATGATGCCTAAACCCGACAAAGACCTTACCAACCGTTCTAACTTCCGCCCAATCAGCTTGCTTAGCTGTGTTGGAAAAATATTTGAGCGGATTCTCACTACGAGACTTCGCAGCTATCTCGAATCAATCAACTTTTTCAACAAATGGCAAAGAGCGTATAGGAGTCATAATTTCACTCAGAAAGAAGGAATCGAACACGTATATAGACTGGTCGATTATATGAAAGCAGCATTTAGTCAAAACGAAATCGGAACAGCGCTTTCCTTGGATGTAGAAAAAGCGTTCGACTCGGTATGGCACAATGGCGTGAGATATAAACTAGCGAAAATGGGATTACCCACTAAAATTCTGAGGATCATATCATCATTTCTAACTGACCGAAAAATCAAGGTGAGGGTGAATCACGAGATGTCAGAGGAAGTAATACTCGAAGCGGGAACACCACAAGGGTCGGTTCTAAGTCCGCTTCTTTTCATAATATATGTGAATGACATAGAAAAAGTAGGGAAAAACTGTGTTGAACTATCGCAGTTCTCAGACGACAAAGGCATTTGGACGGCCAGCAAGTCCCGAAACATAATTAAAAATCGTCTACAGGATACCATTTTGGATCTTGAGAGCTGGTGCGCCCTGTGGCGCATCAAACTCAATGCCGCCAAAACTCAAAAAGTTACGTTCTTCAAGAAGCAAAGGAAAAACCAGTCCCCAGTATCGATCTCCAGTTATACGATCACAAATTAGAAGCAAACAAAGAAGCCAAATTTTTGGGATTTATCCTAGATAGCAATCTCAGTCTAAACAGTCACGTAAACTCCATTGCGGTTAGAGCTGCTAAACGTATCAATTTTCTGAAGATGATCAGAGGTAAAAATTGGGGAGCAAACAAAGATGTGCTTCTCAAGCTCTGCAAAACATTTATACGTCCGGTACTAGAATACGGTGCCATAATAACAAGTGACCTGAGTAAAACCAACATTCAGAAGCTACAGAGGGTTCAAAATTATGCCCTGCGTGTGGCACTATGCAAACAGAAATGGACACCGATAAAGGAACTTCACGAGCTAGCAAAATTAGAAACTATTGATACGCGATTAAAAGACCTAAAAAACAAAACCCTCAACAGACTCCAAGATAGTGAATTAATGGTTGAGCTGAACGAACACCGATCCCTTAACGGAAAAACAAAATAAGTTTCCAGAAAATAAAAAAAAATAAAAAAATTATACAATATAACTAAATTGCGTGGAGTCAGTGAGGATTGCCTCGCTACTCATTCAGAACTTTAGGATAGAGTCTGTGAGGACTGCCTCGCAACTCTGCTGAAGCGCGATTGAAATGCGTTTAATAAGATCTTAAAAACAAAACCCTCCACATACTCCATGATAGTGAATCAATGGTGAAGCTGAACGAACACCGAACCCTTAACAGAAAAACAAAATAAGCCATACTAAATTAAAATTACTCAATAGAATTAAACTGCGTGGAGTCAGTGAGGATTGCCTCGCTACTCATTGAAATCTTTAGGATTGAGTCTGTGAGGGTTGCCTCGCAACTCTCCGTGTGGGGAGTGGGCTCCGAAGAAACAAACCCTTACCCCATCCATAGCAACAATCACACAACAGTAACAATATACAATAGCGGATATCTACCTTTCTCTCTACCTATAACTTTTCTAATTGAACATTCTCAAATTTTCTTGCAGCACTCTTATCAAGAAGACGCATGGGAATGGTAGACAAAGCGTATGAGAAATTAGTACAACCTACCTTTCTGCAACATACACAAGAAACCACCAAACACCAGGCAAGGATTGAAACAAGCTTGTCTGGCTGGGGACGAGTGTACATTTTATATAAATACACATTTGAATAAAGATTTAACAGCTCTTTTAAGGGCTTGAGGGTGTGTGTCTGTGAGAGGGGGTTTTTGGGGGGTTTTTGGGGGGTGGGATGGGGGGGGGGGTCATTTGGAATTCCCGAAGGATAACCAGATACCTCATAATCACCTACGGCATCCCATTTCCAGAAGGCTTGATGGATGACTCCCGGTTTTTCAAGACTAAACTGTTGGAGCTTTCTCCACTCCTTTTTTGTAACCGCTATGGTCATATACCGGGGCCGCCACCAAACCCCGGCGTTGCTGTTTGGTTTTCTTTTCTCTTTTTCCCTTACATTTGCCATCGCACAACATTATATTCTGGCTCGCCACCATAGTGGGACTCAAAACCTCTACCATCGCCGAGCTGGAACCGAATAGAGCTCACTCTCTAATAGTCTTAATGGCGTTGAGGGATTGAGTATTGACAATCTATCACTCCAACGTAAACTGCCGGAAATTCTAACCGCGTGCATACCCCCCCCCCCCTCCCCCCCCAGACCCCATTTGAGGCAATAGGAAAGCTAGGCATATGTGATCCAAGTGAAATAAAATAAGGTTAACCGGGTCGCAAGGGATTTGTAAATCCCACATCGTCCCTGCGCGCCTTCGGCGCGCTAAAACCTTTCATTCATCATCATCTCTTTACTTTAGGATAGAGTCTGTGAGGACTGCCTCGCAACTCTGCTGAAACGCGATTGAAATGCGTTTAATAAGATCTATATAACAAAACCCTCCACATACTCCAGGATAGTGAAGCTGAACGAACACCGAACCCTTGACAGAAAAACAAAATAAGCCATACTAAATTAAAATTACTCAATAGAATTAAACTGCGTGGAGTCAGTGAGGATTGCCTCGCTACTCATTGAGATCTTTGGGATTGAGTCTGTGAGGATTGCCTCGCAACTCTCCGTGTGGGGAGTGGGCTCCGAAGAAAATACCCCTTACCCCATCTATAGCAACAATCACACAACAGTCACAATATACAATAGTGGATACCTATCTTTCTCTCTACCTATAACTTTTCTAATTGAACATTCTCAAATTTTCTTGCAGCACTCTTATCAAGAAGACACATGGGAATGGCAGACAAAGCGTAGGAGGAATTGGTACAACCTACCTTTCTGCAACATACACAAGAAACCACCAAACACCAGGCAAGGACTGAAACAAGCTTGTCTGGCTGGGGACGGGTGTACATTTTATATAAATAAACATTTGAATAAAGATTTAACAGCCCTTTTAAGGGCTTGAGGGTGTGTATCTGTGAGAGGGTGTGTTTTTTTTTTTGGGGGGGGGGGGCATTTGGAATTCCCGAAGGATAACCAGATACCTCATAATCACTCCCGGTTTTTCAAAACTAAACTGTTGGAGTTTTCTCCACTCCTTTTTTGTAACCGCTATGGTCATATACCGGTGCTGCTACCAAACCGGCGTTGCTGTTTGGTTTTCTTTTCTCTTCTTCCCTGAAATTTGCCATCGCACGACTCAAACCTCTACCATCGCCAAGCTGGAACCGAATAGAGCCCACTCTCTAATAGTCCTAATGGCGTTGAGGGATTGAGTATTGACAATCTATCACTCCAACGTAAACTGTCGGGAATTCTAACCACGTGCATACCCCCTCAGACCCCATTTGAGGCAACACGAAAGCTAGGCCTGTGAGATCCAAGTGAAATAAAATAAGGTTAACTGGGTCGCAAGGGATCTGTAAATCCCACATTGTCCCTGCGCGCCTTCGTCGAGCTAAAACCTTTCAGTCATTCATACCTGGACATCAGCAGCTTCCAACATGTCGGAAGACAACAGCTGCAGGCAGTGTAACTTAATTGTTCGTTCGATACAAGAAGGAATACAGTGTGATAATTGTGAGCAATGGACACATAGAATATGCAATACAGGTGTGTATTTTTTCTTATAAAAATTTTGATAGGAATGCTTACATGTTAATATTATAAGTTTATATGAGAGAAGTGGGTTAGATTGGAATGTATGCTTATGAAAATTGTTTTAAATTTATAATAAAACCACGCAAATATGAATGTCAAGACACATAGGTTTGAATGGCATACATATAAGAACATTTAATTAATATTTTAATAATGTCCGGCAAACCAACCCGAAACTATGTAGCAGTTCTGGACAGTATAAAGACTTTATGTGGTGAATTTGTAGTCAAAGAGCTCGTCATTGACTTTGAAGCAGCTATGTGGAGATGGTGAGGTGAACACAGAACAATTGCTAAAAGTTTGTTCCAACTTAAACGGACCTACAATGTAAAACATTGACATTACAAACTATATTTGTGTACAAAAATTTAAAAAATATTTGCACAGTTGCACGTTTGTAACGTGCTCCGTGCAACCATCTATATTTATGAAAATCGAATGTATCGACATGAATAAAGCCTTGATTTTCTTCAAAGATAATTCGTGTTATATTTGGGACACATTAAAATGTGTACCCCGGCCCCGGCTCCGGAAAAGGTGTGCCTGGGAAATATAAAGTTGCATTTCTTTCTTATTTGTATGTATAATGTGATCATTTTTGGTATGTAGCACTCTTTAGGGTACTTTGAAGGTTTATGGAGAAATATTTAGAACACTTTTTAAGGCAATAAACTGAAAGAATAATAGTTAAAAAATACCCTTCAACAATTTCTGTTTTAAATTTAAAATTAAAGGCATAAATAAATTATTCAAATCACACAAAATATATGGGGATTTAGTTAAAATAATGTTCAGTTCAGATGAAATTGGGACATTTCTTGCAACTATAGATTTTTGAGTCAAAGTTCGTTTTGGTAATACCGGCACATCTGTAGTGCACCCACACATCACACTCTTCAGAATTACATTCAATCATATCATCGTAGATATTGGGCAGTCTACATTCATCGCAATCCAAATCAGGATCATAAACAAGCACATGTTTTTTCTTTCTCAACTTCGAGGCTGGTTTCTTTGTTGGGAAGGAAGTGAAGTTTTTGTTTTCCAAACATTCCAAAAGGTGTTGCCTGAATTTTGTTTGATCATAGCACTTTTGTTGGATAGATTCATTCACACAGAAATCAACAAGAAAAGCCAAAGAAAACAGGCCACAGTCAATGGAATTTGTTTGTTGTTGAACGATTGGGATCATGATTGAATCAACGTAGTAAATCTGGCCAAGTTGAATGGTCAACGAGGCTGATAGTTTATTCCTGTTCATGCTGTCAATCAAGCCAGAAAATAAGCAGACTGTCATCTGCAAAATGAGGTCCTCAGAGGGTGAATTTAGTGATGCTACCCTGCACAGCAGGGTAGCATCACTAAATTTACCCTCTGTGAACCTCAATCTGAATCAGGGTCTCAAAACTAAACAGAAAGAGGTACCCAGAAGATAAATTGGCCCACTGTATGGAATAGCATCATCAAATTCACCCTCTGGGGACCTCATTTTGCAAATGTCAGACTGCTTATTTTCAGGCCTGCTGTCAATAAGGCTCACGTTACCATAAACATGTTGTGTGGAAAGTACCCAGTGGTCAGCTCCAGTGTGATGAATTTGTGCACATGGCTGTTGCACTGGTTGGAAACGGAATTCGTAATTCCAGGTGTTTATGGACTCGTCATAAAAGTTTCTGTTCATACTTCTGTTACAGTTTGTGGAAATCAAAAGACGAAAAGAGATTGACAATTTCAAAAGATGAAAACAATTCAATCAAGTTATTGTGAATGCACTCCTACAACACTTCCATTGTTTCCATGAAGGTGTGATCAGATTATAGTATATAATCATCAGATAAACTGTGGTCAATTAATTAACGGCCCGGCCGGGGTACACTTTTTAGTGTGTTTCTGAAGGGAAAACGTCGATAAAACTCACAAAAATAAAATAATTCTAAATATTATAAGCCTTTAAACTATCTCAAAAAAATGCTACATACCAAAAATGATCACATTATACATACGAATAAGAAAGAAATGCAACTTTATATTTCCCAGGCACACCTTTTCTGGAGCCGGAGCCGGGACCGGGGTACACATTTTAGTGTGTCCCTTATATTTTGTCTAAACTCCCGACATTACCATATATATATCTAGTCACTCCCGACATTACCATACCTAGTCACAGGAACACGCTACAAACCATTTTTAAGAACAAAATAATATTTAAAATAACAAAATCATAACTGGATACCCCCATCATACTATACTATGATCGGGATAGTCAGTTACGATTTTTTAACAAATAATATTTTGTACATAAAAATCGTTTGTAACGTGTCCCTGTGATTATAATATCCATGCAAAGTGGGTCGAGATCACCCCGGGCCATTACCGCACTTCTGGACTGGAAAAATAGTGGGTCGAGGTTACTAAAAGTTGGTCGAAGTCACTCTGGGTCGAAATCACCAAAAGTGGGTCGAAGTCACCAAATCGGGTCGAGGTCACTTTGGGACGAGATCGTCATGGGGCGAGGTCACTGGATACCTGCTGATGATTGAGTGATGCTCAACATCATTTTAAACTGTTGATCATCTTAAGATGTAACATGGGTACAAAATCAGGAAATGACAATAATTCATGTTTCTGCCACAAATAGTGATTATGTATGCCATAGTCTTCTGCAGCATGCTAGCCCTTTCCAAGATTAGGCTATAAGTGCAACTACTTTGTATCTGAATTGCAGCAACATAGCCTCATTATTGTTCCCAGGGATTCATCTCTCTTCATCAGGATATTTCCAATCGGAGCAAGAATTTGGCTGTGATATTGATAGGCAAATTTTTTAAAACAGCAGGCCTGCACATCTTAAAACTCACCAGTGCATTCCCGAAAAACATTCATTCGGAGCAGAACATTATATATTCACATTGCAAATGATTTTATGATAAAAACGGAGGCACCTATACTAATGGGAATTTATTTCAAGGTGCCGATATGGAGAACAATTCTTTCATGATCACCACTTTGCGCGCATGTGCTCTGCACAAACATTTCTTGTTCACAATTAAATGACCTTGCCCTCAAATGGACGTTGACATTGACAACCGTACGCATGCGTCATTTAAAATGCGAAACTACAATGTTAATGTTTTATAACAATGCTTCAAATTCGGCGTTGAATTTGTACTAAGAATTTCTTGAGCGTGAAAATACCCACTGACCATTTTTTCGGCGTTTCGTTAAAAATTGATATATCGCACCTGTTTTTTTTTATGTATGACGTCATTCATGAACTCATTCCGCACCACCCATTGATTGCCTTGAATGTTGAATGTTGTGGGATAAACAAAACGAGGATGTTAATACATGAATAGTTAGTATCGCTTTTGAAATAATTTATTCATGTTTCTTAAAGTGATCGTCCCATTTACGTCATTTTCAGGATAACCACATCAGCGATCCCCTGTTGATTGTTTAAGATTTATGGAAGAAACGCCGGGCTGACTTCTCCTAATTTCGTGTTACTGTTGTTACTACTACTAGTGGTATCAGTAACAGTATCACAGCCACAGGGCCAAAGGATATTTCCGGTCCTCCTAAACCCGGAATTACCTGTTTTATTTCGTATTTTTTCACTCTTTGCTTATTATTTTAAATATTACTCATAGAGTTGTGAATTCTGTTCTCATAGTCATAACGTACCAAGCGATGTTCTGTGTTGCCATTTTCCTTAAGGGGCTATATAAGTAATGAATCTTTGTTTATTTTGAAAATTCTCACATTTGATATTCCTTAAATTCAAATTAAATATACACAAATTGTACAGTCAGTCAGGGTTTAACGGGTCACCTTTCATATTTTCGTTTTTTTTTTTCTCAAATAAAATAAGTTATCCAAAGTTTGTTTTTTGTTATTGACAGTCAGGTATCTGACACTCATTATTGCAGCGGAAATATTCAGATAAAGCTTCTGTTTTTTTTTATAAAATAAGATCGTTTGCCTGTCGCGATTCGGTCAGTAACGGTTCGCTTGCGTCTATAAAGAATCACCCTCTTTGGCACCCACAGGCGATCTATTTTCCCAATTTATATGTATTTATTGGACACAAAAAGTCTTTTTTGTCTTCTCTGAATTTATTTCACCACACTTTTTCACAACTTTTACAGTGGAAAGAAGTGAAAACGAAGTGTATCAAATGCAGTAGTTTAGTGTTTATTTTCTAAAAATAGTTCAACTGGAGCAGTGTTTCAATAGGTTTTAATGCGCATGTCTGACAGTGACCCGGTATTGACAACTCGACTCGCTGTTGAAACAGAATAAATATATCATGATGCCAGATATTTATCCCAATTATTTTTTCGTGAATTTGAAGCGTAGACAAACCTGTTCAAATAATAATAATTACATTCACACTCTTTATCTTTCTCTTCCCGTAACTGAGACGTAAACTTTTTTTTGCGGTTTCGCATGTCGAAATTTTCTTCCGGTGCACATTCAGTCTTTTTAAAAAAAATCACTTTCGTCAACAAAAAACAACAACAAACTCGCGAAACTTTCTAAGACGATGGGCAACAAATTACTTCTTCTAACTGGAATAAAATTTTAGTATTTTAGTTTGAAATGCTCTTCAAATTCAATTTTTTTAAGGCTCAACATCACCTGACCCGTTACTGCCTGTGACCCATTACTGCCTGAATGACTGTACATCAAAATGAAGACTGAGATGTACACTACGCTGCAAGCGACGATTACATGAATCGCTCAGGTCCGAGTTGAGAGAAAAGATTTAAACCTGTCCGATATTACGCCGACTGAGTTAGCAATAATTAAATCCAGTGAGGCATTTCAAGAGAAAAGGATTAGCTCATGTTGCATAATCTCGGAGATAATTGTGTAAAGGATTAGCGGTAATTAACTTCTGTACATCAACTCCACCTCGCGAAAACAAAGCAGTTTTACAGACACGTGCACATTTTATTCTGACAATTTTTGTCGACAATGTCACCTCGAAAATAACATTAATGAGCAATACATTACACTGACAATTCTTCTTGAATTTTTCAATCACTTCACGCTGAATTAACATACAGTTTTAAAATGTTGAGAACAAAATACGTCATCATAATATTATACCTCAAGTTAACAAGGTTGGCAAAAAACCGGTCAATACTAGTATTGACCAGACAAGTGGTCAATACTGGTTTTAACCGGTCAATACTGGTCAATACTGGTCGATTGGATTATTGACCAATTGAACTTTATAAATCATAAATCTATTATTGTAGAGGGACAAAAGAGGTTACATGTACATACAAATGATATCAAAATAGTATTATTTTATTCATTAAGAAGTTTATAGTACAAAATCAATGATAATACAAGAGAATGATTATTAAATAAGTGGGGAATCTTATGTTACAATAAGACTAAAATTTGTCTAGACAACCTAGTACATGAAAGAACTTATAAAAGTTTTTATTACCTTAATTATAAATTATCACATTACAATGGATTAAAGCCACTTTTTTATTACCCCTTTTCCTTGTACTGAAGGGGTGTTGTTTTAACAATCAAATCTCTAATTGACCATCTGTCATCCAGGTGTTTAATTAATTGTCATGTACTTACATGTACCTGTGTGATACCTGTAATTTACCTGTAAAAATGACATTTGTGATACATGCACAAATACTATTCCATAAACTTTAAAAATTTTATCCACCTTTTTAATATTTTAAAATATTTAAATAGACCAGTATCAAGTATTGACCACTAAGTTTTCAGCCTTATTAGGATTTACATACAATACAATTTCTATCATATTTCATATAAATAGCAACTTTAATATAAAAATACCACTGAGATAAATAAAAAAAATGTTTTTTCAAATATTATATGACATTCTTTTACTAAAACTACTTGATTGTCTTTTACAAAATTTCAATTGACCAGTATTGACCACTTGAGGGAGTATTGACCGGGGCGGTTAAAACCGGTTAAAACCGCCGGTTAAAACCGGGGGCGGTTTTAACCGCCCAACCTTGCAAGTTAATGTCATAGCGAACTCAGTCTCAATTATTTCTATTCAAACTTCGTTGTTACGGTGTTGTTCATTTTAAATAGTTTAGGCTACGTGTTGGCCTTCATTTCTCATTTTTCTGCGTGCGTGCATGGCAAAACAGTGGTTAGACTCGGCTTCTGATTTTCGCTTTTTTTCCCCGTATTGAATCTTCTAATTATTGATGATATCACCATCACGTTGAATGTCAAAACAAACACAGGAACTCAGCACAAGCTTAGAAATTGAAAAAAGGATATCTGATAGTATTTTTGGATCGATGCTGTCGTGCCCTTATTAATTATGGGTTATGGAAGCACGGCAGCATCGAGCGCATAGTGATAACAAATTTATCCAACTGTCCTGTTACAGCCCATTGCCTTCATTTCTCAGTTTAAATTAGGTTAAATGGGCGTAATAAGAGCCTCCATTGTAAGTATGTACAAGAAAATGAACCAGTTCAATGTTGATACACAGAGCTCAGTGAACTCTTGGCATGGTTAAATTTCCTGTGGATTAGGCCTACTACTGGAACAATTTGCACCTTTCGATTTTTGGATCATAAAAAGTTAAACAGAATTCGTCAACTCGTCCTCAATTTTCCGAAAATGACATACTTTTCCGAAAATTACATACCTTATCCAGTAAATTAGCCCAGACTTGATTTACTGAACTCGTTTTGTATATTCCGGAAGCCATCTATTTATCAACTCGGTTTGTGTGTGTGGGGGGGGGGGGGGGGGGGGGGGTAGGGATACATCACCCAGGGCCTACCTAGGAACTTAGTAATGAGTACAGTACCATTAAATCTGTTGGATCATTTTGGCAGGGCCATAAAGACCGTACGTTCTTCGAAACTCGCCACATGTGCTGTTGGATGGATGACAGGCTCTGCACCGGGCGTGCAGTTGAAACCAAGTTCCATTTAAAATAACCGTTCCAAGAGAAACCTTAGAAGAGTACATACACACATCATGATTTAAATAAATGCACATCATTGTCGGGAAACCTTGGAAGCAAAGAGTGCTGATCTACAGATGTAGACATTTATTTACTGCACCAAAGAGATTGCGGAGTAGGGGTGGGCATACTGAAACTTACTCCACAGGCTTATTGGAGAGGGCGGCAATATTTTTTTAAAATAATTTAAAAAAAAATATTTCGTGAGGGCATTTCAGTGGTGTAGCCGGGGGGGAGGGGGGGGGGGACTGATGGGCACATACCCATCCCCCATTTCAGTTGTGCCCCCACCCCGGTGATGGGGCCTAATTATTGATGCCTTCCACAACTTATAAATTATGGACACAAGCAGATTCAGTCAAGGAAATTGAGGGGTTTTTTTTTCTCGAATTTCTCATTTGTTTCAGGGGCACACCTCTTGTGTTCGCCCCCATCTCGCCGCTACATGAATTGGATAAAAGGCTCAAACACGTTATTCTTGCCGATGGGCTCCCCTTCCCTCACCACGCTCACGCAAAATTCTTAGACTCAAAATGATAAGCGTTCGTATAAAGATGCAATGGAATTTCAATATTCAAATGCATCATGACTTCAGAAAAAGGTAAGGCTGCTATTGAATGTGATGAGAATAAAATGTCACTGTAAGTACACTGAACTGAAGGAATGCAGAGTGTCGGAAAACAATACACAAGTCGGGAATGGATTAATTGACGCCATTCTCAAAATATTTAATTCAATTGCATGAATACTTAATTACTTTTCGGGGTGCATTGTGAGATCAGAGCATTGTTTTTGTAAACAATAACTTCAGAAGCCCTGCACAATAAAAGGAAGCTGATTGATTTGTATGCCCGGCACTTAATCCAATTTCGGTGAGTGTCTAATTGCCACCAGTTTAATTACAAAACAAACTACTGTAATTAAGTACCTGTGAACACACGAAAGGGGGACGGTTACTGCTAGTCTAAGAGTGCCTTTTCCATTGTTTTTTTTTTCTTCTTTTTATCTGAACTACCCACTATTTGAATGGCAGAACTACCCACTATTTGAATGGCAGAACTACCCACTATTTGAATGGCAAAAGGAGATTTTTTGCATTTAAATGATTGACATTTTTTTTGCCATATATATTATTAATTATTACTGCCAAACATTCTTTGTAGACTTGTGTGAAAGTCGAACAGATTTTAAGGTGGATTTACTCATCCCGCTGCAGGCGCTGGCTGCAATGGAAAAATCAGTGAATCACTGTGTGATCGAAATCGTCTGTGACATTGGCAGATTTCCTGAAAACCTCTGTGGTCAGAATTCAGCTGCGTTTGAAACCACTATCCCTTTATGGCCAGTGTATTGAACGAAAATGAAATGGACTTGTTGGTGCGATCGTTTTCATGCAGATAACGCGTGCGGTAATTTTTATTTTTTCTAAAATTGAATGCACATCTCTTCGTCACAATGAGACATCACCAGTTTGAATCAACACACGTTTAAATAGGCTTATATATATAGTCTGTTCGCCAAACCCCATTTCAACTCACGTTTTTGCAGTAGCGCAATTGGTAGTCAGTTAATTATATTACCAAGAAGGAAATAATCCTTTTCACACTGAATCACCGTTGCAACTGTGATTTACCAAGAAGGAGATAATCTTTTCCACATCTAAACACCGTTTGTACACGGTGTTTAATTTGGTAAAATTACACCGTTTGACACGGTGTTGGCCGGTGATTTTCAGAAAATCGCCCACCGTGTCGGGTGTTTGAGACAGGATACACTTGGCACGTACTGTATATGATAAGAAACATGGACTGTTGCATGGGGCAAAATGTAAAGGTCCGGATGAGTGAGAACGTTTTTTTATATTTCGAACTGCCACGTGTATATTATCACTGTATGTGAACGAATATAAGTTCAAAACGTTTATTTCTTTCATTTTGTTGTGTTGAATAAGTATAAATAAATGAGTATTTGAATCTTCCTTCTGTCCTTTTTAATTATACCGGCAGTACTCCTTGATTGAAAGCTTCTCCCAAGAATGAAAATTATCAATTTACCCCAAACAGCATGAAGCGGTCGGTCGATTGAGACTGAGAAAGATTGGCGACTATTGTTTGGAAACTCGCATTCAGTGGCATAATTGGCACAAAATGGATTTGTTGGTGGGGGGGGGGGGGGGGGGGGGGCATTGAGGAATCTTTGCACAGCGAAGAGTGGTGGCCACTGCAAAACGCGTTACGTGGGAAATTTATGCACTTAGTACTAGCGTAATGCGGAGGGGGGGGGGGCTGGATTGACAGTCATTCAACATTAAATAGGCATATTTATAGGGCGGCGGAGGTAAGGGTGGAACAGTATCATGTCATATTTCGAACGGCTCTGAGCCACTAACGTTGATTTTATTTTCTCGGTTATTGTTTCTCAGCCTATCCAATTCAATTTTTAAAAAAAATGCAATCTTCGAACAGAATAGATTACGCTCTCTGCGAAAAACGCCTATAGAAATATATAAATTTATAATAAATAAGGTTGTGCTTATTTAATATTAATTTATATGTATACATGTAATCTTGTTTTCACAATTATGGGGAAATCGAGTGTTTATTTTGAAATTGTTGTTTAAATAGGTAATAATAATATGTGAAGCGTTTCGCAACGAGTTAAAAATGGTCGGCGTAACTTGATTTAGTTTTAATATTTTCATAATTTCTTTTTGCAACTTGAGAGAAAAGTTGTTCAAATCTAATGTCAACAATAATTGGAAAGCTTAATCTTTTTCACAGTACGGTTCGAGAAACCAATCAAGTCGATAATCCATTTGTCTCGTACTGTCGGAGTTTTTTAATCAAATGTCGGCCACAGATCACAGACATACTCTCCGACAATCGTCGGCAATTTGTGAGCGATCTTGAGACACAGTTCCTCAGACCTGGGAGATTCATGTAATCGTCGCTTGCAGCGTAGTGTATAGAACACGAAACACGTGTGTAATCAACTCAGAGTCGATTGTAGGCACCACTGGTTCCTGGAAGTCTGCTACCATATTCGTACCTGAACTGATAATTTAATAATATTTCACGATAACAACTTGTGGCCAAATGTGCTTCAGATATTCAATAACAAAGATAGTCATTCAAATGTCACGGGTTGTTTTGCCCCCTTTCCCATTCGCCCCCGGGTCATTTTGCCCCCAGTATTGGGGCAAAACGACCCGGGGTAAAATTTTTTTTATTTTTATTTTCAATGGTAATTTTTCAGTCCACAGGGTAAATCCACCTTAATAAAGGACGTTCCTTTGTCATTGTGACTGAATGTCTACCATGTTAATCAAGTGACTGTCTCTAACACTAATCAGATGAAAACAGATAATCCACCTTGATGACAAACAAATGAAACGGGGAGTAAGAGAGGTGGCCGATTACTAGTATCCAGTGACGGTTTCTCCTATGGTGTGAAGGTAAGGCATTTTTTGCTTTTATTGTAATAAAATTTACAGATTATACTTGCCCGGGGATTAGCAGAGTAACAGCACAGTGGCTGAAGAATAGCAGAGAAATAACAAAGTGGCAGATTATACTTGCCCGAAGAATATCAGAGAAATAACAAAGTGGCAGATTATACTTGCCCGAAGAATAGCAGAGAAATAACAAAGTGGCAGATTATACTTGCCCGAAGAATAGCAGATAAATAACAAAGTGGCAGATTATACTTGCCTGACTTCAGATTAGCAGAGAAACAACGATGTTGCAAATCTGGTGGATTCGACAGATTATACGTTTTTATTCGTTTATTATATAATCACTCTTTCATTTTAAGAATTATTTTGATTGCATTATATTTGCCTGAAGAATAGCACTGACAGAAAAAGTGGCAGATTATATTTGTCTGAAGAATAGCAGAGAAAAATAACAACATCAGACATCCTATCTTGTTTAAACTGTTTCGATGTTATGTATATGTTATATATATTATATTTTAAGATCATTGTATTACAGCAAATGCATTTTCTATCAGTCAGCTGTAAACTGGATGTGTTATATAAAATTTTATATAAAAATAAACTGAATTAACATTTCAACCGCTAGTTCTTTTTTTTCTTTATCAAACCCACCCTATACCCCAGGAAAAAAGTGGGGCGAAATGACCCACTCTCAAAATTGGGGCGAAACGACCCGGGGCATACTGGTATGGGGGGGCGAAACGACCCAGGGGGCGAACAGGATTTGGGGCGAAACGACCCGACACCTCATTCAAAACACTTTTAGGCACAGCGATAGGACTGCATTTTGGAAAAGGACAACACTGTCTGCATTTTTTATTGAAGCTGGTTTCCATGTTTGAGAGACATGTGCAAATCACTCGATACCACAAATTTCCATCGAAAAACAAAATCGTAAGTCTAAGAAATTTCAACAGGTATCATGACACCTTTCATTGAGTATGGCAACTTTGCAGTCTCTATATAATAATAGTATACTGTGTTAAGACAATCTTTCTCATTATTTGATTTTAGACGGCGTTGTATATCGATGCTTTTTCTGCCCGATGATGTCGGTCGACCGAAAATCAAAAGTACATTCATATGTAAACAAAAGCAAAGGTTTGGGAATTTACCTCC